>CM069930.1:7021265-8221265 GCA_036172225.1 Cryptocoryne crispatula var. balansae | reverse complement strand
ATATGTATAAATATAAAAGGTTGAAGATCACAATGAAACAAAAAGGGGAACTCACCTCTCTTTTTTTGCTCCATAGGAAACATTCTACAAAAAAAAAGTTGTTGCAAAACAAAAACTTGATTTGACTTTCAATCAAACACCCCATTATATGAGTACCCCAATGCTTTGAGTCCCCTGAAGAAGCCACCTGAGTGAGCAGTTATCGAATTTATTGGCAAACAAGAAGCAAATGGAGGTTGAATTTCTAGCATCACAGTAGTCACTCCGCTTCTGGTCATTCATTAATCGAATCGCTCGTTGTTGACATAAGGTGTAATACCATGTTTCACAAGTGTATTAAAAATGATCATATATCAATTTTGATGTTTGATATTTCTAAAGAAGAAAATATCTATAACCAAATTGAAGCGATGAAAATTTTTAATTTCACTTATAATTTCTAGTTGTCTAGAAAATAATTTTTTTAAGTGCTTAACCTTTTGAAAAAATGTATAATAAATTACTTAAAATTATGTATTTTTATTAGTTAAACGTCATATTCAATTACTAATTCAGATATTTTTTCAAGAAGTTAAATATCATATTTAAATACAAATTTAGATATTTTATCAAGAAGTGGGAAATTTTGAACATGTAAAAATGGATATTAATAAGACGGATTGAAATGTATGATTCCTGATTGAATTAGAGATCGGATGTTGGTTTTTAGTTTTCAAGAAAATATCCTTAAATCGTTAGATAATGTAAGGATATATATATATAGACACATGCAAAGTCTATCCCTCATATGAAAATTATAAATATGGGGGTTCTCAAGTTTTCGTATAGATATTATTTTAAAAATCTTGCCTACTTCTTTAATAACCCAGGTCTTCGAAAATCAGTGCAATTTCTAGAGGAATGCTTTTTTAGGAAGCTAATCAATGAACGGAAGAAAGGGGCAGCTGGACATGAAGCATATTGGTCAGTAATAGAAGAATGTCGAAAATTTAATATTCTACTTAAGAGAATTTCAAGAACTTCCAACAATGTAAAGTTTTATTAGGTATCATTCATTAAGAATTATGAGAAAGAAATTAAAAAATAATCTTTCTAATTCTCAAGTTTTTGAAAAATATGTATAATAAATGGTTTATTCTATAATTTATATTTTATATCTTTTAGACATAAAAAAGAGAAGCAATGAATCTATCTTTTTTCTAAACATTTAAAAATAAGGTATATTAAGGTGTAATTAATGACTTGCTTGCCCAATCTCAACTAAATACAAAATTATTATATATTTTAATCAACAATTATAATCTAAATAAAAATTGTATAGCATGTTCGTATAAAAGGATATTACTTAAAAAAAATTTATATTTGATTTATCTTAAAGTTTCCACATTGATAACAACATCTATCCTTATCTTAAGATGAAGATATAAGGGTTCTACGTGGCACTAGAGTTGCTAATATAAAAGTATCACGAGCTGTGAGATACATTATCATCATCACCTCCACAACCAACATCATCACCACAACCACAATCAGCGCGGCCGCCACCACAACCATCACCTTATGGGGTGTTTGGTTGCATGATAATTAAGGTTTTTATTTTAATTTTTAAAAATTGTAAGAAAACTTGTTAAAAGAGGTGTTTGACAACCATGACAATTTTATGTTTTGAAAGTGATTTTCTTCTTAAACAAAAAAGAGGGTCTCACCTCTTTCTTTTTTCTTGTGGTCCCCCACTTTATTTGGTCATGTGCGGTGGTTACTCTTTTTTGTAATCACATCCCTCCAAACATGATAATTTTATGTCATGAGTTGGTTTACTTTTTATTTTAATACATTTTTTTATCATGAAAGTGTACAAAAAATTATCATGCAACCAAACACCCCATTAGCGTCCACATCCACCACCACCTTCTTCTTTTCTTTCTTTTTCTTATAGTTCTTCCTCTTCCTCTTTGTTTCTTTGTTTCTTTCCCATTCTTCTTTTTCATCCATCTCTTATTTTATCACAAATATCTCACAACAATCTTCAAGCTTCTTCAACTTTGGTGAGTTTCAGGTACTTTTATATGTTTTAATTTTCCATATGATGCATATTCTTAAGATGAAACTCCAAGTATTATGGCAAATGAATGAAGTATCAAAATATTTTTTTGTGAATTTCATTAGATTAATGTCTAGTCCTTTTCATAATTTTGGTGTTAGAATTTGTTAACTTGAGTGATTGGTCATTGATTGATAGATTTCAAGCAAAATCTTAGCATTAAGAAAAGTGAGATTGTTATGATGGCCTCATGTGCCATTAAGGGTATACTTGGTTGCCGGTCAAATAGACTCTTTACAAGTTATTTTTTTGTAAATTTAGTTGTTCCTTAATTTGGTTGTCTGTGAAACTATGATCAATAAAAAATTTGAGTAATAGACTTCTATGTGGCTTGAATTTTGTTTTCCTAATTTTATTTGAATGTTATTTTTTTGTGAAAACCACGATCGTTGCTTATAAATGTGATAGGAGAAGGCCACAAGGAAGGGGGGTCTTTGTTGCAAGGGTCAAAGGGAAATAAGAGAGATAAGTGAGTGATCATCACTAGAAGCAACCAAGGCTTCGTGGTGTGGGGAGGAATAATGAGACTCATGCTAATGAGAATGCATGAGTCTTCATCAGATGTAGCTACAAGAAGGTTTGAGTATGTAAGCTTCATTGAAAGGGACAAAATGACAAAGATTTTTGTCTTTACCAAAAGAGGCAAGGAGGAGGCTTAAGAGAGATTGGACTTCACTTTAAAGGTGAAGGAGAAGGCCCATGGGTAGGGAAATATTACGTTAAGGGAGAGGATGATGTGGAAGGGGGAAGCTTTTAAGAAAGTACAATAAACGAACTTGAAGGATGCTCTTTGTCTAAATCCTTGAGGGTAATGTAGATTAAGAGAGAAGGGGAGCCAAGTGGCTCTACACAAAGCTCATGGGAGCTTTGCATTACAGCGGGATGATTTGTCATAAGGGAGAAGAGGATGTTGGGCTTCACTATAAGATGAAAGAGGAAGCCATGGAGCTTCACCAGACAGGAGAAGAGGAGGCCAAGAATATGTGTAGAAAGGGTGACAATGATGTGAATATAGTTAAATGTGAGCAATATACGAGGTTGTGATTGCAAGATATGAAGGTGCCTCAATGATCAAGAAGGTTAGGTGCTCAGGGTTTATAAAAAGGTCATCAGTGGTGATAAAGGTTGGGTGCAAGATTTGAAAGACTATTGCTATTGTAAGACAAGAGAACTTAGACCCATGGGTATGATGGACAAAATAAACGATTGAGTTCTCACGAGTGAAGGCAGAGTATTTAAGGGAAAAAATGAATACGTAACAACTACTTTATTAATTAATATCTTAATCCTAAATATTTTATATGTTTTGACAAATATACCCTATTCTAAAATTAATTTCAAATGATAAACTCCATAATGAATAAAAATAAAATAACCATTAAAAATGTATTGTATTTTTTACATGTTTAAAAACTATTTATTAAAATAAATTATTTTAAAAAAAAATTAAATTGTTAAATAATAATTAAATATTGTTAAATCTATAGGTAGATACATTGTAGAGAGTTGCATAGAATTTTTGGTTACCGGAGCAGAAGGTTCCGATTAGGCACTCATTTGCAATGTATGTGGCTACCACCGAAGCTTTCATAATAGGGTGGAGGAGGAGGAAGTGGCAGTGGAGGAAGTTGACAATGATGATGACGACGATGAAGCACTCATTTGTATCTCTCTCATCCTCAACATCATTGTCATCTTTTTCCATTGCCACTACCTCCTCCTCCACCCTATTATGAAAGCTTCGGTGGCAACCACAAACATTGCAAATGAGTGCTTGATTGGAACCTTCCGCTCTAGCAGCTAAAAATTCGATGCAACCATCTACAATGTATTCACTTGTGGTTATTGCATAGTTTCTCTTATACTTCATATATTTCACTAAAACCACTATATTTGGTGGCCATAATGGTGATCGTGGTGGTGATGCCTCTATCCTTCCATTTGCTTGAGGCACCATGTTACTTGATCAAGAGGAATAAAGATAGACAAACAGACAAGAGTTGGTTTTCCCTTCTATCATGCCATGGCTAATTTTTATAGGTTGAACTACAAAGTTTTTTACTTGAATTGTAAGATATAGATTGAGTCAAATTTCTATAAGGAGACATTAATTGCCTATCCAATTTTTTTACATATGTTTGCTCGAATCTCAACATGGTTCAACAAATTGTCCTATCACATATTTCATTGTCTTTGTTATTCTTATCTTAGATTTATAGAGGCAGTGTAGAATTGGAAGGGGTACCATCAATCTAACTATATCTATATTTTTATACATAGGGCATCTACAATGACAAAAAGAATACATATTGCTCACAATAGAAACATGTATAATTTGTTATCTATGATCATGCTAGCCATCACTCAAATCTTTTTATTGGCCCTATTGACACTTAGAAAATATTTTAATATTTTAACTATAATTATGTGCCACTTTGTATATACTTAAATAACCTCTTTCAAATATGTCTATGGTATAGGTATGAAATACATTGAGACTAGATTTTGTGCTACCCATATGTACACATTTTACAACCTTAAGATAACCAAATCTTATCTATGACATTTGTGTTCCAATCTTATTTATGTATTCTGATGAGTGAATCAGCTATATCATATTGAAAGATTCAATCTAGTAATGATAGGCTATAATGGCATGTGCACCATGAAATCCCTTGGACTTTAATTAGATTCTATTGATGATCAATTTTCTAAGTTTGTTTGGTGAAGAAGGTGAAGAAATTTGTTGACATCCTAAAGAAACTCAAAATGAATAGTGATCTTATTTGCCATTATGGACTAATACATGCACCATTTGGTTATAGTTTCGAAAATGATACTATATTAAATTTGACATTGATATTTCTAAAATAGAGCATCAATAACAAAATATATGCATGTAGACACATTAAAATTTACTCTACTTTTGTACAACAAATTTCAAAGTTAACTTAAATTGTGAAACACCTTAACTTATATCAATAACATGCACAAATGTTTAATAAGGTTTCCAATTTTATTCTAACTTTTACAAAAATTTAGTCATGAAACATGCCAAGAGCCAACAATGTACCCTACAAAACTACTAAAGTTTTTGCATTAGCCAATTTGCCACTTTTAAAAAAATTAATCTCGCACAATCACATATGGTATGAATATTTATTCATTTATTATTTTATAAATATGAAATTTAACCAAAAATGATGGAAATTTAGGCACAAGTTTTTTAGTTAGGATATGTCTCTTTTAACTTTGAATACCTATGAAAGAAAATTCAAGACTTAACTTTTGTATCATATCGTTCAAACATAAAACTTTTCTACCATAAACATAGGTGTTAGAGGTGGAAACAAAACATTTGCATGTGAACGACAAATGTTCAAATCCAAATTTTAATAAAAACTATTTATTTTATTATAAATTTCTTATTTAACAAATTTTTATTTTAAAATTTTAAAATAAGTGTTTTTATTTAGCTAACTTCATAAAAAATAGTTTCTACTAACTTATAAATTGGGTATTTAACTATTTTTAAAAAATAAAATAATTCCTTAATTTGAAATCTTGTAAGATGTTTGATTGCGCGACAATTTTCTATTGTGATAGTGAGATGTAAAAGGTTAAGCAAAAAAAAAATTTCATTTTCTTGTTTAGTTCTTGCTCTCATGGTTGAAGATTCTCTTTGTTGTTACAAAAAGCGACATCTCAGGAATCCATCGTGAATATATAGAAGTTGAACATAAATTTAATTATATCAGCTGCCAAAAGTGCTTATTAAGATTTTATTGCTTATGTAATTAGTTAATAAATGATTTTCTTAAAGTTAATAAATTTTGCATATACATGATTTCTAAGCACATAAAACCTGTTTACTTTTTTTGTGCAAATATATATAAGTCACTAGAGTCAATTTATCTTATAGTTTTCACACAATCTGACAACTCATTAATCAGAACTCCTACTCCTAGACAACATAAGGTGTAATTTGCCATGTTTGGTTAGAGTATTAAAAATGACATTATATAAATTTTGATGTTTGATATTTCTAAATGATAAAGTGCATCAACAACCAAAAACTGATACATGAGGACATTTTGTATTGTAATTCACATCTTTTTGTATTACGAATTCTAAATTGTTATTCTTAAGGAGATGGTTAATATCGATATCAATTTTAAAATTTCTCATGATAGAGGTGTTTCAGGTAGTTTCCATATGTAAATTTGTAATGTCAGTTATTATTTCTTATTTCATAGAAAATAAAATTAACTATCTTATCTATGAAAACAAGGTATGATAAGCTACTTAAAATTAAGTATTTTTTAAGAGTTAATGTCACATTCGAATGTTAATTTAAATATTTATCGAAATATTTGAAATTCTGAACAAATAAAAAATGGGTATTTACCAAACTTATTAAAATATATGATCTCTAATGGAATTAGATTTTTAGATGTTGGTTCACTTTTGTTTAGACATTCAAATTGTTTAGTAAAGCATCTGAATATAACAATTTTCCAAAGATAACTTAATTATAATAGATTCACTATTTTTTTCAGATATGAATAGCCAGGCTTTTGTGTTCTGTAAAAGAGATTAAAAAAGTTAAGATTTTAGGTATTTCAATAAGTCAAATCAAAAACCAACTTAGTTTCGAGAAAAGTATTTTTAAATTTTTGGATAATGTAACAATATATACATATATGCATAGTCATCAAAAAATGGAAATGATAAAAAGGGGACTTGAATATGCTCATAAAAGTATTTTATTTGAATAAAGTTGCCCACTTCTTTAATCTCCAGTGTTCTTTAAATTGATTGTCTATGGGAATACATGTTTAGGTCACTAATAAATGATCGAAAGAAATGAGCACCATGACATAAAAGTATTTTGGTTACTCAAAAGACTATGTGGACAATTTTGTGCTCCACTTACGACAAAAGTGAGGATGCCCACATATGTCAAAATTTCTTAGGTTGCATTTAATAAGATTGTATAAAAATTAAATTATAAAATAATATTTTCTTATTTATATTTTTAAAAATTATATACAATAATTAGTAAGTTTAATAATTTATTTTTATATATTTGTAACTTAAAAAAAGAAAGAGAAGTGACGTCATCTTTTTTATTTTTTTAAAAGCTCAATTATTGTAATCTAAACATATAAGGTACATTTACATGACAATCTCTTACTTACACAATCTCAATTACGTACAAAACTATTGTATGTTTTCTCTAATAGTCATAGTCTAAATAGAAATTCCATATCATGTTAATTTATTATTTAAAAATATATTAGTTGAAACAGAGCTGTTTTTGATTTATCATAAAGGTTCCAAGTTGATACCAACATCTTTTCCTATCTTAAGATTAAAGTTTAAGGGTTCTATGTGGCACTAGAGTTCCAAATATAAAAGTATCATATTCTTCTTATGACAAAGATATAAAGGTTCTACGTAGCTCAAGAGTTGTAAATAAAAAGGTGCCATGTTCCGCTTTTTCTACATTTCCTTGTTTCTTCCCTATTGTTCCCTTTCCTTCTTCTCTTATTTTATACCACATATGCCACAACAATCTTCAAGCCCATTGAGCTTTGGTGGGCAGACATCCTTCATTCAATTTATAGATTCAGGTTTTTCATATGTTTTGATTGTCTACAAATGCACATTCTTAAGATGGAAACCCCAATTCTATGGCAAATAAACAAACTGTCATAATATTTTTGTTTACCACATTAATATCTAGTCTTCATGATGATTTTTGTGAAAGAAGTTGGTAACTAGAGTGATTAGTCATTAAGAAATGGATTTATTGAAAATGTTTACAAGTAGGCAAATTCATATTCTTTTTACGGTGTTATGTGTCGTTAAGAGTCAACTTGGTTGCCTATGAAATGAACTTTTGACAAGTTTTTTTCCCTAAAATAATTGGTGTTCCTTCATTTGGTTGTCTATGAAACTATGGTAAATTGAAAATGTGACTTATTGACTTCTCTATAGCATGGATTTTGATGTCTTAATATTTTATTTGAATGTTATTTTCTATGAATACCATGGTCCTTGCTTATAAATGGGGCAGAAGAAGGCCGCAAGGGAGAGGGGTCATTGTTGGAAGGGCTAGGAGGAGGCTAAAGGGAGGGAAGATGGATGTGAGGTATTCACTTGAAGGGACCAAATGGAGGCTTGGTGGATTAGGGGGGATTGGGAAGAATAGGTTGGGAAGGGAGGTCTTAGACAAATGAGGAAAGAGGATATCCATCTCTTAATGTCCTAACCACATAAATTAATATAGTATCTCGTACACTTTTTATATTTATTTTTTTAATTATATTTTACATTATAAAATATTTTTAATATAAATTTAAATATGTAACATGAATTTTTTTTACAATGATATAATGTCTTAATTTTGCTTTTATGTTGAAAAAAATAGATGTACAAGTGACTATTTTTGGTATGTAACAATGTCTCTTATCATTCTGTTAAGAATACAATTTTGAAAATACCACATCATTTATACTTTTGAATGAGAAAGCCTAGAATAGATAAGATACTAGTACTTAGAGCACATAGAAGGGGGCAACATGCTGTTAGTTGATATGAAGGAGAAGTACATTACGTACACGATGGGCAACAATACGATCAGCATCAGAAGTGTGGTGGAGTTGTCTAGGTAGGTCAAGCAAGGGGTTTGGATGGACATCACCCGGGTGTGGTCATTGACCTTGATGCCATTGGTTGCCCTCTCCAACATTTTAGATTCTTGTGGCAACAGTAGCATTTGCAACTGCAAGACAAGAACATGTCCTGTCAATGCCCACATTGATTTCAGCTATTGTCTATGGGAGCATGGCGGTTAAATGATTGGAGCAGTGGGCTTAGGAGGATACCTATACGCCAACTACCATGGACACACTCTTTACTAGGGTTGGGTTGTGGAGGCATCTGATAGAAGTCGAAGAGGTGCTTCCATCCGAAACTGATTTCTGCATGTTGAGGTTCTAAAACTAATAGTTAACTCCAACGTCCATGTGAAAAGACACAATCGGGGAGGATTACCCATACGCCAACTACCATGGACACTTTCTTTACTAGGGATGGGTTGTGGAGGCATCTGATAGAAGCTGAAGAGGTGCTTCCATCTGAAACTGATTTCTGCATGTTGAGGTTGTGAAACTAATAGTTAACTCCAATGTCCATGTGAAAAGACATAATCAAGAAGGATTACCCATACACCAACTACAATGGACACTCTCTTTACTAGGGTAGGGTTGTGGAGGCATCTGATAGAAGCCGAAGAGGTGCTTCCATCCGAAACTAATTTCTGCATGTTGAAGACTAATAGTTAACTCCAATGTCTATGTGAAAAGACAATCGGGGTAAGAAGTGAAGACAGAACAGCAAACAACTATTGCAAAGAGACACATTGTGGGGGGGAACCAGTGGATAATTGCCAACAAAAGTGATGAGAAAAGAGAATTCACACTTCTATATAATATTAGTTATAGATTTATAGATTTTCATTAATAATCATAATTCAAATAAAATTTGTATAGAATGTTAAATTTGTATATAAAAGGTATCCATTAAAAAAACTTATATTTGATTATCTTAAGTTTTTAAGTTGATAGTAATGTCTATCCCTATCTTAAGATGAAAATATAAGAATCCTACATGGCACTGTAGTTGCTAAAATAAAAGTATCATGAATTGTTGGTTACAATATTGTCAACACCTCCACCACCATCACCATCACCATAGCCACGTTCTTCGACAACTCCACCTCCACTACCACCTTCTTCTTCTTCTTTTCTTCTTTTTCTTCTTCTTTGTTTGATTGTTTCTTTCATATTCTTCTTTTTCTTCCATGTCTTATTTCATTACAAATATGCCAAAATACTCTTTAAATTTTTTTAAACTTTGTGCACCCACTTGTGCTTCATTCAATTTAATTATTCAGCTACTTTCAAATGATTTAACTTTCTTTGTGATTCACATTATTAAGATGGAATTCAAAATTTTATGGAAAATAAAAGATCATCATATTATTTGTGAATTCCACCAGATTAATGTCTTGTCCTCTTGATGACTTTGGTGATAGAATTTGGTAACTTGATGATTAGTCATTGATTGATATATTTCACGCAAGCAAAGAGAAATCGTTATGATGGCCTCATGTGCCATTAAGTGTCTACTTTGTTGCCTATAAATGGACTCTTTACAAGTTAATTTTAGTAAAATTTAGTTATTATTTTATTTGGTTGTCTATAAAACTAAAATAAATAAAAAACATGACTTGTTGACTTTTTTATAACTTGGATTTTGTTGTTCTCATATTTTATTTGAATGTTATTTTTGTGAATACCACAATCCTTGCTCATAAATGGGGGAGAAGGCCACAAGGGAGAAGGGTCTTTGTTGGAAGGGCCCAAGGAGAGAAGAGAGATGAGTGGTCTTCACTAGAAGCAACCAAGAGGTGGCTTGGTTAATTGTGGGGAGGGGTACAACAAGGTTGAGATAATGAGGATTTGGCTCAATGGTGGAAGGGAAGAGGATAGTCTTCATCAGAAGTGGCTACAATAAGGCATGACTGTCACGACCCAAATTTTTGACATGCACAACAGAATGCAATGTAACAACATAACCCTTGAAATATATCGATTTGGAATAAGATAAGACTAAATCACAATCTAGATAGTTAATTCAAATAATTCTATCCAAATTGTCTCTATGAAGTTACTCTAAACAATTTAAATACTAACATTGATCAACTAGCTCCTCGAATTCTAAATCACCACTACGTTTCTACTGCGTTAAACTTGTAAACCTGAAAATACTAAAAATTGGAATAGAGTGAGCCACACTTAACTCAGTAGGACTTACACCCTAACTATCCTACTATACTAGACACAAGACCTACTAATAATAGACATAATATACCCAAATAAATCAAATTATATCAAATATAAATAAAACTAATTATCGAGATTCAATTAATTAAATGAGATACTTTCATAACTATGGAATAGATTAGCATGATTTTCAAATGAATACTATTCTAACCATGACATGACAACACTAACACAACTCTATATGCACCTACCACATAGACCTATCATAACATGAAGAATTAAATACAACAACTCACTACTTTAGATGCCTTGATGCAAACTAAACTATTTGTTTGAGTAGAACACATATTTCACTTGAAAATTGTAGCTATGACATAGGACTAACACCAGATTTACCATATAGTAGAATGTAATATATAGTAAGCTAGATTCCATAGTATACCTAGGCAAGGTGTACTTAGGTTGAACTGCGGTATCCATGATCAAAAGATGCTCTAGACTATTCTAACTTGTCGTTGCCCCCAGGCCACTATCATAATCTGGTGAAGTATAAATCATATTAAAGAATGCATCACACTACATCAACTACATCTCACAAGATGAAAGCATATAATACTCAGCCATACACCAACTAGTCAAAGTAGATAGGAAAAGAGCAATCTAAACATAAAATATAACTTTATGCAAACTTATGCAATAACATGATTAAAAGGACTACCAACTCCACATACATGCATGCTAAGTCGTGATTAACCAATCTAATGTGCAACAAAAAGTTGATGCAACTATTCAAAAAAAAATCATGCAATCTACTATGATTTAATACACCGTACAATTGATAACATTAAACCAATTACAACCTACTTACATTAACTAATCTAAATTTCTTTGTAATTAGCCCTTATCAATTAAGGTTTGTTATTAGCATGAATCCAGATATATATACATAAGGACATAATATACTACATCATGCTACATAAAAACATGCATTTATTCTACCTTAACATGATATCATTTATATTTAACATAAATATCTAGGTGAAGATACCTAAATTAACTTCTAATTGATACCAAGCACACAATTGAGCCCATCTAACTAACTAATCATAATTTTCTAGCCAAAGTTAATTAAATAGATTGTAATGCCTTAATTAATACATTTAAGGTGATAATAGAGAGTTGAGATGTCTACCTCAAAGGCATCGACAAAAACTAACCGAGCCAAGGAGAATTTGTTGGACGGTGAGTACAGCGACAAAGAAAACAAAGTGATATTAACCGAGGTAGAATCTATCAAATAGAAAATAAAATAAGAGAATAAGATAGAAATTGAGAGATTATATACGTCGATGAGTAGGACAGAGTGATGATAGATAGGAGAGAGAGGAAGAGGTCTTACCACTGGTCAAAGAAGGGGCGATCAGGTCAACGTCTCAGGGTCGATGGGTGACGATCGGCGGGTGCAAAGGTGTTGGCACAACCAGGCGAACAATAGCTCCCACGGCACTCAGGCACTTGGCTAAGCGAAGCTGGGTGCATAGGCGTGGGGTGGCATTTGGCCATGACTAACAACGGCGGTTTCTATCGAGCGGGCGGAAGGCTGCTCATCAAAAAACCCATTGCAGGCTTGGCTCCAAGCCCTTAAAAAAGTGAAGTGGGCTTAAATAAAAATTTGGTTTTTATTTTAGCTTTATCACCTTGCCCGTCAATCTTGGCCCACTAGCTGATCTAAAGCCCATCACTCCGTCAGTGGCTTAGTGGCACCCGTGACTGCAAGCCCCAGCACGATAGCACCTGGCACCCCCAATCTTCCACTTCTACAACTTGATGCCGGCGTAAGGTTTTGGTGACCGTCAAAGTAGAGCTGCGATTAGAGCTGTGGAGGGAGATCCACCTACCGTCCACCACTATCCATCCTCTCTCTCATTCACTGACTTCCTCTCCCTATTCCATGAGCAGCAACACAACTCGCAATGAGATTCTAAGCACAGCAGCAACAGCAGCGAGCAATGCCATCTAGTAGGTGAATCCTATTTGGATCCCCACCCCCATCCTTCTCCTCTGGGTATGGATTTCGCCAATTTCTAGGTTTATAGGTTGTCGTCTCACTATTTCTCTTTTTCTCTTCTTGATCTTTGTCTGCTGCAGGAAGAGAGGGGATGATGCCGAAATCATTTCTTCTTTTTTCATCTCCTTCTCCATCTTCTTCAATTCTTCCTCCAGCCATCTTCATCTTCCTCTCCTAGCGGTGCACCCGAAGCACCTCAATTTCTGTGAATATCCTTGGTAGACGGCACACTTCGTTGATCTGCTTTCATGATATAAGCTTGGGGAGTGGAACCATATGACTTGGAAGATGCTGACAGCACCTACAAGAGCCTTGTGAGCAAGGGAATTATGTGTGTAGCTGATATCAAATTTGTCCTACCCTACAGAACAAAATCATTCTCTCTTGTCATTGTTTCAAATGCATTGGATTACTTGTCCCAAAGATACCTAATCAAGAATATTCCTGACTTGGCAAGAGTTTCTATAGATGGTGTTGTAGTTTTTTGGTACAACTTGCTTTTTTCTCTGTTGTGCAATAAATTTATGAATTTTATTTATTTTGATATATATTATGTTTAACTTATTTAAGCCCTCGGAGCTACCTTTTGATACCACACTGGGTCAAAACTTGATTTACATGAATGTCATGTTGTCCACACTCAACCCAGGACATGGGTTGAACATTTGGTGGCATGCAATTAAAGCATAATTTATTAGTTCAGTTGTTCTTATTATCAGGTAGTGTTTGTCCAGTGTTCAAAAAATTATTTGCTATTCCTTGGCAAGGTAGCAATAGCATGAGGTGTTACTTGATCTTTTCTAGTTTCTGTAGGCTAGGCTGAGACGAGTGTAAATTCTCTTGCACTTTGTTATAAGGTCATCATGTTGTCTTGCTCAAGATTAATATGCATATTATACCATAAGGTGAATTATAATCCTAGTGCTCATCTTTCTATCCTGGTTAAGTGTTAAGTTTCTAACACTAATGTGATGAATATTTTTTCATCTATTTGAAGTGTACATAAACTTTTTTAATTGTAATATATAATACAAATTTAGATAGAAGATAACTAGAGCCCTGGAAGGAAACTAAGTATTTGACAGAAATGTAGTAAAAGATGTTACAGGAAATCATCTAAAAGACATTCTCTCACTTGGGCACTGTAGTCCATTGTTGTGCTAATCGATTCCCCTCAAATAAGCATATTTCTGCAGATATTCTTATAGGGTAATACTGATTTTCAAGTTATCCAGGTCAAGAGAAAACAAAAGATCTAGATCTTTCAAAATTTGGGAAGCCTGTAAGTTCCTTTTTTATCTCAATGTCTTTTAATGTAGACAAAAGGTAGCTGCTAAGTCATGCGTGAATGAACAATGATTTTTTCATGTTAGGCATAGAGCTATTACTTTTGAATTATCTAGATGATTGTTATCCTATTTCTAGTTTATTTTGTACTCTAAAAGTCCGTTTATGCTCAAACTTGTATGTGGTTCATCATATTTATTAAGTTTTTTTATATTTCATATGGAATTAAATGAGAGTTTGAATGTTGAATCTAGTATAAATCTGTCAACCACTAAACCTGAGACACATTCCTCCTCATCATGTCCTCGTAAACAAATTTCATAAGTTTGGTTGCATTTTAGTAAGAAAATTATAGAGGATGAGAGTAAAAGAGCAACATGTAATTATTGCAATGTTACTTTTACATGTTCAAAATCTGTGAGGACAAGTCAATTGTCATGGCATACTACTCAATGTTCTAAACATCCTTCACAAAGCAAGAGCCCATGGACTAGTCAAATTTTGAACTTCAAATTTGATCAAGTATTTACACGACTTGAATTAACAAAATGGTTATTATGTTGAAACTACCTTTCACATTTGTAAAGCGTATGACATTTAAAAATTTTACTAGAAGTCTTAATCCAGAATTTGACAGTGTGTCTCGAAACACAATTAAGGAGAATTGTGAGAAGATATACTAGAATGAGAGAGAAATTTTGAGAAAAATGATGATTAATGAATGTGGAAGGTTAAGTCTTACTTCATATTTATGGACATGAAATCAAACATTGGTATATATGAGTATCATAGTTCATTATGTTGATCTTAAGTGGGAATTACATAAGCGAGTTATTGAATTTTTAATGGTTGAATCACCACACATTGGCTCTTCACTTGCAAAAGTTCTTTTAAAATCTCTTATAGATTGGGGAATTGGCAGAAAAATATTTGGTCTCACTTTGGATAATGCATCTACTAATGATGTACTTTGTAGACTAGTGAGAAGAAATCTTATAGAGAAATAATCTCTTATTCTGAATGAAAAATATTTTCATGTGAGATGTTGTGCACATATTTTGAACTTAATTGTGTAAGATGATTTAAATGAGGCTCCTTCTTCAATTTACAATGTCTGTGAGTCTGTAAAGTATGTTAAATCATCACATGTACAAAAATAAAAGTTTAATGAAATTGTGCAATAAGTTAGATTATCTGGGAAGAAAGGTCTTCCATATGACACTCCCACCCGATGGAACTCGACTTACATGATGTTGAATGTTGCACTTTTCTACAAAAAAGGCTTTCATGGCATTGGAGACATGGGACACAAATTTTAATTGTGCTTCCATGCTTGAAGAATGTCAAAGGCAGAGTTTATGTGTACATTCTTAAAAGTCTTTTACAATGCTACAAATATATTTTCAATGACCGATGAACTTAGTTCAAACATACCTTTGAAAGAAATTTGTAATATCAAGAAATTGTTGAGACAAGAAATACAAAATTCACGTGACTTTGTTCATGATATGATTGCCAAGATGATAGAGAAATTTGATAAACATTAGTCAAAAATAGAAAATTCTGCATTATTATTCGCTATTACAATAGTGCTCGACCCTAGGTGCAAGTTGATATTTTTTACTTAAGCATTAATGGATCTTTTTGACTCTGAGGTTTCTTTGAATATAATTCACATTAAACAAGGCATCTATGATATTTTTTATGCATATTCACAGCATTTTGCTTTCACAAGTATTAATGAATGCAATCTTCAAATGCAAGAAAATGAGTATATGTCATTAGGATAAAATGAGAAAGTTGATATTTTGAGTGGATTCGACCAACTTCTTCATTCACAAATTTTATCACAAGACTCAAAATATGAATTGGATCAATATCTAGAGGAGAGCATTGTATCTCAAAGTCAAAAGGTTTCCCATTTTAGCCAGGTGGAAAGATAATATGGTCAAATATCCAATACTTTCAAAAATGACATGAGATATCTTATGGGGTGTTTGGTTGCATGATAATTTTTTGTACACTTTCATGATAAAAATTTGTATTAAAATAAAAAGTGAACCAACTCATGACATAAAACTATCATGTTTAGAGGGATGTGATAACAAAAAAGAGTAACTACTATATATAACCAAACAAAGTGGGGAACCACAAGAAGAAGGAAAGAGGGGAAACCCTCTTTTTTGTTTAATAAGAAAATCACTTTCAAAACATAAAATTATCATGGTTGCCGAACACTTCTTTTAACATGCTTTCCTATAATTTTTAAAAATTAAAATAAAAACTTCCATTACCATGCAACCAAACACCCCATTAGGAATTATAGCTTCTACAGTTGCTTCAGAATCTGCATTTAGCACAAGTGAAAGAATTATTGATCAATATAAAAGTTTTTTGTGCCCAAAGACTGTAAAAACTTTAATCTGTGCACGAGATTGGTTAAAAGATAGCATGGCAGGTATATTAACTTATGCATACTATTTTTTGTTGTTTACACACTAATTAACTTATTTTCTTTCTTCTAAAACTCACCTTGTCTCCAAGTAATTAAGCTGAAGGTATGAATGAATGATTATTTCTAATCTTATGATTTTAGGTACATTTTGACTCTTTGTTTGTCTTTTCAGTCATCATTGTATAATTCATTCGCTTACAATAGCTTTTTATACGTTTTTTTCATGACTTATGTAGGCTCTCAAACCAACTATCTTGTGTGTTGTCTCTCATGTTCTAGATAAGATTTATGTAGGTTTGTTTCATTGTGTTGCAGAAAGTTTATTTTTGACACAATTACAAGTTGACAGGTTATAGTTTTAATTATTATGTTAATTATCTTGTTTGTCACTTAATTGTGTACAAGTTTTAGGTTATAGTTTTAGTTCTTATCAAGTGATATATCCTTTCCAAGAAGAAAGGCCTCCCCATGCTTAACATTCTACTAGAGAGTCAGACATCCAAGTAGTAAAATTCAAGTGATGTTCTAGCCGGCATGTGCATGTCAAGCATGGGGAGGCCTGTGTCTTATGAGCAAGCCATGGTCTGAAGGGTTCTGAATGATGAAGATGAAAACCATTGCTTGGCATTCTTGTTCTTGAACTAGCCTTTGGTCTAATTTACTAAGATCCCAGAAGAAAGGAGCCTGGTGTTGGTAGCCAAAAGACATGCCAGTGTACCACATCTTTGCATTTTTCTTATGTTGGCAGGCTACTTGAGCTCTGCTATCCACGTAGTGTTCAAGTTTCTATTGCTTTTTTATCAGACAAATTTTTTGTTTTGGGTTTAAAGTGACTGGAAGTACTCTTACCTGCCTCCTTTTCCTAGGCTGTTAGATCATGCATTGCTTAGTCCAGTTGAGAAATTACATGGTAGGATATGAAGAAGGCCCTAAACATGTAAGTTTCCTTGGCAAATATGGAAGTATGTTATGGTTGCACTTGAGTTTTGCTATGTATAATATGGATGTTTATTTTCCTCCATTAGAAGCACATGAATGTCTGCCTCCCAGATGGTAAGCTTTTCAAGGAGATGATGGCACATACAAATAGGGGTGGCAATGGGATAGGTCGTCCCATGAGTTCGCAAGCTGGGCTAATTGCGGGCTATTACACAGGCCAAAGGTTTTGGCCCGTGGGCCATAACCTATTTTAAGTTCTCATTTGCTGGTTCGATGACATAGATAATGTAATTATTAGATTTGTTCATTTTTTTAGGATTCTGAGTGTTTTCAAAAACTTTCATATTGTATTTTTTATTTCTTAAATTATGGCAATTCACAAATTGATAGACTTTTTTGTTTTTATTTTATTTTTTAGATTTTTAAATAAACCATATTACAAAATTTATGGATGATTCTATAATCTCTATTATAATCCTTAAAAGTTTTCAAATTTTTAATAAATTTTTATTTTTTACAAAATTTTTAATTTTTGAGTGTTTTACAAAATTTAAGCCAGTTAGGTTGATGGTCTATGTTGGGTTAAAGTCTATTTAAACAAGTCAAGTATGTTAGACTTTTTACATGAACTTGAACTTGCGCTCTATGTATATGATATGAACTGGGCTTGGGCCAGGTTAGCCCAAGCTCGGCCCATTGACAACCCTACTCTATTCGCCTTGGTTTGCTGCTTCACATATATTAGAAACGTCTCTTCACTCCCAACTTTGTCTCTTCGCACCTCTTCACCTTCTGTGCCACTGACGTTCTTTCGTTCTCAGGTGCTTCCAGAATGCACTTCTTCGACTGTGACCACCTCACACGGGAGTCGGGCATCCCACCACTGTCCATCATTCACGCCCAACCAAAGCAACGTTCCCTTGGCCCGTTGTTTATCTGGATGTCGCCACCCCATCCAACAAAAGCACAGTGGAGGCTGAAAAGCCCCAATGGCCACTGATGATGATCCGGTTGTCTACTCTATGTTTTGCCTAATAGGGCGTCTTCACCTTCTCCGCTAACCGCAGCCACTTCTCCAACGAAGGGCGCAAGTCATCCCTCCCCTGTCACCCGTTGCAAATGTGCTTTTCTTCAGAGGTTTGCTCTGGCAACTATTGCTAACTAGCGGTTGTGGTTTTATGATTTTCTTAGTCGTTAATGTGATCATTTGGAGGAGGAGGAATGTGACGCTCCTATTAATCGTCATTGTGACTATTTTCTGGTACATCTTCAAGATCACCGGGTACAAAGTCATCCTCCTCATCGCCAAAGGTCACCCCCTCCAACTCGTTGCAATCATCTTTTTTTAGGCTAGATTTGAAACTTTTCTAAACGGGTGTTCTTTTCTTCTAGTTCTATTGTTCTATTATTCTGCGACATTGTGCCGTTTGTGCAGTAGATTCTCCCTTGTTTTAATTTTTGGGCTAAGAAATGCACTTTGTTCTCTAATGTTCTTTCCTCTTCTTGGAGACATCTTTCTCCAATACCCAATTTTGAGATACCGATAGGGTGAAACTTGTCGACGAGGCAAGGCCACATGTCAATCGTGTGCTCACAATTGATGACAAGAAACTCTTTCTAGAGGTTGCTAACAATTTATTTTCTTATTTGGTGGAAAGAATTACACATGCGATGACCTTTTGTTTTGTGTTCATTTTGTACGGTTATTTTGTGTTCCTGGTTGGTCTCATACATTGGGAGTTTGTTTATTTTTTGCACACTCATTTACATTGGTTCAAGTTGAACAATGTGTTTCTAGCATTTTGTTAGGTTTCTGCACTTATTTTTGTCATAATTTCTAGGGTTCACTCTGTGTCTCGTAGTTCTAGTATTGTATGACAAGTACCAAGATCACATTGATGAGAAAGTGGATCTTGCTCAAGCTATGTTAAGGAGTCACTATGGGAACGTCCCGGTGAAGATTGGCAAATCCATTATAAAGGAAAAGAAAATAGAGTATTCTTTCTTTCTTAGTATAATATACTTTGTTTCTTCTTCACAATTCATGCATATTCCCTGCATCGGTGTACTTCCCATGACATGGAAGTAATTGAACAATTTGTGATTTCCCTGGCCAAAATTATTTTTACATGGAGTTGTATCAGCTATTTTTGGAGATCTTTAAGGATTTTGTGCATAGTTTGAGGGAGCTTGTGCACTTCTAAATACCATCAGAAACGTTAACTATACCTTGTTCCTAAAATAGAAGCGTCACTTGACACCAAAAGTTGCATGTCAGTTGATCTACTGAATTTCATAAAATAGAATTATTTCAAAATCCATGGCTGGTTACTGATCATTTATTTTTTTGCAACATACTTGTCTTCGTCCAAGGGATATACGTTGTTAATAACTACATTGTTGATGAGCATACGGCAGACACATTCATGAGATGAGGAAGAGAGATAAATCATTAGGCAAATGCATTCATAATTCAATTAACCATATACACATCCCCTTTTTTCTCAATTTCATAATCAATGAACCCTATTAAAGTCATTTCTCGTGATTTATTGTTTAATTTTTTTCTTATTTTATTTGGGGTAAATACCGTTGTAAGTTGCAATCAAGCTGGTCATATGCTTTTCTACCTTGCAGCCTCAACCTGGTTACAATGCATTTTGTTCCTATGCCAACTCTCATTTTTGGCTATTGCTTGTCTTTGGTATCCAACCAAATGCATTAACAGTGTTACATATTATGGTAGTATGATTTTGAAGGTCTCCATTACATTTTGAAGACGATAATTTGAAATGGAAACCTCAATTTTATGGCAGCGATGAGGTGGCCTCTGGCCTGGAGACATGACCCATGAAACTCATTTCCATCTTGGCACTACAAGAATTTTGGTTAATGGTGACGACTAACAGTCGTCACAAACAACCTAAAAGTCATCGCCATTTTATATTAGCGACGACTTTTTAAGCCGTCACAAACCCGTCCCAAATAAGTCTGTTGCCAATTTAAATGGCGACGGCTACCCTAAAGCCGTCGCTAGAAAACTTATTGGCGATGGCTGGCAGCCGTCACCAATAACTTAATAGCGACGGCTTATATGAATCACAAAAAAATTGTAGTGGTGACAGCTTTGAGGCCGTCGCTAACGCTTTAACATTAGCGATGGCTGAAGAGCCTTCGCCAAACTAGAAATTCGCATCCAAGTGAAGCTCCCGCGGTGTGCATTTTTTAATTTAGCGACAGCTCTTCAACCATCACTAAAAGTGTATAGCCGTCGCTAATAAGTATATTAGCGACGGCTTAAAAGCCGTCGCCAATAACTTGTAGTTTTAAAAAAACAATCTAACGCACACCAAAAAAAATTTTCATGTAGGAACACATCTATACATGAATATACAAGATTTACAATCACCAAATAAATTAGATAATCATAATTTACATCATCTCTTCCTATTACAACACATATATCACCACTACATTGAATTAAAAACACTCCACATTGAATTAAAAACACTCCACATCATCACATTCATTCATTTATGAAGAATCACATTCATTCAATCATAAACCCTTCATTTTAACATAAACAACATAGGTTCACACATTCATCTATAAACATCAATATTTATTTATAAAAATTAAAATTTGTTCAATACACAACGATTAGCAGAAATGAATACAAACAGGTAAAGAGATAACTCTTTCACTCATCCTCCCCAAATTCACCCTCATCGTCGTCGTCGTCGTCGTCGTCGTCCTCCTCCTCCTCATCATCATCATCGTCGTCGGCGTCGGCCTTGAACATGATAGACCCACAGGTAGGGGGACTCTACTATCTAATCAGGATAACATTTCTTGTGTTAGCCGTTCCATTGACTCCTAGAATTGTTGTTGTTGGGCATTCAGTTGTTGTTGGAGTGAGTCAATAAGAGAGTTTTGCTTCTCTATTTGACTATCTTGAGTGTTAAGCAATTCATTTTGTTATCCACTCTATCCGTCAACTCCTGATAGCCCAGAGTCGTGGAGGTACTTGCACCTCCACCGCTTACACCATATCAGTTGTTGCAGATCTGTCCCCCCACATCAGATCTATCCCGATCTGTCTATGTCGAACACGATGAATGCATCCTTAGGAGAGAATGTATACTCAAAATTCCGAGCATCCAATTTCTTTGACTGGGGGGCATTCATCAACTAGTGCATATCGTCTTACATAATGTAAATATAAAGTCAGTTGATATATCGGACCAAAATTGTTCTAATGATATAAATAAATTAAATTATCTACCATCATATGACGACTTTTCTCGTTGCACCATACGAGGCATCCATCCTCCACCTCACGCGCTTGGGTCATCTCAAATATCTCTGGACAGGTAGGACGGCGCCCTTCTTTTCATGTCTATTCAAAGAAAAATTAAATTAATATATGTACGCAATAGTAAATAAAAAATATTTTATAAACTTATGAAATCTATCTCAAGTTGATAAATGTTGATTCTTCCTCACCTATAAAGCATGCTCAGATGAGTCCTATTTGTTTTATTTCTTTGACTAATTGACTGCAAACAAGTAAAAATAAATTGTTAGTTTTTTACAAAAAATCAATTTATCAGATATAAATAACTTTTAAATTGGGTCGATTCTTTACCTTATTGTCGTCCCTCGACCATATCTCGCACATATGACGTCACTGGTTGGGATCGCATTGTGGAGGCACAACGGCAAGTGCCTCCTCCAGTGAGTGTCCTGTAAAATACTGCATGTCAAAATCGTATTAGTTATATTACACAACAAGAAAAAAAATTTAAAATTTGTACCTTCTTCTTTAGATGACCTCTTTGTTTTCTCTATATCTTCCCCATATGCCTTAAAATCTCTGCATCTATGGATGGAGATCGCTCAAATATAAAATGTTGTTGCTAGCATGAAAAATATAGTCATTAGTATTTTCAAACTAAAATTAAAAAAAATTAGAGCCGAGCTTCTTTTATTTACCTCGAGATCTCTAAAAATGTTCTCTTTCTTCTCATCTGGAAGAGTGATGTAGTATTGTTATCATAAATTGTAAGTACCCTGTTGTAGACTCCAAGGTACAAGCCTACACCCGATCCTCTCACAATCCGAACGTTCAAGGTCTACCCAGGTGCTAATGTTCGCACATTATATGCCTTGGCAAGACCTCTCCCATGTCTAGCAACTATAGCTTCAAGACAAAATCTTCAACAAATTTAGAACTTGATATCTACAAATCAACAAAAGAAGCAATTAAATATTTACCTGAGGCGGAGGAAGATGGACTGTCTACAGGAGGTGTCCCCGAAGTAGGGTGAGTGCCAACCACCCAAGATGGTCTAGCTAATGTCACCGCATTCAGAGTAGGCTGAGACAGGCCCTAAGATCCAACAGACTAATCGATGGATCCACCGGGTGTCTCACTTCGAGATTTACGGTGGCTCTTGTTAAATTTCTTCATCTACAACATAATAAATTTCATAAAACAACTTGATTTCCAACTTATACGGCCGGTTTGGCTGATCCAAGACAAAATTCACTTTGAATCAGCCAAACTGGCTTACGAATGGGGTTATTTGCCGCTTTTCGACTTAGAAGGCCGATTTGGCCGATCCAAGCTAAAATATGACTTGGATCGGCCAAACCAACATTCGGATGGGTTATTTGCCGATTTCTAATTTATACCACCGGTTTGGCTGATCCAAGTCGAAATCCGACTTGGATCGACCAAACTGGCGTTCAGATTAGGTTATTTGTCGATTTTCGATTTATACGACTGGTTTGGCCGATCCAAGCAGAAATCTACCTTGGATCGGCCAAACCGGCCTTCAAATTGGGTTATTTGCTGATTTCCAATTTATACGACCGGTTTGGCCGATCCAAGCCGAAATTCGACTTGGATCGGCCGAATCGGCTTTCAGATTGGGTTATTTGCCAATTTCTGATTTATACAACCAGTTTGGCCGATCCAAGTCAGCTTGGATCGGCCAAACTGGCCGTATAATTGGGTTATTTGCTTATTTTCAATTTATATGGCCGGTTTGGCCAATCCAAGCCGAAATCTGGCTTGGATCGGCCAAACTGGCCTTCGGATTGGGTTATTTGCCAATTTTTGATTTATACGACCGGTTTGGCTGATCCAAACCGAAATTAGGATTGGATCGGCCAAACCGGGCTTTGGATTGGGTTATTTGCCAATTTTCGATTTATACAATTGGTTCGGCCTTAAGATTGGGAAATTCAAGGTTGATTTCTGATTTATATTACCGATTTGACCGATCCAAGCCGAAATCCACCTTGGATCGACCAAACCAGCCTACAGATGGGGTTATTTGCCGATTTCTGACATAAAAGGCCGGTTTGGCCAATCGAAGCCGAAATCTACCTTGGATCGGCCAAACCGACATTCAGATGGGGTTATTTGTCGATTTTCGATTTATATGACCGGTTTGGCCGATCCAAGCCGAAATCCGCCTTGGATCGGCCAAACCCCCAAATTCTGACTCATATTTCCACTTCTATTGGATGTGTTACTTGAAGTTGTACAAGTTCGTCTTAATAGGGATCTACCTCATCATCTCTCCCTTCCGATAAGTTATAATAGTTATGGGGTAGCGATTTCACTGGTATCACCCAACACTTACTTATGTTATCTTCCACATAGAAAATCTGTTCCACTTGACTTGTAGGTGCAAATGGTTCATCGGTCCCTAATTGTTTTTGTGTATTCAAAGAAATAAATCCGTAATCGTTAATCTTAAATCCCATGTTCTTACTATACGCATCCCACCATCGACATTCAAACAATACTAAATGATTATTTCTATAAAACGATATCTCAATTATATCCAAAATTTGTCCATAATATCCATCACAATATGATTGAAGTTCTGACGTTGTGAAATGGAGTTAGATAATTTGCACTCTGACGTGCGTGACATGTGACAAAACATCTAAACCACGCTGAATGCCTAGATGTTATGTGCTTGAAGCCGTAAGATGCCTTTTCTGAGATTCAGTTTATAACTGTTCCGAAATTCATCCTCAAAATAGTATTGCTTTAAGACCTGCCCTTTTAACCGCCAACCCATTTGAGTTCTTTTTATTTTTGAAATACGAATCCGTATATGCAGGCAAAAGATAGATATTCATGTTCATAGGAGACCTTGCACGATCCCATATTCCCATGTACTGCATCCCTTAGCGACGATCAGTAGCTGTCTCCGTGATCCGAAGGTTTCCAAGCGGGAAGCTCTGTTGCTAACACACTTGCTGGTCGAAAGATTGGTGAAGTTGTTTACACACTGTCCGAGTGCTTGGAGGTTTACACACTGTCTTGAGTGCTCTGACATGAAAGCTTGAAGACGTGAATAAAGTCAAGATGGTTCAAATTATGCTAGCGTTGTAGAAATCATTTCAAAAATGAGTAAATGGCAAAACAGTACGTTTTCTCTTCTTTTGACCTTCGTGATTGTATCATCTGATTATAATAGGGTGTTTGGTTGCATGATAATTTTTTGTACACCTTCATGATAAAAAATTGTATTAAAATAAAAAGTGAACTAACTCATGACATAAAAGTATCATGTTTGGAGGGATGTGATTACAAAAAAGAGTAACTATCGCACATGATCAAACAAAGTGGGGGACCACAAGAAAAAAGAAAGAGGTGATACCCTCTTTTTTTGTTTAAGAAGAAAATCACTTTTAAAACATAAAATTGTCATGGTTACCAAACACCTCTTTTAACAAGTTTTCTTACAATTTTTAAAAATTAAAACAAAAACCTTCGCTATCATGCAACCAAACACCCTATAAGATATCATCTGACTATCAGTTTTGACCTTCATTTGGTTTCGCCAGTACAACACCACATTGTCGGTTGTCATAACTAGGGGGTTACCATCGCATAATTAACCAAGTACTGAGACAAGTTACACGCAATAGTTATCTTGCCAATCAAAGATCTTCTTAAACTCAATGATTAACAAATTGAGTTTTTTTTTCTTGCTCAAATTCATTTATTCAACATAATCAATAAGGCAGATATAAGTTTTATCGTGTCTTGCTGCTTGTGACAGCTTATTTGCCTCCCAACCTTGTATCAACACGATAATGTATAAATAGACCGAGTGAAAATAACAGGCAAACAACATCTCACATGATCATTCTAAATTCTTACACATGTTTTTAACAAAATGTCAGTTTTTCCCCTCGCACAAAACAATTCTATTCGGATGGTTATGTAACTATAACAGCTGAGCGACCTTTAGATGCGCTGGTGCTGCCAACACACTACTGGTATGGTGTACTCCTCACATCTCCCGGCCCCATCTGCACCTCTCTTTTTCTTTCTCTTTTTCATTTTTTTTTTTGAAGAGCAGTGAAGTTGGTCAAAGCCACCCGCACAAGTGCCCACGATGCTCTTGGGTTCGAACCCGGGAGGGGCAGCCCGCTGGGTGGTGATGTTCCACTGTGGTGATGCCGCAGGTACCCATCTGCACCTCTCTCAGCAACAAGTACAAATTTACATCTATCTACATCAAGACTGAATTTTGAGAAGAACAACGAAATAAACCAACTTATTCACCAATACTCAGCAAAAAACTGAGCGTTGCATACAAAACTATTGGTATTTTCCAGCGGATAGCCTAAACAGGGAGTATGAGAAACCAACAAAATAACCGTGCAGATGTTGCTTGTAACAGTTGTCTTATTCCAAAATATTTTTGGCGCGCCACACGGTGACACGGTCCGACAAGGCAATGTTCACCAAGCGGCCGGCTAAGAGCACGCTGCATTTGTCTTAAAGCCAGTTGTGGAGCAATTAGGTTGACACATTCTTAGTCTAGGAGCGAAGATACATTTGAAGAATCTGAACTTTAAACAATATTGACTGTTGCAGACGTACGCACTGGGTGTATATAGAGCCCAACTTGCTAGCTATTCAAGCAGCTCAAGCTTCATAAAAGAGATCCATAGTAGACAGCTTTAATAATGTAAATCTGAACTGAATTGATGTTAGAGAACCAGCTGGACAACAGAACATTCTAAAATCTTGTTTCCGGTTCCATGTAGTAATTTTCATCTTGGATGAGAGGCTAGGAGGGAGATACTTCTAGTTTTCACCAGAACACACCTAATTCTCATCAAAAAGCTAGGGCCGTGTATGCGAAGTTTCAGCAAACGTACCAGCAGGGAAGAGCTACCATCCAAGAGAACCTTTTATAGATCAAACAGTGCAATAACAGCACAAGTAAGAAGATCACAAGGTTAAGCTTAGGCCTCAAGATTAATACCATCATGAGATGGATTCCCTCCCGGAACTTGCTTTGGCTTGGTCCTTGAGTCTTTTGAGTCTTTTTTCTTCTCATCAATAAAAGAGAGAAATGTCTGCAAACGACGCAATGACTGCGACCCACCCGACACAGAGGGATCTGTTTCCTCACACCGAATGTTTTGGATGAACTGACGTAGTAGAATAATGAAGTATGTGAGAAGAGCAAGGAAACTTGCAGCTCCACATACGAGAAAAAGACCTGAAAAGCTTCTTAGGTGCAGCCGCTGCGAGTTAATTTCATCAGTTTCATAGGTACATGCACTCCTTGTCAGCCATTTGTCATGGATCCTTTGGAGATCTCCATTCTCCGAAAGAGCCAAGATCGCAGTTGATAAGTCGATAGCTAAGTTGGAATCCCGAGGAAATGCCTGGCACAAGGTAGTCAAGATAAGTAAATGAAGGTATGTTACTTTAGACCATCTATCTCAATCAATTCAGAAAAACATAATGGGAAACTATATTACATCACTTCGCTATTTTACTCTCCCAAAGCATAAATATTTTCCAAGAAAAATAAAATAATGGTGCTTTTGCAGATCCCGCCATTAAAGTGGAGCCTAATAATCATAACATGGTACAACTTAAGGAGTCAAATCCTCTTTATCACATACAGCTTACGAAAAAAAGAAAGGTTGAACTCATCAAATAAGTCTCACAAGGATCTTACAAAGCCCCATCCACCTTTGGTGAACTCTGAGCCAACAGTAGAAAACCTGCATTCAGTGGAGAGGAATAGATCAATATATGGCCGTTCATCCACTATAGCTGCAACACCCCCATTTTCAGGACCAAGATCAAGTTCTCTAGCAAATTCTTCTGGGGAGCCCAGAGCTTTAAGTCTAGATTTAGGAACACCAAGTTGCTGTATAAGATAATTTTCAGCAAATGAACCAACTTGGAACCCAATGGGTTCCTTGCTTGCAATCAAACTGTCAATTCCTCTGATTGGTGATGACAACTGCTGCACTGTTAGAATTGAAGTCAGGCTGGCTGTGTAGCTGGATTGAATTATCAAAACTACAAAGAGCCAAATTATGACAACAGCACGTCCCAGTGTGCTGACAGTGTTCTCCCCTGGTCAGAAAATAATTAAAAGAACACAAAAATCAGATATCCTTTCAACCAAATTTGATTAGGAGCTAGATGAGAATTTCACTTACTATGTGCAAAAAATAGAGTTGAGAAGCTGAACCTGCAATGCGAACAAGAATTCAGAAATAATAGTTCAAGTATACTGAATTAGTAGTAATAATGGACCATCGGCGAGTGAAAAATATATAAACCTTCTAGATCAAGCCACATGTTTTTTCTGGGACATGATTAGGAAGTAGGATCTAACTGGGATGATATGTCATGCAGAGTATCCACTAATAACATTGATTGCATAAATTCACTCTTTACTTATTTTTGTGAATCTAACACTGCGAATTGCACACAAAACTGAACCTTCATCATGTTCATGATGCTAACATCACAAATTGTTACTACGATTGAGATGCAAATTCTTACTACAATTGAGTGAAAGTTGACTAGTTATTCACGCGTAGTACAGAGTACAGGTTCAGTTAGAGTTACTTTATAATAGTCTTATTGGCATGAATGAAGTTCAAAGGGAAAATACATTTCATGAAAAACCACGCCGTGATCCAACCAGAAAGACTATTGCAAAAAAAACAACATAACTGCTAAAAGCACTTATTTCTTCCATATGATTACCAGATGATTGTACCCATTTGCTTTTTTAGAGAACCACGGAATTCATCGTTAAATCTATGCTCCAGAATCCACACAACTGCTCCAATAACAAGGAAAGAAACTCCAGTGATACACCACATCCCTAATGTAAATGGTTCCAAAAAGGCCCAAGCATTGGATGTGCGTTTCTTCAGTGGTGCCAGTATTACAAGACCTGACTCAACATATGGCTGTGTGAAATCAACAATCTTTGTTCTCTCTGTTACAATCGCAATATCCCCTATAGCAGCATCAAAAACCTAGTAAAAAAAAGTCAAGTTGTGAAGTCAAGAAAGAAAAAGAAGGTGCAAACATACTGATATGAAAGGACTAGATAATGTCTTTTCAGACTTACACCAGATGTAACCTTTGTCACCAACTCATCGTAGCTTGGGTTCTCATGGCCATTTCCAAAGAGGATAAACTTGTAAGGGATGGCATATGGTAATAGATTTATAGCAGCTTTAAAAACATCTATGCAGTATCCCTGTATAGCATCTTCACTCTGAGTTCTTGAGACAAATTGCCGAAAGCTAGCTCGGTCAGGGACACCAATTTTTAACTGCCGTCCATTGTTAGGGAACACCCAACCACGAGGCTTTTCAGTTGTTTCCCCTGGCCAAATGACAGCAGACAGTTGTTGATTTGTAGTGGATTGGTTGGGCGGCTTTGCGTAGAGTGACTCAGGAATCACAGTTGATAGACCAGAGTAGTTAGACCAGTAGCCAATTTTCCGAAAACCACTTCCAATGATGTTAATGATATCATATGAAGGACGGATAAGGTTCCTACCTGAGCTAAATCTCAGAGGACCAGTCACACCAAGAAAATCAGTCTCTAGAATCTTATTTAAAAGCAAATTCCCTCCATCATAAATGGACAAAGCTTCGAGGTGGAGACTGCCACTTGTTTTGGTTAACCTTGAATCATTAGAAAATGAAATAATTCCACCATCATTCAGGAAAGCATCAATTGCATGAGCGATAAGCCAAACTGTATCATAAGCATACAAAGTATAGGAATTCAACCCAAAATATCCACCAGTCTCTTTCTTGGTTAGATTCCTCCATCGTAAGATAAAATCATTCTTTCTTTTAGAATCTGCAGAATGTTGGCGAAGTGTAAGAACTCCTTGCATGGTGTTTATGACCTCAAAACTGGGTGGCTCATGAGCATCTAAGAAACAAGACAGCCAATCTGTTGCAATCCAAACATACCCATTGCCCAGCATTTGCAGGTAATGTGCCACAGAGAAGAGGACAATGCCTATTGAATCTGGAGGAACATGTAGGACGATGACTCGAGATTCCATCAATGCCACCCTGACAAGTAAATCCATGATATCACTTCTTGTAGCTTCAGGTGGCAAAGCAGCTTTGTAAGAGATTTTACAACGTTTCTCCTCAAGTTTATCACCTAAGACAGCTATTCCATTTCTCCCATAGTCATCATCGACATAGATAGTGATGACCTGCTTCCAATTGTAGTGTTCTACTATTTCAGCAACCGCAGACATTTGAAACAAGTCACTGTGACTTGTTCTGACAAAGAAGGGGTACTGCAGGGAGCTCAATGTAGGATCTGTTGCTGAAAAGGAGACAAGAGGAACATGAAGCTCGTTGGCAACATGGGAAATGACATGTGCAATTGTGGATGACTGGGGGCCAATAATTGCAATAACATCATTTTCCATAAACTGTAAGGCTGCAGTAATCAAAGACAAAATGTTCAGTTAGTTGCATTATTGCATAAGATATATTATGATCATATGAACCCTTACAAATTTAAATTGCCATGTAAAAATTAGAAAAAAACGTGCTACTCCTATATTTCATTCAAAATGTTGCTCCTGAAAAGGAAATTTTACCTTCAACGATGCCAAGAAATCCTGAGAATTCCGAATCCCGCATCTTTATTCGCAGGTTGGTGCCCCTCAAAATTCTAGAGTCGGAGTTGATGTCATTCACAGCAGCATTTATGGCAACCATTGCAGCCTTCCCATTGGTGGAATTGAAATTGAAAATGGCACCAATTTTCACAACAGCAGGTCTAGATGAGAGTTTTCTGCTTATTCCATTTTTAAGTATACCCAAAAGAAGAACCAAAATAAGCACAGAAACTGGTTTCATGGTCAAGATCAAACAAGAGAAACCTCCAGCAACTTTGTCCCTAACTGCTGAGGCATAGAACTTGAAATTTGAGAACTATCTGTTGCTCGATCTGAAACAGACATGCAATAAGTAAGACCCAAAACCTCCAATTCCAACATATAAGAGGACAAGAAAAGCATGACCCTAAAGACTAAAGCAATGCCTTAATAACAAGCCATGTGGATATTTTCAAGAATTCATAAAAGAATAAAAAATTGAGTTACTTGGAATCTGTCAAACCATTTTAGTGATAATAGAAGCACAAGATGGTTTGTGTGCATGATCAATCAAACAAAAGCTTGCACCAGGGATGAGGTAATAAAAGAGCTGATGGTAACCAGAAAGATATAGCTAAAATAGGGCTCAACGAGAAACTATGGGTTATTTGGAACTTGACAAATCAGTTCACTATAATTTTGCAACTCAAAGAATTTATAACAATTGCAAACCTAGGCGAACAGCTAACGAAGTAAAAAAGAACAACATCGAATGAAGTGGGCACTCAGGACGCTCATCCCAAAGGCAAAAATTCCATCACGCCAACATGTACCTGAGGCATCTCACTCTACTCTCGACTACCTTATCGTCCCAATTGGATAAATTCTTTCCATGTAAAGGGCCACATAGTGAGCAGTAAAAAAGGTCAAATCTTAATAAGATAAAATTTGAAGAAACGTTATAGAGTACTTCACTTCCATAGCGCGGGGAACATGTTTACGGAAAAACCGGCAAGATTGCATACGTCACAGAAGGAAGCCCTCTTCAACTGAGGACTGGAAAAAACTCAAGGACGGTTGGACACAACTGCAGAAGGGCTACGACATGACCAGAAGTTACCATACCAAAGGCCCCATTTTCGATAGAGGATGGAAGACATTACGGGACTAAAAGAAAACAGACAGTAGGGATGCTGGAACTCTCTATCCCTTCTTCCTTCCAACCAAATCCAGAAGCGAGGGTAGCTTTGGCTGGTCGATTTTTGTACATAGCATGCTCCTGGATTCACATTTGCTTCTTAACGCATCCCCTGTGCTGTGCTTGCAGCTGACTGCCGACCAGGACTGCAACATCAGTTTCCATCCGCCAATACCTCCAGTTGATTCGCCAGCAAGACGGCAACTTTGGAGCTCGGGGTAGCAAAGGTGAAAACTTGTGCTCAGGAATCGCAGGGGTAAAGGCAAGCGAGAGGGGCGGCGCGCTTGGCAGCTAGCAGGTTCACGTATATAACAAAAAATGATTTACATAATCATTCGAAAACCCTGCGGACTTCTTCCCCAACTGAACAGGCTTTTGAATTCAGGTTCTTATGGTCGGGGTGAAGACGAAGGTCAATGAACAAGGCAGCATATTTGACTCCGTACAGCTTACCGAGTGGCCGGGATGGTGAGCAGAGGTCTCGGGAGGTTTGCGCCGGTGGAGCGCGGGAGATTCGGCTTGGGTGGGGGAGAGTTCAGCGGAGACCAGACCAAGGGGAAGGGAGGGAGTGAGAGATCGGAGGCGAAAACACACCTCCCTCAGGCGACTGCGAGCTCTGGCTCCGGCGATGGCGAAAGGGCGGCTCTGGCTCCGGCGGCGGCGAAGGCCTGCTATGGTTTCGGTCGACGGCGGCGGCACGGGTCGGTGCTAGTCCGCTTCCTATCCCGGAGAGGAGAGCCGCCGCGGAGAAGGTGGGCGACGGGGATGCGGCCGGTCTGCAGTTGGATTGCCGGCATTTGAGAGGGACTACCATTCAAGGCGGCGGAGGGGGCGCAACATTCGCGGGGTCGGGGGTGCACCGGAACCCGATACCCTCTCTCAACGACACCTTCCGATTTCGGGCCCGGCGGCTGCCGCGCCGGTAGAAAAGGGGACATCTTGAACATCCGTCACGCCTCTCTCTCTCTCTCTCTCTCTCTCTCTCTCTCTTACATACACATACAGTGATACAGAGAGACCCAGACACGCGACAAGAAGACAGCAAAGATGTCGTCTATCTCAAGCAGAGAACCAAATTGCTCTTCGGGAAAGTGACATCTTTTAGTCAAAACCCACAAGGAAGAAGACAGGGCCATCACCTGAAGATTGAAATCAAGCAATTTACAACTTTTTTTTTATGAAATCTGCTACACCTTTTGAAGATAACCCGGAGCTCAACACAAACTTCATACTGTGCAGGCAGCGTTCATAGCGTTAAAAAAAAACGTAATATCAAGTGTATTGAAGAACAGTCGCTGAGCAGAACCTGCCGCCGTGAAGAAGAAAAGATGGGGAAACAAGTGGGAAGAGAACCATCGGACCGCCAGCGATAAAGGAAAGAATAATGTAGACCATCACCCTGAATCAACTGTGCTAAGATGCTGCTGATCGCGTGATGCTCAGAACAATCAAAGCTCCGTCTGGTCGTTGTGGATCAACGCGAACCGATCGCTTGCGAATGTTGAAGTTCCGGGAAAGCGTTGTAACTAATAAGCAGCATATTAAGCTCTGGGAAGCATCCACCGGGCTCTTCCTTGGCCAGTTTCATCCGTCAGAGCCAGGCTGCGAAGGAGAAAAAAAATTCGATCTTTTTCGAAGGGGGCAAGGAGGGAACAACAGGCTAGGAGAGAGAAGGTTGGCTCTTGCTGCTCTTTTATTTGTCTCCTTGTTCTTCCAGAAACCAGAGCGGCAGAGAGAAAGAAGGGGGAGGACACTGGCCAGTCTCCGGTCAGTAGTACTCCGATGCCCCCATTGCGTGCTTCCGAGTGATTTCTCCCCTTTGCTCCCGCGTGCGTGGGGTGCCCGGCTGAGCGTGCCGGCGGCAGGCAGCAGGGGCGGCCGACGAGGACACGTCTCTACCACATCTGGGGCCTGAGGAGGCCGCCGAAGGCCGAACCCACCTCTCCGGTGGAGCATCTGACGCGACAAGAGCTTTCGGTGGCAGACGGGGGCCGTCGGGGTGGCTTGTGCGGCAAGGGCGTCGGCGGCGGGGGCCTCGAGCTCGGGAGTCTGGGTTCGCCGGATGGCACGCGGGAGCATCAGATACCAGTACCGTGGGTCTTTCCGGCGCTTCCCGCGATGGCGACCTCGAGAAGATGGCTTCTTCCCACGTGATCGGTCAGGAGACTCTCAACTACAATCTTTTAAAAGTAAAAAAAGAAAGGAAATATATCTATTATTTCATTAAATTAAATGACAACAATTTAACTGTACGAACGAAAAACATAAAAAACGAGACACAATTTTAATTTTTTACATTTATTTTCTATAATCATTTGTATTTGAAATATATCTTATAATTATAATAAAATTTAAAATTATTTGAAATCTTGATTTATTTTTATCACCGTGTGGTAATGGGCCGGGCAGGTCAAGCGTGGGTCACTATAATGGCCAAAAATTTTAAGCCACGGATTTTAACCGAGCCCATATACGGATCAACGTGAGTCGAAATGGGTCAAATGAACTTAAACTTTTATCCTATAACTTCATTAAAAATATCATTTTTGCATTGTAAAAATATATTTTAATTAAATTATTATTAATTTATAATGTTATCTTAAATAAATAATTTTATCATATTCAATAATTATATATTTGTAAAATAAAATGTTGAGTGGAACCGGTCTCAACTAACAATATGATACGAGCTAGGCAAGTCAACCTGATATATTTTGGATCGGGCGATAAACGGGCCAACTTCAGATCGGGCTCAGCCCAGTCCATTGGCACCCCTACATCTAATTTAAGGGTGCAAATAAAATTAGAGATTCTAATATTTAGAATCAATTTTAATAAAAATTAATAGACAAAAAAATTCTTTATTTAATCCCACGGTCAAAAAAATACACTTTATGAAACAGAATGGTAAATAATCATTCTTATATGTTTTCTTGATTTTGATAAAAATAGTATATATAAAAAATCAGCAAAATAATACATAAAACATAAATAGTTAAGATTAATATATACATATAAAAATGATAAAAAATAGTAGTAAAAACTTAAAGGTGTTAGATCATATTTTAGGAGTAATATGAGAATTGTTAGTTTATTTTTAATAAAATTTAATATATATTACATAGTTCAAAATTACGAATTGTTTTTATTATGAATAAAACTAGAATAGAATCAAAATATCATGATTTTATTTGACGAAAATCAGTATCAGAGTAGATGATTGCGCTATCAAATTCAATCTCTGGTTTAAGTCCATTTGCTTTTATGGTTGATTTTAATGTATAACTGGTTAAAATAATTAATATATCCTCTATTTCTTGAGGGGAGAGAGAGAGAGAGAGAGAGAGAGAGAAGTTGGTAAAAATATCTTAAATTAAGTTCAATCAAACTGAGTTAAATGCGATGTTGAAAGTTGACGAAGAATTTGTTTCGAAGTTTATCTAGATTATATATTTAGAATACTTTTATAATTAAATATGTAAAAAAAAACCTTTTATTTTTTTATCCTCTCGTACTTTTCTCTCGGACCACTTCGACAAGGGTGGATCCGTCCCTCGTCTTCCGACGTCAGGCACGTGGGGATAACTAAACAAAACAGCTCAACTTTCTGGAAATCTTTCTATCAATGGCTGATTTTTCCAATGTCGTTCAAGTTAGATTCTCTAAGTCGGAGCTTACTTTTGACATGCGTGGTTACAACCCTCTGATCGGTCTCAATTCAAAGTCGGTGTTTAGGATGCTTCTTAGATGGGATGTTTAGTTGCATGATATATATATATATATATATATTCGTAGTAAGGTAAAATATAGGATGGTTATACGAATATAATATTGTGGATGAGGCATGATTGCGACGAGAGTGAAAGATAATGCATGAAGACAAAAGTTGAGAAATCACGGGGAGAAGAACTTCGCTCATGCATGTTGGTACCGATGAGGAAGTCCTTCTATTTTACTTCTCTCGGAAGTTCTTGTCCCTCGGGACTAGTGGTACAGACGAATCAATATATTGGATAAGTAGTTGCGAAATTCACTTCGCTGTGCAAAAATTTGACTCAACTCATTTATTAGGTTTATTAGGTTGAATGAACATATTTGAATAAAAGATAAAACTAAACTTATTAAATGAGCCGAGACTTAACTTGTTTCTACTCAATTCGATGAGCTCAAGAGTAACTCGATTAAATATCTGATTGAATATTTATTAAAAAATATAATTATGAATATTAATAATTATATATTATCATTTAATTATGTAAAAATAAGTCAAATTTCAAATTTAAAACTCAGATCAAGTTTGATAAATGAGTTAAATTTAAATTTTCATCTATGCCTTTATATTGTTTTTGAGTTTTATAGATAAATTTGTATCGAATTTTAATTTTAACGTTGACTCAACTTGAGTCAAATTACTACTCGAGCTCGAGCTGGAGTCCGACTCAATTGCTTAAAGAGCAAGTTTGAATGAAGATTTAACATATTCATTAAAGTCCGAATCCGATCTCGAACTCGCTTAAAATTAAATAAGTAAAACTTTGAACATATTACTCCGACTCGTTTGCATCTCTCTGCTCGAGACCATTTGGTTACGGGATTGATATCCATCTAGAACCTAGTAGCTCAAGCCGACTAGTGATTCGCCGCCCTGCAACCGTGGCTCTACTAATCTTTCTGACAACAGCAATCGTGAATCACAAAACTTCTCCTTCACAAGCGATACCCTCCTCGACGTCGTGTTCTAGTCGGTGTCGCCTTTCTAGGGCTGTAAACGGGTCGGATTCGGTAGCGGATTCACCAGAATCTGATTTCGATTCCGATAAAGGTTAAGGGGTTCCGATTTCGATTCCGATAATTTTGGAATCACTATGTTCCGATTTCGATCCGATTCCGATTCCGTTATCGAAATCGGAACCAAATCCGATAATTCGAAATACATGTTAAATATTAATTTTTATTCAAAAGTGAGTCAATAATTTACATATAAATATTAAAATTTGATATAATCTTATTAAAATTTTATTTTTATTATTTTATCAATTTATATATTATATATTATAATTTATTTAACTTCATTTTATTTAATTTTATTTATATATAATTATTTTTTTATCAAAATCGAATTAACGAAAACGGAACCAACTGATTCCTGTTCCGATTCCGATAAGCTACCGGAATATCCAATTCCGATTCCGATAGCTTATAGGATACAAAAACAAATTCCAAACCCGTTAATTTTTATCGAAATCGAATCGGAATATCAGAATATCGGATTCCGTTTACACCCCTACGCCTTTTTGTCTCTCTATGGTGGTTCTCGATCCGATGTCCCCCCCCCCCCATTCTCTGCCAATAGGAGGCGGGAGTTTCATTTCTTCTCTCCAACCGTTTCCATTTTTAAGAGTTCGGATCACCTCAGTTCCCAATCAAAATTGGCCACTACTCTAAGCCACTTAAGTGACGGTTCAAATAACAAATTTGGTGAACCACTATCGAAAGGATTGAACCATTACTAACATCTTATTAACTCACTACCCGTGGGTAACGAGTTGTATTAAATTCAGTAGTGAATTTGTAAGACGTCGGTAGCAGTTCAGTAATAGTTCACTGACTCATTAACTCGCTGTCGACGGGGGTTGGACCGCTATCGACGTCTTACTAACTCATTATCCATCACTTAAGTGGTTGGGATCGTGGCATTTTTTCGTTAGAGACTGAGGGTACTCTCTCCACTCGAGGACCGATGTGATCCGAACTCCATTTTTCAAGGTGACATATCGTACTTTTGGTTTATACATCTTTTATTCAACAACAAATTGACTGCCGTCCCTCTTTTTAAAAGCTTTTTATTTAATTTATATTTTAGTACTCATGCTCTCTTTTTTTGTCACGTGACCTAGTGGTTAAAGAGCGCACGACTCCGCTCGATCATCACCAAATGATTACCCCCGGGGGTAACTGTGTGACTCGACATTCGGAAGATGTTCAACCCACCGCTCGAACGCACGACATGCTCTCACTGGCCCCTCCTCACCAATCCTTAAGAAAAAAAATTTTAAAAAAAAGGTAAACACGCTGTTAACACATCAGCGGCTTTATGCTGTCCTTAAGCTCTATTTGGATCTCTATAAAATAGGATGCCATACTAATTTTTCCCGGAAGGTTCATTATTGTGATTGTTTGGTTGTCCGTGATATGCATCGTCAACTGGAAATATTTTCGACCGAAACGTTCTGCAAAATATCTACAAACTTTTTTATGAAAATATTTCACCGATAATCAAATGTCAGCTAATAATTTCTTTTTTCCACGGAAAATATATTTAGCGAACGACGTTTTCTTGAATTTTAGTTTTTACAAAAAATCAAATGGACCCTGACTACGTAAAAATCAGATTATGACGTCTGCTGACCTATGGTGTAAACCATTTTTAGGGTGCAAGGCCCCGAGCGGAACGTCACTTGTTGGCCAAACCTGGCAATGATGCGAGAGAGAGAGAGAGATTTAATACGTCTAATTTAAATTTTATTTTTTAATTACAACTTTTACTTTTAAATCGTAAAAATGTAAAAAATGGTCATGTATAATTCGATATAAATATCATTCATAACAGTAAGATATAAAATTAACAACACCAGTTATAGTCTCTGAATACTTATGATTTATAAATTTGAAATTTTATAGTCTTAATAAAATAATATTTTAACAATATTAAATTAAAAATTCTTAAAAACTTAATTCATATTAATGAAAATTTTTTATAAATATATGTTTGGTTGTACCAAAGGATAGAATCAAATAATCTTTAATTTCTTTTACATGTATCCAAACACACGCTACGACTACGATGACCAAACAGGCGGTAATTGAAAACATGTATATACAAATAAAATAATTAATATCCTAAATATTTTCGTCAAGTAATATTCTAAACAACTACTTGTGTCATAGAAGTATATGATCAAAAGAATCCATTAGTTGAAAATCTAAAAATTCTATTAACTTTAAAAAAATAAGCATACATATATTTTTCTATATATTTTATAAATTTTAATTATGATCTCTAAATAATATTTTACTAAATAAAAAATTTAATTTTGATCTTTAATGATATTTGTAAAAAAAATACACAGGAACGTGTTTTTGATTTTTTCCCATGAAATCCATTTCAAGAAAATTATTTCCTATCAACCAAACATGGTATTTGCATATACTTCTCCATGAAAAGTTAATTTCTAGTAAAACGTTTCCAACGTTTTTCTTTTTTAGCGTAATCAAATGGACCCTTAGTTAACTTAAACTTTATTTTAACGTACAAATTTATTATGAAAGTATATAAAAAACTAATATACAACCAAAACACCTTATTGACATTCAAACCTTGGAAACAACAAAAAGACGCCGGTCATAAGAGTGTATTCAATATATGCTAAAAAGGGGTATCATAAAAGATGCATGCAAGTGATTTTTGCACCTTTTTGTTTTATTTTTTGCCACTTAACTAGTACGAAATGAGATAATGTTATAATGAATAAAATTTAAATCAACCTAAACTAATGCAGAGTGGTCACAGTAACTCCGAAGAATAAAAAAAATCAGCTACCAAATTTTAAGAAGAAGGTCGAATGTGAAGGCTGCAGACCTAAGGACCCACTTGTATAAAATATTAGTCTTGAACATAGTAAGCGGGATTCGATCCGAATAATTAGGGGTGTAAACGAATTAGTACACTCGACAAATAAGTTGAAACTTGGCTCATTTATTACATTAAACAATCAAACTTGACCAAAAACATAAAACTCGATTCATTAACGAGTTGAGTTTAAATAAACCGATGATTGATTCGATAAACTCAAAAATAATTTGATTAACTATTTGATTCAATTATTTAGAAATTAAAAATTAAATATTAAAAGTTAAATAGTGTCTTTTAAATATATAACATAATCTGTGATAAAATTTAATTTGAGCTTAAACTTGAACTGAATCTCATAAATAAATTAAAATTTGAGTTTTACAAGTTAGTGTAGGTCGAGTTCAAGTTCTATAAATAAATTTATATAAACTTTGAACTAAAAATTTGACTAAATTTGAATTGTGCTGCTATTCGAGCTCGAGCTCGAGCTCGAGCTCGATTACGTAACCAGTCAAGTTTAAACAATAGATGAGTCTACTCATAAGAGCTCAAGTTCATACTTGAAATTATCCAAAATAAATAACACAAACTTGAACAACATACTACTATGATCGGCTTAACTCATTTGCACCCTAATAATTGATGATATAGTTAGATATTGGGATGACTAATGTAACACCTTGCTGGATCAGTTGATCTATCCAACTTAGTTGGGGGAAATCACTCGAGTCGGGCCCTTGGGTCTTTGCTTAGGACCCTAAGGGGCCTTAAAGACCACCCCTCTTAATTTCTTACTCTCTAGTTCTTTCTTCTATTTCTCTCTCTAAAACTCTCTCTTTAAAACTATCAAGTGTGAATGTTTTTTTTTCTTTTACAATTCTCAATACCCTTTACTCAATTCCTTTTGAAGTTAATTTTCTTACTAGCACTTCTAGTATATTTATTTTTTGTCTTAGAATTGTCTTCTTATAAATATCTTTCTACAACCATGATATAGAATTAATTGACTCAACCCGAATTGATCCAGTTTGGAATCACTATAATATAATTGATGGGCAACAAGAAAAGGAGTAATATAAAGATTATAGCAATATCATGTCAACAAAATATCACAATCGAAACATTATATTGCCTGAAAGAAAGATAATTTTACTCCATTTGTTAAAAAAACAGAAATAGAAGTGTAAAGACAATGAAAGTAAAGCGGCGACTCACGTGAAGTTGGAATAGAGGCATTTATTTAGAAAATAAAAGGGAAAGCAAGAGTTCTCTAAGCATCAGGAATCTCACCGTGATCGTCAAAAACTATGGTAGCAAATACGGTGTCAAGGGAATTATTTGTGTGTGTGTGTTCTCCTTACGATTCTATGAGCTAGCTTATGGTGAATACGTCGAAAACACAGACGACAATTTCTTCCCATGGGCCTGATCTATTCTTTACTCATTCTTCTTTCTTTTTCCACACTCACTTTGATCCCCAGGTTAACGACCCTTGATGTCACTTAGGCACCAAGGATCGGTCCGAGTTGTATAGAGAATGGAAGGGAAAGAGATTAGAGAGGGGATGATGCGTTCAATAGAAAACTAAACTTTATGGGATCAAAAAAGAAGGAGATGGTGTAGTCTCTAGGAGCCATGGGCTTCAAAGAGAAAAGAAGGAGTGAAACAAATGATGCTAAAAAAGGGAGAAAAGCTTGATCAGTTTACCCTTTTGGGGGGGGGATGAGATTGCAGGCTCTATCTTCCTCTTCCTCGACAGGCCAGAAAGGTGGAGCTTTGGAGAACTTTGTTTGCCTACAAGAAATTAGAACAAAAGCACAAATAAAGCACGATCAAAACTAGGTGGGGGTAGTATCAAATTCAAACAAAGACGAATATGACAAAAGGGGTGGAACAAACCGGATTAGAACTAACTCCTAACCTCTTCTATCGATGAACTAAGAAGATAAAAATTCTAATGATGCATTATGCTAAACTAGCATGGCATGCATGAATGGGGGATAAAAAATATACGAGGGTTAAGGAGATGGTTTATGAAGGATTGGTGCTTGGCCGCTCTTTGGAGGTAGTAGCACTCCCGGGTGGGGATGCCTAATGTCTCATCAACGGGTCACTTCTGGTTCCTGCAGACGGTTCTCAACCTGGACTTCTCCCAACTATGGTTGAGATCAGTAGATGCCCCAGCTCAAAGTAGTGGCTCCTTATAACATTGAGATGGTTGTTGAAGCTCTCCACAATGGCTTTGAGGGTGTATGGGTTTCTTTGTATGATGAAGATGGTAGGAGATGTATGGGATGAAGACTATGGAGGACTTGAAGGACTGGAAGATGGATAGTGGGGAGCTTCTAGGGCCTCTCTAGAAGGGCTTGCTAATGGCGCTTAGAGGCTCTGGGGATCACTTAATGGCTTTTGGAGTTGGGTGGAGGAACCTCCTAGATCCTTTCAAACGTTGGAGAAAAGTTTCCTTATATAGGCTCATGGGATGACTCAAGTGCTCCCTTATGACAATGCCCGGCATCCTGCCTTGAGAGCGTCAAATGGCGCACTGCCAGGACGTTTATAACTGCTTTGACCATGGCAAGTGTACATCTCTGACTTGCACATATTGGGGTGTCAGGTTCCAAATTTATTGCTAGGTGCTCCTTGACCAAGATGCCTAGCGTCTCACATGTGGGGCGACAGTAACTAAATCTGACAAATTCACTTGCAATTTCCCTACCATGCGCGATTTCCAGTGACAGTTGTCAGAAGATATTCCTAACGTCCCTTATAGTGGGACACCTTCCTCCTCGTACGACATTATGTCACTGTCAGTCGATTTGAAAGTTGGGTGGAATTTGGGCGGGAAAAATCTAGCACTCCATTGCCACAACACTAGGTGGCGTAGACCTATGACGTTAGGTTCTACTCCTTTAATTTTTATCTTTTTTAGGTAAAGTTGATCCTTCAGTTGGAAGAGGCAAGTATTGACTATGAAAACAAGAGTTTTGGTCCCCTTAATTAGGCCGAATTCGCATACCTACAAAGGTCTCACCAGAAGATAAAGCACATTTTGCAGTGATATTATTTAATTAGACATATTATAACTTGAGGAGATATAGCAATTGATAGAGTATCTCCAGTTAATAACATTGCAGATTTGTTAACTAAGACTCTAACTCAAATTGTGTTTGAGAGTCACCTAGAGCTGATGGGGTTAGACATTTAGGTGATTGATTTTAGTGCAATTGAAAGATTAATAGAAATGTATGCTCTATAAATCAAACATATGTGATATGATCAAACATTTCTTATAATATCTTATTCAATGTAAATGCCATTTTCTTCATTACTTATATGTGAATAGTGTAATAAAATCCTTGATCACATGCACTAATGATTGAATCACAATAAGATCATGATAATAAAACCAATCATCTATATGTATGTGATCTAAATATTTCTAGTCATAAGATCTTTAAAATAAGACATCAAGGATCCAGATAGACTTTTATATGTATATCTTCTTTTATGATAAGGATGACTAATCTCGTCGATTGTTAATGTAGAGACATTAAAATACATATGCAAATACTCATTAAAGAGTTCAATGAACTAACAGATATGGAAACCTTGAATGGTATCTTATCTAACTATTTATCAGGGTTTTTAGCATCTTGGTTACATGGCTAGACATTTGACCTAAGTTGACATAAATGTGTTTTTAGGGGTACCTTGTGCTGTAACTATCGACTTATAAATCACTCAGTTTAATAGTCCAAAATAAGTTAATGTAGGGAAATCCAGTGGAGTCAATTGAGTGGATAACAAGGAATCACTCACTCTTAGTAAATGAGAAAAAATGTCTTATGGGATAACATTCTAATTCTTTAGCCAATGAAGAGAGAATAACTAGAAAATAAGTTTTTCCAATTTATCTGATCCCAAGTACAAGATCATATAGTGTCGGTATACTAAAGGGTTAACAGTTGGTGTCATTCCCCCATTCGACAACGACATTTGATAAACGATAGTTTATATCTATGTGGTAGTTGATGATGAAAAGACTTAATGGACATGATATCATCCCCAAATTATTTGAGATTATGCGATGTAACTTGCACCTTTTATAATTGAAAGGTCGTTGAATATATTATTAGATAATAGATTTAATTTAAAAGAATGTGTGTTTTAACAGAACTTTAACCAAATGGACTCGTGGATCTAATGGTTTACATAAATTAGGATTGATATGTAACTTTGGGAGTGTACATAATTTATAAAAATCGAAGTGTTTTTGTAAAAAAATTTAAGTTCTATAAATAATAGTGAAGTGAGCACAAACTTATTTCATCCCTACCTATCTAAATGCCATTCCCCACTTTGGAGGTCGCCAATGGATGGTGGAGCTTCGTTTAGAATAAGTTGTCGAGATTGGAGTAGAGTATAGGAGAACCCAACTTTGGAGGTTGTTCATGTGGATACTGCTAGAAACCGCACACTTAAGCGACTCGGAGGGCATAGGAGAACACGATCTTCTCCAATCTTGAGGAATTACTTGAATCCCAAAAATATACATTTAAATCAATTCAAATCCAATTTTCAGTTATGCCATTTGATTTCAATTGAGACAACAATAAGGATATTCGAGGAATCACCACTTCCATTGTGCCTAAATTGATTCCCTACAACAATAATTTTAATGTTGATGCCAAAGAACTACATCTTCAATGGTTGGTTGGAGAAACCTTTTACATTGATGCCATAGTCATAGAATTATCTCAATATATGTTAGCTCACAGGAGAAGAGCATTACACACACTCCACCAAAAATGAAGTTCATGGTGCGTGGACATAAGAAGGATAATACATGCAACGAGCAAACATCACCATTATGCATTGTTATACATGGAGGTTCAATTATCACCAAGGGGGTTATGGGTGTGAGCATAGATTTTTCCACACTTACTTTGAACCCCGAACTTTCAGCCCTCTGTATAACTTTGGCATTGGAGAGATAGTTGGGGTGGTGTAGAAAGTGAGGAAGGAAAGAGAAAAGAAGTAGTAAGTATGATGAATAAATAATAAAAAAAGAGTGTGGTTGCTAGGAGCCGAAAGCTCCAAAAATAAACAGAATAGAAATATAACATGCTTAAGGTTTGACCATGTGTACCTCAATGATGGGAAGACTTTGGTGTTCCATACTTTCTTCTCTTCAGTCGGTCCATACTTCGTTCTATTTGGTCAACAAAGAAGGAGTCCAAGAAAGGCTTCCTTGCTCCTGCAAAAACGAGTGAAAATAAGAAGAAACATAAAGAGAAGATTATAACTAGATAGAGTGTAGCATCTTCTTTGAATGAAACATGAAACCACAAAAGGAAGAGAATGAACCAGATCAGGACTATCTCCCAACCCCAATTAGATATTTTATGATGCAAAATAGAAATTAAATGCTTGTATGCATGTTAACTTAAACTCTAACAAGCATGAAAGAGAGGTGATGCACAAGAAACTAGGAATAAAAATGGAGAAGAACATGTCTAGGAGCCAGATTTTGCATTCTAGACACCTTGAAGTCTCAACAAAATGCGTGTCTGATGCCTTGGATGTAGAATGCTTGATATCTTGGTAAAGGGGACATCTGCCCGATTAGTGCCTTGAACTCCTCCACGAGGACTTCAAGCTGATGGTCAGCATGTAGGACCTCTTAGAGACATCTCTTGACATGGGTTCTCAAATGGTTCATTGAATGTAGAGACCCTCAAGAGCTTATTGATGGCGACATGGGTGAACAACGGAGGGGATGGGGATTTGGTGTTGGCTATGGATGGTGCTCTTGAGGGAGATGGATCGACGGACATTTGAGAACTCTCTTGGCAATGAATTCTATTACTTGGGAACGTGGGGAACATTGAAAACATTATTAGGAGTTCTTTTATGGACACATGGTACAACCATTTCAGGCATAAATTAACACTTTTAGATGACAATTGGCGTCCCACCCAATAGGATGTCAGATGCCCTGAAGCTAGGGATGCTTGTCAATCATTAAATGCCCTTAAATATGCCATGTTGATGGTTGATTGGGAGTTGACCTCCACTGCTACAATTATTGACATCTCAGAGGAAGGGGTGTTTTCATACTATCTATCAATAAATGTAGGTCAACTCTATGCCAAATGGGGTCAGATCTGCTCAATTTTGGCAGGAACAACTAATGACCTACTTGGAAAGTCACCTGATGTCTTGATGCTCAGGATGCCCGACGCCCTTACTATTAGGACGTTATCTCTCCCAATTGACTTTTACTTGATTTTTAGGGAATTAATTTGTTTGTCAAAAAATTTAGACGTTATTTAGAAAAATATAAATTTTGAGTTCCACAACTAAACTAAATCTGTGTGTTACAATGGGATGGTGTAACCTAATTATAAACCATCATCGGATATTTTCACCTATAGAAGTTATGGTGAATCTTGGAGATTTTACTCCAGAGTGATTGAGAGTATGAGTATAGAGAGTGGTATCAGCATTTATCTATTTATAAACAAATATACTCTTCCCATAAGACTTGGCTGAGTATCTTCATTAAGTTGAAAACACAACAATAAGTAATATATTTAATAGAAATGAATTTTTTCAAGTCATAGTCTATATTTTTTATATGTTTGACATTTTAAATGTTTTTATATTTTTTTGTATTTTATTTTTTAATATTAAAAAATATTTTTAGATCTAATCAGACTGGGTTGAGTTTCAGTCGGATTGATCCTATCCCAACCTTGCGACTCGGTTGGATTGACCCTATCCCAACCTTGTGACTCGGTCTTTCTTGTTCCAGACAAATAGCTTTAGTCATATACTTGATAAATGGTTGTAAATACATAATCTGACTACAATCATAGAAGACATATTAACAAGATATAGTTTTCATCTAACTTGATTATCTAGATATTTCAAATAAAAGTTTTAATTACATGTGTTATTTTATGATGAATTCATATAACATGTCTTTTTCATTCATATTAACTTCAATACAACGTAGTGAACAAATCAAGTGTTTCTTTTTTTATCAAATTATCAACAATTAATCTCATCCAGTAATAATTCTGAATCATAACATCTAAAGTATAATAAGAAAAAAAAACTCAGTTAAAAATTTTGAATTTAAGATGACATAAGTAAAATAACAATAATATAAAATAATTGTGAATCATATCAATACACATCAAATTGATATGTACCAGGACGTGAACGAAGGTAAGTGGGTAGAACCTATCGGTTTGAGGTCTCTCTTTTTTTTTCTTTTTCTTTTTCTTTTTTGGGGGCAAAGGACACATTCATATTAATAAAGAGAAGAGGACAACACAATTCTTTTATTAATAAAGCCGGTCAGCCCATTGGAAATGATGACCATCCAGGCTATATAAAATCAGACGGTTGGTTATATTTATATATAGAGATGTAGATGTAATATATATATAAGTGAAGAATTGTCATTAAAAAAATAGTATACTATATTATAATAGTATACTATATATAATAGTATACCTTAAAAGATATTTTAAGGTATATATTATATTATATTACAATGATGATGTTAAATTAAAAAAATAGTAAACTATATAATATTTCAGAATGATGTATGCAATAGTTATAATTATAAACAATAATTTAGTTGAAATATATACTATTTTCAAGGTTTATATATAACATGTTTTAAGAAATGAGGTCGCTGAGAATAATTTACAAATAACTAAATCACCAAACATCTCAAACCTCGGTTTTTGAACATGTCAAGAGATTAAATCAGTCGACTATTAACAACATCGATGAACTATCTTTTGGATGTTGAGTTGAAAAAATTTCGAAGTTAAGCGTACTCCGTTAGGAGTAGACCGATGATGGGTGATTTCTCGAGAAGGCTCCTGATTAGTACCGAGTAAGTCAACTCATTTAGTCGGTTGTTACAAAACATGTTCTCGAGAAAATAATTCTCGAACAACCAGATAAGAATCTATGTTTCGAGAAAAATGATTTACAGACAGCTGATGAATACTGTTTCCAATTTTTTCTTTTAAGATAAGATACTTCACCGAAGATATCTTCCATGATTTTAGTTTTACGTTTGATCAAAATTAATGGGTGAACCGACGGCGGCTGAACAGGGTATTATTATTCATGATCATTTTTAAGATGACTCTTGCAATTTTCAATTAGTTGCATGAGATAAACTAGTATTTAACAGGGTGGCCGGTGGCGCAATAACTAATTTTATACGTTTTTACAAAAAATATTGTATCGAAACAAAATGCCAGTCGGTCCATTGTCATGTTCATTAACCATACAGCGAGTACAGTAAATGACCAAATAAGATGATAGGACATAAAATCAAGGTGTAAATGAAATTCGATATTTTGATATTTCGATTTGATTTTAAAAATCTTAAATTTATTTTTGTATTCTCCGAGCCATCGGAATCGAGATAAAAATAAATTTTTAAGAGATTATATTAAATTTCAGTAATTATACGTAAATTATTAACTTATTTTTAAATAAAAAATAATAATTAATAGGTATTTCCGAAGTCATTAGATTCGGTTCTGATTTCGATACCGAGATCGGAGTCGAATCGAAATCGAAACGTGGTGATTCTAAAATTATAGAAATCGAAATCAAAATCTCTCGACTTCTATCACAATCGGAATCGTGTTCTGTTGAATCTGTCGTCAAATTTAACCCATTTATAATCCTACCACAAGATAACAAAATATAAATCCGTGACCATTGTCAAATATTTTTCACCAAGTTTTGTTGTAAAATATAAAATTATAATAAAAATTTAATTTATCGCGTAACCAAGCCAAGCAACCGCATATAAACTTTTCACCTATCAAACAGTCTATTTAAATATTTTCATCTCGCGCGTGAAATGCATTTAGGTGGATAGCGTGTCTCTCCGTGACCAAACCGAAAAAGGTGGGAAGAGATCCTACGTATTTTTTACATATATTAATTACCCTCGAACTATTCGTATTGTACATATATATATTCTCATAAACAGCCATTAAATGATGTTATCCTCGGCGTCTTTAAAAGTATTGTCGTACCACTTTTCGGCAATATAAAGTTACGTATATTCCGGTGTTGACAGTTAACAATATAATTACAGTATGTCGTAAACACACATACACGACATCTGTTCAATGATATCATCCTCAACGTCTTGTCATACGATCTTTCAGTAGTATATATAAGCTACGTATATTCTAGGGTTAACTGTTGACATAATTACGGTATTTTCGAAGACACACACACACGACATTATGGTACGTGTTTAATTGAAAGGATATATTTGTAAATAAAAATACCAAACTAGTATACACTCAAAACATTTCTCTGCGTATTGTGTTAACTTTTAGACCTTATTTGACAATTTATAATCTTCAAAAATTCACTTCAAGAAATCTTTTTAAATTAAAAACATTTTTCTTGAGATGTCTTTCTCCCGGCATAACTACTCAAGAAATTAAATCTAAATTATCTCTTCCTGAGTAGAGGAGAGATGACATACCACACAGATGACTCCTCCGTTGTGAGTTCGGATCGTCTCAAATATGAAATATCGGATTGGAATTTGGTTCTCGATTTAATTCTCATTCAGTTAATTTTATAATATTTTTTATTTTTTATTTTATAAATATTTTATAAATGTTTTTAATTATTTTTTATTTCGACGCTCGACCAACTGAAGTCCCGACTCGGCCGAGTCAGTCTTGACCCCCCGACCCCGCTCCTTGGTCTCGCGCACCTCCCTTATCCCCCGAAGCCAGGGTAGCGGGGCTTCTGCGGCAGCGATGGCTGCGCCTTCCTGCTCTGCTCGGAGCGACGTGGCCGCCAAGCTCGCATCGTCCCGCCCGCCCACCGCGCTTCTCTCCGCTTCGTCCCTTCGCTTCCCCTCCCCGCTGCGTCCTCTCCTCTCCCGTTCCGTCTCCATCTGCGCGCCTCGTTCCATGTCCCATCGACCCACCTGCGGTCCGGTGTCGCGCCAGGGGAAGATTTCGAGACTCTTCTCTGTCGTCGACGTGAACCAGGTCGCCACAGCGAGGGAAGAAGAGGCGGAGGTGAGGACGCCGGAGGGCGGGGAGCTGGGGAAGCAGGCTGCTGTCGTGAGGTCCACGGGCCGGCCGTTCGTGCTCTACGTGTGCAACTTGCCGAGGAGCTGCGACATTTCCGATCTCCTCGATATATTTTCTCCCTACGGCACCGTGCAGTCTGTGGAGGTAACTTCGTTTGCTCTGAAAGATAGCTGACTTCTCTGTGCCCTGCTTTTTAGGATAGTAGGAGGATCCGAATTCAAATTTTTTTCTTTGTATTAAAGATCTAACACCAGCGTGCTAGCGGCAGCTGGGCTTGTACCGTTTTCTCTGTTTGTTTTTTCTGCATTATACATTTGTTAGATGATCAGAATCTGAAAGAAAATTGTCCAGGCCGATAGCCGAGTTTCCTTACGGTAGTAAATGGGTTTTGACAAAAGCTTGCGATGCTTATCTTTTTTCCAGCTGGAAAGTAAAATGTAGTGAGTGGAGATGCAATAAGTAAGTTGGTGGGCTTTGATCAGTGTAATTTCAACAAGAAGAGTTCATTCTCGACAGTGATGAAACTGCGCCTGAAAGTTCCCATAAATTGAAGTAAAAAAGTGTATTCTATAAATGTAATTTTGAGGAATCAGGTGATAGGGTGAACTGAAATTAATTACCTAGTCTTTCTTATGGGATTTGATGCGAATGATGGTACGTCTAAAGTTGTTTTGATAGAGGTTTATTTTCCAAATCTCTAGATATGTGACACTAGGTGACCACATAGCAGGGAAATAGAGCGTACATATTTACCACATGCTAATAAACAGTCTTTTCTTCTGATTGTGAACTTTGATAGGGTGGTTAACGTACAACATTACTCAGGCTTTTGGAAGCTGCTACTGATATGACAATTATTTTTTTAAAAGATAACTTTGTTGTCAATCTCTATAAATCTTGCCAATTAGGTAGAAGAATCCCTATGGTGTGTAAATGTCAAATTTTCTTTTCTCCTGTCACCATCCACCCACCCTTACCTTTCTTTCTTTTTCCTTCCCCTACTAACATGGTTTTAAACACCCTTAATTTTAATCTTCCATGGCAATGCCGGCCTCCTTGGCATTTTTCGGCATGCAAGCCCTCACCTACAAATTCCTCCCTCACAATATGCCTGCGGCATGCCTAAGGCCCATAACTTTGTAGCATCTGGCCCTACCATAGATCGCGGAATCAGCCGATCCGGATTGGAATCTGCTGATTCCTGGATTAGATCAGCTATTGCCGATCCGATTCTTGGCCAAATGACAGATCCGGAAAAAAGTTCCGGCAGAATCGTTCAGGATCATCCGGATCGGTTGGAATTGGATTGGCCAAATTGGTTGGGATCGGAATCGGAATTGGATCATTTTTTTCTTTTTTTTCTATTCCAGTCAGATCAACCAGAATCGGTCAAAATCAGTCCAAATCAACCAGAATCGGAATCGGATCATTTTTTTTTTTTGCTTTTCTTGCTTACCGATTTTGGATTGATTTTCTTTCATTGGATTGGTCAGAATTGTTTCGATCTGATCCGATCCGGATTGAATCGGTACCCACCGATCCCGATTCCGATTCCGATCCCGCAATCCTACAGTGCATGGTTTGCAAGATCAATCACTTCATGGTCAGGATTGGCAGCTGCCAAAGAGCTTTTGTGGGGATTGGGCTCGATCATTGCTAGGACATGGTTAACCAGATCAGGTAACTTAAGTTACCAGATCACTGATTATCGGGTCCACACTCTTAAGAGCTAGATATTATATGATACAGTAACTTAAGTTATTGGACGACCATCTTCCCCTGCGTGTTAAGCTGAGGAAAATGCAAAAACAGCAGTTCCACCACCCAAATGGTGGAGATTCAATGGGGATTGACCACCCCTCCAACCCAAATATGTTTGGGACCTATATATTTTATTTTATTTTATTTTTAATTTTTGGAAGAATTGATCCACACAGATCTTGAATTGGATTTCCTTTTGGTAGATTGGCCAAGCTGGCCAATCCAATTCCATTAGGATTGGGGTCAGCACTGGCCAATTCATGGGCTGATCCTGACCTAGAAATACTTGCCAATGCATTGTACCTCATGCCTGAAACTTCATGGTTTCCAACCTTTCTTGCGTGCTATTCTTCACTCCCCGGCACCCACAAAAAACCCTCTGATTTTTACATTCATGACTCCCTCTTACTGGCACTGACCACCAACTGACCCCCTCCTCCATCATTTTCTTTTCTTTTTCTTCTCTCCTATCCTATCACTCCATGGGTAAATAAGACATTTCATATTTTAATGTGTATAGGTTGACTTACCATGGTAAAATGTAGAAATGCTAACAGAATCTAACTGCAGGGATTTACTTCTCAATTGTGAATGTTTATGGGTCAAAATATGAAGTTTTAAGGTTTGTGGACAATGTGTAGTCAGCCATGTTTACTAGGAGTTAGAATCAATATGCCCTTTCTAAAACACGATTTAAGTTGATATTGACATTCATAATGAGAAAGCCGACTACTTCTATGAAGTTATATAGACTGACTGGTGTTTTCCCATTAAATATCTTGTAGTTCTTTTAACACTGGCTTCTGGTCTACATCTAGGAACTCCATTGTTGGTAATGTTGAAAATATACTTCAAGACTGGAAGAACAAGTTGTTATCTGTGGCTGGAAGATGGCTTTCACCAAGAACCATTTTATCTTTATCAGCATTTATTTTCTATTCAACTCAAGGTCTTAAAATCTGTTTGTAGGAAGGTGGAATCTTATAGATCTCTATTTTTTTGACATGGGAAGCAACCGGGAGAGATGCTATCATTCGAAGCATAGGTTTAGAGGAGGAGAACTATCTTTTTTCTGAGTTCCTTAACAAAGTTTGAGCTATTAAATGGGTATGGAGGCTTTGTAATCATCTGGGCCTCATTGAACATCGATTGTTAGAATCAAATGCTTTCTTGGTGGATTCTCTTCAGTTGTGGATGCATTTCTTGTATTTTGGTAAGTACTTTTATTTTCTACTCATATGTGCAACTCAATTTGCAGTTGGGCATAAGAATTGTGTTTTATGCTGGAAAGATAATTGGTTAAGGCACCAAGCCTTGGTGGATTTATTTCCTCTGATTTATTGCAGATGCATGACAGCAAACTTGGAGACAAGCATAGACAGAAATTAGCTGACTTTAGTTTAAAATTTTAATAGGATGAGGGGAAGAATTTGATGAAGTGTAATACTGACCTTTGAGGCCAGGTTATGTTGAAAGTCACGTAAAATTTCTGGACGTTGTATTCATGGCCATCCTCTAACACTTAAAATGAAATAAAAAAGTTCATCATACTCTTTTAACATCATCCACATCCACTGATGGTTCAAATTGTTACTTTTGTATGCTTAAGGATATTTGACATGACTATGAAATTGTTCACAAATTGTTTGTTTTGAGATCTTCTCAATGGGCACTTGTGAGTTCTTTGAATTGAAAGATGTTTAGCATCTATGGGTGGTTCAAATCATCCTTTTGTTTTCTTTTTTTTGGTTTGTGTTATCTGAGTTGTGTTCTCTACTATAAGCTATTCCTGTTGGAATGCATTCTTACCTTATGTCTTATGAATAGATTGGAGGTGCTCCTGATGTCATGGGTATTTTCTTACATACTTCATTCATTGTTTGAAAAAAAAATCTTTTGTATGATATACTGTCTGATAACTGATTCGCATATGATTGAAAACGTTCATATAAAAACATGAAATAGCTTTTGCTGAAGGATTAACTTTTTCTTTTTGTGGCAAATGGGCGATTGTGATTCGTCTGTGGACAAAAATATGAATATTCTCCGAGGATGGATTTTAGCTTTTGATTGGAGAAGGTGATTGATGGTGATGGGATTTGTATGGATCAGATCATCCGTTTGTTCTTGAGGAGACGACATAGTTATTTTTTATTTTGTAGTGTTAGATTTCATTTGTATGCATTTTATTTGAGTATTTAGAGTCCTTTGAATCCTTTTTATTTTAGTCTTTTAGAGGACGTATATGTAAATAGTCTTCTAGGATTTTTATTTTGTAATGCCCAATTCTATTTAAAGAGCTAAATCATTGAATGGAGGGAGATGGATGTTTGAAGCAGCCAATGGGCTTTCCCCCTCCCCCCTTCTCGTTACCTCCTTTGCCCTCACTCTTGGCCTGCGTGCTCCCGGTCTTCACCTTCCCCTCTCGGTGTTTCTCCTCACCTCCGGAGCTAGGTACAGTGTCGTTTCCCCTTCCTGTTTGGTGTTCCAACACCCGTCGGCAACCCCTGTCGCCCCTTTTCCAGGGTCCGTATGGACCTACTGCCGCACCCTCACCCTCCTCACACCCCTACAGCACCTACACCCCTTGCTGGGAGTTCCCGAATCCCCCCTTCCTCCGGTGCCCTCTTGTAACTTAACACCCCTTGTCCTAAACCTCCCGTTCCCATCCAGACGGCACCCCCACCACCGCAAGCCCCTTCCTCTAGCTCCATTAGCCCTCTCGTAGGACCCCTCCCCCCGCAGGACCACCAAAACCCGAACCCCATGCCCCCCCCCTGCTGGCTCTCCCTGACGGCGATGCCCTCCGCCTTTCCTTCCCCGTACAAAGGCCCACGGCGCCACAAAGACCCTACAGTCATCGACTTCGTCGAGACATCCCGCGCTGGCGAGCGGGGCGTGAAGACCCCCCCTGGGGGGTTAGTCGTGACCGGCCGCGCAGCCATCCGACGCGGTTCGCCCGCCAACCGGTCAACCCGCCGGGCCAACGCCTAGACTGGGTCCAGCTGCTGGTTTGCACCGGTTCAGGGGCCAGACCGCCCGGTTCAGGCCGGTTCAGAGTGGTCCAGGCCGGTTCATGGCGGTTCAGGCTCCTAGAGGCTGGTTCAGGGCCAGTTCAGCCTTCCAGGAGCTGGTTCAGGTGTTTTAAGACCAGTTCAAGGCATTTTTGGATCGGTTCAGCAGCCGTGGGGTCCGGTTCGGTAGATTTCAGGCCCGGTTCAGCAATATCCAGCCTGGTTGGACGTGGTTCAGCGCCCTTTGGGGCCGGTTCAGCACCCTTTGGACAGGTTCATCTTGGTTTCGGTTCGGTGTCCGCCAGCTCTCTTTGGGCAGTTTTCAGCTCGGTACTTGCCTGGTCGGCCCATTTCGGGCCCGCTAACATGCACGGATGGCGGCACCTCCCTCCTCGTCCCGCATCAGATGGTTATTAGCTAAAACTTGGTTTTACATCATGAAAACTGTGATTGCTGATTACTGTCCAAGGGAGATTATTAGCTGATTCAGTCAAGATGTGCTTTTGGGGATTTTGAATGTCATGTCTGACTGGCCCTCTACTTGACTACTCACAGAAATTATGAGTCGTTATGGGTTTCTGACACTGAAACAACTGCTGATCTGTCAGGTTCTTTTATTTTCCGAATGCAAATTTTGATAATTAAACTTTGGTGGAATAGGTCTCGAGGAACCCTCAAACTGGTGATAGCCGTGGATGTGGTTATGTGACAATGAGTTCTGTTCTCGAAGCTAAGGAAGCAATGATTGCATTGGATGGATCTGTAAGTTAATACCCACGTTTGAAATTACATTTTGTTGTATTACAAAAGAGTCAATATTGCGTTGACATATGATCTGGTTCAAAATTTACTTTTTTGCTAGGACTTAGGTGGACGTGAAATGCGTGTCAGATTTTCAACAGACATGGTTTCTGCTAGAAAAAACTTGGCATCTTTAAACACCGAAACTAGGAAGGTCCTTTTCTATGAAGGCCGACACAAAGTCTATGTTGGCAACCTTTCATGGTTTATGCAACCTGAGGATGTAAGAGAATATTTCAGTCAGTTTGGGACAGTAGTAAGCGTCAAACTGTTCCGTGACAGAAGTTCTGGGAAGAGACGAGTTTATGGGTTCCTCTCATTCTCCAACGCTGAAGAGGTCAAGGCTGCAGTATTGTCATCTGGAACGGTACAGATCTCTATTTTTCTGCTAGGTTTATACAAGGGAGGCAGGGTCGGGATCGGGTCGGTCGGGCCTAAAACCAACCCGAGTCGGTTGGGGTCACGACCCAGGTCGGGCTGGGGTCGGGTCGGGAAAAAATTTAATAAAAATTTTTACTTTAAATTAACAACTGGGTCGGGGTTGCAGGGCCAAGATCGGGTCGGTTGGCCCAAGAACCGACCGGGTCGGCCGACCCGGCTTATCATGGGTTTATTATACTTCACATTCACCTTGGCAACTTAATTCATCATCTTTTTATTTTCTTCTTTTTAATGCAGGAATTTCAAGGACGGCCATTGTTGGTGAGGGAGGTTATTGAGAAGGAAGGAATGAACAACAACATCCGGTGAACATTTTGATGTTAGCAGTTTAGCACAGCTGCATAAGACCAAGCTGTTGCCTAAAATATTTCTCATTCTGCCATGTTGCTTGTTTCACTGTCGAGATTAGAAATTTCTTCTCTTTTTGCTATGGCCGGAGATGTTTCTCTTGTAAATTTTGTTGCTTGCTAATGACTGTCCTTTTGCAACTGAGTCCAATCTGCAAAATGTGTCCAATTTTTATCTGTTATACCCCTATTTTTCTGATGGTGAGACAATTTGGTTTGATTGTCATTCTCTCAAAACCAAGATAAATGTTTGCATAACAGATGGTTGCATATATTTAGCCTTATTTTTATTTAGATTTATAAGTGATAAAAAGTGTATCCAAAAACTATGGATGCAGCAGCCGAAGTCTCCCACGTCGCATAGGTATTGAAACTTGTGCTATGCCACCTCATGTTTTTACAAATATGTTATGTTTCGCCTGTCATTTAATATATACATAAATAATTTTTCATATATTGATCTTTAAAATTATTCACATTTTGAATTTTTTTTCATAAAAATAAAAAAAATTAATTTTTAATTTTTAAAAATATCTGATATTATTACATCTTTTTTACATTTTTTATGTTCTTAAAATGTAAATATGTATTTCTTGACAATATTTTAAAAATACTTAAATAATGACATTTTGAATATTTAATCTGAGGTACTTTTTTTAAAATATGATATTTAAAGATTTTCCAGTTTTACGAGGATATTGATAAATTGATAATTATGTTGAAAAAATAAAATACGTATCTTTTTGTATTGTAATGCGTTCGGATATGAGAACCGATGGCTTGAGGCAATTTTTTATATTCTTAAAAGACACTAGTGAAGAAAAGTCAAGAATTAACTTTGTCCTGGTTTTTCGGATTCAAGATGGATATCCGGTAATAACCTCAGTGGAGCAGACCGTTAACCGTAGCTCTTTCCGTTTGTTCCCGATATAGAGGGAAAATACCACATTAAAATCCGAGTCGAAAGTTGGGCCTTCGGGCAAAGCGGAACGGGGGTGTTTTAGGTTTAAGGCGCTCTTCCTCCGCCGCAGAGAGGGAGCCGGCGAGCGAGCCCTAGAGCCGCGGCCATGAGTAGGAGCTTGGGCATCCCGGTGAAGTTGCTGCACGAGGCGTCAGGTCATGTGGTGACGGTGGAGCTCAAGGGCGGGGAGCACTACAGAGGAAGCATGTTGGAGTGCGAGGACAACTGGAACTGCCAGCTCGAGAATATCACCTACACCGCTAAGGTTGATCCATGTGCCACTTACTTTTTAGCGAGAGTAGAAGCTTCTCCATCTTATTCTCCCTTCTCTTCTTGTCTCTCCACCCGCTTACATACACACAGATACATCGATCTTGTTTCCCACTTTGGGTGGCTCTACGGCCTGTTCTTTTATTGTTTTCATGGAATAATGACGATTAATAAAACCAGGATATCCTGATTTATCTAATGGGAGCCCTATATGTTTTATCTTTATTAATGTTTTTCCCTTGGTATTCAGAATTATTTTTCTTGTACTGCATTTTTATGTCAAATTATGTAGAAGCTGTTCTTAATTTTGCTCATTGTAACAATAGTTGTCGAGGCGATAAGGCGTCCAGGCATTGAAGAGTACCGATTCCGCTTAGGCGACAAGGCGGCCGTTTAGGCGTCACTTAGGCGGTCAAGGCGGTATTCAAGAAAAACTGAGTCAGGAGGTTATTACACATAAAAATAAGCATAAATATAATTATGTTTTTATGTTATAATTGAATATGGGTGTTTTATCTATGCACATAAGTAAATATGATGTGTGTGTGAACGAGAAGAGAGTTAAATATATTTTTATAAAAGTTAAGTATATAACACATTTATGATTATAAAATTTATATATGTGCGATAGTATAAGTGATGGTGAAATATTGTTATAATATTATTAAATGGGGGGAGTGTTGAGTAGCCACGGATCGACCTGTGTGGTCAGGTCACGGGGGTCAAGGGGACAGCACCCCTTGTGAGGGGTTGTTAGGGGGGCGAAACCCCCCGAATCCAAAAAAGTATGTAATAGTATAAGTGATCTTATATATGTAATTATAAAAGTGTGGATATTTATTTTTGGATAATGAGTTAATGTTTGTAAATTAAGTGAGACAGAGAGAAGAAAGAGTTGAAAAAAAACTTAATTAAGTATATAATATATGTTTATAATCATACATCCTAAATATGTATGATATTATAAATGATAGTGCAATATATTAATATATTCAAATTATCATTAAATAAGTATCTCTTGTGAGGGGTATCAAGCCCCAGACAAGGCGCCCTGGGAAGGCGCTGTTGGAAAAACGCCTTGCCGCCTAGGAAAATATTATTTTTCTTGTAAGTTTAGTGAAGATCAAAGAGGAAACGAGAAGGTAGTTAGTTTGGATAGATTAATATTATTTTGTAGTACTCAATTTAAACATCTTAGTTTAATCATCCAAAAAGATAGAGATTGTGATGAGGATGTCAATCACACCTAAAATGGTAAGGAGAAACAGAGACTAATCATAGAGGTCTCAAATGATCTAAATTCTATTTAAATTTAAAATAGCATTTTATTGTATAACAATGAGACTTGAAATATTGTATGATAGTGAGTAGTATGCAATGAAGAATAAATATGCTTCCCAAAAAAGTGTTGTTGAAATGAGAATGTTAAATTGGATGTTTGGACCTACTAGATTAGGTAGGATATGTAATGAATCTTTATAAAAAAAGTTGGAAGTAATGACAAATGACAATTGTAGACAAAATGAAAGAATAGAGATTGAAATATTTCGAACATATTGAATATAGAGCAAAGGAAGTTCTCACGCTCTAGTTTGAAATTGGGAAAATATCAAGCTAGTAGTAACAAAAAAGGGATACGATAGACCTGAGCTAACATGAAAGAAGGTAATTCACTATGATTTGGATGATTTAAACACCTTTGAAGAAATAACTCAAAATTGACACGAGTGGAGGAAAAGAATTCATATGATCGACCTAAATAATTTTGGATGAAGGCTATAATTGAAGGAGTTGAGGCATTTTCTTTACCTTGCCCATCCTGGTGTTAGAATGTTGTTACAAAGGTGACTATTTTTCTTATTAGATGTTTGATAGATAAATATCAAGATACGAAGAAAGATTTACATATGGTGTTTATTGACTTGGAAAAAGTTTACGATAAAGTTTCAAAAGAGATTTTGTGGTGGGTGTTGGAATGAAAGATGGTGCCTATTAGATATATATATATACAAATGATAAAAGATATGTATGATGAAACAACCATTAACATATACACAGTTGGAGGAGAAACAGGAGATTTTCCTATTTCAATCATAGTTATCAATGTGACAAGGCGCCCAAGACATTAAAGAGTGCTAAATATGCTTAGGCAATAAGATAGGTAGATGTTTATATATCTATGTATATGTGTATAAAATATATATAATTAGATGTTAATACTATATATATTTACATATACATACAAAAATATATATGTATACATATTTATGTAAATATGATTTTTTTTTCAATTATGAATGTATTAATATATATATATATTTTATAAGAAATAGCTAATATCAAAGTGAGAGAAGAGGATTAAGAGAACTTAAGTTTTAAGTATACAACATATATTTATAATCATAAATCTTAATCATATATAATAGTATAAGTGATAATGAAATATGTTTACAATATTATTAAATGGGCGCCCATGAATCACGGATCGATATGCGTGGTCTGGTGCAGGGTTTAAGGGGGCAGCATCTTGGGGGGTTTCAGGGGGTTTAGGGTTTAGGGTTCAGGGGGTAAAGCCCCCCGAAAGGAAAAAAAAAAGGTCATGAATGGGACTTTGGGTGCCTAGTCGGGCACCTTGGGCATCGTTTTGGCCCTTGACAAGGAGCCTTGGCAAGGCGTTGCTGGAAAAATGCCTTGCCGCATAGGCAGAGTTGCCGCCTAAATGGGCACCTTGATAACTATGATTTCAATTAACTTACAACAAGGGTCTGCAATAAGTTCTTATCTATTTACATTAGTTTTTGATGAATCGACGAAGACTATATAAGGTGATATATCTTGGTACATGATATTTGCAGATGATATTGTATTGATAGATAAAACACAATGAGTGAATAAAAATTAGAATTATGGAAAAATACTTTAAAGATTAAGGGTTTCAAGATAAGTAGAATTAAAATAAAATATATATATTGTAAATTTAATGAAAACTAAAGAGAAGTAGGTGATGGTGTTAATTTGGATGGGATAATATTATCTCAAAGAACCAAATTCAAGTATCTTAGATCAATTATTCAAAAAGATAGAGAATGTGACGAAGATGTTAATCATAAGATTAAAGTATGTTAAATGAATTGGAGATTGGCTACAGGGGTTTATGTGATCATAAGATTCTACTAAAGTTGAAAAAAATTTATAATACAAGTATAAAACCTACAATATTGTATGGTAATAAATACTGGACATTAAAAGAAAAGCATATTTTTAAAATGAGTGTTACTGAAATGAGAATGTTAAGATGGATGAGTAGTCATACTAAATTAGATAGAATAAGAAAGGAATATATTAAAGAAAATGTAGTAACGACAATTGTAGATATTGAAAGAAGGGAGATTGAGATTGTTTAGACATATTAAACACAGACTTAAGGAGGTTTTAGTAAGAAAAGTAGAAAATATTAAAATAATAAAAACAAAAAAGGGACGTGATAGACTTTAGTTAACTTTGAGGAAGGTAATTCAATCCGATTTAGGTGATTTAAATATCTCTGAAGAAGTAACTCAAAATCAACATGAGTGGAGAAAGGGAATTCATATGCATAGTTGTCAAGGCGATAAGGCGCCCAAGGCGTTGAAGGGTACCGATTCCGCTTAGGTGACAAGGCGGCCACTTAGGCATCGCCTAGGTGGTCAAAGCGGTATTCAAGGAAGGCTGAATCAGGAGGTTGTTATACATAAAAATAAGTATAAATATAAATATATTTTTATATTATAATTGAATATGAGTGTTTTATCTATGCACACAAGTAAATATGATGTGTGTGTGAAAGAGAAGAAAATTAAATATATTTTTATAAAATTTAAATATATAACACATTTATGATTATAAAATTTATATATATGTGATAGTATCAGTGATGGTGAAATCTTGTTATAATATTATTAAATAGGGGTAGCACAGAGTAGTCGCGGATCATAAAAAAGTATATAATAGTATAAATGATCTTATATATGTAATTATAAAAGTGTGAGTATTTATTTTTGGATAAGGAGTTAATCTTGATAAATTAAGTGAGAGTGAGAAGAAAGAGCTGAAAAAGAACTTAATTAAGTATATAATATATGTTTATAATCATAAATCTTAAATATGTATGATAGTATAAGTGATAGTAAAATATATTAATATATTCAAACTATCATTAAATAAGTGTCCCTTGTGAGGGGGTATCAAGGGGCAAAATCTCTCAAAATTATTTTTTTAATTATGTAAAAATACCCAGGGTGCCTAGGCTGGCGCCTTGGGCGCCTTTTTGGCCCTAGACAAGGCGATCTGACAAGGCGCTGTTGGAAAAGCGCCTTGTCGCCTAGGCGGGTGCCTTGACAACTATGTTCATATGGCCTGCCCGAAGTAATTTGAGACCAAGGCTTGTGTTGAGTTGAGTATAGACACTTAAGTTCTACTTCCAAATGTAGGTATCTTGCACAAGATAATGGTGAGATATCGTTAAACATAACATGGCTGCTTATTTTCGGGGACATCATCTTATAAACTGGGAATGTCTGCAGATGTCTGCAGACCAAGAAAAGTGGTGGGCTCCACCTTATTCACTATCTGCACCTCTAATAATTCTCCTCTTCTGAAATGAATCTGCGTATCAGAGAATGAGGATTCCTTTTGGGCATCTATCATTAAACATGCTTATTTTAATCTTTTAAAGTGTGCAGCTTGATAATTTTATACCCTTGGTCTTCTTTCTTCCAAAGTGGCAAACAAAACCAATTGGATTTCATTTATGATCCCCATCATTTGGCAAATGGTAATGGCCATGCACAGAATTTAGGGATATTTGGTGGCTTGGCTATTGCTATCTAGATGTACCCTCCCAGATTTATTCAGGCTTTCTTTCTCCTGCCATTCTTTCATTATGAAATTTTGCAGTGGATCAGTTAATTCTATTGTGCACTAGATCAACTTGCTTCATTTGAAGTATGAAGGTACTGTGGTACTGTCTCCTTTGGCATGCTGCATACTGTCGCTAGAGTTTTAATTGGAGTCATTGTAGAAACTGTAACTGGGACTCCAAGGGCTTATTCTCTGTTAAAATCTGCTGGTTCCCTTCTCAACTTTGGAAGTATTTAGATTTTTTGAAGTTATAATATCTAAAAGACTAAAATAATAAAGTTTTTCTTAGAACATATTTTTTTCCTTTAGCAGAATGCTTGGGGAGGATTCTTCACGAGTGAGACTTATTTGGGGCATAAAACTGAGGTTTAACGAATGCCTTTCTGTAGCCTACCTAAAGGAACGCTATCCCTGTTACTTAAGTACTATTGTATTGTACGTACATTGAAAGTTTTTATCCTTAAATACTTTTTAGGATTCAGCTTCTTAATATTGAATACGTCCTCCATCAGGTTATCTGCTGGGACTCTTTAGTTTTACCAATCATGACCATTTTGTATCAGGTCTTTGCCTTCTTTCTTATGGAATGTTTAGTTGGAGAGCAATTCCTGAATTTTTATTGACGACTTTTCCAGTTGCCACTTTTCTCAGACTCATCATCTAGTTTTTCAAGGATTGAGCCTTGCTTTGTAATTGTTCTGTGAACAACAGATATCTGGTCTTGTCTGGTTTGACTTTCTTTTTCTTCTTTCTTTGTGAGCCCTTGTTTTTGCACCTCGTTTTGTTTATCAATGGATCGTGGACCTGTTTTTGCACCTTAGTAAAAGAAAGATATATGATATCAGAGTAATGTGCCTGCAAAATATTCTTTTGTGAAGTGTGCATTCTGGTGATAGTTTGTCCTATCCTCTAATCTAGTTTATGAATGGAGTTGATTTGATGGTTCTTATGTAATACGGCATTCGTGAAACCGCTAAAAATGTTTTGTGCTAGATAATTTGTTGGTTGAGCGGTAGATATAGAGCCCTTTGCTTGAATGGAACAGGAAATATTAGAGCTTGCACTCAGCTTGGATGATTCATTGTCATCTTTAGCAGCATTGTTTGTTCTCAAGTCTCAACTCAATCCAACTTTTCTTTGTTATTCGTATATCTCTGTTAACTCTATCTTGAAACAGTCCTCCACATTCTTTTTTATTTTTACCCGGTCAAGGATCTCATGTTTACGTCTTTGTCAGGATGGGAAGGTATCACAACTTGAGCATGTGTTCATAAGAGGAAGTAAAGTAAGGTAGGTTTGTTATATTCATGGTTATAACAAATCTATGCTTGCACCATCTCTACTTACTTGAATGATGCATAGTCCAGGTTTATGGTTATCCCTGATATGCTTAAGAATGCTCCTATGTTCAAGAAGTTGGATGCAAGAGTGAGGGTATGTCTCTAACGTGTTCTGATCTTGTATTGATTCCCCCTGTTGAGCACCCAACAAGTTGTTGAATAATTATAGCTCTTACTGTGCAAAGTTCATGTATTCTGTTTACCTCTTGTAGGGCAAGAGTTCATCACTTGGAGTTGGCCGTGGGCGTGCAGTTGCAATGCGTGCCAGGGTATTTTTCTTCCTTTCCCCCCTAATTGTGACGTGTGACTAGTGTTTCAGTAGTTTCTGTGTTGATATGATATGGCATCTCATTCTAGCAATAGTAAGCAGTACATTTTGCCTATTTATACATAAACTTGTTTTTCACTTTATCTACATTTTGTGATTATTACATGATCATGATCATTATTACATGATCATGATCGGTTGGCTAAGCTTTTCTTGAAAGCTATTTTTGTCTGAGATGTGAGGTGCCTGAGGTGAGGGGAGGGGGGAGCAAATAGCTGAGGAAATTAAGGGGTTGCCAGGGACTATGGGGGGGGGGTCGAGGTTGGAGGGACAATGCCAAAAGGAGGAGAGTAGACATAGGGTTGGAAGGGGCTGAGACAGGGAGAGAGTGTGATAATTAGAGGATTGAGAGGGTCAGGAGTTTTGAGGGAGGCGGAAGCCACTGGAACCAATGACATTGGGCCAAATTGAGGCAGTTCTTAGCTCAGATTTCTTATCCGGTTTCATTCCGATTGTGTTTCTTATCTAGTTTGGGTTGGCTCTGAGGCATGAGGTAAATGCCTTGGCGATCAAGAACAAGATGAGGTGCCCATCCATTGCCTCACCACGTCACCTAAGGCGATCGAGGTGATTGCCTTGGATAACATAACTTGATAAATGATAACATCATTGATACATAGACCGTATCTTTAATATATTAAACATATTTTATATTTTTATTATTTTACATATACAACTATGTATCGATAATAACTTCATAAATGTAAAACTGAAATGCAAGATGTTAGAAATACAAAAATGCTCTCAACTTTTGTACCAAAGAGCCCAGAAAAAAAATCAAGGGGGTTGACAGGGACTATGAGAGGGGGACTAAAGTCAAGATTGGATGGACAATATTGAAGGGAGGAGAGTAGACACAGTCACACAGGGTCAAAAGGGGCTAATGAAGAGGGGGGGGAGAGAGAGATGGGACAAATGGTTTGATGGGGATCCAGTTTAGAATTTTTAGGTGCTGTTTGGTACTGGGATAACTTGGGGATAAACCTGGGTTATTCCCAAAAAAATTAGAATAACCCAGGTTTATTTCATAAATTTTATGGTACCAAACATGCCCTTAGGGTCTTTTTTCATTTCTGTCCCAAGGAACCTGTTTGTAAATATTTAGAGTTGCTTTTGAGTCGTTTTCATTACACTTTAGTCCTTAAGAGGACATGCTTGTAAATAGTTGCTTTGGAAGTCTCTTTTTGTAATTTGGCTCTTCTATATTAGAAGAAGTCCTTACGTGAAAGGAAGAACGTAGAAGAAATTTTTAGAAGGGCAGTGACCTTTGGTTTTTTGTAGGGGGCATGGCCTTGGTTCCTCTTCACCCCCTCAGAAAGGAGGCATTCTTTTTCACCCCTGGCAGGAGGTCGGTTTCCCACTTACCCTTGGCAAGAGGACGGCTCCATGGTCTTCCTCCTCTATCGGCTTTCGTGCCATTCTCACTCTCACATTCCCAATTATGTTTTCTCTTTTCCCTAGTCCCTCGTTGACTCAAGCTCCTCTTCGTCTTTGACCGAATATGATGTTGGAGCACAAAGCAATGTGCAACATTGGAATTTGCACTCGAGATCATCAACACCTAAATTAACTTTTAGAGAAACTTCGGAGTTCCTTTCCAACAATCTAGCAATTTTGTCAATGTCTCGTGTCTTCCCAACATTGGGAGATCCAAAGAGTCACTCAATAGGCTTCCACACTCCTATTCTCTCGTTGCTTATGCTCCCGAACACACCAGTCCCAGTCGATCACTTGCAAAACGTTGACACCCTGCCCCTTTACTCTTTCATAGTCCTGCCAACACCACAGAACCACTGGAGTCTCCACTCAGAACTTATTCGTCCTTGGAGCATCACTCCACCACGGCTTTGCTCACTAGCACCCACATGCTGCCCTTTGCCGTACAGGTGCATGAAGGAAACAAAGACAAAAAGGGCACCCTGCTTGATAGATTTATTGGGACCTTCAGGTGGGCGCCTTGCCGCAATTGGGGTGCCATCGGGCCTCCACACCCCCCCTCGCCCGGGAGCCACTAGCACATGCCACGACCCTTCCCTCCAGGGTTAAGACAGGCTGGGCCAATCGGCCACGGCCCAACCGACTGGTCTTATGCCGGTTCAAGCTGGTTTTCAACCCCGGCCATGGTGGCCTCTCCCCCAACGTTGCAGCAGTGAAGAAAAAAACATGCGATACCCTTCCCATTTTCGGTCAGTGTCCTCTCCAAGCAACAAATGAGTTTCTATACGTGAGAATAGGCTTTTGTCTCAATGTGGTCGAACTTTTTCTCTAAAGAAAGCACGTAGTAGAGAACCCAATGGTATAATTTTGCACCCGTAGTGTGTTTTTTTGGGTGTAAAAAACAGGACAATTTTATGAAAAATATACCACACTTGTATCACTCCTTCAGATTGATCTGACACGGTTTTTTTGCCATTGGACGCAGGCTCAAGCCGCTGGCCGAGGTGCTGCACCCGGCAGGGGAGTTGCCCCTCCTGTTAGGAGATAGTCATCTGGCTTCATCCGCGCCGTGAGACGACCGTAACGAGGGATTTCTTGCCCCGGATATTTGAACGAACACACACCTGAGCTCGTGCAGAAGTGCGATGCAGTCTGAGTGCAGTGTCAGTCTTACTAGGCATACCTGTTAGTCAAAGGGATGTACGCTTTACCTTGCGCTGCGATTAGGTGACGTTACAGTTTTTGGGGGGGTCTTCTACTTGAGAACTTGTACGCACTGACCCAAAAAAAAAAAAACTAGGAGAGAGAGAGAGAGAGATCCTTATGGGCCGCTTCGTTGCATTGCAAATCGAGCTTTTGTTATAAATTTTTTTTGTAATGAAATTTTTTAAATGGGGTGCTGGATAATCAGATTTCTTCGCTGATAAAGCAGATTTCTCTAGTTTTTTGATATGATATTTTATCAAAGAGGATGATTTTATGTCTTTAGTTGCCATAGATTTTATTTTGATGCGTGTATATAAAATTATTATGCGATCAAACATCCCATTAACAACGGTTGGTTCTGTCGGCCCCAAATGCAAGGCAGTAGACCCAACGATTCTTGAGCTTGAGTTGTAGGTAGATTATATACCATCATTATTTTTGAGTTTATAGTATTGAAATAAGAGTATATAATGTTTCGTACTACAGTGTTCAAAATTTTGAAGTACCCCTTGCACGTATTGTTTGACCTGGCAAGTATGGGTGAAAAAAATTTTGTTCGGATTTTTGAACCAAACCGAACCAAAATGGAACTTACGGTTCTATTCAATTTTGGTCGGTTTGAAAGTCAAATGGACCAATGGTCTGATTGACCCAATTACATGTAAATTTGACCCTCAAACCTAATGGGGTGTTTGGTTGCATGATAATTGAGGTTTTTATTTTAATTTTTAAAAATTGTAAGAAAACTTGTTAAAAGAGGTGATTGACAACCATGACAATTTTATGTTTTGAAAGTGATTTTCTTCTTAAACAAAAAAAGAGGGTCTCACCTCTTTCTTTTTTCTTGTGGTCCCCCACTTTATTTGGTCATGTGCGGTGGTTACTTTTTTTTGTAATCACATCCCTCCAAACATGATAATTTTCTGTCATGAGTTGGTTCACTTTTTATTTTAATACAATTTTTTATCATGAAAGTGTACAAAAAATTATCATGCAACTAAACACCCCATAAGGTCATGTTTGGTACCATAACATTTTGGGGATAAATTTGGGTTATTCCCAAAATTTTAGGGATAACCCAAGTTTATCCTCAAGTTATCCCGGTACCAAACATCACCTAAATGTGTGGCATGGCCTTGATGCGGTATTACGCTTACACTACGTAGGTGTTGCTAGATGACCCCTCCCTCCATTCCATTTTGATTAGCGCTACCGACATTTGCCTATGGTTTATTTTGTCTCCCTTGCAACTTACCCCTCTCCCCACACACATGGCGGCACGGGCACAGCCCTACCTCTTCGGCTCTCCCTTGCTTGGCTCCTCCTTGGCTCCCCTCTCACGGTAGCACTTGCAAGTTGTAGTCGGCGTAGCACTACGGCAGTGGGTAAGCCTTGTTCCAATGATGGGGCCAACAAAGAAGGCGGCACAACACAACTCCAACTTCGATTATAATTCTAGTCCTTCCGAACCTCCAACAGGCTTCGCTTGGCAGCTCTAACCACTGAGTCTCTGATACAAAGCAAGAGAAGGGACAACAATAGCAACGACAATAGAGGTTTTTGAACAGACTAAAATCATTGCTCCATTCAGTCATGCTACTTCGTGTATCCGACACAAGGGAGGTTCCAGTTCTAGCCTCTTCTAGTTTCAACGCCCTCTTTCTTCTTCCAATTCAGTTCCACTTTCCACCCTTCCTTACGGTTTTACTTTCATATATGAAGTTACTTGATTGGATTTCAAAATCTCTTCTTATGTGTGACATTTTCTTGTTTTGTTTGGTGCATTTCATCAATAGTTCACTAGATGTGTAACTTTTTACATTGTGTCATCGGAGGCTACAAACATAAAGATAACAAGAGAAAACTTTTTGTCGATAATCAGTCTTGGCTTCGACATTTTGAATTTCATGATTTAATTTCAACTTGGAGGCCTCAATATGATGATATTCATCTTTGATTATTAATATGTTTACTCTATTTAAATGCTACATATGATTCATGTCATATTGATCTTATCCATTTAGTATTTATTGTATATTTTTGTTGTGTTTTATAATATTCTGCTTCTCTTGCATATGTGTGTATATACAAACGCAATGTTCTACAATGTTCTTATCTCTATTGCAATTATTGTAGGATAGTGTTATCTCATTCTTTTGATATGGCTATTTTTTATATATCTACCTTTAATTAATTGATTATGTTCTTATATTAATCTCATCTATATACAATCCTTGTATAGTTTTTTTGTTTTTATCATATATGTACACTTAATATCTATGATCTCTTGCACACTTAATTATGTACACTTCATTTTTGAAGTATTTTCATCGTCGATCAATAGTCGATTTATCTTGTGTGTCAATCTTTCTACTTATTCCAATTTGTTAAACATATTTATTAAAACTTACTTTGTTTTGGAAGATAGCTTTGATTTTTCAGAGGATTGTTATGAGTTGGGAATAGGGAATTTCTTCTAAATACTATTAGAATGTCATCTACAAAGGTGAGTTGATGACAATGTTGTACACATCTTCTTGTTGAAAATGAATGTTTTATAACTTTTTTGTATAGCTGCCACACGTTGGTGATAACCAAGTGTACAAGTCTCAATTGATGATGTCAATCCTACACAAAATCAGCCGGAAGTTGTTGTTGACTTAGGTATTTCAAAAGCAAAAGGGAAAAAGAAAATCAAGAGCCGATGTGTGGGAATATTTCACAAAGATTGAAAGAGAATAAAATTGTAAGTGTAATTACTATGGCGTTACACATTGTAGTGATATGAGTACACGTGGTACAAGTACATTACGATAACATTTAAATTTTAGATGTAAAGTATACCCTTTTAGTCAAACTAGTGAAGCAGATAACAAGCACGCACAAATTAGTCTCCATGCATCTACAACTAATGAGGGAGGAGAGAATGAAAAAAAAGTACATTGTCTACATGAAAATTTGATCAACAACTAATAAAAAAGGCACTAGTGCATATGATCATTGTTGATGAACTTTCTTTTAGACATATAGTAGGACATGGTTTCAAATATTTTTTCAAAATTACTTAACCTAGATTTGTTATTCCTTCAAGAATTACTATTGCAAAAATTTACTATGAATTATTTGTGGATAAAACATTAAATATGAAAACTTTCTTAAAGAGTAGCTGTACAAGAGTTTAAATTACAACTGATATATGAACTTTATTGCAAAGATCAATCATATATGCTTGACTACTCATTTTATTGATAATGATTGGAAATTGCATAAGCGAATTTTAAACTTCTATCCAATCTCTAGTCACAAAGGTGAAGCTATTGAGAAATGTTTAAACATTAGGGGAATTGAAAAAGTTACGACTATTACAATGGACAATACTAGTTCTAATGATATTGTTGTTGCATATTTAAATAGAAGGATTAATAATAAAAGAGGAAGTGTGCTAAAATGAGATTTTCTACATATGAGATGTGTTGTATATATCATGAACTTAGTTGTAAATGCTCTTGTTTGTAATGATATTCAATACGTGAGGAAATCTCCTACAAAACTTCAAAGATTTAAATTATGTGTAGTAGAAGAAAAGATTCCACACAAGAATTCACTTTGTTTAGATGTACCTACAAGATGAAACTTAGCAAGTTTAATATTACTCCATAAAAGTTTCGAAAAGCATATGATAGATATGAAGAACAAGTTCTATTTTTTACAAGTGAACATTATGAAGGAAATGGCTTAGGAAAACTATAAAATGAAGATTAGTCAGGAATCAGAGATCTAGTTAAGATACTAGAAAGCTTTTATGAACTTACATTGATAGTTTTTGGAGCATTGTATGCAACATCTAATATTCATTTTCATAAAGTAATCCATGTTGATTGATTATCGAAAGAATAGTGTGCTAGTCCAAAATTTGATTTTAGCAACATGGCTTTGAAAGTGAAAGAGAAGTGTGATAAGTATTGGAGAAATCCTAAAAAAGTTAATCTCATGTTGTTTATTTCTATTGTGCTTGATCCCTGTTACAAGTTAGATTATGTTGAGTTTAGTATCTCTCAGATGTATGAAATAGACAGCCCTATCTTTGATGAAAAAGTTGAAAGGGACATTGTACATGTTGTTTGATAAATATAATAATTTCAATATTTCATTAAGTGGAGAGCAAAGAAGCAATGCAAGGGCATCATCTTCAACTATGATTGAAACTAATTATGTCATCCATCCGTCAATTATGTTCTTTCATTATAAGCAACATAAAACTGAAAAGAAATGTGGATATACAAAAATTTAGTTAATCAAATATTTGAATAAGAGACTGAGAAATATTTAGTTACATTTGACATCTTAAAATGGTGGAAGGTGAATGGCACAAGGTTTCCTATCTTGTCACAAATGGCTCATGATATATTAATAATTTCAATTTCCATAATAGCATCAAAAATTGCATTTAGCACTAGTGGTTGTGTTCTTGATGCATTTAGGAGTTTTTTACCACTTAAAGTAGTGGAAGCCCTTATTTGTTGTCAAGATTGACTCCATGCTTCAAAAAATTATGTTTGTGTTGAAGAAATTATGAATGACATTGAACAATTAGACAAAAGTGATTAATATATTGGCACCGTCTATAATTCTTATTGTTCTTATTTTCATACTTCTTAGTTTTCATAACTTACATTTATTATTTTCAGATCTTGCAAATGTTGCATTGGCACAGTCTATCATTGATGTTATGCAGTAGTTTGTGACTTGTGGCTTGTGAGTTGTTCTTTTAACATTGTCCATCACTGTTTTAGTTCTCACAATAATGTACAAAGTACTCTACATAGTAGTTTTTTGTTTTCATTTGTAGGAAATCAACAAATTGAGCAAATGTCAATCATACATTTAGTGCTTGAATGTGGATCATGATGTATTATCTATTTTCAATGATGTATTTGTTGTAGAATGTATTCTATGTAGTGACTTGTGACTTGTGATGTTCTTATTTTTTTCTATCTTATTTAATGTACTCCACATTAACAACTTATTAGATGGTCTTTAACTTATTTTTTTCTATCTTATTTGATGCTTGTAAAATTGATCTTAAATGTCTTCTTTGAAAAATTACTTTTCAGTCTTTCTTATGTGGCCTATAAAGTTTCTTAGACTTGATTAATCATAACCCGTGTTTGTGTTGTTAAGATGTAAATTGAACTCTCGGTGGTGGTGAGTGCCCTCCTTTTTTACCTTTATCTACGTGTTAGATGATCTTATGGAAAGGTATAGCTTTTGCTTCATAAATGTTGAGTGGGTTTCTTGGTGCCTCTTGCAATGAGGTTGCTTATGTGAGTTCTAGGCATTAAGAACATGAACCGGTGAGAATCAAGACTTTTTCAATGTAAGCTGCTTAGGTTTGCCTGCCCTAATATTATTTATCTTCATATTTCTAGGGATCAATAACTCACTGGAGAGCATGGCAATATTAATCGTGGGTGTTCTTATTGATTATCATACTTGTAGGAACTACTCCCACAAATCTTTTCTAGTGCTGTGTTGAAATATGTAGAAAAATTCTTGGTAAGTCCTTGTTCTATTAGGTCAAATCATGTCCAATTCTACAATAACTACTTAAACTTGAGCTTGGAACGATATTGGTTGTTACTTAAAAATAAAAATTATATTTTTAGAGACATTTTCTTATAGAACAAAAAAGAGAGGTGATATCCTCTCTTTTTTTTCTTGTAGTCCTTACATTTTTTAGTTATATATGTTCTTTAAATTTTTTTGTTATGGCATGTCACAAATAAATTTGTCTTTCATTAGTTTAGAATTTATTTTATCATAACTTTTTATCATAAAAATATATAAAATTGATTATGCAACCAAACATTATATTATATTCTAAATGAGTACAAAGTTAATATGAATAAGTGAAAAACAATGACTTTTAAACTATTATTTTTTTATATTTTTCGTATGCTTTACCATTTAAATTGATGCCATGTACAAATAACGATTTTATGACACAACGTCGTTTTTTTGGATATAGTGGCCCAATGACTAGGAGGCGCGCAGATGAGCGATCGAGCTCCAGCTCGATCACCACCAACAACTATCCCCCAGGACAGTCGGGCCTGACAACTTGAAGACAATTGAGCTAACACTCGAACAGGCGACCCCTGCTCATTGGCGGGGGTGATGCCCATTGACCTATGGTCGATCGACGATTTTATGGCGCAATGTCAATCTCATGAAAACACACCCACATGGAAGCTTATTTTAACTAAAATGATTATTATTTTCTCAAGAAAAAGTTGAATATACTATGTTAGAATTATCGATTATCTAGTATGTACGGTCATGGTGGCCTCCAAATTGATACACGAGTATTAAATAGTTTGGAGTTTTGGACCTCATTGACAAAAACTAGGTTGAACCTTATATATCAAATTTGGTCCATGTTCGATTTGACATGGTAATGAACAAGTTCGGTTTGGTCCTGTAACCCTTATAGGTTCACTTCAATTTGGACAATTTTGGTCCAAAATCTGACTGAACTGAACCATTTTCATCCCTATTCGCAAGCCTCTGGATTTAAGTGATAATCTCATCACGACAAAGGTTAAGTGACTTCTATAAGTTTAGAGTCATATGACATTCCAATTTTTTTTCTTTTCGATTCCATGAAATTAGAATAATTCGGTAATTTTTAAAATCTATAATATATATCATTTTATTAAAATTAGTAAATAAATCTTATTTTATCATTAATTTTATAAAATAATATGTATTAACATTTATTTTTATTTTAAATATTTATATGATATATACTTTTATTTATTATAATGTTAAATTTTATGCCATCGTTTCATCGGATCGGATTTGATTGATCCGACCAAACTTTATCCCGATCCATCCGTACCTCGTGACAAATTGCAAAACATGTGACACGTGCGAGTTTGCTCAAGCCCTTGAGCATTGTCACCAATGGTATTATTTATTTATTTATTTATTTATTAATATTTTACATATACTTTTATAAAAATATATCTTAACTATTCTTTTTATTACATAAATGTTAGAGACTTAAAAAGCTGAACATAAAATAACTATAATTGGTTAACGTTTGAGTAAACTTTTAATTTGTAGCAAAATTCCAATATCTGTTTATTTAAAAGTTTTACAATTTTTTATTATGATTTTTTAATAATAGAATCCCATTTAGATCGACCAAGTGGACTACTCTGCAATCAACTCATTCCTAAGATGTGAGATCCCTTCTCGCTACAATACAACTATTGCGGACACCATGTTAAAAAAAAAAATAGAGGTTAAAACACTGTCGCTCGTTAGAAATTAGAAACCACAAAACCAGCCGACCTTGATCCATAAATGATTGTGCTAATTTTCTTTAAACACCAGAGAGGAGAAATAAATAAAGCTTGCATAGACACATGGGGGAAAAAAGAGAGGGAAACGCACTTAGGTGATGCTTGATTTGACCAGCACTCTTTGAGGGTGTTTAATTAACACTAAGAAATGCACTCAGGTGATGCTTGATTTGACCTGCTTCTAGTCTTGAGTTTGCCTCCAATTTATTCCCTTGTACAAAAGGAATCTTAACATCATATCTCTGGCGATAAACAAGTTATGTAGTATACCACTTAAAACTGAGTGATTTTTCTTAAAGAGTTCAGTGTTTACATTATCACTGTCGCTTCTATCTTTTACAGGAAGATTATGTTGGAAAGATTTAAAAAAAATACTTAGCATCGTATTTGGATTTTCCAGTAGGCTGGTTCAGAGGACTGGCCAGTCAGGTCAACTTTTTTGCTGGACCAGAATTACTCTGTAAGCCTTGATAGCTTCTGGGCTGAGAACTAACACTGCCATCAGGACATTAATATCTAAAATATTTAAATCAGTTTGGTGCACCAAAAAAGGATCAAGATGAAAAGAAAAAAAATAGTTTCCGGATTGTCTATGATTATAGGTGAATTGTAAACAGGTTTCTGATTCTTTCCCTAGAAGATTTTATAAACATTGGGTGCCAGTCCCTCCATGGAGTTTTATATGATAATCATCCGTCTCTTCAAAACATATCTTTGTAAGGGAAAAAAGAAATCTTCAAGACTCTGAACTGCTTGCATAGGTGTCTTTGCGTAACATCTGATCAGTCAAATTTGCTAGTACTTAAAAATACACATACCATTACGTGTAATGTGCATATTTAGTGTCGCTTATGGATCTGAATCGTTGTCCAATCATCTCAAATAAGTTCGTTGCTAATGATATTAACCATAACTCGACAAAAAACTGTTGCCAATAAAACTACTCAAGAGGCTGTTTAGCGCTCCAATTAAATATCGACCTTTGCTAGGAACAACTTGGAGATGACTTAAGTCCTCACTTTTAACTAATGACGACTTTTGGCTTAAGAAGCACAGATGACAATTACTAGTAATGGGATGTTTGGTTGCATGATAATTTTTTGTACATTTTCATGATAAAAAATTATAATAAAATAAAAAGTGAACCAACTCATGACATAAAATTATCATGTTTGGAGAAATGTGATAACAAAAAAGAGTAACTATCATTCATGACTAAACAAAGTGGGGGACCACAAGAAGAAAGAAATAAGTGAGACTCTCTCTTTTTGTTTAAGAAGAAAATCACTTTTAAAACATAAAATTGTCAAGGTTGCCAAACACCTCTTTTAACAAGTTTTCTTACAATTTTTAGAAATTAAAATAAAAACTTCTATTATCATACAGCCAAACACCCCATAGGCCATCGTAAAAAGTGTTCAAAAAGTCATCAAACTCATGTTTAGAGCATTTTGAACAGTCGGTGCGGCGGCTTATGCTGTTGACGATAAGAGATGATAACAAGGACTTACCCGGATTCATTCATCGCCAAAGTTTGTTTTAGATTCATTTTAAACACCTTGTGATAGCTTATGGGGTGTTTGGTTACGTGATAATGGTCATTTTTTTTTTAATTTTTGAAAATTGTAATGAAAGTGCTCTTAAAATTTTGTTTGGTTGGTTCTATCGTTTTTTATCTTAAAAACGGTTTTCACGGAAGGGGCAACGTAAAAAAAAAAAGTGGTCGAGACCACTTTTTTTTTTGAAAGCAAAACTCGGCCTCTGGCGAAGCCCTCGCGAAACCCTCTCCTCCCGGCACTTTCCAGCGGCGGTCGCGAAGCCTCTCCTCCCGACGTCCCGGCGCTTCCCAGCGAGGCGGCGCTTCCCCTCCCGGCGTCCCGGCGCTTCCCAGCGAGGCGCGGCGGCCTCAGCGCCTCGAAGCTTCTCCTCCCGGCGCTTCCCAGTGGCGGCCTCAGCGCCTCGCGAACCCTGGCGAAGCCCTCTCCTCCCGGCGCTGGCGGCCTCAGCGCCTCACTAACCCTCTCTTCCCGGCGCTTCCCAGCGGCGGCCTCAGCGCCTCGCGAAGCCCTCTCCTCCCGGCGCTTCCCAGCGGTGGATCACCCGGTCACGCGAAGATGATGCCGATGATGTTGTCGGAGATCTGGTCATCGGTGAGCGCCGCGCCGGCCTCCATGAAGGAACCCAGCAGGTCGGTGGCCTCCACGCCCCGCTGTCGCCTGGATTGGAGGATCTCCTGCACCCGCTGGGCTAGCTGCCGGTGCGCCCGCATGGCCTTGTGGAAGAGGGTCCCGGGGAGGTTGATGGGCATGGAGGGTGCCTAATATGGACAGCAAAGGAGGACGGTGGATGTTGATGAGGTCGACGGGGTCATCTACGGCGATGATAGCATCTCTCTTACTCTTGCAGTCTTGCCACCTTCTGCCGTCTAGCGATGAGGAGGACTACTCGGATAGCGCGGCTGAGCCGTGCTGGCTTCACGGGGAAGCATGGGCCCCCTTGCGTCTGTTGTGCTCGATGAAATGTCGCAATGGGTTCCGAAAGCATCGTCCGGCAGATTCGGAGGGGAATGGGTGCGCGTAACGCACCGTTCAGCGGGGAGACCGGGCAGCGAGCGGTTTTACCAGAAGGGACGAGGGGCAGGTACATTTTTTCTCAGCATTTGCCTGTATATTTCCCCGTCCGCCCTTTGCCGTGACCTTTGACCCACCCACCATCCTCCTGCCGAATATGGCCTTTGGTAGGTGTTGATGAGGCGGCCGTTCCAAGAGTTGAGGGCCTCGACGGCGGCGACCTTGTCGCGGATGACATCGGGGCCGGAGGCGCGGACAACAAGCCGGCGGAGGCGGCTATGGTACTCCCCCTGCTGGAAGAGGATGGCCCGGCGGCCGAGCATGCGCTCCTTGCTGGCGGGGAAGGTGGGCTTGAACAGGTGCGACCGGGTGACCGAACACCTCATTATCATTTTTAAAAATTAAAATATTTTTGCCAAACACATTCATGATCACGTTTTCATTTTTAAAAATTATCTTGTTTGGTAGTATATTTTATTTTTTTATCATGAAACCTTTTTAAAAAATAAAATGCAACCAAACACCCCATTAGTCGCTGTTATTTGCGATGGCTAAACTTGCCTCAAGTATTTTATTAAAAACATGGTCGCTAATATTTTTTGATTAAAAATTTTTATATTTTGAAATATGAAAAATTCATGTCTATTGTATGGATTACACACCACCCACCCATTGTACTTTCATTATCCATTTGTACATTCTCGATAAATAATTTATTTGAATTGAGGCAATTCCATACTCCCAAGTGGAAATATATACATTGAGGCATACCACACAACACCCACGTAAAAATAGGTTTTGTTTAGCCGAATATATAAACCATTTCTGAAGAAAACTAGGACAGGAATAGTTGTGCAAATTATCAAAATCATTCAATTGCAATAATACTTCTATATTTATAATAAGAGTACTTCAGAAGGACTTGAGGAGAAAAAGAGGTGCTCAATAGGGCAAGTGGTGAAATAGTTGTAAAAATAAGTTATGATAGTAATATATTTCAATAATAATGATATTTTTTATGATACATGTCTATAAATAATTGGTTAATGTGTTAGCTCTTATGTCACTGTTCAAGTTAATATTTGAAAAAGCACTAGAAAACTTATCTCATAGAAGTCATCATGTAATATTAGTCCTCCGTTTTCTCGAACTTGAACTAAAATGGTAAGCTTGAAATTGAGACCTCTACGTAAGATAACATTGAGATTGAGAAGAACCATGTTTATTTTTGGACGTATATCACCGATAAAGAAGTTTCCCAAAAGTCTACCTTAATAAGGTGTTTGCCTACAAAGTAAATTTCTATGCATTTTTTGATAAAATTATGCATTAACAGAAAATCAAAATTATTTATAAATGCATAATTATCATGCTTAGTGAGATATCTTATGGCCCGTTTGGTTAGAGTTTCAAATTTGATACCATATCAATATTGATATTGATAATTTTAAAGGTTAGAGTATCAATATCAAAATTGATACAAGTTGACACTTGTATTACATAATGTGCTTTGTTTTCACTACCAATTTCAAAATTGATACTATTAACCAAACACTTCTTTGTGATTACTAGGAATATTAATTTTAAAATTGATAGTGATAGAGGTGTCAAATAGTGTTACCAAACAGGGCCTTATATATTGAAAAGGGTGGAGAACATGATTGTACAACTAAAAAAAAGTGAGAGACGATGACAAGAAAAAAAAAGTCTCTCATTTTTATCAAAAAAATAAATTTTACAGAATTATATTATCATCATTATTATGTCAGACACCTTGTTAACCAATTTTGTTACAAAAATATTTGCTCATGTAAACCAAACACCCTTTAAGCATGGCAAGGTGCCTAGTATGGGCTAATAATTAGGAAGAGGAAAATGGGTCCATCTTTTGTTAAAGGTGCAGGTAGTTGGGATGAGTGCTTATAGGACTGTACAGTGCTGTCATGTGACTGATTCCCTTCATTAGGGTGGGCAGCACTGACAGAAGAATAAGAGAACATGGGTCCACCCTTTGTTAAAGGCAATATATTCTGCATATCTAATAATTAAGGTGGCTGACAAGTGACAACCCTGATTCCAACAGTACCATGTAGCCTTTATTCTAACCAACAAGTGACTCTCTTCTTTTATATATATATATATATATATATATATATGTTTATATATTTATTTATGGCTAAATACACACTAGGTCCATTTTAAACTAAGCACCTTACCACTAGGTCCGTTTTCGAAAACACTTTACCACTGGGTCTATTTTTTTCAAAATATCATCACACACACTCCATTTTTCAATAAAAATGTCTTTTTTACCCTTTCATGTTAAACAAAGTACTTAATATTTTCTCTTAATATTAGATTTCAAGAAATTCTAAATTTAATAGTTAATTTTATAGTGACTCTCTTCTTATATATATATATATATTTATTTATTTATAGTGACTCTCTTCTTATATATATATATATATATATGACTCCTTCATGATGTCAGATCATTCGTTCAAGAGCATTAATTAAATGGTACCCAGAGATTAAAAATAAGAATTTTCTCTGTCATCATAGGTAGGTCGAAGAAGAAATATTCTCCAAGTGAGAGATAAACATGTGAAAATTCACAAACGTAATAAATACAGTGTATACAGAATGAAATATGTGTGTACGTGATGTATGTATGTGGACCTCATCTATTCATGCCTATGTTAGATGTCCACATTCCATGGTCATCATGAGAGGTACGTAGGTAGCTCTCCAGGGATGCTTATGCGGCTTCCTTTGATGAAAGAGCAACCTGTTGAGCACCGGGATTATAATTCATTGCATTGCAGCTTGCGCGCTAGTCGTCTTCTTTTTATTATTATATGTTATTTGCATGTGCTGTTTAGAACAGTACCTTTCTCTGGATGTTTGAAAGCAAGCCTGCCGGTACCCGTTGAAGAAAAAAAATATAATTTTCAGTGGTGGAGTAGAAGATTTATTTGTGAGATGGAAAAGTTATTATCAGGATTAAGAAGGAAGGAGGATGGCCATGAAGTGGAAGCGTCAGATTAGGGATGGCAATGAGCCGAATTCTAGTGACAGGTTGATATTTCAAATCTTCGACTGCCTTTTTTCTTTTTCTTTTTTTTTGTCCGGCGATCATGCACGTTGCACTGGACGAGAGATAGAGTTCCACTACTCGTTTTTCCCAAGGGAAAGGTCAAGCTCATACCACCCTTGAACCCCACCCCTCGCTCAGCCGGCCTTCAACTGCCATGTTGACCGTTACAATAAATTTAGCTCTTCTCTGTTTTGACCAAGAGTCGATATATATGACCAGTAAACTTCATTTAATCCAGTCATATTCCAGGTGACCGCCCCCCCCTCTCTCTCTCTCTCTCTCACGCACCAAGAATTTAATTTTAAAATTATTATTTCAGAAAGTTGGTTCAGACCTGTCTGACTTTGCACCGAGTAACATAATTAATACGTGCATTTCATGAGAATCTTGGAAACTATATATGTTATTAAACCACGACTGTGACAAAGGAGATAAGTTGTGATGGTCATGAAGTCTTAGAGTCTTTTTGTATCTATGTAATGAGAGACAAGTTTCTAGATACTTGGAATTTATTTTTTATGAGGTGTTTGTTTGCATGATGATTTTTTGTACATTTTCGTGATAAAAAATTTATATTAAATTAAAAAGCGAATCGATTCAGGACATAAAATTATCATGTTTGGAGGGATAGGATAACAAGAAAGAGTAATTACCATGCATGACCAAACAAAGTGGGGGACCACAAGATAAAAAAAAAAGATGCGAGACCCTCTTTTTTTGTCAAAGAGGAAAATCACTTTCATAGCATAAAATTATCATGGTTGTCAAACAGCACTTTTAAAGTTAAAACGGGAAACTCCATTGTCATGCAACCAAACACCCCATTAGTTCTTTCTTTTATGTACGGGCTTGGCCCCGTATGTAACTTCACCCTCTCGGACAGGTAGTCTTCACTTCACCTCTGGCACCCCCACCCGGCCGGCTCAAGCGGTTCAATAGACCCATCTCGTTCTTTGTCGGGCCAATTGGTTCAACTCAGTTCCGCAGACGGCTCAACCAGCTCAGGCCAGTTCAGTGTTTTCAACTTAATTCTATTAAAATTGTGGAGATAGTCTCGTATTAATTATTTGAGATTTGATATTGTGCTTGTAGATCCTGACCTCTTCTACTTCAACACCATGATTTTGGGGTTTGTAAGAAATTCAAGGACAAGACTGGCCGGTCCAAGTTGGTTCAAGGCCAGATTAGGCAGTTCAAGACAGTTCAACACCTATTGGCCCGGGTCATAGCTTCCCCAACCCGCTGCAGCTTCATCCAAGGCTGGTTCAAGCCATCTCAGGTGGGATCAACAGGTTTTTAACCCGGTTTCGTGAACCATTCAGTTTGGTTCAAATTCGGCTCGCCTCGCTTCCATCTGGTCGGAATTATTGACATTTTTGAGGCATGTTTACCTCCATATAGATGGCTTCTTCATTTCGGTTTCGGATCAAGTTGGCTATCCAAACTTGATTTCATTAAAAAATAAAATTAAGTTTTGCATATCGGACTTACCTAAATTATCTAAATCAACAATAGAAGATAACTCCCTTGATTGTGAATAAATAAGTGCACTGTTCATAGCCTATATCTAATTCATTGGACATACTCATTGCCACCAATAAAAAGTACAAAGGATTCTTAAAATATACGAGGGGAAACCAATAAAATACAAGATGACCAGTAAAATATATCATCGTAGCTGTTGAAAGGAAGGAAGTTCACCGGAAACCGGACTACACTAGCTAGTAAATTGATTCGGTTTGATTTGATTTAAACCATCGAGCAACTGAATTTGATTTCTAAAATTTTGCTAACTAAATTAGACCGATAAATCAATTGACTGGAATTACATCAAATATTTATTTTAAATTAAATAATTTAATAATATTTGTACATCATTTCTTATATGAAACAAATTAGTTCACAACGATCGTCACATCCGTCTTCCCAAGCTCTCCATTCTTTCTTCCATATACACGAATCTCTGCTCTCCGATCGAGCGGGCGGCAGCCAGAGCAGAACAAGACATGGCAGATTATCTCGCCCTCGCCCCGGGGGAGCGGCGAGGCGGCGGCGACCGGGCCGCTCCGGCGCCGGCGGCGTGCCTCGCGCTGCGCCCCGCCGGCCGGCGGGAAGGGGCGGCATGTCCGGCGGCGGCGGCGCCCCCCATGGCCTCGATCTCCTGCAGCGACTCGGCGACCTCCTTCATGGAAGGGCGCCCCCTGGGCTCGGCGGCGAGGCACCCGAGCGTGAGCTTGGCCGCCCGCTGCGCCGCCCTGGGCGGGTACTGCCCGTCGAGGCGCGGGTCCATCAGCTGGGAGAGCTTCCGCCGGTCGCTCAGCCGCGGCTTCGCCCACTCCACCAGGTTGTGCTGCCCGCTGGGCCGGTTGGTGTCCAGCGCCCGCTGGCCGGAGAGCATCTCCAGCAGCACCACGCCGAACCCATACACGTCGCTCTTCACGTACAGGTGCCCTGCGCAACAGAGGCGTCGGCATGATCGATCTACGGAGGGACGGTGAAAGCGCAGCGCGCCGCCGACAAGCTACGGCACTCCGGCCGCCGCATGCGGCGGCGGCGGCGGGAGAGCGCCTACCGGTGGCGACGTACTCCGGGGCTGCGTAGCCGTAGGTGCCGATGATCCGCGTCGTGACATGGGAGTCCCCGCCCATGGGACCGTCCTTGGCGAGCCCGAAATCTGAGATCTTGGCGTTGTAATTCTGCGGCGGCGCGGAGGAAGAGGGCAACGACAATATCAGGGAAGAAGACGACGGACAGAGCTTTTCTTTATTTTCTTCTTCTTTTTTTTTGGCTTTGAGTAAGAAAACACTATGAAACTTAAATATACTCAAAATTAGGCAAGTAGAGCTGTAGAAATTAAAGCCGGATTCTGAGACATAAAAAATTCAAAATTTAAGTTGGAGTTCAAAGATTCTACTTTTAACATGTAGATACCAATTTTCTAAAAAATATTTAATGGGTTCGTTTTATTAATAATATTTTAAAACATGTTGATTCAATATAAATAAAAAAAACCAAAGATGAGGCACATTTATATATATATATATATGTATATAAATACCGTACCGAGTCGAGAAGGATGTTGGAGGCCTTGAAGTCCCTGTAGATGACCTTCCTGTCGGGGTGGTGCAGGAAGGCCAGCCCCCGGGCGGCGCCGATCAGGATCTTCAGACGGAGGCTCCAAGACAGCGGCTGCGAGACACCTCCTGATGGACACGCGAATGCAAGAAATCCACAAGGAATCAGACCAGAAATTTTCCGACGAGAAAGAAAGGGCTGTAAAAATTGGTCGGCGGCGGCGGCGGCTCACTCTTGAAGAGGTGGCTCTCCAGGCTGCCCTTGGCCATGAACTCGTATACGAGGAGGAGCTCGTTGTCTTCCATGGAATAGCCGAGAAGCCTGACCAGGTTGGGGTGGGAGAGGCTGCCGAGAAAGTTCACCTCCGACTGCGAGGGGGGGACGACGTGCGGAGGATCGATCAGCCGGAGCGGGGCGCAAAAAGATGATCTATAGAGCAGGGAGGCGGCGGCGGCCGTCTCGAAAGAGGAATCCGAATCTCTACCTGCCACTCCTGGAGACCCTGCATGCTCTCGGAATTGAGCTTCTTCACGGCGACCACCATGCCGCTGCCGCTCTTCGCCGGGTTCAGCGTCCGCTCGTCGACCCACCCCTTGAAGACCCGCCCGAAGCCGCCTTCTCCCAGCAGGGCCTCCGGCCTGAAGTTCCTGGTGGCGCTTTTCAGCTCCGCCAGGGTGAAGATGCGGAGGTTTGGCGCCTCCGGGACCGACGTCCCCATCCCGGGGCCGGCGACGATGCCGCCGCTGTCGGTATACTGCCCGACGCTGCTGCCGCCGGTGCTGCCGGAGGATCTGCTGTTGCTGCTGATGGTTGTGGTTGTCGTCGCGGCTGTGCTGCTGGTTCTCGATGTTAGATCGCCTGCCGGGCAAAGGGAAAGAAGATGCTTAGATTCGACGGAGGAACTCCATATCGACCCCACTGGCGACCGAGTTCTCGCCGGAAGATGATCGGATATTTTGGGGGTTTTTCTGTTTGCTGGATTACTTGTTCCGATTCACCGAAATCAAGTAATCAACATCTTTTGCCGGGAACGAACGGGAAGAACGAATTGAATCCCTCATCACTCACCAGCTTCCTCGGCGAAATTTCTCAGCCAAAGCAGCAAATCAAAATCGATCAAGATCGAGGTGCGGCTACGAAGCGGAAAAATAAAAATAAAAATGAAAACGGATCAAAGGAGGAAGAAGACAATCGAGAAGCGTATTACCCGGACTGGAGCAACCGTCGTTGTGGGGACCCGGGGAACTCTTCGCCGAGCCCAAGCAGATGCCCATTTTCGGCTCTCTCTGATTCCTATCTCTGTGTCTGCGTTCTTTTATAAGCAGGCGAATTCAACAAAGCAACCGGTTAATCTTATACATCATGGCAGCGGAAGCAGGGACATGGCGCTTGTGGCGGCGGCGGCGGCGGCGGCGGCTCTTGGAGGAGTGGTGGTGTCGACGGCGGACGGAGGAGGGTGGTGTGGTCAGAAGACGAGAAAGTCGTAGGAAGGACCATAGAAGGAACGGGGAAGCGCAGAGACGATAGAAAAGGGGAGAGGGCGAGAAGGTGGTCAACGGAAGTGTGGTGGGGAAGGAAGGATAGAAGGAGGACGAAGCTTGAGGAGGACGGTGCTCGTCGGCTCGGTTTCTCACCTTCTCTTTCTCTATCTCCGACCTGTCTCCGTCCCCGCCGCCGCCGCCGCACTGCGGTACAGAAAGGAGATGAGTAGGGTCAGATGGAAAGAAGCTCGTTGTAAAAGAGACCAATCCAGAATAACGTGGTTAGAGCGTTAGATATTATATTAATTTTAATTTTAATATTTTACCTGAATAAATATTAATAAAGATAGAATATTAACAACATAACTTCAGATTTCGATATTTATGTGCAAACACTTTATATCCATATCAAAATTAAATTTAATAATAATATAATATTTAATATTATTACCAAATGTAACGACCTTCTTGTGACTACATAACTGTAGTTGACTGTAACTCCATAACTGTTACCCATAGATAGAGCAAAGGGGACATCTTTTGCTGGGAATTCTTTCCTCCCGGTGGGGGTACACATCTAGAGCTAGGTTTGAACATGGGGACAATCACTTGTGGTGACGTTAGTCGCAAGATATGTGTCCAATTTATAATATCATAGAGCATGGAATACTGGGTTGTGACCCAAGTTTGATCCGATCGATTTTTGGGTCGACCGACTCGGTCCCGACTCCGAGACCTCGGTCCCATAGATATTTTTAAATTATTTTATTATTATTTTAATTTTAATTTCGGCTAATCCATGTCTCGACCCCAATCGACTTGGGTCAATTTGAGCCCAATTGACCCGCTCCCGACCCTAACCTTGTCGCCGAGGAAAAGAGGCCGGAGCGGAGAAGGAGAATGCTAAACAAGTAGTACTCTATACATATGTAAATTAAAGATTTGTTATGTACATATAATCCAAAAGAAGGTGGAACCCAGCGCCCTTAATGATGCATGTAATAAAGCAGGGGTGCACAAAATGAGCCCAAACACAGCACAGTAGCTGCTTTATATCGACCAAGGCTTTATTTTTCTATTCTAGCTCAAGCTCTCGAGTACCATTTTGCCCATGTTCAAATACAGCTTGTCAGGAGTTTATTGTGTTCAAAATTAATTTATAAAGTTATTTATTTAGTTAATATGAGACGAGTTCAGATTCAAGCTCGAGTTCAAACACATTTATGAAACTCTAACTTGGGGTTGATCGAAGCCCTTGCATGACATAAAGTTCTGATTAGAGTTTGTTTGTGAACTCGGATCTAAAATTAAACTCAAACTAAAATTTGATTTCAACTTATTTGATAAAGTTGATAGACGATATGAAATTCTTAATATTGAAATTTTAAATTTTTAAATAATTAATTGAATATTTAATTGAGTTTTTTGCGAGTTTTATCTTGTTGAACTTGAGCCTGTTCAACCTTGACTATTTAATAAATTGAAATTTTTTGTCTTTTGCTCACTTGCCAAATAAACTAGCTGAATTAAGATTTTACTAAGACTAGTTTCAAACTACTTATAAAGTATATATTAGTTCATTTGCCCCCCCCCTCAATAATAAGAAATGTTTTTTAGGCTTGGGCTTTATTTGCAATAGATTTACCTTCCTCAATAAACGCAATTTTGTATGTACCCTTGAAATGTGACATTGGTTTATTTTTTCCCTTAAATATGAGTAACCCTTTTTAACTTGAGTAGATGACATTTTATTTTTACTTTTAATTTTTCCCTTCATATGCCCTCTCCTTCCCCCGGCATATTACCAGGAGTATGCATGCATGCAAGTATCATTAATTAAAACTCATAAACATAGAAAACCCAAGATGTAAGGATGGGCTTTACAGAAGGTGCAATAGAACTCTAGTACATTTAAAAACACTACTTTAGAAATTTTAACTAACTTTTTTTTTCCTTGGCAAATATATTTGGGAATTAACATTTAACGAGGAACTATCCAATTAATCGATACATGGCAAGATATTAGTAACTTGTGTCCTCTATGGTTAGATTATAAAAATGACGTCATATCAATTTTGATATTGATATTTCTAGATGTCATAGAATCAATATCAAAATTTGATACAAGTTCGCAAAGACCTTCATGGATCATATGTTTGAGATCTATGATCTTGTGTGATGAGTTTCTATTCCCCTGCATAACACCAAGTTTTGGCCTAATTTAGAAATATCGATATCAAAATTAATATGATGCCATTCCTAATACTCTAAGCAAATTGGGTGATAAGTTTTTGAGTGAGAGGACTCAATAAATTTGATAACATAATGGCTAAAGGTAAGATCTTTAAGAAAAGAAAACTACTCTTAGGACTAAATTTCTAAGTGGGTCCAAAGGTTGATTTAGATGTACATCAAGAAAATTCACCAAACAATGAAGAACACCTCTAACTAAAGATGGAACTTTAAGTTTCTAACTATCATTTATTTTATTTTGCAATATTATTTATCGCAAAATTGTAAAAAAAAGTACTGCAAGTTACAATCAAACACCTCATTAATTTATAAAATTGAACCTCCATCTTGGTGTGTAATTTGTTAGCAAAAAATAATGTACGGGCATGAAACTGTGATCAATTGTTCGTCAGAAACACACACGAACATATATTAATTTGTGATCATATTATAAATATCTTTCTGAGTGGGAAGCACCGGACATCAAGCAGCAGGAAAGAGAAAGATAGATCTGATGGAGTATGGTTACTGATACAAGTTTTTTTGGATGTAAATAAGTAGCTTGTTATCAGTCGAAAATCATATGTATCTTGAGACAAAGGTTTTTTGTTTAGTTTGATTTAGTCTAGGAGATGTATTTCTTGATTTAAAGATAATTCTTCAAAATCAAAGCAACATGTTATATACAACCAATAACCATGAACACCCCTAATTTTAAGGAGTAGAGATTTTCGAAAAGATTAAGACCCCGTTTATTTTGGTTTAGATATTGTCCTCTGAATTAGTCCGAGGTTAGACATTCAAAACATTTGATAACGCATTTGAGAACAATAATAATATCTTGAAAATCACTTAATCTTGAGTGATCCAAGCTATTTTGTATTTTAAAAAATAATTAACTAAAATTTTGTGTTTCACGGAAGAGATTAGAGATGAAATTAATACATTAGACATTTCATTAAGTCAAATCAAACATCACCGAACATGGTTTTGTTTCGGTTTAAGATGTTTACTTATTATTAAATTAACTTTTAAGATGTTTGTGGTTAAACAAATCTTGATTTGATTAAGATGTTTATTTATCACCCAATTGAATTTTAAATAAAGTGCATGTTATTTATGTCCTTGACAAAGGGAGAGTGTCAGGAAAATAAAAGGCTAAACTATATAATTTATTTTTTAGAGTTTTATTAAGATATAAGATGTGTATAGAGATTAAGTACGATGTAAAATCAAACGGACTAAATTGACCAATAGAGAGATGTGTTAAGATATAAATCAAATGTAGCCTAAATCTTAAGAGCCCTCCCAACTCCTTCATCCCACCATTTCCAGACAATCAGTGAGGGGGCATGCCAGCAGGGTGAGATTTGATCTCTCTATGCCTGTTGTGTTCCTGTGATGCCTTGCATGAGCATAGCTGCAGATGTCATCCTGATTGGAAAGAAGGTGGAGGTACTGTTGACTATGGCCAGTTGATTTGCTCCCAGGTTGATGTGCAACTTTTTATGTGAAAATTTCTTTTGTTGAGTTGGACTCATCATCACTCCTAGATATTTATGGGGGTGTTTGGTTACATGACAAAGTGAGAGTTTTGTTACAAAAATTAATTTGGTGACAAAAATTATTGAAATATATGTTTGGCAATCATGATAAAAATAATTTTTATAAAAAATCCTTTTTTGGACAAAAAATAGAGATGAATCTTTGTTGTTGTTGTTGTTGTCCCTCACCTTTTATAGATACATATTTTTAACTTTTTCTTGTTATCACATCCCACCGATCATGACAATTTGTCTTGTATCATCTTATACTTTATTTTAACATGAAATTTTATATCTAAAAAACTAGTGCCCAACTAAACACCCCATTAGACATTGAGTGGCTATATCTTATTCTCCTTAATGGATGGAGTAAGATGTTGCTTTAATACATAGTTATGATATGATGTACAAAACATGGTTAGAATATTTTCTTCCCCCCTCAACATTTTCTGATAAGATTGATTAAATGCCCCTGTGATGGAGACAGGAAAATGAACTCTATAACCACCGGTGTTGACAATTGTAGGTGCCTTCCTTAGAGTCAAACCAAACAGAATCATTTGATGAATAAATATTTGTTTGAGTATTTTAAGGCCTAATTAATTTTATAACTCTCGGCACCATTCGGATTTCGGATAGCGGCAATGAATAGATAACATTGGTTTATCCCTAAAATTTAAGGTTAATGGGGTGTTTGGTTGCATGATAATGGAGGTTTTTATTTTAATTTTTAAAAGTTGTAAAAAAACTCGGTAAAAGAGATGTTTGGCAACCATGACAAATTTATGTTTTGAAAGTGATTTTCTTCTTAAACAAAAAAAAGAGGGTCTCACCTTTTTTTTTTCTTGTGGTCCCCCACTTTGTTTGGTCATGAATGGTTGTTACTTTTTTTTTGATATCACATCCCTCCAAACATGATAATTTTATATCATGAGTTGGTTCACTTTTTATTTTAATATAATTTTTTATCATGAAAATGTACAAACAATTATCATGCAACCAAACACCCCATAAGAAATTATTCTTCTGTTTTTTATTAATAGTGACCTCAACGGATGTGACAGCTACACGTATGTGTATCCGTATAGATTCAAACGACATATATGATATGAATTAATTAGTAAGGAAAAGAAAATCAACCACACTATTTTAGTATATATTATTTTTTTATTTTTTTGTTAAATTTCTTTTTTGCAATGCCTACAAAACGTCGCATGTAGTCACCGTTGAACTACTACCCTCTACAAAGTTTAATAATGAATAAATTTTATGAGAAAAAAATAGATGTTGTAAAAACATGGACAAATTAATTAGTAACTATAATTGCTACAAAAAAAAACATGAGGTACGTATAAGTAATAACTAAAATTGGAAGGTACATGAATGACATTTTAAAGGGCAGAAGCTGAATACGTCCCAGTTGGCTGATCGATATTTCTGGAACAAGTTTTAGATCAAAAATAAAAAATTAATTAACTCACTGATCGACCATCAGGCCGAAGTTTTTAACGTGGAGAACTCCAAAAAAAAAAAATTTAGCCACATTGGTCGTCCGACATCATTGAAAAAGTTGATAAAATTGTGTGTTTTCTAAAGATTTGATTTGAGTTGATTTTCTTTTGAAGGGAAAAAAAGGTAGATATGATAGGAAGAGTAAGATATTCTATAAATTTGAGCATTGGAAGGTCTTGAAGTATAAAAATTACTATCTTATGCTCTATTTGGTTAGAGTTTCATTTTTGGTTGGTACTATATCAATATTGATATTAAAATTTTTAAATATTGGAGTATCAATATCGAAATTAATACAAGTTGAAATTTGTATCACGTAATATGTTTTGTTTGCACTACAAATTTTAAAATTGATACAATTAACCAAACACCTTTTAATGGTTTCTATCAATATTAATTTTAAAATTGATAGTGATAGAGGTACCTAATAGTGTTATGAAACGTAACCTAACTAAGAAGAGGAGAAACTAGGGTTGCAAAGAAGATTGACCTTGAGAGGGTGATAGATCAGCTCAATGGGTCAAAAAAAAACTGTTTTTAACTTCTTCCCAAATCAAGCTTCTCAAGTCAACATTTCGTTCATTTTCTTCCGGAGTTTCTTTATGCTTTAAGATATTTTTTTGTGTGTTGAGATCTCCAAGAAAATTGTATGTTTCCTTTGTAGGAAGTATAAGGATTGGAATCCTATGTTATATGGAAAGTTCCAAGTGTGGGTTGTATAATGTGTAAAAACACTACAATGTGTGTGTATCGTTCAAAATATTTAATGTGTGTGTAAATCTATATATGTTATGTGAGTTGTTCTATTTCTTCGATCTCTAGCCAATGATTTAAGTGTATAATTTATTTTTTAAATTTAAAAAAATTTGGAGGTAAACTCAAAAACAACACTATGTAGTAACATAAAAATATATATGATGGGGACATATTTTAGTAATTTTGGATTTTTTATTTGTGTCTCTGTGAGGACAAGTTTGTAAATAGTAAATCTTAGAGGGTTTTTTTTAATTAGGCATCTCCTCCTCTTTAAAAGAGGACCCGATGTACATGGCTACACAGCGAATAGAAGTGAATTTTTGGAAGGAGCCCTTCGGGCAGTGTTCTCCCGCACAGGGGCTGCGGCCCCATCTTCCCCCTCCAACCCCGGCCAGTGAGGGCCGCCCCTCTCCCACCTCCGGCATAAGGCCGGTAGTCCATTCCACCTTCTAAAAATGGCAAGGTCGCCGGTCTCCCTTCCTCCTCCTCACCCTCCGGCCTCCGCGCCGTTCTTCTCTTCTTCCCCTTCTCGGTTCGACAACGATGCAGCCGCATCGACCGCTTCCCGCGCACAACCACGGCGTCCCCTCCATGGCAACGATATCCGGCGATCCCCGGACCTCTTCCCTGTTCCGGAAGCTTCCTCCAGCATGGCAGACTCCTTCTTCCCCGAGACAACAACGAACAGACGAAGAAGAAAGGGGAAGAAGACGATGTTGGAGGCTCCGAGACCCTCGCCATCGCCTGCACTCGCCGGCGTGTACTTCCTGCCCCTGCCCTTGCTCCGCCAGCCCTGCGCACGACCGGCCAGCACCTGCTCCCGCCCCCTGCTACGCCGTCTGTGCGCGGCAGCCGGCTGGACATCGCCGGAGGCGCCGAAGCCCGTCGCCTGCCCTGTCCTGCCGCCTACGCGTGGCTCACCGTCCTGACGGCGACAACGATGCGGGGTCTCCCGCGAGGACGACGCTGCTCTCGCCCCCACCCTTGTCGCAGCCCGCGCCCTCGGGGGACCGCCGCGATGTCACCATGGCGACGGACGGGTGACGGCGTGGACGCGGCCACATCACCCCCAGACGGGGTTCACCTGCGCGCGCCACGACCCCCACCCCCCGGTTCCGCTCGCGTGCAGCCCGCGTCGCGCCAGGCCGGTTCGCGGCCCAGACCGGCCGGTCTGACCGGTCCGACCGGGTTCAAACCCGGTTCAGGCCGGTTCGACCCGGTTCAGCACCTGAACCGGACGGTTCAAACCGGTCCATGGCATTTTGAACCGGTTTAGACGGGTTCAAGCCGGTTCGGCTCGGTTCGGGTTTGTTTTGGGTCTGTTTCGACCGGTTTGAGGCCGGTTTGCTCTATTTTGGGCTCGTTTTAGTCGTTTAGCGGCGATTAGCGCCGGTTCATTCTATTTTCGGTCTGTTTAGCCCGGTCTAGCCGGTTTGTCCCGTATCAATATATTTGCGGTGAAAAAATTTATTTATCAATATTTGAATTTGTAACGATCACATCACCTAATCTATGCAACAATCATATTAATTAATAGCATTCTCAAGAGATCTTCATTCCAATATTATTCTTAACAAAATATGTTTAACTTCACACTTCTATTAACCAACTAAAAATTGGTTAATCAAAGATGTTGATAGGGTAGTTTACTAATTTAATCTCTTAAGATATTATTGAATTGGGATATTATAATTTACCTCTTTAAAAACTTCGACTTGATATCTCCATCAAGACCACACATAAGTCACATATATCATAGCCACGTAGGTCACGGCAAATTTTCTAACTAAGTTATACTCTGATACCATAAGTAACGATTAAATCAATTAATTGGCCCAACAATCATAGTGATTAATAACCTTCCAAGGTGAATCACTATCACGAGACTCTCCAAACAAAACATATTTAACTTCGTATTCAAATACGTTTAACTTCGGAGTTCCATCAACGGACTAAAAATTAGTTGCTATTTTGACTTGATGTTTTCGTCAAAATCACACACATGTCAAGTATCTCATAGTTAAGTAGGTTACCATGGATTGTCTGGCTAGGTTATATCCAAATATCGTAAGTAACGATTAAATCAACTAATTGACCCAACAATCATGGTGATTAATAGCCTCCCAAGGTGAATCACGATCACGAGGCTTTCTTAACAAAACACATTTAACTTCGAATTGTTTTCATTTTAACTTCCGAAAAATAGTTAACAAACTTGTCACTAACATATTTTCATATCGAAATATTACAGCGACAAGCAGTAAAGAACACATGGAATAGACCACAGGGCCATAAAACACTATTTCTAGTGAAACGAACAGTTCTCTATTTATCCGAGTCAAATAAGAAGATAGATCAGATATTATAATTTAAATATTTTCTAAATTTAGAATGGATATAGATAATGTCTAATTTAAAATTTTGATTAAATTTTATATTATTAATAAATCTGATAATGCATAAAATGTATAAAAACAAAATTTAGAACTCGTAAACTTATTAACGTTCACTGAGCAAATTCGTACACGTCGGAGAATACATTTAAACGTAGTTTAAATAAAATGATTGTAGATATACAATTATAAACTTTAATCGTACACCATAAAAAATTTATTGGGAGCTAGTTTAAGTCAGACACAACATTTTTCCAATTTTGAAAGTCAGAAGTCCTTCTTAATTAGGGACTAACTAATATGCGATTTAGCACCATTAATTTTCTACTACACAGAACTCTCTCTCTCTCTCTCTTTCTCTTGTCATCACTCACCTTTTAGTTATATATGATCCTAGCTAATCTTTTTATCATATGAATATCTCGCCAAATAAGGTATTTTAATATAAAATTCTATCACGAACGTGTATGCAGAATTATTGGGCAACCAAAACCCCCCCCCATAAACATACACATTTTTAGAGTATAAAAAATAAAAAATATTTATCTCTGTTCGATGTTTTGGCTACCCCCACTCAAATGCATTAAAAAAAATGGCTTCCCCGCTGAGCCGGGAAAGCAAGCGAGTGGGTCGGTCGAGCGGCTCTTCGTGTTTAATAATTGTGTCTGAACCGGTCAATCTGATGATCGACGGAAATGTCAATGCCCCGAAGAAGTTGGCGTTTTTGTTTTAAATAAGGTATCTTGATTTCATATATAACGTCATCTTTTTTTTTGGTAAAGTAAGGTATTTGATTTGACGAAGATATTTGTGTTGCTAATTTAATACCTAAGGATATGTTAGATATGTTATTTCTATCCTCTGCGAAAATTTATATTTGGAACATAAAGGGTTAAACTGTATAATTTATTTTGCGACAAGATAATTTTTTATTCGAGACCGATCATCGCGGATGGCCGAAAAAGATCGTCTCCGATAAAATAAAAATAGTTGCGACGGCCGAAAAAGAGTCGTCACAGATGAACAAACACTTGTGGCCGTTTCTTAATTTGAGCCACGGTTATTACCGACACGGTCAAGTGACCAACGCGATGTGTTCCATTCCATCGACAGATGTTCTTCTCTCTATCTCTCTCTTTTGCAAATAGTCTTCCTTCACAACCCACCTCCGAGCCCTTTGCGAGAACAATAGTGGACTATGAATAGCTAAAAGCTCCTCCTCTCTTTTTTTTCTTTTTTCTCTAACGTTGCCTTTTGCTTCGGGCTGATGGCCGAGTGGTTCCTGCTAGAAATCTCAAACAAGATTTCCATCCAACCAAATACACTTGAATCTGTGTCAGAAGAATCTTTTGGAACTCACATCTATGAGCTTTTTAAAGAATTTGACAAGACGGTGGTTCTCACCATCTGAACCAAAAGGGACGAGAAACATGAAGGGATCCATCCATACACACTGGCTTTTGCTGCAGAGATCGACCATCCTTTCTTTCGGTAAAGCGAAAGAAGTGATGCTGTCTGCCTGCTTTCTTCCAATGTAGCGCAGCCACACCAATCTCTCTCTCTCTCTCTCTATCTCTATCTATCTATCTATCTATCTATCTCATATGTGTACAGACTTGCTTGTGGAACACACTGCCTCCGTACCTTGAGATTGACTTCTGTGCAGCCTTGTCAACCCCACCGAGAAGTAAAACATATTTAGCCACAATGTCATGCCAGCAACTACCACAACCTCAGGCAACAATCCTCCAGGAGTCAAAAGGGGATACCGTATAAAGACAAATGCTTGTGAACCATGAGGTGAAAGGTGGGATGTCTGCCTGCCTGCCTTGCATGATGTGTGCTGATCTAACTCTGTATAGTTTATCATGGTTGACAAGGGTCTTCATAGTTTATGGAGTGATTGGCGGAGAGATTTGACCAGCAACCATCATGTGTCCGAGGCTTCGCCAACGGTTGGAGCGGAGCATTGGCTCTGACCGGATGTGGTCTTGAATAAACTGGTAAGATTCTATAGCTCAACTGTCTATTTTCAAATTCCAATTAATATTCTGATTTTACAGGATGCATAAACATTTTTTGTAGTCATTAATTTTTATCAAGATCAAATCATAATTTCAGAATCTCAAATTTCTAGTCTCGATCCCCTCCACCACTGTATTAACGACCACCAAGTACGTCATGTTGACTTCAGGTATACATGCATGTTACAAATTATCTCACATAACAATCATACTGTCAGAAAAATTAAAACCTGCATGCACCTTTCAGAAATCGTCGAGAGAAGATGATATTTCTCTTTACATCTCTTCTCTCACTAGATTTTGTTCTCTATAAATAAACTTGTACAGGAGACAAGATATCTTTGAATACATTTCTATCATGTCATTACTTGACGATGCGAATACTCGATGCGATAATCTCCACACTGTAATATGCACAAAAACTAGCCACAAGAAACAAGAGGGATCAGACCGAGTGCTGTTTGCTTGAACATTAAGGCCTCGGTTAAAGGCCATACACTTGGAAATAACACTAGGACAACTTTGACTTGAGGCTACAACTTGAATCACATCAATTAGGCTGTACAAAGTACCCATGACAAACGATGAGTAAGATGTCTAGGTGGTAACCTCGGAGTAGGAAAATCTTCCATATCTCCATTCTAAAAACAATGGTGATTGCAGACAGTCATGTCGTTTCATTTGTTAAACAAATCAGGCGGAGACACATTACAGATGTCTCTAAAGTTGCAGAGCCAAGTCAGGCTGCTGCTGGCCATCAACCACCATTCCAGTCGGAGAGGAACCTGCAGACTGGAATCTAATATTTTGGTCTGGCAGCGACCGGGTAGGATCCTGCTTGGGTCGTAGACATAATTCCCGCCAGGAACCACCTTGTGGTACCTGGAAAGAAAGTGGCAAGTGGTTTACAGAGTTCACAGTGGCCGGGTTGGCAAGGTTGGTGCCGTTTTCATCTACAGGGGCTGCAATTGCAGGACGCAGCATGTTGTTATCACCTCTAGACACCATGTCCAGCACTTGAGAATGGGTAATTGGTGCCCCTGGAATAAAGTTCCCAGATGGCCTAGCTGGTCTGACAATGTTCCCAATCTGCGACAGATCATAATATCCAGAGGTAGAACAGCTCGAACCATTGATTTCAAGAGGAACTGACATTTTGTGGTGATGCTGGGAAGGGCCCTTTGGATGCTTGGTCGGAATGCCAGCAGTTTCACTGACACTGGCTACACCAACACTGCTTTCAGAATTTAACAATCCAACTGGTTGGGTGCCTTCTGTTGGAGTGGAAGGCCTGCCATGAATGGTAGATGGAGAAGGGGGCCCCTGCGTCGAATGAACTCTATCAACAGATACACAGGCCGAACCGGATTCAAGTTGCTCTGTTATTGGATCAGCCCCCGAGGGCATAGTTTTAGGTTGTATTGAAAGGTGTGGTGAAGATGCAGACTCCAATGTAGCCTTGAACTGCCGCACTACATCAGGTTCTCCAACCCATCCACAGCCAAACCTCGTTCCAGGAAGCAATACTTTCTCAATCTGTTTAGCTGTGATGTCCCAACCAACAGGCCCAAGGGTTGCAGCAAATCGAGCAAGACTTCTGGCATATGAGTGTTCAATGTGGACACCGATCTGATGAAAAAAGAAATTGAGAAAAGCAGATCAAGAAAGCAATTTTAAATATAATCTAGCAGGCAACATGTGATGACAGATAATAAACACTACAAAGTCTTATGAAGCTACTAGAAAATCCCAGGGTTTATATTAGAAAGCAGCATGGACAATTTACCTCTGGTATGATATGTAGGATATTGGTTGGGATGAGACGCTATTGTTATGAAGCTCCTAGAAAATCCCAGGTTTTATGTTAGAAAGCAGCATGGACAATTTGACTCTAGTATGATCTGTAGGATACCAGTTGGGACGAAGACACTCAAATCAGGATCTGGAATGACAAGCTACTTACCCAAAGGGGCTACTTTTCTTTTGTTGGTTTGTTTGTTTGTTTTTTCCTTGTAAAATTAGGAGCAGCTCAGTGGTTGAAAACAAGTGGTCAAGGTGATAACTGAAGATGCAACGACAAAACCACACATGCCCAGCATCATACCCAGAAGATGATCCACCAGCCCAAACAAGTTTCTACAACTACACTGCACTGAACTAATATCTCAGTGGCATTCCAAAGTTCACAAGCCATTTTTTCGTTTTTCAATTTTCTTTCGGAGAAATTAGTTTGCGCTTTGCTTTTAAGAGAGAAGCCTGAAGTAGGGTTATTCTACATAAAAGACATCGAAAGATGTGACTTCCCATGTGCATGCATAGAGACTACAGATCCACCAGAGTCATCCTGCTCAACCAAGAACACTTACAGGTATCAGATGCCTCCTCCCCCCATCAAAAGAAGCTAGGAAAGATGATTCACGCCAATATGTTGCAAAGTGTAATTTATTATATGTGTGTCTTCGATTTTCATCCAAAACAGAAACCTTTCTCACGGATTTCATCAAGATCCCCTTCACAGAGCCTGAGGAAAACAAAGACATCATTCACTAAACTACAAAAAACGTAAAATTAGACATCATTTTAGCAAATAGCCCATAAAGCACCTGATTCCCCATTTCTGTCTGCAATCTCCCCTGTCCACTTTAAGTTTTCATTGTTGCGCAGCCCATGATTAGTACGAAGAGATGCATCAATTGATCTAAGCTTGTCAAAGGGAAAAACTTTTTCTGCTAGATCGTGAGAAGATTTGGACAATATTGTGTTTTCTGCAGCATTTGCTAGTGTTGCTCCCGAAGAGAAATTAGCACGGTCAACAGCAGGTATTTCTGCTGCCTTTTTGGTCACATTCTTGCTTGGTGGTCTACCTCTTCTAACTGTTTTCTGTACTGGTTCATCATCACTACTTTCTTGTCTTAAATTTTCAAAATTCTTTTTTGCCAGCTCTTGAATGGACCGAGCCTGTCAAGATGAAAACTTATAATTAGTTGCATGCTTTTACAACATCCTGTAAATGCTGCTAGTGATGGATAGTTCACAATATATTGTTAGCACCTACCTGTCGAAAGTAAATTGTATCCGGTGCATTGTACCGCATTGCATTTGAGCAGATTAAGAAAACATCTTCCTGAAATTACAGTACGTCGTTAAATTCAATGTCAAGCATAAAATGAGCAAATTCATGCACCATATGTTTCTTGCAGTATCACAGAAAACATAATAATATGCCAAACCTCTAATATAAAAACGAAAAAGTGCAGACGCCTCCATTTGTTTCTTGGGACAAGGCAGATGATGATTGTAGTTACAAACATGGAAGACAAAAGTGTGAAGTGAAGTAAAAAACTAAAAGCAGAAACAAGGGTCAAATAATAAAATCTTAAATTTTAATCTATTGAAAAAAAGATAAACATAAGAAAAATAAAAAAGTGAAGGGTAAAGTGAACGGACGAGTTCCCGTGAAACTGTGCTGATGACAGAGGAAAAGCATGTATATACCCCTGGAATTGGAAATGCAGCAGCACAACAACAAAGATGTGGAAGAAGGGGATACGTGCAGACTTGTGAAGATGAAAGAAGCATAAAAACTGAGGGAAGTACAGTTACAGTCAAACCGTGACACACTACATGCCTACGTAATGGTTAAGAGTTTTTTTCTTTTCTTTATTGTGTGTAGGGGAATCCCTGAAGAGCACTGTCAGTTGTTACTAACACTGGCAGCCTACCAGTGCCATAACTGTGATAACTGATAACAGCATCATCAGCCTAGAACACAGAACAGAGCTTGGTTTACTTGTACCTCACAAAAAATACTAGTCCAGATAAAGACAACAAACTTTGATAATCATTCCAACGTATCATCTGCCACTGCAAACAATAGCTTTTATATGAATCAAAAGGAGACAGTGGCTACGCATGATTTAAGCCTTTTCTTATCTCCAAGATTTTAGAGAGAATGGTGATGCAATCTCCAACTCTGCCATGTCAGCTCCAAGTCTGGATGAGAAAGAAGGGTTACAATAGGTAGGTGACAGCACAACAAACTTTGATATATGGATTCAAATAATACAAATGTTGGATCTTTCTCTACTTACAAGGTACTACATGAGAACATTGATGTAGTAAAAAATTCAGCAAATGTGAGGATATTCTCCGCATGTGACATGCCACATAAGCGACCTAACATGGTCTTAAATAAATAAGATACCCGAATCAATAATGGATATGAGTAAAAAAAACTAGTCCATAGTATAAAAAATATATAAATTTTATAAAAAAACTAAAAACAAATAAAAAATTTAAAAAGTAAAATATTAAAAAAGAGATAACACTTGACACTTGGAATATTGGATCTCTAATAGGAAAACTTAAGGAACCTGTTGATAGTATAGATAAAACAAAGATCAATGTTACTAGTATTTAAGAAACTGGGAACTACAGGTTATATAAACTTTGTTATACAAGGAAAGACAGAAATAAAAATAAGGTAGGTATCATTATTGATAAAATATTAAAAGATGCACAGGTGTTAGTCAAAAGAGTAGGATATAAGATTATTCTAGTAAAATGATTATAGAGAAAAATAATCAGTGTTTATGCTCCAGTGAAATTAAAAAAATAGAAAAATATAGATGACCTTATGCAAAACATACCAAATGAAGAAAATATATTTATTGGAGGATATCTCAATAAACATGTTAAAAATGAACATCATGAATATGAGAAAGTCAACAGAAGAGAAAAAATACCATTGCTTTGTTATGGCATATGATATAATATTATCAATACTCATTTTATTAAAAAAGAATGTCATTCAATAACATGTAAAAATGGACACAAGTAGCTAAATCAATTTCATTCTTACAAGAAAAACTAAATCTGTTCTTTGCAAAGATTAAATTATTCTTAATAAAGTTTTAACTACTCAACATAACTTAGTGGTTTTAGATATTAAAATAAAAAAATACATTTAAGAAAACATATTCCTCCTAAAATAAAATGGTAGGAACTAAAAAAAATAAAGCAAATAATTTAACAAAAATAAATTCCTTAAGATAAATGATTGGAAGTTACATTTAGAAGTTAATGCTAGGTGAATGAATATGCCTAGAAAGATCAAAGAGTTAGGGGCATAATCCAATTAAAAAGGAGACAGTGATGGAATGAAGAAGTATAAAAATAGATAAAAGAGAGATATTGATATAAATATTGTCCAAGATTAATAACAACAATGTAGCAAAAAGTAATGTAAAAGAGACCGGTAGATGAGTGAGAGAAGACAAAGACTTTTAAACATATGCATGATATGATATCCAAGATGCAAGGTGCCTGAGGTGAGAGGGGTCATTTCGTCTCAAGCCCCTGAGGTGAGTATATTTTTTAATATATATAGAAATAACATGCTTGCAAAATATGAAATGGGCGCACCAAGTTAATAAACATGTTAGCAAAAATAATAATTAAAATGCAAGAACCAAAAAATAACAATAACAACAAAAAGAGACTAACATCAGTGAAATAAAACTTAAAACAAATAAGAAATATATACTACAACAATAATGAACATAACAAAACAAGAGTACATAACATCAACTAACAAGAAACTAAATCCATAGTACATAACATCAACTGAGTAACTTGGTCATCATCGGATGTATCGTTAGAATCCTCGTAAGCAATGTGTTAAACCAAAAAAAATCTCAAGCACAAAAAACGGGGTCAAACACGTGGATGTGTCGATTGGCAAATCCAATATTGGTGTGTCAAAATCGAATCCGGAAAGAGACAAACCCACCCGATTAAACTGTCGATGATTTGCAAAAATCAACCGATCCCCTTTTCAAAAGAGGCGAACGAGGTCCTCTCCGGGATAAAACAACCCGATCAGAAAGCAGCGGTCGAGAAAATCGATTGTCGGAAAGAAAAAGCACGAAAGCGTTACCTCGGATCGATGTCGTCAAAAAGAGGGCTGAAGATGTCCCACCATCGACATCGCTGACATCGCAAAACGACGTCAACGCCACTATTAAACAAGCCCAAAAGTCCTTGCCGTCACCATCGTCGAATTAAACCGACACGACTGACCTCCCCTATTGCCGCTGTCTCCGCAAGGGAGAGACGCAGGGAAGTCCTCTCCGATGGAAGACTGTAAGGTGAGCTTCTGTGAAACCCTTGTGTGCTAAAAAAAATTTAAAAAAAAGAGGGGGAAGAAGAACCCGAGGGTTCCTATCCGCACAGCTCCAAAGGGAAGAAAAAAAAGAGACCCGAGGGAATTCCTTCACACAGTTGTCTCCTGAAAGAGGAGCCTCCCATTGCCGTCATTGGACCCCCAACTGCTGCTAAGTCCATACGAGATATGTTCGCAGCCTTTGGACCAGGCTGCCACCTCCATCAAGCCCGCCGGGAGCAGGAGAAGCTACGCTCCACTCGCCGAAAAAGATGAAAGGGATGGGGGAACACCGCCGTTGCCGCCCTCAAAGGCCACTACCGCTGCCTCCTTCATCGACCATCGTCGCTGCCAACCTCCTTGCCGTTGTCGAGAGGACGCGGAATCACAGGAGCCCTTGCACTTCCATCGCCAGACAGAGAGAGCAATGGGAGGGGGAAGGAGAAGGGCAGTCGCTGCCGCTGGTTGCCATCGCCGTCGCAGCCAAGGCCACCGCGAGGGGGAGAAAGCATCGAAAGGCCACGCGGTTCTTTCGCTGTGAGAGAGACGTCGGAGAGAGAGAGAGGGCCGCGAGACCGCACGAGGGCTCGGGGGACTGTTCCCCCGAGTCAACTTCCGATAAAACTGGGGTGAAAACAAACAAAAAAGCAAAAAAAAAAGAGGGAAGCGCGCCGTGTGGGCCGGCGAGCCAGCGGGCCACGTGACTGCAAGGCGCAAGCGCACCTCCCCCGGTCAAACCGGGTCTAGCTGGTCAACACACACAACAAAAGAAAAAGGGCTGCGCGGTCATTACGGCGCGGTGATCGCGCGCACGTGGGCGCGCAATACGTGCCACCCACCTGGTCAAACCGGGGGATTTAAAATAAAAAAAGGGGAGACCCGTTCAAAACCGGCCTCCTCATGATCGTAGAAAGTGAGAGGTACACCCACTCGCCCCACTCCCTGGATCTGGTCACCTCCAGGTGTCCACAACCACAGATTTGACCTTCGGTCAAACAGGAGCGTAAAGGAAGAAGAAATAGGGGTAATTTCACCCCAAAATCTGGTCACCACCCTACTATTGCGAAAATGGGCTTAGTGGGAGCTTGCCAAATGACCAGAATGCCCCTTTAAGACTTCTATAAATAGCTTCCCATGGCCAAACGTACAAAGGGTTGGGAAGAGGTTGAAAAAGAGAGGGATGGAGAAAAAAAAGGAATTTGTGAGCCAGGCCCTCCGAGAATTTCGTTCCAAAAGAGAGAAAAAGCCTTAAAATCTCCTTAGTGGCATTATGCCCGGAGTTCAAAGCAAGTCCCGATCTCTCCAAATCGGTTTTGTGCTACCTTTCCATAAAAGGGGCTGATTTTGCGCTACCTTCCCATAAAAAGGGACCCAAAATAGTTTGTTATTTTGGTTAGAAAAAAACCAACCCAACTTCGGTCCAGCCGAAATGCCGGTCAAACCGAACGGGAATTCAAATAGAAAACTCAAGTCGGTAAAGCCAAAATGCCGACAAAACCGAACAAACTCTAGAAATACCGCATATCAAATACAATCAAGCCATTCTTCGACATATGAAGAAAATCTAGTTCGGTAAAGCCGAAATGCCGGAAAAGCCAAAACCCAGATCGGTAAAGTCGGAATGTCGGCAAAATCGAACAAGCTCCAGAAATGCCGCATACCAATTGCAATCAAGCCATTCTTGGATATATGAAGAAATTTTGGTTCGGTAAAGCCGAAATGCTGGAAAGGTCGAAACTCAAATCGGCAAAGCCGAAATGTCGGTTAAACCGAACGAGAATTCACAAAGAAAACCCAGATCGGTAAAGTCAAAGTGCTAGCCAAACCAAACAAACTTTGACATGTATTGAGAAACAAAGGCTTGAATGCCCCCGCATTTATTGTACTACCATGTACTCAATTTGACATGGCATAAATTCAAGTTCGGTTGACCCGATGTGCCATTCAAAAATGACATTGATTCACCATGGACTTTGAGAGGTAGATAAAAATTAAATAAGTCATTTAAATAATTTTAAATTTTAATCATATAATCAAATTTGATTAAATCAAATCAAATAATGACTTATTTATTAACAAAAATGCCATTATAATCAAATTAAATTCATGTCATAAAATCATACATAAAAAATAACCACAAACGGTTAAAAAACATGTTACATTTGAATCCGAGTTAACCATGAAAATTTAAATCAACCCAAATGTACAATGCTACTTAAATAATTAAGTGTGCATAACAAAATCTAAATCAAATAAATGATTAAAACATTAATAAAATGTTAGCATAATCCAACCAAAATTATGTCATTAAATAATACATAAAAATGTCAACTAATGACTACAAAAACAAGTTAAGTTCGATTAGAATCAACTATGAAAATTTAAGTGATTAATATTATTAAGAACAAATCTTAATAATGATAAAAAATTCACTTAAATCAAATAAAATGCTAACGAACACACCAAAAAAATAGAAATTAATTCCTATAAACAAATAAAAAAAGATCGACTCAAAATTGTCTAAGTCAACAAATGGCCAACGATATAAACAAATCAAATCAAATCTCTAACCAAAAAAGAAAAAAGAAAAAAAAGAACATCAATGAACCAAAACTAAAAAGTTTGAATTAAGTTCAACCAAATTCCATCTCATAAGACCATGGGGATATGTCTTCCTGCTTTGTGTTTATGTGGATGAATGACTTCCGTTCAATATGTTGCTGTGACGGTTAATCAAGGGTGTTCGAGTGTTTGCTCGATGTAATTAACATCGGAATATCGCAAGTCCGGTGGAGAGAGGTCAAAATTTATTTTTCAAATAACTCAGAAAATCTCACAAATTAAATTGTGGTTTAGATCATCTAAGTGGTGGCTGATACCCATGTCGACACTTAACAAATCTGTGGAACCATCAGTGTTCCTATAAAAATAATACCACATCAAATTAGCTAATACTCCTATAAATACTACATATTTTCAAAGTAGTCAATGCTAGCCCCAAAAAAGGAAAAGAATTTCAAAAAGGATTTCTAATCTCAACAAAATTTTTTATTTTTTCTTTTAAAAGAAGAGAAGAAAAATTGAGGTTTCAACACAATGCAATGTCTTTTCCTAGATGACCTTGTACTCGGACTTCATATTCATAAATTCTTACCACAATTTCTACATCCCTCCATGTTAGATCTTCACGTTCATGGATAAGGCCTTCATTATCATTTGTAATACACTCGTTACATTCATCAATATCATCTAAAAAAATGAATTAAGATTTGATTTCTCCAAATATGCTCTAGTTACATTCACAACTTGAGGTACTACATACAAGACTCAAAATAAAAGTTGTCAATCTTCAGCGTTAAGATGCCTTACTTCCCAATATACCCACCAATTTACAAAAAGAATACTTGTTGATTTTAAATGATGTACTTCAGGTTTAGGTGTCCAAAAATGGCCCATAGGGTCTTTCATCCATGGAGACAAAAACAAAGATCATTCACGGCACCTCTTGATTTATATCTTATGAATCTATATTTATATATTGAGATTGTTGCCTAACCCAAAAAGACTATCCATCCCTTTCACTTCTCTGATCATACAAACTTCTTTCTGTTATTGTTTGTTTCATGTGCGGATTGATCTCTCCTTTTCCCTCTATTATTGCCTTCTGGCGTGCATTGACATTGGCCCCTAGCCATGCAATGTGCTGTTTCAAGCTTAAAAAAATTAACAATTTAACAATCAATCAAAAAATTAAACCACTTAAAAAATTATAATGCATAAACAATAAATGAGAAAGGGAAAATCAATGTCATTTGTCCGGACACGTATGCTTGAATCCTAAGCTGGTCTCTAATGCATAAACAATAAATGAGCAAGGGAAAATCAATGTCACTGGTCCGGACACATGCTTGAATCCTAAACCAGTCCAGTGGCGGATGAGCCCTACAAATTTAACTTCAATGTAGATTGTAGATTTAATGATATACTCTCCATCTAGATGTAAAAAATAAAAAAATAAAAACAAAAAAAACTCACCAATTACCTCTAGGGTGTGCACCAAAAGGACAGATAAAGAGGTTTGAAGAACCCTAAAACCAAATGAAGAAAAAACTAACTTTAGAAGAAGCTAAGAATGAAAGATATGAGCATATAGAGAGCCCACAGCTAGTGTCTGTGGCGGATTCAACAGATGGAGATGGCAACTATAGAGGTAGCTTCACCGACAAACAACAATGGTGGCAGCGAAAATGATGAGCTCCGATGATAGTTCTCCGAGGCCTTGGGAGTGCTCGGACAATGAGGGAGAGTTTTAAGTTTACCAGATCCATGTCTGGTAGAGACATCGGGCATGGGGTTAAGTTTACTGGATCCCACCTCGACTCGGGCACTTAGGTGCCTGGGGCAACCTTGGCAGATGTGAGGCAGTTGTCAGCTGCCTTACCTCACCTTTACACCTAGGTGCCTAAGACGAACACCTCTAATAGCAAAGAATAGAAATTCAAAACTAAAAAATATAAAAAAATATTTATAAATTAATTAAGATGATAAAGAAGATCTCAAGATCTTATCTAAGTAAGATGTACAAAAAATAAAAAATAGAAGTTTTAATCATAATGGTATTGATTAAAAGTGAGATTTATTTTGATACTCTTTTCAAGACAACCTTGCTAAAATAATAGAAAATGTAAAGAACATATCAAAGCTTAATATAAATTACTCCTAAAAAAATAAGTTTTCAAAAGTTAAAAAAACATTGAAAAAGATAAAAAATAAGGCATGTGGCCACAATAGCATCCCTAATTAAATTTGAAAATGTTCATGAAATACACGAGTAGAATGGTTAACTCAACTTTTTAACAAAATTTTAATTTCTAAAAAAATACCGAAAGAATAAAGAAAGAGCATCATCATATCTATTTTTAAGAAAAAATGAGATATACAAGATAGCACAAATCATAGAGAGATAAGCTTACAAGTCATATTATGAAATTATGAGAAAGAATTATGATGCGACGATTATGGAATTGTCCAAATATTTTAGTCAACTAATTTGAATTTACACATAATCGATCAAGGTGAAGTTATATTTCTCATTAGAAGTTTGATGGAGGAATAAAAAATGAAAAAATATTAAGATACAAAAAAATTTTAAACATGATATTTATTGAGTTATAAAATACTTATAACAAAGTACCAAGAAAAGATGGCCAAGTTGCGGGTCCAGGCCAGGTTGGCCCAACCCAAACCTGACCCTGTCAAATTGGGTCAGAAAATTATTTTTTTAATATTAAAAAAAACAGCAAATGCAAAAAATTAGAATAGAAATTTGTCACAAATTCTGAAAATTTTAAAATATGACTTGAAAAAATTTTATTCATTTCTATTCAAATATTACAACCTATTATTTTTTACGTAATGAAGATACTCCACCCAAGTTAGTTAGGAATAATACATCTGGTTGTAAATGGATAAATGTTAATAACACTAAAAACTAGAAAGTCATGTTGTGCATTATTTTTTCACAATATTTATATTGAACTTTTCTCTTCGTCACTGATATCAAATTGCAATGTATCCAAGTCAGATCATTCCGGGTCATATTGAAAGTTTAAGTCTAGTGACTTTGAGAAGACATCGTAGAAACATCTATGTTATCAGAGGCGATCGTCTCGAGCACCTAGGCGCTGAGGCAAGGTAAGGCGAGGCCTCAGCGCCTAGCCTAGCCTGCGACCGCCTCAGGTGGTCACCCTTTCCTCCTCAGTCACCACAACCACCTCAAATGCATATACTTTTATATTTTTCCCTATTTTTAAATTTATTTTTAGTTTATTGTTTAGTTCAACTTAAGACCATATCTTATATATTATATTTCCTTTCTTTTTAAATCAATGAAATAGTGATCTTGTGTCACATTAAAAAAACTTAAAATAAAAAAAGGCAAAGACTTGAGAATTATTGTTCAATTATTGTTATTTTTATGTTATTTTATAATTATTAATGTACTTCCATGATTATTTTAGAATTATTGTTCGATTGTTGTCACTTGACATATTAATGTACTTTAATTGTTGTTTCAAAATCCAATAACATAGAAAAAGATACATCTTTCCTACATTTTTTATGTATTTTCTATATTTTTGATATATTTCTAGTTTACTTAGATATATTTCTTACATTTTTAAATGTATTTTCTATTTTTTAAAATGTACCTCTTATATTTTATAAATATTTTTTTTACTCTTTTAGAAGTATTTCATACTTTTTTACTTGTATTTCCAATCTTTTTAAAGGTATGTCCTTTTTTTTCCTTTCAAATATTTTACAAAGCATAAAAATATATAATAATAATGATAAAAAATGCCACCTTAAGCACCTGAGGCAGCGCCACCTCAAGTGCCTTCCTCGCCTTGGTCGTCTCACATCTCTAACTACATAGACTTACATCAAAGGTTTACAATAAATTCTTATCATTTTGTATTAGTTATGGATGAATCAACAAAAAATATAACATGATATAACATGATGTATGATGTTTGCAAATGATATTATATTTATAGATGGGACACAATGAGTTCATAGAAAGCAAGAACTTTGATGAAACACCTTAGAGCCTAAGGATTTCAAAACAAGTAGCACTATGACATAACATATATATAATAAATTTAATAAAAATCAAAAGGAAAAAAGGATAGTTAGTTTGTTTGGAGTAGTATTATTTAAAAATACTCAGGTTAAATATCTTTCAATTATTCAAAAAGATGGTGAACGTGAAGAGAACAACAAGCATATGATTAAAGCAGAATAGATGAAATAAAAAAATGGCTAACATGATATTTATTGAGTTATAAAATACTTATAACAAAGTACCAAGAAAAGATAGCCAAGTTGCGGGTCCAGGCCGGGTTGGCCCAACCCAAACCTGACCCTGTCAAATTGGATCAGAAAATTATTTTTTTAATATTAAAAAAAACAGCAAATGCAAAAAATTAGAATAGATATTTGTCACAAATTCTGAAAATTTTAAAATATGACTTGAAAAATTTTTATTCATTTCTATTCAAATATTACAACCTATTATTTTTTACGTAATGAAGATACTCCACCCAAGTTAGTTAGGAATAATACATCTGGTTGTAAATGGATAAATGTTAATAACACTAAAAACTAGAAAGTCATGTTGTGCATTATTTTTTCACAATATTTATATTGAACTTTTCTCTTCGTCACTGATATCAAATTGCAATGTATCCAAGTCAGATCATTCCGGGTCATATTGAAAGTTTAAGTCTAGTGACTTTGAGAAGACATCGTAGAAACATCTATGTTATCAGAGGCGATCGTCTCGAGCACCTAGGCGCTGAGGCAAGGTAAGGCGAGGCCTCAGCGCCTAGCCTAGCCTGCGACCGCCTCAGGTGGTCACCCTTTCCTCCTCAGTCACCACAACCACCTCAAATGCATATACTTTTATATTTTTCCCTATTTTTAAATTTATTTTTAGTTTATTGTTTAGTTCAACTTAAGACCATATCTTATATATTATATTTCCTTTCTTTTTAAATCAATGAAATAGTGATCTTGTGTCACATTAAAAAAACTTAAAATAAAAAAAGGCAAAGACTTGAGAATTATTGTTCAATTATTGTTATTTTTATGCTATTTTATAATTATTAATGTACTTCCATGATTATTTTAGAATTATTGTTCAATTGTTGTCACTTGACATATTAATGTACTTTAATTGTTGTTTCAAAATCCAATAACATAGAAAAAGATACATCTTTCCTACATTTTTTATGTATTTTCTATATTTTTGATATATTTCTAGTTTACTTAGATATATTTCTTACATTTTTAAATGTATTTGCTATTTTTTTAAATGTACCTCTTATATTTTATAAATATTTTTTTTACTCTTTTAGAAGTATTTCATACTTTTTTACTTGTATTTCCAATCTTTTTAAAGGTATGTCCTTTTTTTTCCTTTCAAATATTTTACAAAGCATAAAAATATATAATAATAATGATAAAAAATGCCACCTTAAGCACACGAGGCAGCGCCACCTCAAGTGCCTTCCTCGCCTTGGTCGTCTCACATCTCTAACTACATAGACTTACATCAAAGGTTTACAATAAATTCTTATCATTTTGTATTAGTTATGGATGAATCAACAAAAAATATAACATGATATAACATGATGTATGATGTTTGCAAATGATATTATATTTATAGATGGGACACAATGAGTTCATAGAAAGCAAGAACTTTGATGAAACACCATAGAGCCTAAGGATTTCAAAACAAGTAGCACTATGACATAACATATATATAATAAATTTAATAAAAATCAAAAGGAAAAAAGGATAGTTAGTTTGTTTGGAGTAGTATTATTTAAAAATACTCAGGTTAAATATCTTTCAATTATTCAAAAAGATGGTGAACGTGAAGAGAACAACAAGCATATGATTAAAGCAGAATAGATGAAATAAAAAAATGGCTACAGGAGTCTTAAGTGATCATAAGATTCCACTAAAGTTGAAAAAAGTTTTATCATACAACTATACGAATCAAATGTTGTAAAATAATGAATGTCGGACAATAAAGAAAAACCATGCTTCCAAATAAGTGTTGAAATAAGAATATTAAGGTAGACATGTGATCGTACTATAGTAGATAGAATACATAATGAACATATTAAAGAAAGTGTGAAAGTAACAGCAATTGTAGACATTGAAAGGAGAAATAGACCAGACTAAGCATCAATTAGAGAAATAAAAAATATCAAAATAAATAAAACGAAAAAAAAAGAAAGTGATAGACCCAAGTTGACCTAGAGAAGGATAATTCAATATGATTTAGACGAGTTAATGTCTTTGAAATTTTAAGTCAAAATGCACATAAATAGATAAACAAAATCTATATGGTTAATCCCAATTAATTAAGGATCAAGACTTCAGTTGAGTAGAAGTGAAAAAGTCTACAAAGAGTAATTTCTTTTCCAATTAAAAAGATCATATGAAAGTAAAACGGTAGTGTAAACATCATTAAACAGAAAACAAATAAGAATCAAAATGTCATTTAACAAGAAAATAAATAATAACAAATTAGCATTAATGTTCAATAAACTACAAACTGAATAAGTCAACCAATGCCAGTGACATATAGATAAAAAGCGTTAACCAATACAAAAGTCATTGATGAAAACCACCAACTGCTGAAGCACAGGATGGCAGTCCATATAAAGAAGTGATTTTGATCAAAATAACAAGCTGTATAATTTGGCAAAAGAGAGGATTGTTATACAGCTTTGTACAGGGTGATCTTGAATCCTTAAAGAGGTAGAAAAGAGGGCAGGTTTGGTAAAACCCAAATCAGTTATGAGGAGTCATTTTCAAACGGCAGCCTTTACCAATTTGTATTGGACTACCAATGGCAAGAAGCCATTGTGGACAGCATAAACATTGCTCCCTTAAAAAATTGAAGACAAAACTTGCACAACAATAGCATGCAATTCATTACCAGTCAATATTAACTAAAAAGGCAGTGGGAACGATCAACCTTCTCCATCACATGCTGTTGTTAGAGCATAGCAAAAATGTCACTGTCATACAAGAGAAATATAACTACCAAATTAAATATTTTCGTTTGCACAAAAATGAAGCATGTCACATACTAGCTGATGGGCAACATCTTACATAAATTACAATAATCTGCGTCATATAAGCGACTAGGACTATATTCCAATATTCACTTCCTGAACAAGGGGTCATGCTTACATTGTACATATTGTTAGAATGGATCAGGAAGAGAAAAGGCAGAAGCAGATATATCCAACAAAAATATATATCACATGATTAGCCAACCAGGTGGAATGATGTATTTAGCAAAAATAAGAAAAACAAAACATCCAATGTGGCAATGTCCAACTGTCAGCATCGGCAAGAAGCCACCGACTGCAAATGGCTTTGGTGAACACAAAATCAGCCCAGCCCGTACCAAACTGCAGTGCAACATCATTTGATTCACAAATTAATTGCCCAGTCTGCCCCCAATTAGAAGACAAACCAATTCCTGGTCCAAATCAAAATTCTGCTTAAAAGAAAAGAAAAGTAGGGTTCTTGTACTGGCCCGTTCCAGTTCATACTCTAAAAAAACGTAAATGGGGGTTTGACCTTCATTGAGGGAAAGGTTGCTCACTAGTAGCACTAAATGAAACAAGCCAAACATAAAACATGAAATCCTCTTAGTATGTCATTTATCTCATGTGGATTTCATTTATCAAGCCAAGGTTCAAAGGATGGGACAATCCCACAGAGGGATTGGTGGGTGCCAACACAAACGCCAGGGAGAAGCCCAATCTAGGGATGGTTTCAGTTGGGATCGGGCTCGACTCAATCAAATCCTATGTGGTCAGAAGCCCACGGCGGATGACCTCTTGCCACACCCCAACCACCTTGCCTCATCACCTCCAACGATAGAGGCGAATCTTCTGCGGCCTTGGTGGCCGCCGCAGTGGCTGTGCCGTTGTGGTGTTCTTGCCCACTCTATCAGGCTGGGAAGAAGCCCCTATCAAGTCCATCGGGAGCCAGTAGGGGCTTAAGTCATCGGATCCGATGACTTTGAATCTCGATAGACAGGATCTGGTAAATAAACTCACCAGATCCGGCCTATTGGGTCTATCGACGCGCGATATGACCAAGTCACAAGATTCTGTGACTTAAGCCCATGGACTTGATAGGGGCGTCAGTGGCATAGCCACCGTGGAGGCCGCAAAGGCCTCTGGATCACCCAAGTCACCCTGGAGGCAAAGGAGGTGCCCCGCCTCAGTGCCGGAAGTAGTAACCTTGGTCGCCACAAGCATCAAAGACCAAATCAAGGTGCTAAGGTCTCACCTCATCACCTAGGCAACCGAGGTGGTCGTCTTTGATGACGTAGATCAAATCATCTTAAATTGGCCAATTTCTGCTTGATCCTATCAAGATTGTCGCCATCTCCTAGAGATGGATGCAAAGATCGCTCAATCGGAATCAGAGCCAAATCGGATCAAACCAATTCTCTGAAAGCAATTTTGATCTACAATCAATTCGAATCAAGATTTTTTTATATTTTTATTTTCAAAAAATTCAAAAAAAAGACAAATCTAAAAAAATATGAAAAGACCTAAAAAATTTAAAATTTTAAAAATAATATCTAACACATTAATGTGACTATCACTCGCTATGAGACATTAAAATAAGTGGATATAAAATAACACTAATATTCATTCTAATAAACTAATAAAAAAATTGTACAATTCAAATGCAAAAACAATGATATCCTTCCATCACCACCATCTACGTAATTAGCTCTCATAATTTTCATTCTCCTAAGTTTCTTGAATGCTCCATTAAGACTGGCCAATTATCATTGGCTTAAACCCATATGAAAATAATGACTTGGCCATCTATTTAAATCATACACACTTGAAGCTGTAGAAGCCGGAGGTGATGATGGACAACATGGCTTAAAGTCTAAAGTGAGTTTTAGATAATTTGTTGTCAGAGTGCTCATCAAAAAAAACCAATCTGAATCCAACGTTGACTTCTTCCCTATGTTATCTGAGGCGCTCGCCTCAGGCGCCTAGGCGCTGAGGTGAGGCGAGGCGAGGCAAAAACGCCTCGCCTCGGCAGATCTCGCCTCGCCCGGGTGAGGACCTTGTGAAAGTCAAATTTGGTAACCTACATTCTTCTTCCCCACCCCGAAACCCCCAATGTCCAATCTTCTACCTTGCGACTCCAATATCTTGATGCATTATAGGTCCTAGAAGTGATTTTTTTATATTTTTTATGTTCTTCAAAAGTTTCAATGTTATATGTATATTTTTTGAGAAGTTCTTCAATATAAAAAATGTCGCCTCGGGCGCCTGAGGCGCCCGCCTCAAGCGCCTGAGGCGAGGCGAGCCCACCCTCGCCTCGGTCGCCTCTCGCCTCTGACTACATAGCTTCTTCCACTTGAATATTGTCTCCAACCTAAATCATCAGGCCATGTTCCACTCCTTCGTGCACTACTCGATCATGAATCACCTTCTTCTCCTCCTTCCCCACCTCTATATGAACAACTTTGATTTTGTTATTATGTAGGTAAAATGAACTCTTCTTCATCATCGTCTGGATATTGTCTGTGGGACTCACATGCCTTTGCCTACCAACTAATTTCCTTCTATTCCCCGCTTTCTCTTCTTGCGTGCCTTGTCCAACATTAAATTTTTATACCTTCTTCTACGATTTGAATCTTTCAAATCTTTCTTTCCTTTGTGTACTCTATTGTACAGTAGAATGACGTGGAGTTATGGCTAAAGGTTTTGAAATAGTGGTGTGAGGTAGATACTACTAGACTGGAGCTGTACAAAGAACCTAAGCATCTTTAATCTTGCATTTGTTCATCATTATCCTTACTAACTACATTGTCAAGCTCTCATTTGACTCATGCTTAATCATTGAGGTCAAACTCTGAAACTGATTTGGCATCCTTTTCTTGCACCCATGCTGATAGTAAATGTTCTTGGAATAGGTATTCCAAGTCAACATCCTTCTGTGATAATCCCTGATCAGTTGCATCGTGTCTTTGCTTGTAAGGACCACTTGCAAATCTTGTAAACCTTTCTTTAGAAATTTTTTGTCAGTCCTTAATGTTTTTTCTTTAACCGCATATTGTAATAGTAAAACACTAGTTTGTCTAATCTCTCACTTTTCAACATAATCCTTTTTTTGTGTATCAGTTGAAAGTGCCTCAGTTCGTCTCACACTTTGATGAACTAGTGAATTGACTCAATACTCATATAGCAATAGCAGCGAGTGAATTTCATCAACTTCTGGTACATACTTAAATTCACCACTCAACTATAAAAAAGATAGATAGTATAATAAATGTGTAATCTTATTACAAAATTATTAACATAACCAAATGTAAGTAAAACATACCAGGAGAAACCTTGTCATATAAATGTTGTAGATTTGTATCTTCATAAACTCCAATTCGATGCTTATATGATGTCATCTGAAATACGATATGACATAAAAATTATTTTATACATGACATTTAAAACTCAATTACTTATATGTAAGTATCAATATCAATTTCTCACTACAATTTTTGTTTCTGTTGTCTTGTGGAGTCCTACATAAGCGTTGTAGCACTAACAATGTGCCTCATATAACCTCAGAGTCATTAAATACTTGCCCATCATATTTTACCTTTGGATTAAAAAAATGGTGAAGACACTAGCGCATGTGTCCGGTTCAACTCAGTGTTTCTTTGCCGATGACGACAACGTACAGTTACATCATTGTGGATAGATGAGAAGCGAGCACAATATTTTATTTTATTTTATTTTATTTTATTTTATTTTATTTTATTTTATTTTATGACACATTTTGGGTATTTTTGAGAATTTATTTTGAGAGTGGATTGGGCATATATATACACATGCATTCACATTGACATATGATATATACATATAGGGTATGGGCACATCATGAAATACTTAGAACTTTTGGATTTATTTGGACTTTTGTCTTTGGCCTATATAAGGCCCTCCCACTATGTACATATTTTGGCAATTGTGAAATGAAGAAAGAAAATGAATCTATACCCCTGGTTTTCCCATCTCTTCCCTTCTTAGATCCCAGCCACCGCCGCGATCTCATCCACCCCCCCATAGTTGGACGGGGTCCTCATCCTCCTCACCTACATCCGGGCAGGATTTCCACAAGTGCTGCAGTCACAGCAATCACCCCCTGTAGCGAGATGGATATGCACCCTCCTCACTTGCACCCACAGGATTCCTACACAGCAACAGTATTCCAAGTCTACTGTCTACTGGGATCCCACACAATAGCAGACGGTTTCCTCTTTGCGTCCACCAAGATTCCTCCCAACACCGTCACGCCCGAGAAGGTCATACCATGACGGTCAGTGGCGGGGTTCCTACTGGTACTACAGTGCAAGGACAACAGCGGCATAGATTCCTTCCAACACCGTCACGCCTATGAAAGTCAGTCCGTATTATGCGTCGACTGTTGTGTCAATGGTGAGAGATATACGTTGTGTATGTTAATTCTTACGCTGCCCGGCTATGTAAGTTTCCTATTCCGATTCACTAGATCGTTTATATTGATGGTTTGAGCATTCTAACTTGGTAGAATCCTTGTATATGTTGACCTTCCCACTTTGAGGGGTGATTCTTCAGGCGCACTTCTGTTGGTACATAGTTGTTAAAGGGGATCTACTCGGCTTGTTTAGCTTATCGTTGCAGTCACTGCTATTCGTTGCTAGCTAAGTTGGTGCCTAATCGATCCCGCATCAAAAAATATCCTAGCAAAAAGGAAAGACAACTATTAATGTCATTTTTACACATTATTACAATGAAATATACAAAATATAACACAAAAATAAATACTTGCAGCATGAATATCATAGTAGAGTATCTTATCCCATCTGTTATCTATTATCTTTCACTATTTTTTGTAAATCTTTGGATGTTTCTCTTTGATTTTCATCTTGGCTTTATCCATTATATTACACAAGCATCCCATCTAATTTTTGTCATTTATATCCATCAATCTCGGCACATGTACCAGGATATCATGAACAAATAATATTGTACTCTTTCCCACCACCTAATATTCTCAATATTCCATATTTGCTAAGATATCAAACTAGTCTATTCTGACATAAAGATCAACATGTAATCGATGTATGTTGATGACAGTATAAATATCTTCAAGTCAAGTCGATGTCTTAACAGGCTCTAGAATGCAAGAAAACACGTAACAATCGTTGGAACATGTCGCACTAAAACACCACCATATTTGTATGTTCTCTCATAATGTGTAGGAGTCTAGAATGCCACATATAAATGATATAATCAATTGTCCTTGACTCACCAAAGACATGACAGATGGCTCCTTCCCAGTGTCCTACAACATCAAGTGGATGAAATATGCAGCACAAGGCACCCTAAACAAATGTGGCATTGCCTTCATCAACTTCTTTCATATAGCCTTGTAAAAATTTTCATTCTCAGTAACAAATTAACAATGTTATCTTAACCCATTTTCTCACTTCCTTAACAACAACATTCATGAGACCAAACAAGTACTCTGCATTCTTGATTTGCCTAGATGTATCAATAGATTTCAAAAATGTGATGCCCTCATAATAGTAAATGAGAAAGTATATCATTGATCGCTTGGTGATTCATGTCCATCCATCGCACATTGCAGTGCAACTCATCTCGTTCCATATTGTATTGAATTCATCTATCCACGATGTCAACCCATCAAACTCATGACTCATCATCCAATCCATTTTCTCATTTCCTCAACAACAACATTCATGAGACCAAACAAGTACTCTGTATTCTTGATTTGTCTACATGTATCAATAGATTTCAAAAATGTGATGCCCTCATAACAGTAAATGAGAAAGTATATCATTGATTGCTTGGTGATTCATGTCCATTCGTCGCACATTACAGTGCAACTCATCTCATTCCATATTGCATTGAATTCATCTATCCACGATGTCAACCCATCAAACTCATCATCCAATCCACCCTCATAGATGTATTTCAAACACGAGACTTTTAATTCCGATCTAGCCTCATTGATAGCATCAACCATCATTTAAAAATATAGAATCTTGGCCACATATGCAAGGGATACCAACATCAAGTCAACACAAGATAATATTAATATTTGTTTCAAATTTCAATGGCACAAAGAGACATTCAAAATAAGTGTTATATATTTTTGCAAGTAAAAACCATTTATGTATGTGTTTCCCTGTCTTCTTTACAACCCCATTGAAACAATAACTCTTTTCAAGACTTACTTGATATTTCCTTCCCCTTGGTCACTTTGCCTATACATGGCAATGTCCATCAGCAACTAAATTGATTGCAACCGATGGAACACAATTTCTTGGCCTACCTGAGGTGTAAGGCAACTGGGCGAGTACTAGGAACCACATTTGAATGTCTAGCAAAAAATCCTCTTGCCCCCTTCTCCTCTTCTCATCTACATGGGCCTCTACCCTACTTGTATGTATTGTTCTTCTCATTTATGCTTCTTGACCTCTCATCATCTACACAGACGTGAACCCTACTTGCATACATTGCTCTTCTCATTTGTACTTCTTCGTCATCAAAACTTGATGAAGACACCTCAACTTCCGCGACTGACCTTCCTTTTTCTTACTTCCTTCAATGAGATTTTTGTCTCGCCACTCGAGTAACTCATCATGCAAGTCCCGCCTTTGCATAATTTGGATCTCCCTTTGTGAAGCTCTCCTAGTTAAGTATGCCATCATTTCTGTTCTAAACTTTACTAGTACCTTGTCACATTTCTTCACATTCTCACTAACTCCACTAATGTGTTGTTTGAGGAGATAAACATCACTCATTTTCCTTCTACATTATTTACATTTAACTCTCTTCTTATCGGCATCTAACATGCACCCGTGTTGCCATCTAATGTCACAATGTGCAAGGACACGTTGCTCCTCATCCGACATTTTTTCTACACACAAAAACATAGTTCGTGTTTAAAAAAATATCCTACATTCTGATGTCGGTCCCCCACCCCTCCCCTCACCCCTACCCCTCATTCTCTGACTGTGCAATCACCCTCCGGTTGACTGTTTAGGGGTCCCTACAGTGGTGGCTATGCAGTCACCCTCGGGGTGACTGATCCCCCCCCAAAGGGGGATTTGAAATACACAAGGGGGAAGTACCCCCAAAACAGGTTGCACAGGAAAGTACCCCGAAAAGATCCATGGCACAGGGGGGGGGATCCTCATTGGAGACCATTCAGGGAGAGGGAGAAGAGAGGAAAAGGGAAACCATACCTCCAAAGAAGGTTTTTGACTGTCGCCAGAGGGGACGCTGAAGGAGAAAGGATGAGAATTGGGGAGGGGAGGGGAGGGGAGGGGAGGGGAATCAAGGTAGAGAGAGAGAATCAACCCGATTCTCCCCTTAATGGGAAGAAATCAAATCAGAATCAATTCTAGAATCTAACCTGATTCCAGGAGAATCCATAACTTATGAACTCCCGGAGATTCACCTGGATTGGTTGATTCTCAATCCGATTATGGGTCAGTTCTCACAATCTTGGCCAATTCCTATGGGGATATATCTTGGAATGGTTGTCCAGCCCATTAATCAATCAACATGCACTGATCCAATTCAAGAATCGACCGATTCCGCAAACTATAGGTGGATGGACAGCCAGCTGGCGGATCTGTGATTATCAAATATATAGACTGATAGTCATACCTTCCCAATTTGGGTAAAAAAGGTACAGGGCAGCAGTCGCCACCCTCCAGCTCAGTGATGGAAATCCCACCCAATCCAAGCCATCACTCCACTAAAGATCTAGCCAGACCATTTCTTGTTTATTTTGTTGTTTTTCAATTTTTTAAAGAACTGCCAATCAATCTTGGATACTTTCTTCCACCAGATTGGTTGGGCTCCGCTGATCTGATCCCAATCCTGAAAGGGATCAGACCTTTCCCAACCAGAAATACCTTAACCCAAGGTATTTTGGATTAGGATCGGCCTCTAGATTGGCCGGCTCAGCCAATCCAATTGAAGGAAAATCAATCCATGATCGACCTAGATCAGTTCTTCAAAAAACGCAAAAAAAACAAAAAACAAAACAAACCACAAAAGTATATTATTAACCAATCCACTGTGTTAGTCCAGTCAGGATAGCTGCCGGGAGGCACCTCCCAGCAGTGGAAGGCAGCTGCTGTCACTGCCACCTGTTCTTCACGGCCTTAAAAGTGCACGGATGGACCAGATAAGACTGGATACACCTATCCAATCATATCTAGCCCAAACCTAGTGGAAGATGATCTTGGGATTGGGCTCCCCCACATGGATCTGGTTGCACCTGCTGATCCTAATCCAGATGGACCAATCCTGCAAACTATGCATCAACTACTTTTTATATCACCTAGTTGCCTAAGCAATGGGTTGTTAAGAGAACCTTTCTTGGCTCGTTCACATTGATTATTGATCATATATTTACAGCTACCACGCATTGCCTTCGCTTCACTTATGTAGCTTGTGAAGATGGGATCTACTTCAACCTTTAAGAGACTTCGACTTTGTATTTAAGTAGATCCTCAAGGCACTCTCACTGAAAGTTAGGTATCTATCATGGCAAGTTTGATCTAAAAATTTGTTGATTTTTGGTGGAAGGATAGGAAATCAGAAAGAATTTTTCGAATATCTAGGATACAAGCTTTTTATTTATAAACAGAGGTAAACCAATCAAACTTTGCTTTGCAACAATAACCAACAGTAAAGTTTACACGGAACCATTGGACAGTGCTCGTGGTGACTGGTGAGGTAATCCAGTCTTCATGATTGTAGATTCCCCTACGTCCCCAATTTGAGGTTCATTTGACACCTCAGATATAAAAAACACTTTATTGACATGAAAATACACAAAAGAAATGTGAAGAAGGTTTTGTGAAGAAGGTTTCAAGAAGGAAAACAAAGAAAAGCAAGGACCATCAAGTTCAAAATACCCATGAAAACTTTTGCATGAAGAACAGATAAATGAAAGTAAAACTAATAAAAAAACCTTCAAAAAAATAACATCCCCCTGCCCTTCATGGATTGGCTGGCAAAAAACAAGATTGTAACTAAATTAAGACAAATATAATAATCTCAACACGTAAAAAATCTCAACTTTCTTTACATAGCCTCAAAGCTGTGCGCAAAATTAAATGAACACATAAACAAACAGTGCTGGAAGACTACGCATGTATAAAAATATTATAGGTAAGGAAAGCTTTTTCATTTCATAGGGCCTTTTCTTTTAAGGTGGCAAAGCAACAGTTCAATTTTATTGCAAAAAAATAATGGTACAAATAAAAATGAGAAAGAAAAGAAAGAAGGTAACCTAGACTACTACCAAGATCGTAATAATCTAGAAAACTGTAAGTAAATATGCTTCCATTTGGTGGAGTCACCAAAGGAAATCCAAAGTCCAAACCACGTGATCCAAAGATTGCGATATTCCAGTCCTTAACAAGAAGAGTATGCACTGAAGAATCTTTGACATGTTCTTGAAATTATCTTCAAAAATTGTCGTGTTCTGAGCATACCAGATAACCCACAACATTGTCGGTAAAACAAGGTTTCAACTTTTGGCTTCTCCCTCCAAGGGTTTATCACATACCGCTAGATAAGCATGGAATGAACCAAACTCCATCCAACATATGTTCCAACTTCAGAAAAGTGACTGCCACAAGGAATTGATGATACGACATCGCATGAACAGATGGTTGATATCATCTAGAAAAGTCCCACAGAAAACACATCTATCAGAATGGATCTGGAGCAATATTCAGAATAGAGATTTGGTTGGAAGCCAACTCCTACAAATTTTTCAAAAGAACAATCTAATTTTGATAGGGCATGCGCATGGCCAAACGACTTTCCACCAGTCCACTTCCACACACCCCTGTTCAACTTATGACAAACAGAGCTAACTGAAAAAGATTCATTTTTAGAAGGTAGCCAAAGCAATTTATCCTATATGAATGGATAAGATGAAACAAATATGTGAAATCAGCAATCTCCTCATCCTTAAGATTCTTTCTGAAATTTGTAGGACCTTCTTGAAAGAGAAAGGAAAAGTTATACGTGCAAACCATCTAATCTCATTTAATTGTGGAAGAAAGTAAGATTCTTTCTGATTTTCATAGGACCTTACAGGAGAAAGGAAAAGTTAGACGCATAAACCATTCAATCTCATTTAATTGCGGAAGAAAGTTATTCATTGAGACTTCCAGTAAAGTTGCACATTTACTGGAAAAAGATCATCATCAGTCAAATGCCAAAAATAACAATCAGGTGGCGTACAGAGCTATAAAGACTTGACAAGGTGATAAAAGTGATATAGTATCATAATGTGATTTAAGAAAAGCAAGAAATGTTCTAGATACAGGATTTGCCCCTGGAATCCACATGCTAACATGCCAAGTGGCACCATTACAATGGCCCAGCATAATATACACAACATTCTCAGCAATGCTTCGAAAAAGGTCATATATTAGTAAGAGGCAGTGGAATGTTGGTTTCAGATGAAACCCTTTGAAAAAAACGTACTAGGAAGAGTATAATGTCTGATGCTACAATGTATATTGGACATTTTAAAGGCATAGCCCGGAAAGCCTTTTCATGGCATCATTATCAAAAGAATATTGTAACTAGTTGCTTTCTGAAAGAAGGATGATATATCCAACAGGAATTACTGAAAGGTCTTAGCCTTACTCAGTTGTCAACTCAACAAGAGCTAAAAAGATGTAATAACCAAAAATTGAATATTGAGAAACAACACCATTTAGGCCCTTCTCTTTAATTTATAAACTTCATCTTGAAATGCAAAACAGCTATTCTCTGAGTTAATTTCTCCATTCTTTAAGATAACAAACGTTATCATATTTTTCAGTACTATTATTTTGGTAGTTTTAAAATTTGCAAGTCCTAACAAAAAATAACCAATGATTCGAAAACAACGACATACTTGCTCGTTTCTTGCACTTCAAATTTGTAAGAAGAAATTAGTCTCGTGCACAGGTGAGGTAGTTGAGCCATGGATTGCAGAATCGGTCGATCTAGATTGATCAAAATCATCCGGATTGACTAGGATCAATTTGATCCAACTGTATCGGATCATGGATTGCTCGATCCCGAGCAATCCGCCGGAATCCGGAAACGTCCGGAATTAGGTCGATCAAGGACCCAATTCTGGACCAATTGCCGGATCGATCCCACCTAATAAGGGAGAGATTGACCACATTCTCCCCCACCCCACCCCCGATTCCCATCTCCCCCCTCCCGTTTAAGCCCTTGCAGTCTCCCTGCCCCCCTTGGCAATCCTCTTTGGTGACCACCGATCCCCCCTAAAACATGTGATTTTCGGTCCCCTCATCCTTGCTTTGGACCCCTTCTGGCTCCCCTCCAAGCCAAGTAACCCGAAGTTTTTGGCCAAACAGCCACCACCCCTCTGGCTGCCTGTTATCACCCCTTCGGGGGTGTTTTTTCACCCTTGAAGGGATCTGATCAATCAACCCCGAAGGGGTGACAATGAGGGTCACCTCTTCGAGGGTGATCTCAGACACCCCCAAAGGGGTGCCAAGGCCTGAGGCATCCCTTCGGGGGTGTTATTTCACCCCCAAAGGAGTGATAGTGAGGGTCACCCTCAATTGGCACCCCTTCGGGAGTGATTTTTTAATTTTCTCACCTCCTATTAGAGGTGAATTATTATTTACTAATATGTTTTATGCACATTGATGTATGTAAAATGTCAAACAAAGAGGTTGGGTTGGTGTTGTTGCCAATCACGATATTAAATGGCAACATGACTTCTTGTTAGATGTGGAGAAAAAGATGGTGAAATGCAAGTGGTGTAATAGGGAGATGAATAAAGATGTCTATTATCTCAAGCAACATATGCTGACATAGGTGGAAATGTTAAGAAGTGTGACAAAGTCCCGGCGGAGCTTGCGGAGAAGATGAGAGGATACTTGACCAGGAGAGCCTCAAGAGGGAGATTAGAATTGGATAGAGGCAAGATCTTCACAATAAGTTGATGGGACGAAAAGACACTGAGTTGATGTTTACAAAGAGCAAGAAGGGGAAAGAAAAAGTACCAAGTCATGTCCAATTGACTCATCATCTTTGGATGGTGATGATGAGAAAGTGGCTCAAGTCAAGAGAGCCATGGATGCTAGTAGGCATGGTTCGCTGGGTCGGCGACCCGGTCGGCCGGGTCGCCCGACCCGGTCGCTTTTTGGGCCGACCGACCCCGACCCGGCCCCGACCCCCCGACCCGGTTATTATTTTAAAATGAATTTATTATTATTATTTTTCCCGACCCCGACCCGACCCGGGTCGCGACCCCAACCGACCCGGGTCGGTTTTGGGGCCGACCGACCCGGAGCCGACCCCCGACTATTCCTTCCTTGCTAGTAGGGCTCAGATCCGTGAGAATGAGGAGAGAAAAAAGAGTGCAAAAAGTTCGGGTTCAGCTCCTTCGGGAGCTTTCTCCGCTGCCCGACATAGTGTGGGGGAAGGCACTTAGTCTATCTGAATCGGAGGGAGTGAGTTCTTATGTTCTTCTTCTGTTCAACTGATTTCAGACACATTCATGTATAGGCAGAGTGATATATGCCAAAGGTGCATAAGGTAGGCCTTGAGAAGAGTTAAGACTACAACAAGGGCCGCAAAGAAAGCGATAAAATATTTGGTCAAATTTTTTCTCCATGCAAATATACAAAGAATACAGTTGATATTTTAATTTCATACTTATATTTGAATTACTTATTAATGATAGTTGACATTCTTTTGTTTGATGTCGTGTAGGTGTCTCAGCACATGCCACGACCAGTTTATGTTTCCAAATAATGGTAAATGCCATTAGTAAAACTGGGCCAAGGTTGAAGGCCCCCACCTCGAAGTATATTTATGAGGGTGGGTTGGATGAAGAGGTGTCTAAGTTGTCCTCTTGGATAGATAGTTTCAAATCTATTTGGAAGGAGAGTGGTTGCACCATCATGTGTGATGGTTGGACAGACATTACAAAAAAGTCTCTCATCAACTTCTTTATGTATTATTCCGAGGAAACTATATTTTTAAAGTCTGTCGATGCATCAAGCAAAGTGAAAAATACATATTACCTTTTTCTCTTGATGAACTCCGTGGTGGAAGTTGGGGAGAAAAACATTGTTCAAATTGTGATAGACAATGAAGCCTCCTACAAGACTTTAATGTAGGTAAGACCTTGCCTTTTCTGGGTATCCTGTGCTGCACACTCCCTAGACCTTATGTTGGAGGACATTGGGAGAGATCCATCTGTTAACTTATTGGTTAGCCAATGGCAATTGATCACATGTTTTATTTATGGGCATCTTAGATTACTATGTATCATGAGAGACCACAATGATAGTCATAATCTAGTTTGGCCAGGTCCGACTAGATTTATTACACAATTCATTGCATTAGAGAACTTGTATAAGTAAAAAAATGATCTAAAGAGGTTCATACTCTCTACAAGTTACCAAGAGTATATGAATGCCTATAAGAGTACATGAATGCTTCTGAAGATAGAGTCATTGATTAAGAATAACAGGTAGTGAGAGGTGTAGTACTACGTCTGTGATACAGCACCTAATACAGGTACTTAAGTTGGTGGACTCTAATAACAAGAATCAAATGGGATACCTATATGATGCTATGGATAAGGCAAAATTGAATATTAAAGAAAAGCATCCAAGAGATTATCAAAAGTGGTGGAAGATGAAGATCATAAACCACAGGTGGGGAAGACACTTCACCACGACATTCATGCTGCAAGTATAAATTTAATTCTTACCTTGTACTTTATGCTTAATATTTGATGCATTAACTATTGATTTTTTTCGTTATGATATAATACTTTTTGAATCAGAGAATTCAGTATGGTGGATAGGCATGCAATGATAGGGAGGTACTTTTTGGCACCTTATCAATCATTAAGAAGTTGTGTAGGACTCCACAGGATAGGACTAAAGCTAAGATTGAGGTGAGTATTGTTTAATAATTTAGTAAGGATAGAAGTTTGTCGTAAAAGTTAAGCATATTTCGAATTGTATTTTAAATAACATCATATTGGCATAAAATTAGAGTCTACTAAGATCCAGATTTACAGGTGTCATATGATAAGGCTTCTCTTGGTAAGCCACTACACATTTATATGTCAAACATGTTATGTGAATATTTGACACAAGCTAATTTCGGATACTAATATTTGACACATTTATATGTCAAACATGTTTTTACAGCTGACTCGTAGTTATCGTATAGGTATCCCTGGGTTGAGCACCATGCTCAACCCAAACAAGACATACGCCTTGACAACCAAGGCGGCCAAGGAGTACACCTTGGTCTGCTTAGTCACCCGACTGAAATGCCAGGCCGATTTTTTTTTCTCAAAACTGGCCAGTCCACCATGAAAGTGAACCAACGGTATATTTTGAGTGAGGATGGCCAAACTGGCCCACCATCCCGATGTCCCGCCCGTCACGCCCGTTCCCTATTCCTTCTGGTTTCTATTCGCTGTAGCGTGCCAGATGAAGGAGCATTGCGCTTGCGCTGGAGGAAGCCGCCATCGTCGAAGGACCCTTCAGTTAAAAAAGCCACAACTGCCTTCAGTTGTCGCCACTGCCTTCAACTGCTGCCGCCAGCAATCTTCTTGGGTTCTTCTCCAGGTGTCCTCATTAGGTAAACCGTAAACAGTTAGGTTTTTTTGTTTTTTTTATTTTTCCATGGATCTGTTCTCACTTCTTCCATAAAGTTCAACTTTACAACATGTATTACAATGTCTTCAAGCTTTTTCTACATCTCAGATGTTTAAATGTTGAAGATATTGAAATTTTAAACATCTCCAGTTTGTCGATAAGTTCCGAACTTGTTGCTTTTGTTTCTTCAATCATTTCTTTAGCATCTATATATTTCATGGTTTCTTTTTATACATTTCTTATGGTTAAAATGTGTTCTCAATTTTCATATAAATTGTATTCTTGTTCTATGTCAATTTTATTAGTTCTTATAAGTCTTTAAAATTGTTGGATGATTGTTAGTTGTATAATTTTTTTTCTACCCACATCTAGAGTAGATATATACATATATGTATATACACATATATATGTAATTATGTATATACATGATTATATATATAATTATATATATAAACACATCCGTCTTGACCGCTTAGTCGCCTAAGCAGCCGCCTAGTCACCTAAGCTTATTTCACACCCTCCAATGCCTTAGGCGCTTTGTCGCCTTGACAACTATGAGTTGACTGGTGGATACAAGTGAACAAAAGAAGTGGATGGAATCCACTAGTAGGTGTTACATAGCACTAGCTCCAGCCAATGTGAGAGAAACTAAGCACCTTCAACCTCATACATACAAAGAAAAAGAACATGTTGAAAAGTAAGAGATTACAAAAGTTGGTTTTTTGTTACTACAATATGAAATTGAGAATAAAAAATATCAAAGAGAGGCAGAACATAATAGAGGATAGGTTTGCAAGATTTATAGGTGGACTGTACCAAGAGAGATATCAAGACCAATCCACTCAAAATAAAGTTGACTTATAATATCTACTCCAAAAAGAGCATCCATTTTTAGCCTAGATTGAGGAGAAGGACGTTGAGGGAGAGCCAGAGTTCGACCCTAATGACAAATCGTGGGCCAAAGGTGAGCTTGACAGTATTGTGGGTGATGAGGACATATAGGATGCAGACACCCAAGTGCCATGCACAACTCCAGTTCTTGAACCACCACAAACCACATCCGCCCCTGAGCCTCATATTGCTCCAGCCAGACTTGTAAGGCTATCTACTACCAAAAAGGCTCCTACTTCATTATTCAAGACATTGAAGAAAGTGATCAACCCATGAGCAACAAGGCGCCAAAACACATAAGAAGGTGGCAAGAAAATAAAGGTTATGAGTATAAAATGTTAGCATATTATTGATATAAAGACTACTCAACCACCTTCATCATTTGAAAAGAATGAAAAGTTTATTCCACCCACACAACTACAACATGGGGGTGGTTCAAGTGGAGATGGAGGTGGAGGTGGAAGTGGAGAAGGAGAGGGAGGTGGAGGTGGATATACTAGTAGTGCACGCATGAGTGCAACTAGCCCAAATGAGTTCGATGACTTGACTAGTAGGAGGCATTCGACAAATAGAAAAAACAGTGGTCATTGGAGTCAGACGAATGTCTTTGAACATCTAGACCAAACCCCGCTTTAGATTAAAAACCTTGTTGTCCACCCTCTACTCCACCTCCAGCCAAGTGTGGAGTTTGACTTCAGTGCAATGACAGACTCAATGTTTTTCTATAGTTATGGGGTATTATGACTGACCAAGGTTAGTGGATGATTTGAGAGACCGAAAACGACGACAAAAAGCATGACTATGAAGGCTAATCCCAAAGTTGGTGGTAATTGTGACAGTGAGATGTAATTTGTACTATGTTATGTCATATGTGTTGTATTCATTTAATTTCATGTAATGTATTCATGTAATTAACTAGTATGTTTTTTTGAGATGTTTATGATGATATTTTGTACTTATATGACAAATTTTTGAAATGAACTTACTTTGTATGGCATTGTCGGGTGGAACATCTATTATTTTTCATTTTTTTTATATTTTGTTACTCATTTCTATGATTTTTCTGATTTTTATGAAATTTTATGAATTTAAAAAACATGGGCCGATCTAGGATCGACCTTTCGTCCAAAGGATCATCCGATCCCAGCTGATCGGATCGATCGGATCGGATCGGTACTCACCGATCCCGACTCTGATTCCGAACCCACAATCCAGCTGTTGAGCAAGATGAAGAATGAAGTTGTACCGTAAAAGGGATGCATATATGATGCCTCCGAGTCTACCAAACACCTAATGCCATAAAATCGAAGATCAACAAAGGGGTCATCCTTTAGCAGAAAAAAAAAGAAGAAAACACAACCAAAGAAGGAAAAAGACGAACAGGTAATGCAACAGACAGAAGTTGGTTGTAACTCGTAACCAAACATCAATATCGTTCATCGATCCCAGTACAAATGGATACAAACCTCAAACATTTCCAAATTGGAATAATATCCGTTTGAAAGTCTCTTCCTTACGGTACCGAAATCCATCGGATGTTCTATGACTTCATGGTAGTCGGGAAGCTGCATCCACATGCAAAACCAACCATCGGAAACTTGCAGCACGACCGTGAAGAAAGGGTCTTTTTGCCGGACACCTCGTCACGAATTTTAAAAATAAAAAGTGAACTTACTTCGTCCGGATCTACCGGCTCCGAGAAGACAGCGTAAGTATCTTTCCTGAGGACACCACGAACCATATGTTAATGCTAAACGAAAATCGAGGACGAAGAAGAAAAAAATGACGAATTTGAGAGGGGTGAAAAGGAACCGTCGTGAAAGACACGGGGAGAACCAGCATTACACACCTTTGAAGCATATCAAGGACGAACAACAGCAACTTTTCATCGGGCATAGGCGTCGACGTGGGCCCAGAATCTGGGGGTGCAACTGTTCACATAACAAAAAAAATACAGAAGAAAAATAATTGAATTTAGTTCCACATTTTTCCAAACCTGCCACTTCTCTGGGGGTTTGAGAAATAAATGCTCAGTAAGTTTACCTTGCAGAGGCTCTGTCGCTTTCGTTGCGTAGTTGTTTCTTTCCGCCTGCCATGATTAAACAAAAAGAAAATCAAAGACAAAAATCTAAGCACGCCGAGTACGAACACCCCGAAAAGCAGAAGAGCATACCAGGGAGTGGAACAAATCCCAAAGAACAAAAACCCAAGATTTTTACTAAAGTACAGCAAATAAAGGCGGACTTTCCCACAAAGGAAAAAAATAAGCAACGACGCGAGAGAAAAGGACAAGCTGTGAGCTTTTAGGTTGAACATATCGCTCCCTTAAACGTGAATAGAAACAGCAGGAACCGCCTGGGTGCAATATTAAAATGATCAAAATCATCGGATTCGTGGATTCGCGGGAAAAGGAAAAATCGATAGCAGCGAGTTGACCGGGTCAGGTCGGCGGATTTTCTCCGCTCTCAACACCTCATCCATAGGAAGTCATCAGAGGAAGGCCCCGATACCCGTACACCAGAGAACCCATAAAGGCCCCCACAATGGCGCAGAACCTCTCATGTCCGAACCAACTGGAGAATCTCCCGTCAATTGGAGAGCTACACGGAAACGCAAGAGACAGCAGGAGCGATTCGCCACCTCGAGACCGGATTCGTCGCGCCCGCCGATTGCGCCGATCTGCAACTTCTTCTGGGCCCCCCCGCGCTCACCATTGGAGTCCGATCCGGATAATTCCGAGCCGGAGGGGTTCCCCCCAGCGTTGCCGTCTTGATGGAGGTGGAGGACGAGCCTGAGCTTCCGCTCCCGGCGCTTCCCTCTGGCGCATGCATCCTCGTCGTCCTCGTCGTCGTCCCGCCTTTGGAGATCGGGATTAGGGTTGCGGCAGCTTGTGCGGGGGTCGGAAGGCGCGCAGCGGGCGTGGGGCTTGGGGGCGGGGGACTGGTTTTGCTGCTTCTGGAGGCGGAGGCTGCGGCGGTGGAGGTCGAGGAGGGAGGGACGGCCCTTCTTCTTCTTACGCTTCTCCACGGGCTTTCCCATTCTCTCTTCCACTCTCTCTCTCTCTCTTCCTTCACTTCACTGCCCTCTTCTGTCTCTCTCTAACCCGTGGGTTATTTTTTTTTATCTACTGGTTAATTTTATCTTCCCGATGACAGTGGCAGTAATTGCACCGGAACGGACAGACGAAGGACACGTGTCATTTCCGACTTGGTGCAGACCGGGGAATCGTGGCCGTTGTCAGTGCCCATCTGGACTACTCAACGGTGATCCGTGAACGTGCGCGGATCCCTCCCTTTTGTTGCACGTTTGCATCGTCCTGCACCCAGACTTCTTTATTACGTTAAATTAAAAAGTATGCAAAAAGTACTGCCGCACATAAGTTGACTAGTCAAATTACGTGCTACGCACGTGTTTGAGTGGTACGTTATATATTGATTAAATACAAAAGTTAAAAATAAAATAAGATATATTAACATAAAATTAAATATTTATTAACATTTATTTATTTTGATTGTGTATACATATGATACGATAAAAATTATTTTTAAAATTTTATTTGAAATATATCTAATAAAATATAATTTATTCCGAGAAGTTGTCCCTATCAAGAGTAACCACACTGTATAAAGAAAATTCTCAATTTCAAATCTCTTTTTAAATCACAACCTACGAGTATCCTTGGGATCCGGAGGGAGGATGGAGGTCCAATGAAGAATCATAAGAGAAATGATAATAATTAGTAGGACGACAAACAGTATAATTCAATTACAAAGTAATGCAAAATTAAACACACTTATAACATAAAATCGATTGTTTTGGGAAATTAAACAAGACATTTTATTTAAGAAGTGCTATCTCTTCCATCTCTCCCTAGAGACTAAAAAATCTAAAGATGTAACTAACAATACGAGGATACAAATTTATTTGAAAATTGAATTTGAGATAATTGGTATAGATCGATATATAAAAAAAGAAAATTTACTTGAGTTTTAAATGGAGGTGAAAGATAAATCCTTAACAAGATTTGTGAGAGATTCAGCACCGGTGGACTCGGCAACGAAAGAGATGCCGACTTAGACAAGGACACAGGAAAAAGAGGTGTTAGCAAGAAGCACACAAACTTTAAAAGCATAAAAGTCACTTATGAAAAGCTTAGTACAAAGAGATCGATGATTTTTATGAAGATCTTGATTGAAAGTGCCATTTATCACTGAAAATAAGTTTTGTAGCTGCGTTTTTTATCTATGCAGTTAGAACACAAAAAGAAATTTGGGCTTCTCTAAACCATTCAGAACAACAATCACATAAAAGTTTACCGGAGATACTAGAGTTGAAATAATTTCGTATGATGTTCATGGTGTATCTGCAAAATCGACAAGCAATTAAAGATAAGCTCTTAATTTCTTCTTAAAACAAAAAAGGATGAAATGAATTGAATTTTAGATAGGAGATTATGTGTGTGTATATATAGATATGGGTTGGGTGGGCTCAACAGTGGGGGAGATCAGCAGGCGGAGGGAAGAACTTCTGGTGGAGAAGGGCTTTGTCCAGCACCACCATTCAGACTTGTTTTATGGACATATTTGGTATCTACCATAGGTTGTTTTTAAAGCACCTGAATGACTTAACCTGGGATGTAAAGGGGCTATAAACAAGACCTGGTTATAGGGGTATTTAGACTTGTATATGGGTTTGTTTTGGGACTTGTATTTAGGTTGATACGCAGGGGTTGTTTCGGGACATGAATATAGAGTATTTCATATATGAAAATTGGGAGTTTTCAGACTTGTATTGGGACTGCACAGAGCACATATTGATGGGATTTTGCATGGCCAATTTGAGGGTTATGTGCAGGGGCATGGGTCCTAACATGACATCTTTCCATGGGGGACTCAGAAGCGAATGTGCAGATTTAAGGGTATGCACATGAACAAGGTTTGGATGACTAAACAGGGGTCTTTTAATCGGTCATATGTGCAGCGCAATAAGACATGGGAATAAGACTGTCAGCCCATAGGAATTAAGATGCTGAAAGAAAATCAGATCAATCAAGCTTCAAAAACATTTCGATTAATATTTTTTCAAAAACAAATGGGCAATCAAATCCACATCATTCAAACAAATCTAAAATCTATACAGAATTAACATATTTCAAACAATATGGAATCTGTGAACAAGTTTTAAATTTGCAAATAGAAACCTAAAATACGAAAATTCACTACATTATCAAGCAAGCTTAAAAGCGTGTCACAATTAAATTCTCAAGATAATAAATTTTAGTGAACAACTAACTTAAAACAAACACGAAATACATGCAATCTAAAATATTAAAATCCTAAAATCCGTAGAGGCCACATAAACCCAAATTGAGTCATTCAAATCGAAAGATATCGAGGAGACCATGTTAAATTAACTTAAATCAAACTTCAAATGATGTTAAGGTCTTAAACAAATTTTAATCAAACTAAATCGATCCTAATAATATACATTCACATCAAAAATCTCAATTAAAGCTGCAACATTCTTGAATAGCATCAAAGGTCCTACCAAGTATGTGCTTCAAATATCTATGCTTAAATTTGGGTATATTCATTTTATATCATACTTTAATAAAAATATAGCATTTTCATTTACACAAAATACAATCATAAAATAAATATATAAAATAATAGAATACAATGTTAATTTTATCTTAAAATATAGATAAAATAAACGGTCAAATATGAGGTTTTGATAATTGTTACGTAATAAAATTTGTAAAAGGGTGATTAACGATCATTATAAAATAATTTATATTATCTCTGGTAAGTGCAAGAGTAGTTGTATAGTGTTATATTATGTAGGTTATGATTGCATATTATCTGAATAAAATACATAAAACAACACCGTAATGGAACTTGAAGCCCTTGTTGTGTTACGGTCAAAATTGAGGGATCCAATGGTCAAATTTGATGGTCAAAATTGTTGGAAAGATAAACAGAGTTAATAAGAATAGGGAGCTAGAACATGGATAGAAGAAAATGCAGGCAAAATTTTTGTCCGAGAAATATACTTGCTCTGAGGTTGGAGACCTGAGATCTGTACCTTTCTTCTTTCTTCAACAACTATGTAAAAACAAAACGTCAGATATGTTAGAAGTTACAAATTGAATATGGGAGTTTGTGAGTTTTTTTACTTTAATAAGATGTTATCTTTTGGGAGGTGTTACGTAAGAGTTATATTGAGAGAGTTTTTTTTGTAAAAAGAGAGGTGTTACGTGGGTGGGTTTCCAAAGGCCTTAAAATCGGAGTTTCTATGGGAGAGTTACCTAGCTATTAACTTATAAGGGTTACCCTAGAGGAGGCCTATATAAGAAGGGACATTCTCACCCATTGTACATACACACACTTCATACGTAAGATGAGCCTCAGCATGCAACTTCTCAAGAGAGAGAATTTCTTATGATTATTTCTCCATTTTCTTTGTGTGATTTGGTTGAAAGAGTAGTCCTCTTTATTTTCTCTTTTTTTATCCATAGTCTTTGATCTAACATAGCCTAAAGCCAAGTTTCTGATTGCCTTTTTATTCCCAACAAGATAATCCATTAGATTAAGAAGAGGATAAACCTATACAGTTGATAAATTAAAAACAATAAAATCATAGAACAGAATTGAGAGGATAGGCATGGAAGCGTATAGCTCTTATCACATGTAAGGATGTTTGAGAATAGAAAAAGACGTCCTGCTCATCATGATTTGGTCCTGAAATAAACCAATATTGTTTTCTATATTGGTTGGTTTTTATTATCAACTATGTCAATGTGCCTACTTCTTAAAGGAAAAATTGTTTCATTGTTGACTCGTCTTTAGACTTATGTACGCAAAAAAAAAATTATATAACTTTTGTAATAGTCTTTTTTGATAGAATGATTACTTGTTCGATACAGCACATCCTGCCCAATCTAACAACAAAATTATATTATCTATGTATATTCCACCTTTAGCATGTTCTTCACAATTGATGCCTCAATTTTACTATAGGAAGACTAAAGGGAAAAGACTAACGAATTTATGTTTACTACTAATGTGCCTTTGCCGTCAGAAGAGTTGTACCATGCTTGGCAGACCAAGTCCGAAGAAGATGAAGAGTGACTTGCGGTTACCGAAGAAAATGAGATGGATGAAGAGTTGTACCATGTTTGGGAGACCAAGTCCAAAGAACACGAGTAGTAGCTTGCGGTTACAGAAGAAAAACGTAGATTGACTTGGATGCATCTTGAGATGGCTGCCTCCTCCCAACCAATGACCGGTAGCACTCCAGTCCTTATGAAACCCAACGTACATTGTAGTTAGTAGAGAGTTAGGTCCCGCCACCAGCTAATTTTCGAAAAAGAAATCAGAGCAGCAAGAATACGAATACGATCTTCTCATCGTTGAAAGTTGGAAACAAAACATAAGGTGGTTAATTAGTCGCTTGCCCTCAACTTGTACTACTCACTCGATCGATTGCCATCTATGTAGTAGGTGAACAGCGACTGCGCAGTGAAGAGAGACGGCATGCAGGTGCTCCTTCCCCTTCTTGTAGAAGAGAGGATGAGAGAGGGCATTACAGGGGGCATTGGTGATGCTTTAGCACCACGTGGGAGCTTCAGCAAAAAAGGTCAACGACAGCAGCATTTTTCTCGCACACAAGTGAGTGAGAGATAGAGATAGAAACAGAAAGAGATAGGTGGAATGAAGGCGGAGGAGGCACGAGAGAGAGAGGGCTGGGTGGTTCCGTAAACAAAGGGGAAGAGCGAGAGTCCAAGGAGGGACGGAAGCCCATGGAGACTACGGACGGCGGCAAAATAGGAGAGATAGCGCATGTAAAGAAAGTGATGTAGGTAGACGTGAAAATGGGTAGGTGCTTGTCGACGAAAAAGTTACTCCCACTTCTAATAGATAGTATGATTTGATAAAAATAAATATTTAACTGAATTTTTTATTTAACATTTAATTTATCATTCAAATTAAATATCCGTGTAATACTCGATTGAAATAATGAAATTGACAATACTCGATCAATAATTGGACATCAAAGAACTAAAATTGTTCAATAAAATAAAGTTACATTTAACTAAAAATTTAAATAAGATCATATAAAACTCTAGCTTGTTGTGTCAAAGTGAAGTTATTACTCAATTTTTGAGTTTGAGCAGCTCAATGAGCCAAATTTAAACATAATATACTCATCATTCCAGTCCAACTTAAATTGAACAAAATTGAATAGTGACATGTCTTATTCAGCTTCACTCAACTCATTTGCATTTTTATTATGTCGAAAATAAGGTCTTGTTTTTCAAATTTTCATCTAATAAATTCAAATGGAAAATGGATAAACTTATCTAAATTTGCTTAACCAATATCTATATTTCTATTAATCTAGAAGATAATGAAAATAAGTATTATTGTTTATACTATTTGTGTGTCTGGTTTATAGGTTGTACCCCAATTTATGGTTTACTTATATTGTTGAGTCTGCACCGTTAACTTTAGAAGATGAACTATAGTTAATTGGATTTAATCTTGATGGGAGCAAGATCCCGTTATGAATAGGATTCCGATGTTCGTCAAACTTGGACTAATCCAATTTACATAGTAGTCAATGGGGGTCAAGTGACCTCATTGGAATTCAAAATTTCTATTATAAATTTATTAAATCTCTTACCAAACTATTTTGTATTAGAAAGGTTTTAAAAGGGATGACCTCACTAAATTTTTTAATAACCCCACTAACCACAAACTCTAGTACCGCTAGACTTGTCCCTCCTCTTTATATAAGTTCATACAATTACATCATTTATACTTAATAGGGAAAGAAACCAGAGTCACTTAAGAAGTCCTAATGATTTTTATCTAGTCAATCGTCACCCACGTTCATTTTTCATATAGCAATAGAATTCAGTTTGTTGTTAGGTGCATTATTCTCCAACATATGGTATTAGAGCCAATGTTTGATTAAAATAGTGTTTTGATATCAAGAACTAGAATAGAGATCAATTTGTTCATTTTTTTTTGTCAATTTAATGCATGGAACTAAGATTGATTTCTTTGTCAGAATATTTTTTTTCTTTTTTTTGTCCATGCATAGAAGATCATTTTTTGCATGGTGGTGTCGGCAAGAAATCTTTCTGATTTCCTATGTAAGGAATTGAGATTTATTGGTTCTATTGGTTGGGATCCTCATGGCAGAAATCTATCAGACAATAGGTGTTGGAATAGTGGGTAAAGTTCCATATAGATGATATGTAAGAAGGATCCATTAAATATAGATTATGACCCCTTAAACCTCAATGTCATGGTTTGGGATTTGTAAGATAGTACCAAAGCATGACAGTGACCTTATTATAATCTTTTATTATCTTAACTCTTATTCTCACCGGTGAAGAGAAGTGTTGGAATAGTGGAATAGTCTCACATCGATGATTTATAAGAATGTTCACTTACTTATATCTCTTAGACCCTTCGACCTCAACGCTTTAGTTTTGGGATGTGTTTGAATAGTAGACAAAGTCCCATATTGATGATATGTAAGAAGGATCAATTGCTTATAGAATCTGGGTAGTTCAATCTCAATACAATGATTTGGGGTTTCAAGATGATATAAGAGCAGAATAGTGACCTTATTATAATTCTTGATTATCTTAACTCATATTCCCACTATCCATGTTAGTAGTGAGGAGAAGTGCTAGAATAATGGGATAGTCCCACATCGATGGTTCATAAGCAAGTTCACTTGCTTATATTTTCTAGGCTATTCAACATCAACAACATGGTTTTGGGGTTTGTAACGATAGGCACCAAGTTGTGACTCTACGAAGATTTGGTACATCAACCATCTAGTGTTGCCTAGCAGTTGCAATGATTTTTGGTACATCTCTTTCCTCGTAGTGGCACAAAAAACAATGAAAGAATGATTTTTGCAATGACACTTAGTGACTAGCAAGACCCTGGCTCATGGAGACACTTAGTGTCGTGTTATAGCACTTGTCTCATGTGGTTAGGTGGAGAGAGAGCACAGTGAAAAGAGACTATCTTCAACAGTGGCATCATGGCCTTTGATGTTCGACATTGGCACTATGGTGGTGGCACACATTCTTAGTCAACCTGGAAAACACCATGAGAAGGAGATCCAGAGCAAGCACATAAAGCAACCTGACAACCATCTCCTCATTGGAAGACACTATCAACATCGATTTCCATTGATGAGGAGGCCCAACATACCATCAGCCTTTTCCCACCATTATCACCCATTGAGGTCATGTTGGACATGGTTTCTTCTAAGGAAGAAATGTGGGGCTAAGGAGGATTGCCCTTAGTAAATTTGGATGCATTATGATAATAGATTTATCTTTATTACGATGTTTGAATCCAATTTAGATTGAGATTCTTTAGTTACAACATATTCATTTTTTGGTTGAATGAACATGTGGATCCTATTGGGTGCTGGATTCAAATCTACTTTAGACATAGATCCCATTTAACATCATATAAAGAATCTAATTTAAAATCCTTGTTTTTAAATCCTCTTGAGTTAATTGTTTAGTTAAGGGATTACTACAAGATCCATTGTGTTATAAGATGCTAGGCCCATCAATAAATATATAAGGTTGTAATCCAATAAGTAAACCTTTTAAAAGATACATAAGTATATATATACAAATAGAGAATTTAGAATTAATTTTAGAAGGTATTTCTATAGCATAACTAGATATATACATACAAATATATTGTTAAAATTTTTATATTTGTCTTGTTTAGTGAATTTTGGCATGTAAATTAAATAATTAATTATTGAAAATTATGTTAAAAATATTGAGCATACAAATTTAATCTCAGTAATGATTTAATTATGTACGAATATTTCTTTTCATTCTAATAATTATTATAAATATGTATTTTTGCTCAGCAAAAGTCTTGTTACTATTATGTGACTTAAGTGGTAAATATTTTTTATATTTTAAATGGTTAGATAGATAAAAAATATTGCACTAATCACAATAAATAAAAAAATTTAATACTCTTTAGTTTAAAAAGTATATTGTAAATATTCAATATTTAATATTACTTTTATTTGAAAGAATGGATATTTAATATTTAAAATGCGAGTTGATCACCAAAGTGATCTTATACATGGATACTATTAAAATTTTTCATAAAAATAAGAACATTATAAAAATAATTAATTATTATAAATTCTATTAAAAATATTGAAAAACAAATATAATTCCATTAAATTTATTTATAAACGAATATTTATTTTTATTTAAATAAGTATTATAAATATGCTATTTTTCTCAACTAAAGTATTGTTACTATTATGTGTTTTAAGTGGTAAATATTTTTATATTCTAAATGGTTAGATAGATCAACAATATGGCACTAATCATAAAAAATAATAAAAATTTAATACTTTTTATTTAAAAAGTACCTTGTGAATATTCAGTTTTTTATATTATTCTTATTTGAAAGAAAAGAGATTTAATATTTAAAATATATAAGTTGATCACTATGGTCTTATACATAGATAATATTAAAATTTTCTCATAAAAATAAAAACATTATAAAATTTTGTATTTGTAATTTGTAGATAAGGTCTAACTCCCAAAAAAGTGCATTTTTTTCAATTTAAGAGCATGATAGAATGATATTTATCTATATGATCACTTTAGAAAGTTTGGTACTCAAATGTATAAATTCTCTTAATATCAAAATATACATGAATGTTAGTTCTATCACTTTAGCTATATTGTTGTTGCTCCATTAGCATGTTGTAACTACCTTTAAAAAATAAATTATATTGATGTGTCATACTTAAAATAGTAATTCTTTTCAGTTATTGAAATTGTTTTGTACTTATAGCTTATTACCTTGTTACATAATTTAGTTGTATCATCCAATGTGAGCATGTTTAATTTATTGTAGTTGCTTCTTTACTTTTTACACTTTTCATTGAGCATATACGTTACTTAAATAGGACAAACTTTACTAAATGGAAACCAACGATAATATTTGCATTAGGAAGAAGGGATTTAGACTTATTCTTATGTGAGGATAGCATGCTTCACTCACTCATGAGAATACACCAAATCGAAAGACTCACTTTAATAAATAAAAAAGACTCAATCATTTGTCTCTTATTTCTTTAGGAGCATGTTGGTCAAACGATAAAGAGATTTATCCCTACACAGGCCAATGTTAGTGCTTTAGGCTATTAAGAAGTAATTCATTAATTCTAACAAATCAAAGGCCAACACCTTAATATATAGGCAAACTCTCCTTGATAAAATACACTTGCACTAGAAATATTAGAGAGTTTATCATCATCACGAGAGACATTTCATCACAACCTGTTCTGCCGGAGAATTTGTAATAACGGCCAGAATTCTCTATTCATCTTGGGCCGGTGGCCTTTGCTGATTCTTCGTGAAGCACATAGGGCAGGGGAGTAAATATTAGAAATATTGATAGACTTTTTAATAGAAGAATGAGTACTTTTTTTTTTGATTTATTGACTTTGAGATATGTGTTGATTATGTTAAGATAAAACAAACATATAAGCCTAATAAGGATGCCCCAAGAAATTTTAGAGATTGTACATATTGATATTTATGAACAATTCGATACTTTAAGACAAGCTAATTGCTTGGCCACTTTTTTACTTTCATAGATGACTATTCTAAACTTATGTGTTCAACATCCTTAAAGACTTTGAGAAATAAGTAGAGGAATAATCAAGTAAAATAATCAAATCAATCAGATTTGATAGAGATGATGAGTATTATGACAATATATTAAGATAGAGACAAAAACGTGAAGGAGAAATTAGGCAGAAAATGACAACAATTTCTTTTTGATTACTTGACCTCCTTTTTAAGCAAGAAAAAAAAATTTGACTATATTTTTATTTTATAATCTTTATACAATAACTAAAGTAAATAATATTTCAAGACAAGAGAATATAATGCAGTAATTAAAGAAACATTCAATATATAATAATATTCAGGTCTTAAACGCCAATATAAACTTAACCATAGATATTTGGGGTCTCGTATAAGAGTTCATTAAACCCACTTCGAAAAGAAACTAAACATCATATCAAAAGAGGAAAAATACAAATGAGTATTTTCATTTATCTAATAGCCAGTTTGAGAGTGAGGCTGTGAGGGTAATTTTGGTAATATAAAAATATAAGAGATCATAACAGGATAGTACCTAGCAGATCTGGAGCTAACAAAATACCAAACAAGTGTTTCGAATACCGAACATATGGCCGGTCGACCGTGGGTCGGCACCGTCCTCCGCTCTAGTGAACCCAAAAAAAAAAATACCGGACATATGGAGCAAAAATTAAGTTGACTTTGGAATACGGAGCGAACATCATTTTTCTTAAAAATATTTGCCAGATGGCTCCGATAATGGCAAGCAAACATGCACCAAGAAAGACCCAGTCCGGGGTTAGCCCGGAGCCGATCCGCCTCAAAACCGATTTGGTCAGATAAGTCGCGACTAAGGGTCTGTTTGGTTATCCGTAAAATAGGCTGCGTGCGCCACTTTTCCCATTTTTTTCCACCCTATTATTTGTTTACCCGTAAAACCGAATGTCAATGTAAAACGTCCTCCGTGACCATCTTATCGCGGGGATTTCGGCCTCCGAAAAATTTGAACCGGCGCCGTTTTCCGCGGAGGACATTTTCGAGCTCATCTCGAGGGTTTTCGCGAGGGCTCGACGAGGCGGCCGTTTTCCGCGGAGGACATTTTCGAGGAGGGTTTTCGCGAGAGCTCAGGCGACCAGGAGGCGACGAGGAGGGCTCGACGAGGCGACCAGGAGGCGGCCAGGAGCTATCGGCCAGAGCAATTGGCCAGGAGGCGACGTGGAGGTATTGACGAGGAGCTATCCGCCAGGAGCCAATAGGGAGGAGGGCTCGACTGGGAGGGCTCAACGAGGAGAAGGGCTCGACGAGGCGGAGGGTTCAACTCTGTAATCTACCTCTCCCCCCGCTGTGATTTTTCTGTTTTCATCTTCCTCCTTGCACGCTCGCGCGCGATTTCCACTATGGGTCTGTTTGGTTCCCTTTTCTCGTCAGGATTGCAATCGGTTTTGTGTGCTGGCATGGGTCTTTCTATGAAGATCAAAATAGGGCAATGTTGGTCTGTTTAGGTACCTGCTTTGAGGTCGAAACAGAGATGGGTCTTGGCGTGAAGAGAAAGGGGCTGTTGGCAGGCTATGAAGAGAACTACGCAAGGGTGTTGGGTGCTTTTGCAAAGGGGTCTAATCTGGGTCTATTTTGAAAATAAAGATTATGCTATGAACCAACAAATTAGTCAACTCAACTCCATTGGTTTCCACCCCTTGGTAGCAAAAAACTAACCGCATGGTTAGACAATAGAAAAAGGCATGGTTTATATCCTCTAGACTTCGGTGGCAAAAAGAGCAGTATGGGTCCATTTTGGCCTGATTTTTATCTCTGCTTCTTTCAATCTGTCATCTTTAATTTCAATTAAGATGTTTTTCATGAAACATGGTCAGTCGATGGCTTTCCGGTTTCCACAGTTTTCTTTGTGAGTAGGTGTTTTCATTCCATGTTAATATTGAATGGTTCACTCTTCTTACATCAAGTGCGCTGTGGCCCTTTGAATTGCTGTGTCAACATCTGAATCTTTGCTAACGTTAAGAAAATGGTAATTCTGCAGGCATATCAATCTTTCCCTGCATAGAATATTTGTAGAGGAAAACTGTATCAGTCGCAAATTATGTTTGGTTATCCATATAAAACAAGTAATTAATATAGCCCGCTGTTTTGATATATATAATCTTGGTAGCTTTCTAGGTCGTTAATCGGGCCTACTGCCAGCAAGTATCATGATGCCACATTCTTGGGTGGACTAGTAAGAGATAATAATGTGTATATAATATCTCTTGTAGTCTTAAAGAAGAGAGAAAAAGGAAGAAAAGGAGGAAATGTGAGGGTGGTTACTGGATTCTGCTATTTGGTGCCAAGAATCCCGTGACCTTTTATTTACTGTGGGGTGACCCAAATTAAGATGCGTTTCATAAGGAGCAATAAAGGGGAAGAACTTGGCGTAAAAGTGAAATGCAGACACGGGAAAGGGACTTGGTAGGGCTGCTCGTAATGGCATCGGAGATTTGCCACCAAAACCCCAAAGTGCTTACGTAATCTTCTTGTTCAAAGTGCAAGGACTGAGAGAATTTAGTTGGCATCCTCGGCCAACATTTTTACAATGGAGATGGTCGCCCAGGTTTGAATGGAAGTCACTTATAGGATCTTAGGAACCTGTTATTATGCTATATTCTATATATGCCCGATCGTTCTGATCCATCTCATGCATTTTATCATCAAAACATATTATTTAATCTGATATGCAAATTTAGGATTGTGTTCGGAGCATTGTTTAAAAAAATAAGACTTGATACGTTGAGACTAAAGTCTCAAGACTTGGCTCTTTACCATCTTGGTGAGGTCTTGTTGGCAAAACACAATGCTTATGTTTCTCTCCATGTGAGGTATACACCACCTCAATGTCTTATATGTAGAAAGATGTAAGTTTAGGGGTTGAAGGTATTTTAATAAAAAAAGGGGGAAAAAGAGTTACGAGCAGTCTACCTGTGTAAAGGGAGGAAATATTTTATCTCTTTGTCACAAACATTTAAAACACTTTTTTTCTGAGCATTTTTTTTAGAATCTGTAGAGTTGATTTGATTGCAATGTTTATAAAAATAAACATAACAAGTATATTTTAAATGTTGTTGGAGCAAATTTTTACACATTTAATAATTTGAGGTATTAATGAAACTTATGTTATTCGTATAACATAGAAGTTTAAATAATAACGGACTTTTGAATATTGGCACCTTTCTATTTTAGTAAAAGAAGAAAATTTCTCCTTATGCATCCTATAGAAAAAAATAAAAGAGAAATCCAACATTCTTTACCATGCAGCCTAAGAACGATAAATTTTCTTTCTATGATGAGATGTTGAATGACTTTAAATGTCTTATCTTATGTAAAATTGTGCCATTCATCAGATTTTTCTTTTAGCTTTATGATATAGAGACACCTCATCTCTAGTCCTAACCAGTTGAATTACCTTTTATTAACTAAATGGTGGCAACAACTGACTTCCTCAATATAAACTTCCGATAAATCTTAATGAACCACATGCATCTCAAATATATTGTTAAAATATAAAATCTTCATAAAGATAAGACACACCAAAAATTAATCATATTATATATGACAAATTTAAGGAGAAATCATTATTTAAAATAGTTGATATTTCTGAAAGCAAGTGTGAAAACCATGAGCGAGAAAAAGAAGAAGCAAATATGCATCCTTTTTAAAAGCACATACAAGTACCTTACCAACGAATCGATCCAATGGTGCCTCTTCGGACTTGCAAGATACATACCCGGGACGGCGATTCTTGAGGCTACATCCGTATAGTACAGAAATGTGAAAAACCAGTGAACTGGGTATAACGAAATGCATATTGCATATACAGTTGCCCGTCTTTTGTAGTCTTGTTTCCTCTCTAAAACATAAATTGGATGATTCTAGTCTCCATACATTAAAAAGCAAGACCAAAAGGCTTGATGCTTTAGGAGATATAGAGAAGAAAACCCCAACATCTGACAAATCCTTCAAAGTTGGTGAATGCATTAGTCGGATTGCCAGTAAGCTGACTGGATCACTTTCTATCATAAAATGTAATGGGGAAAACCTTAAGAAAGGAGACACAGGGATAGGAGAACCAAGTGGTCCGCAGGTTTTTGATCTTTCAGTACACACACCTGAAGACACTAGAAATATGAGAAAAGGTAGATTTAAGAATGATTCTTCCCCACAAGAAATACTTTCATACCGTGCTCATCAGCAAGGGATCCTATGAAAGAGTATAATTTTTTGTCATCAATAATCTGCTTTTTTACTGAAGTAAGGGAATTGCGTGATTCTGGTTCTTTAGTAGAGCTCAAAGATAATTGAGAGCGTGTGACTTTCTTTCTGTTTATTTTTGTTGTAGTCATTGTCATGATTTGTCTTCACTTTTATTATTTTAATTTATAGATGGAGGTCAATAATTTCACGTATGAGGATGAAGTTGATGTTGCAGTTGTGGGAGCTTTAGCAACATGTGTTGGGACACTTGAAATTCTTATAAATTTTAATGAAGAGGATAAGGAAATAGAAAGTATTCCAAGGTTCTCTTATAACAAACGAAATGAGATTAGAAGAAAATACATGCATAGTATTATCGGTGTAGATGACACAACGTGTATAAAGATGATAAGGATGAATAGGATGACATTTTATCAATTATGTGGAGTTGTGCGTCGAAAGAACTTGCTACATGACACCATTCATGTTACTGTACAAGAACAGTTGTTAATGTTCTTACATACGATAGCACATAATGTGAGAAATGGAGTCATGAGTGTAAATTATCATCGTTCTGGAGAGACCGTTAGTCGTTATTTTAATCAAGTTTTAAAGGCTATTCGACAATTGCACAATGATTACATACATCCACCGGATGGATCTATACCAAATGAGATTCAAAACAGAGATATTTATTGGCCGTGGTTTAAGGTAATTATTAATTGATTGTATTTATTCTTAATAGTAATTTTTAATAGATGCTAACAAATTTTAGTTACAAAATAGGATTGTATTGGTGCCATTGATGGTACTCATATTTTAGCATCAGTTCCATCTGATATTGTTGCAAGATTTCGTGGTAAAGCAAACAAACCAACGCAAAATGTACTAGCTGCTGTTCGATTTGATCTTACATTTTCCTATGTTTTAGCTGGTTGGGAGGGTTCAGCACATGATATGCTTGTTTTAAAAGATGCACTTCAAAGGCAAAATTGGCTTAAAGTGCCAAATGGTAATATTATTTTAAATTTATGATCATATTGACGTTGTTTGCATATGTATATTATAAATCTCATTATAAAATTATTTTTGGATGTAGGAAAATATTTTCTTGTTGATGCTGGTTATTCCACACGGCCCGGTTTTATATCTCCTTATCGTGGTGTCCGATATCATCTCAAGCATTTTGGTGATTACACCCCTACTAATAAGGAGTTGTTTAACCTTCGGCATTCCTCTTTGAGAACTACCGTGGAACGAGCTTTTGGCCTTTTGAAGAGACGTTTTCGTATCATTAATGAAGCTCCATGTTTTCCATTTACCACACAAGTAGAGCTTGTCCTTGTATGTTGCATATTGCACAATTTTATTTTAGGGTTGAACCCAAATGATGAGTTGCTAACTGAGATAGAGACAGAAGGGTTTTCTACTCAAGTGAGGTCACAACATAGGACAAGAAGAGAAGAAAGAGAAGACAATGTAGTATGGGTATCTATGAGAGATAGAATGGCAAATGAAATGTGGCATGCGTATACTATGTAATCAGTATTTATGTAATAGTTTATGTGAACAACTTTTTCTTATATGTTAGTTATGTGCTTAACTTTTCCTTGTATGTTGGATAAACTATTTTGCATGGGTTAAACAATGTATGTTTATATGTCTAAACAATGTTTACATGGTCTAAACAATGTATGTGCATGACTATTTTCATTAGGATGGATAGTCTTCAATCTCAAGAAACCACCTCATACAAAAAAGGTAGTAACAATTTTAGATGGACAAGTAGCATGTCAAAATATTTACAGAAGTGTTTGATGGAACAAGTTAGCAATGGGATGAAAGTAGACAAGTCTTTCAAGAGACCAGCTTTTGTGGCTACTGCTCGTGCAGTTAGTGAGAAGTTCAAGGTGAATTGTTCTGATTCTAACGTAGAGAATCATTTAAGAACATTGAAAACAAAATACATTGCCATCAAGAGATTGAAAGATTTGAGTGGAGTTGGTTGGGATAATGACAAGAAGATGATAACCATGGATGAAGATACATTTAATGAATACATCCATGTAAGTTTCTTTGGTATTTTCATCATTTATTTAAATTGTGTTGCAAGTTTATATTTAACTTATTTGTTTTTTATTTTTGTAGGCACATCCAAAAGATGAACCATATTTGAATAAACCTATTGACTTATATGAAGAATTAGTGGCCATTTGTGGAGATGATCAAGCGACTGGGAGTTTTGCTCGAGCTATGGCCGATCCCATGGTTGATGTGGAAGGCATAGGGATACCTATAAATATTGATGAGGATACGGCGGAAACTACACCATCTAGGAGCTTAGATACTCAATCTACTTCCCAACAAGTGAAAGGGGGTGGGGGAAAGAGAAAGAGAGAGCTAGATTTAAAGTTTGATCATTTGGCAAATAAAATTGGTGAGTTAGCTTCAGCCATCTCAAAGAGTAGGAATCGTGATATATCAAAAGAATTATATGCGAAGTGATGGGATGCAAAGGTTATGATGAGATAGAGTTGGTGAAAGCCTTTGATCATCTTCTTGAAAATGAGATACAAGCAAGATCTTTTCTTGCTAGAAGTGATGCTCTACGTCAAAAATGGTTGGAAGAGTTTTTTGGTTATGGTCCACTTTAAGGTCAAACATCTATTTTCACAACTTGTCAATATCTTCTTTCATTATGTTTGAGTAGATCATGTTTCACTCTCCATTTTCTTGTTTCAGGCATATAGCAATCCTAGTGAAATGGAGGGTCTATGTTGCATTCAACCAGTTGCCGGGTACTTGGAAATGCAATGCACTTGAGAGGTAATAAAAATTGCATCTACTCTAGTTGTACAAGCTGCTAATAGTTTACACCCTTTTCGGTTTTATATAACTCCCAATCTTTTTAATGTTGCATTCTTAGCTTGCATTATTGTCTTCACTTCTCTGGTGGAAGAGTTTCTTGTTGCAGTGGTTATTGTGTTCTGGCCTACTTCTATGATCAGATGAGATGATCTCTGGCCCCTTTTCTTCCTCTTGTTTGTGACTCCAACATCTTGATATATCTTTTTTTCATTCCTTTTATGTGCTTATATAGCTGTCACCTTGTGAACTTGGGGCTGATGACAAATTTCTGCAAAATATTGCGCTTGTACCATTTTGTTGAATTGATGTAAAACATCGTGTTTTGAAACAATGTTCTGGTTGTGAAATTGATCTTGGAGGATTGGTCAATTATGAATGTGATATCCTGGGCGGTTTCACTCATTCTGTCAAATTGTATCAGGACACTTGAAAGTTTGATTTGGCCAGTTATTGAGCATGACCAATAACCCTGCCTTTTTCACCTTCGTATATTTTAATGAATTGATTGTACTATTCACTTCTGAAGAAACTAATTTATAGCAGGTATCCTGCTTATTATGTTTTTCCATAGTACATCATGATTTTGATGTCAAAGATTTTGTTAGTTTCAAAGAACTTCTACTTGTGATGATGTAATCGTTTCTTTGGTAATGGAAATGATATTGGAGAGCCTTGTTTCCGAGCCCCAGGATGTTTCTTCTTGTTCATGAGAACGCATTTGCCGAGATCCTGCTGTCTGATGCTCGACATTCGGATACATTTGCTCGAATCCTATTGTAGGAGAATGTCAAGAGAGGACTTTATGCTATTATTATCATCCATCTTGAATTAACCGTGTTGCTAGCTTCTCCAGACGATACAAGTGCATTGCATTGCATTGTCAGATGACCTTTTTTTGTATTTTCAGATGTAGAAACATCTGCATCCAAATTATACTAGAAGCTGGAGATCTTGCAGAAGCAAATCATATCTCTTAAAGAAGTTGTTTTTCCTTCTTTTTTTTCTCCATCTATTTCTATTTTGTATGGCACTGTGGTGTATCTTATTTCTATTGGAAACTATGGTATGGTGCATCTTTTATGTTGGTTAGCATGTATTGAAACAAATTTTTGAATGATATGTTGGCTATGGCCAATTTTTGCAATTCATGATTTAATACATCATGACTTTAACATGAATTTATTAAACTTGTTTACATGGCTCAAATCTGGTTGCCTAATAAAATTATTAACAAAATTGTATTTTAACGACTCCCATATATCATGCTCACAATGCAAGCAATGGACAAACCACATATGTACATACTATTATTTTGTTTTTGAAGGGTCATGCGTTAGTTTTACGGTAGCTAGTTATTTTATTTTAATTAAATATTATGTTCTTAGGCTCAATAAATGGCAAGGTATATCATCAGTTTAATTTTAGTGGATTTTTAAGCTCAATTTTGATTTCAAAATGTAAAATATTTTTTACTTTAATTATTGAAAATGTTTAAATTTTCAATAATTTCTGATTTTTTTAAAAATAATGTCATATTTTATAAAATTTATAATAATGGATATAATTATTAATTGCTATAAAAATTATTTTTTAAATTTTTTATTATTTTAAAAAATTTATATCAAATTTTAAGATATGAAATCATTGAAATAGATTTACAAACAACCAAACAACCAAAAATGTTTTCGAAAAAATAATTTACAAACAACCAAACATCCGAAAATATTTTCATGAAAAATAATTTACAAGAAACCAAATAGTAGATGCTGCTTTTGATTTCCTTGGAAAAAGTACTCCACGTAAATCAATTTCATTGATTTTAGTTTTACGGGGAACCAAATGGACCCTTAATCACAACCCAAGTCGGACCAGATCGGATGGAGTCTAATTTATTTATTTTTTAAAAATTAAAAAAAATATAAATTACATGAAAAATAAAAAAACAAATAAAAACAAATATATTTTATACTAAATATTTACGTATACAGGAAAACATAAAATGTATGTACCCACGGCCAGCCGGTACAGGGAAACATAGAAAAGATTATACGTTGTGTCGTGCAACATATGTTTAAAGAAAGAACACAACTGATCCATCATCCGAAAAAAATAAGACAACAAGAGGCTTCACAAACAAATAGGTCAAAATCCAAGGAAACGAAGAAGGTACATCAGACATGTTCCTTTGTCAACAAAGAACTTACCTGATAAGTTCAGAGATCAAGTGTAAGCCATCATTTGCACCTTCATATTCACCAGGAGGCAACACAATGATAACACCAGATGATTTCGCTAAAAGAAGATTTTACAAGGTTATGTTTTCTTCATTCCCTAAAGCTACAATTTTGTGAGGTTGAAGTGCTGAGAATAATCCTAGAAACTGAGCTTGTCCTAAGGCGGCCAGGCTCCAATTTCAGGGTTTTTCCTCTCCCCACGGCATTGATTGCAGAATCGGCCGATCCGGATCGGAATCGGCCGATTCTTGGATCGGATCGGACCCCTCCGATCCGATTCCCGGCGGAATTATCGATCCGGACTGAAGATCGGTCTGGATCGATGTTTGTAGGTAGAATAGGGGCCGGAATCGACCGAAATGGTCGATTATGGATCGATTCCGGCGATTCCCTCGCCGGAATCGACCCACAGACCGCCGCGGCGGCCAACCCGCCGCGGCGGTCGTCTTCCCCGCCCTATCGGGCGGGGAAGACAACCGCGGCACCATTTTGGGGGCGATTTCAGGCCGATTTCGCCCCCAAAATGCTCTAGGATGGATCGGAATCCTGCATAGAGTGTTATTTTTGTATTTTTTTAAGGTTTTACCACTGTTTGAAGGACCGATCCGGAACGATTCCGGATCGTTGTTTCTTCCGGCGGATCGCTCAGAATCGGACCGATCCGATCCGATCCAGATCGGATCGGTACCCACCGATCCGGTGGCCGATTCCGATCCCGCGATCCTTTCCCCACGGGTTACAAAGTCAGGTCAACAAATACAAAGTACAAAGCACAACGAAAATTTACTGCTCACATTCACATCTACATATACACAACCCCGGTACAGATCATAATATTGCGCCGTTAACCATTATGGCTGAAAAACTTTGCCTGTTTGACATAAACAATTCAGCAGATGAACTTTGTGTAGGCCTCCAAATGTCAGTAAACAAACAAAAATTCAACAAACAATTTACCCTTCCAATGCAGAGTTAAAAAATGACAGAACAAAAGAGGTGATGAGACGGCTACCACGGAATGCCAAAAGAAAATGGTGAGTAAGAAGTAAATGACTAGGACTGTGGGCATCTATAGACGCAACCCAGTGAGAGAATAACTCAGGTTGCCTGGATGAAGCCTGGCGAATAACACCTTTGGATGTGTGAGAAGGGCTATTACAGATGGTTATAACGTAGCACCATCTCTTCTTCCCCCCTCAAAAAGTGTCCAGAAAAAAAGAAAAGATAAGACGGAGGAATGTTTTCTCAATAGAATTACTCAAATGTAGGAAGATCGGTAAGCGGTGGCGAGATGGCAACTATACAACCACCGGCCAGATATCTCCCCAGTAAAACTATTTATTTGGCTACAGCCTCTTTGGCATTTCAAGACCTGGGAAGATACTGATGCAATTCCCACATCTTGGTACATGTAGCCCTCTGAAGTAAAACATGAGTGAGGAAGAAAAAAGTAAGCAGATTAGTTTAAGAAATGAAGTGTGGAAAGATCGGTAAGCGATGGTGAAATGACAGCTTGACAACCACCGGCCAGTTTTCTTACCAAATTATTTATGTGGCTACAGCCATATTGGTATTTCAAGACATGGGAAATCCAAGTGCGATCCCATATCTTGGTACATGTAGCCTTGCGTGATGAAAGAAGAAAGATTATAAAAAAAGCATGGGCAGAGTAACAAAGGAAATGGGAGAAAGAACAGCGAACATCTACATGAATCTAGGGTGTGTAACTGGTCTCTTTCAAGTGCCATTAAGCAAATGCCTTGTCGCATAAACAGTCAAAGATCCCTTAGCCACCTTGATGCACCTTGTTGCCTTGACAACTAAATAGGGCATTGTAGGATGGAGAAACCTAGTGTCTCCAAACAGGGGCCAATTGAATCTTTTTAATTGAAGAGTATATATCAGAAATAATTTAGATGAATGGACCTCCCAAGTTATTCACTGGATTTTCCTATCCGACAAACCAAAGCAAATAACTTCAACAAAGAAATTAAACTTATATCCCACCAACAACCAAGGGCAAAAAGTTGTGACTAAACCATAAGACAGATCTATCAAGGCGACATAGCACTGTCTTGTCATTTAGATGATAAGACGAAACGTTAGACGACACCTTTTTTATAATAAAACTGATAAAATAACATATATACGAGTGACAAATAATGCATAAAAAATAAATACATAGCTTTGACAATATGTAAAAAAACTAAATAACATAAATAACTAATTACAACTACTAAATTAAGTTAATTTCAGTACTTAATTTGTATTAAATATTAGTAAATATCAATGAAATTACTGATGTGTCATAAAATTGACAGATTAGTATACATTGAATTTTAAAATATTCAAACTTTAAGTTATGCATTACTGAAAACAACAAAACGCCACGTATCATTCAAACAGCAACATTCACAAACTAGTTCTCATGGCTTGTCATATTGGGTCAGCATTACCTACAAAATGTCTGAGGACTGTGGAAGGATAAACAAAAGGATATTCATCAGAAGAACAAGTCTTTTGAAAACAAAAACAAACGAGATACATTCAACTCAAATATTAGTGTGAGCTAAAGTGATAATTAATAAATGGCAACAGGGTAACGGTAAGAAAAAGACAAAATGCATCAGAGTCAATAAAAAAAATCTTTGGCAAACTAGTCTTTCAGTTAAATTTCCAAAGACTCCGGCTGCACAAAAGCTTCTAGCAATATGGAAACCAAAAGAAACACGTTCTTCAATTCCTTGAGGCTTAAGCGCGTTAAGAGACAAAATCTAGTCAAACAAGCTGAAACCCATGTCTTCATCACTCTCCTCCTTGGGCTCCTCCTATGGATTAAAATATAATAAAATTAATAAAAGGCACGGTTAAATTTCAGAAGTTCAAAATAAGAATCCAATTTTACGGAAGATAAATAATTATAACCTTCTTTTCCTCCACCGGAGCTGCTGCGGCTGCCGCAGTACCACCACCGGTTGCCGGAGCGGCAGCGGCCACTGGCGCCCCGCCACCTATCCAAGAAAGACGCTTTACCCACGGCATTCGTACATGCAATAAAAGAACAACCAAAATTCAAAATAAAAGGGAAAGGCTATGACTGACCAGATCCAACGTTCAAGATAAGATCGTCGACACTCCTCTTCTCAAGCAGCTTGGTAAAGAGCGAAGGCCAGTAGGAATCAAGTTTCACATTCGCCGCCTTCACCAGCGTGGAGATTTTCTCTGACTGGAAACCAAGTTCGTCAGATAAAGCATTAATCCCAAAACTCACAGCTCTCCTCCGCCTCCTCCTTTCCGCTAAAGAACGACCAAGGAACAACCAAAAACCAAAAAAGTAAAGCAAGAGACAGAAAACACACCGTGATGGGGATGTTATCGTCATGGAGAATCAGAGCAGCGTAGGTGCAGGCTTGCTCTCCCATTGCCATTGATGCGGACGGGGTAGGATTGCTCTGTGGCGATAAAACCGGAAAAATTGTAAACAGTACACAAGAGAATAGAACTTCCTATATGGCATAGACGGAAATCTGTGTATGAAATGGGGAAGAAAAGCAACCGGATTGGAAGTGCGTGAGGAACGACAAGGCGCGCCGCGGCGGCGGCGGCGGCGGCGGCGGCGGCTATGATTCCTCTACACAAACGAGATGAAGGGTTTTCTGCGAAGTCTCAACTTTTATAGTCACCAACCAGCTGGTGGGAGGAACGCAGCTATGCTTTCTTTTTTTTAATAGCACCGTATAAACAGAATTTAACAAAATCACACATAAAATATTTAGCAAGGTAACGTCATTTCTAATGGTTTCACTTTTTGAACTCCGTCTTTTTATTTTTTTTACAACTAAATCGTTATCGTTCCTTTTTTCTTATTTTTAAGGATCACGCTTTTCCTTTAATTTTTTGCAACAAAATTTCCTTTTTTATTTTCAATGAAAAATGTTTTCTCGAATAATTTAGTTTTTTTCAATAGTCGTAAATTAAACAATTAATAAACATTAATTTTAAAATTAAAATATAAACCATCATAAATTTATATTAACAATTAAATTTATAAAATAAAATAAAATAAATTTATTTTGAATTTTAATTTTAGATTAAGTTTTATAAACTAATTCAAATTCAACTTTCGTAAACAATTTCACATCAAACTTGAGTTTAATTTTTATTAATGAATTCATACCTATTTTAAAGTCAAACTTAATCAAATTTTAGTAGAGCAAGTTATTTCAAGTCTAACTCAAACTTGACTAAATTAAATAAGAGATTTTTATATTTAATTCCTTAAATTTATTATATTCATGTATGTTTCAAATTAAAAATAATAATTTTTAAACTTTTAAAATCTTAAATTTTTGTCAAAATAAGTCCATGCAATTTAGCATTTTTAGTATTTTTACATAATCTAATAAAAATGTAAAATACATAAAGCATTCAACATGATGATTTAACAACAATATTTTCTTGATTTTTATTTTTCTTTATCATGTGCAAATCGACGAGGCTACATTAATTATTTCTCATTTTTCACTTCAATTTGAGTAGATTTATTAATGGTGATTGTTGTGTCCACTGTCTTAGTATTGACCCCTAATCAGCAAAACTCAACATACTCTTAATAGTTGATATGATATGAATATGAAACTTGTTCTATATATCTTTTTAGAGTGCTAAAAGATCAAATCCATGAAATGCTGACATCATAGAACATGAGGATGAGAAAATATTAATAATTAATACATGTATATTAGAACTTAAACAAATTCCAATTTATTATAAACATATCTAGATATTATGTGGTTGTGAGGACGATTTAACAATAAATGATGATAATAATGTTGATGTGGATATGATTTTGTGAAATATGATATGAAACATTGTATTCTGATACATGAAGATTTATACATGACAATTTATCTTTCTGTACTCTAATATCATATCCTTTTTATAGGTAAATTACTTGCATTTCCTGTTTGTAATAACTTTTATATTCGGTATGTAATTAAATTTAAAAATATAATTATAATAAAAGATACTTAAAATAATAAAGAATTTAGTGATGAGATTATGGGTGCAACGAGCCGAGCCGAGCCGAGTAGTATGGTGTTCAAGCTCGGCTCATTTATTTTACACGAGTTCGAGTTCGAGCTCGAGTTTTAGCGAGTATGTGGAACCCTTGTTCAAGCTTGGTTCATTTATTAATCGAGCCGAGTCGAGCTCGAACTCGAGTAGTAGTTAGACTAAAATTCAATTCATATTCAAACTTAAGTTATATACAAACTCCTTTATAAACATAAAATCAATGAAAAATCATTTGTGAAACTTTAGATTTAACTCATTTATGAAACTCAATCTAAGTTTAAACTCATTTTTTGAATTATTTAATATATTTAAGTGACAATATATAAATATTAATACTTAAAATTTAATTTTTAAAAATAAATATATAATATAATATTTAATCAAGTTGCTCGCGAGCTTATCGAGCCGAGCAGGAGTCTGTTCAAGCTCGGCTCATTTAATAAGTCGAGCTTTATTTTTTGTTTAAGCTTGTTCATTTAACATAATAAACGAGCCGAGTCGAGTTTTTATCGAGCCGAACTTCAAGCTACTTGTCGAGTGTATTGGTTCGTTTGCACCCCTATATGAGATCACATTGTATAAGTCTATAAGGATAGTAGGTATCCAGAGGTTGTTCAAGTTATCGAGTCAAATATGATACACTATGTAACATATACCATTTTCGATGAGCATAAGTATCATTAACGGTTAGTGTATAAAAAGATACAATATGTTGTTCACATTGATTCGCTCTTAATATTTATTGTATGTAATATTGTATCCATTATTTATTTATAATTTTTTATTTCTTTTGTTGGTGTTAGTTGAATGAGTACATATTAGACCTGTAAACGGGTTGGATTTGGATCGGATCTATTAAGATCCGAATCCGAACTCAATAAATCTTACCTGAATCCGAATCCAAAATCAAATGTGATAGAGTTCTCGGATTGTGTCACTACCCTGCATCCGAACTATTTTTCGGGTTTCGAATTTATCCGAATCCTCCGCGGCGATGTCCCAGAGCTCGCCGGGGCATGGGTAGGGGAGGGGCAGAGCTTGCCGGCACCTTTCTGGTTCTGCCTCCCTGCAGTCTCGATGGAGAAGCCGTCGATCGTCACCTGGACTCCACAGATGATCTCCTCGGTGTGGAGGGACTCCATCTCCATGGCCTCCTTCCCCATGAACCACCATAGATGGAGCAGATCGAGGGAGTCCTCCGGATCTTCTCCACCCGCCTCAGTGACAGTGGCTCCTGCTCAAAGGCCAGATAGAGGAAGGGGAAGGACCTTCGTTGCTGACGCCGACGCGCTCAGAGTTCACACCTGCATGTCGGAAAGGAGTGGGGGGAGATTAAAAATTGAACCTTTTGGGATCGAAAGCTTCGGATCAATCCGGGCCGATCTCGGGCTCACTGGAGGAAGGGCTGCCATGGAGCGGCGTCTCCGCCTTGATCCTCGCAGTAAAGTAGTTCTCCAAGGCCGACAATCTCTCGAAGAATGACGCCACTTGGACGCTGTGGGTGGCGGCGGTGGCGGCGGTCCCGTCTTCTTACGAACACACCTGAGACAGGTTCTGGTGGGGGAGGAATCGCCGGGAAATCCACGAGACGATGCAGACAAATGCGTCCTTTTTTTCCGCCGGAGCCGGACAAGGCAAAGAATGGTGCGGCCTTACCCCCAGAACCCCCTCTGCCAACCGTCTACCGCCTGCAGCACCACCATTCATTTAACGAAGGCGGGTAACAGGACGATGGCGGCCGGAGCGGCTGACACAGAGCTGGCACCGCCGGCGATGTGGTAGAGGGGTCTTCGTCGAGTTTGCCTACAAAGAAGGTTGTCGCTCTAGTTCTTCGTTTCCCGCCAAACATCGAGCTTTCCTGGCCGACCAGACGGATCCTGGAGATCTTGTAGACGGTATGGAACAGGCGGAGGACCCGAAGCTTGTATTGAGATCGTGATCTAGAGGAGAACCCTTGACAGTGGTGGCGGGTCATTTCTCCTCGTCGACATCGTGCTTCTCTTCCGCTCGCGGGGGAGGACGACGGCAGCCGCCTTGGGCCTCCCTTCCATCACCTGCGAGCTCGACCTGGAGTGGCAGAGCGAGATGGGAGCACCCAATTCCCTTCCACCTTCTGTTGACTCTGCGGCACAGCGGGGGTCGCAGGTGAGGAAGCTCCTGAAGGGAACCCAGGAGGGTGATGCTAGTGTGGTAGGAGCGGCAGACAGGATGGGCGGACACGATGGCATTTCTCAACTCTTGTTTTTGGAGCTTTTGGGATCCGGTCACGATGTTCGGGTTTCACACGCCTGACCCGAAAATTGAAAATCGGGTTTTATTTATGTTGGATATGCTTGAATCCATCTCGAAAACATTCAGGACAGACAACTGTATGCTCGAATTCGATTTTAACCTTTGATTCGAATCGGATCATCGGATCTACGTGATCCATTTACAGGTCTAGTACAGATGGGCAAAAGACATGATAAGGTATATAAAACTCCATGATCAACAAACATATCATAAGAACATAGTCATGCCATAGTAAAAGACTATCAACACATATCGAAGGTAAATGACATAATACATTTTTTGTGTGTATGGCTCCCAATTAAAATATATATTTAAAATATTTTACTAATACATGCATGATAAATGATTATTTACATGATAATTGATAATAAATTTTTATCTTAGATTTTAATTGCACATCTATCTCATTATGGTAAAAATCAAAACTTAGTAACATATTCTCTACACAAAAATTGTTTCCACCAAATATTGTTTAGCATTAGCTTCCCTCCATGACAAATGAATTTAAAAATTTTACTTATATCCTAATGGTTCACTTGCAATTAATTGTGTAACCACTTTTTTTACATGGTCTACCTACATGTAATCTCTCTTATAACCATAGTTGTATCAAAAATAAATCATTCTTTTGTATTGAGATGAATGCTATTAAAACTATTAATGAAGAAGTATATAATTGGTTATTCAATGTTCTGCTTGAACATTGAGCTTTACATTGTGACGAAGGAAAATATTTTTACATCATGACAAGTAATGTTTATGACTGTGTTAACATAGTTTTAAAAGATGCAAGAGGACTATCTATTCATTCACCAGTACATATGATTTATCATCAATCAACATTATTATTTTACAAATGAATTGAACATGGAATAATATTATAATCTTGTCTAGCACTAGCACAAGAGCAACTAATGAATTTTATTGAGCAAAACTCTAGAGAGTTGAGGTTACAATCAAGGATAAACTACCAAGAGTATGTTGTAGATGATATGTATGAGCATATTTTTCATATTGACATATATGATAATTATAGACAACAAACTTTGTTCTTGCCAACAAACTTTGTTGCAACACTTTTTGTGCAAACATGCATTGTGTTCTTTATATTGTAGTAATTGTGATCAATAGCAATTTGTATTAGAGTTGTATACAACTAAAAAGTATCAAATGTCATATGAAAGTTAGTTTCACAGAGTTCTAGATACGAGATTGTGGTCATCATTTAACTCAACTTTCAATATTGTGTCTTTGAATCCGCTGACAATTAAAATGTTACCAAGAAGACCAAAGAAAAATAGAAGACACATGAACTTAGATGTGGAGCCACAACGACAGAGTTATTGTTGTTCAATTTCTAATCAACAAGGGTATAATAGAGCCACATGTTCACATGATAATTATTTAATTTATCTTCTCTTTTCAAAGAGCTATGTTATCTTATGCAATATATTTGTTGTTTACAGTAAAAAATTTATATTTTCTATGATTATTCAGTGTATTGCAAATATTTTTTTATTTAATATATATATTTTTTGTACTAAATAGTTAAAAGTATGAATCGTGATCTTGAATCTCATTATTCTAGTTTCTTACATTGTCAAAAATCTCATAGGTCAAGATGACCCGAGGTATGTATAAGTTATACACTTAATCAATTAAAACAATTAAGATGGATATATATTTTATTCCACACATTCTTCATGTACCAAATATGAAAATAATTGGCAATCTTTTTTATTTTGGAATGCTTACAACTGGCCACTAGGTGATGAGAGGGTTAAATAATTTCTAAGACTTGCTAGATTTGATAAAATATTAAAAATGCAGTGGATTAAGTTAGACACACATCTAATTACTACATTAGTAGAGAAATGAAGACTTGAGTATAACACTTTTCATTTTCTTGAGTTTGAGATGGTAATCACCATACAAGATGTATGCATAATTCTCGGTATCCGTATAGATGAACATGTAGTGAGTGGTACACCAAATAAAAAATCACCAACATAGTGTGCAATGTGTGATAATGGTATTTTACACTACCTGCGTGCCCTAATTTTATGCTTAATTGGGTTAGTTATATTACTAATACTTATAATGATGTTGTGCATTTATAATATTTGCACACTAATATTTTATATTATATATTGTTTAACTATGATTATATCATATATTGAAACTTTTAAATATGTTATATATTAGACTCGACTAATATATTCTATTTTACTTATCAAATGAAAAAGTTCATGTAATAATTGAATAACAATATTAGAAGTTCATAATAAATATTTGGATATGAATACATGAATTGATTTGAATAGTGTATCCGATTAAACTTAAAAAAATAATACAATAACTATACAATTTCATAATAAATGAAAAAAAAATCTACAGGTATCTGAGCTCAATGGTATATATATGGATGGTCATACGAAGATGTCACTTAAGATATTAAATGTGACATATTATATGTCAGTTGAATATCTTCTTTCTCCATATATAAAGTCAAAGATTCATATATCCATTGTTCTATCATTGAAGAACATGTAAAATCATCATTAACTTCAATAACAATAATCTCATCACCAACATATTTGAATATTAACTTGATTCAAACATATTGTGAGTTATAATTTATAACTTGAATAATTAAAGTAGTCAAGATGTTAAATGAACTTGATGCAAGCAACGTTAAAACATTTGTTGTCCACCCACGTAATGTAGAACTTCATCTTCAATTTTAAGAATGCAATTAAATCGTAGTAACATGAGAAGTCATTTCAATATATAATTATAAATATAATATATTTTTTAATTTCAAGAAAAAATTGAATAATTTTTATTACGATATCAAAATGATAACATACTTTGAAATTTACAATACTTATTATATAAATTATACTGACAAATATGACAAGTATGTTAATCGAAATTTTGAACCCATCATTGATGATAGTGTTGACTCCATGAATGGGTCAGCACCTCGAGTGAGAAAAGGGATCCACCCCACACTCACATTGATCCTCTGGATGTTCGACCCTTGGTGTCACTATACGATATTTTCATGGGCATCGGAGAGATGATTCCGGTCATGTGGGGGAAGAAAAAGAAAAATAACTGGAAAGAAGTAGGAGAAGATGATGAAAAGAAAATAAAGTGGTCACAAAGAACCACATGTTTTAAATTTAATAGAAATTAAATGCAAATGATTAAAGGAATGACTGTGTGTACCTTAGCGAAAAGAGACTAGTTGTGAGTTTTAACTTCTTCTTTGATTGGCCAATGAAGAAGAGTCCTCAAGCAATGCTTACTTCATGTCCTATGTAACTCAAAGATAATAAAACACGTTAAATAAGGATTAGAATTAAGTTGAGTGTACTAAATGCAGAGAGAATAGCATAAAAAGAAGCAATTGGGTAACAGAAATCGAATTAAGGGTTAGCCCTAACCCATTTTTAATTTTTTATCAAATTAAATAATGTAAAAAATATTTAAAAATGATTAAAATGTGATGAAGGATAGCTAAAGAATGAGTTTAAAAGAAAAATAAAGTAAATCTGGGCCAATTTGATGAAAAATTGATGAAGATCAGTGCCAAGGAAGATGCCCAGTCCAAAATCGGAATCTGGCAATGTGACTTTGCTTCAGAGCTTTCCACGAACACTACAAAAGTCAAAATCAATCTCCGTTTTTTTTGCAAACGACAAAGACATGGAGAGGAAGAATTTCTCTTCAGACATCTTGGGTAGCACATGCTTCTATGTTTTTTTAGAGATCGGGGAAGAGTAGTAAGTCTGGTAGGCATAAACTAATCTTTGTCTCTCTAAAACTTGCTAACTTCTCTTTCTAAAAATCATGGGGTCTTAAATATGGGGTGTGGAGACATGTTGGTACTCTTGAGGGACATGCTTCCAACCTCCTAGATTTCTGGATGTCGTCTCAATTTATAAGGAAAAGAGAATATGACAAAACGGAAAATATAGTCCCATGTGCCCCAACCCAGGGCACATGAAACTTAGTAAAAGTTTGGTCCAATTAAAGCAATGTTTTGCCGGAGATTAAATAAAAGGAAAGAATCCATGCTTCTCGAAGTGAGGGCACATGCACCCTCGGTTGGGAGTATATGCACCCTCATCTTGGGGAGCATGAAACTTAGAAAGAAAAAATTTTGAATTTTGAAGATTTAGTCAGAGATATCAAAATAGGAAGGATTCATGTTGGCCTAGATGAGGTTGCATGCACCCCTCACCTGGGGCACATGAATTTTAGGTAACGAAACCACATCGAGCAAAGATCAAATCAAAATCTGGAATCAAAATTAAAAACTAGGTGCACATGTGATAGAAATATATGTCCTAAAGTCAATCATATATGATATGATTTGACGTTTCTGAAAATATCTCATTCAATTAATTAAGCAAAACTTCATTATTAGCTCTTTGATCATATGCAATGGAGATTGAATAACGATGGGATCATGACAATGATATTGATTATTCAGAGATATGTGATCTAAATGTTCGTAGTCATATACTTCTTGAGATGGGACATCAATGATCTGGATAGACTAGCGTGTGTGTGATATCTTTTCATATGATTAGGATAACCGTTCTCATTGGTCATTAATGTGGGGACACTGAGATACACACATAGGTGCTCATTAGTGAAATGAGTTCATTGAACTGACCAATTTAAAAAAACATGATCGGTATCTTACCAAACTATCTATTAAGTTATTCTTATATATCAATAGCACAGTTGGATCTTTCACCTAAGTAGTCAAAGGTGTCTTACCAGATATATCTTTTACTTTGATTATTGACTTATGCATCACCATCTTGATGGTCCAGTATAATTGATGTATTAGGTGCAAGAGAAACCTGGTGGAGACAATTGAGCGGACAACAAAGGATCGTTCACTCTCGGAAGGACAAAGAGAATGTCCTATAGGATAGTACTCTAAATCTTTGGCCAAGGTATTTAGGATAATTAGAAAAAGAGTTTTTCAATTGATATAAACCCGAGTATAAGATCCTATAGAGTTAGATTATTTAGGGGTTAATAGTTGGTGCTGAACCCCTAACTGACCGAGACATTGTATAAATGAGAATTTAAATCCGTGTGATAATTGATAATGAAAAGGCTCAATGAATGTTATTTAGCTTCCCAAAGTTATTTGAGATCATAGGATGTGACTTGTACCCTTTATGATCGAAAAATCGTAAAAACTATCATCAAATAACGGCTTTGATTTAATTTAAAAGAATTGTTCTTTTAAATTAATTAAGGTTCAACCAAATTGACTATTGGACTTAATGGGTCACACATGTTAGATTTGATCAATAAGATAAGGGTATAGACATAATTTTATAGAAGTTTTAGATTTTTGTAAAAAATTCTATTTTCTATAAATAAAGGGCTTATGAAATCAAACCCTAACAAGTCATAGGGCTGGAGCGCATCCCAAACAACCTCCCTTTATCCTCTCTCTTTCTGAAGGTGATCTCGCCTAGTTAACTTTAGATTTGGAAAGTTTCTAGAGGCCTAAAGGAAGGGAGAATTCGTCTATTGAGGTAAATCATGTAGAAATCACTAGAGATCGTCCACTTGAATGATTTTTAGCTAGGAAGAATGTCCTCTCTTAATCTATTGTCACACCCCGGATTTTAACTTGCACAGCGAAATAATCCAACGAAGAGATCGGGGAAACTTAACCAGTAAAAACATCGATTTGGGAAAAATGAAGACAACTAGATCCCAGTTCATACATTACACATTCCAAAATTAAATACTTTGCTATGCTACAATCTAAACAAATCTAAATACCATCTTGACATAATGATCATCCAATTGTCTTCTCAAGCATCGATCCACCACGCTTCTGTTGCGCTAAACCTGATTACCTGAAAATTGATAAGAGGATTGGAATGAGTATGACGACTCAGTAGACACCCCATCATCCGCCAAATTGGATAGCCAAAAGGCCCTAGATGTTATTTAAATAGGTACCCTGACCTACAACTATTATATACAAATATAGACTAGTCAATATATTAAACATTTGACTTAATCCATGCATTTTAAACTACCAACCAACACCTATAGACGCACCAATTAGCACCTATAAACACCTTAAAATGACCTGAAAGGATGAGGTAAATATATGCACAATCACCTACTATATGCACCATACGATGATATACTATAATGAGACAAATCATGCATACACCATGCAATACAACATGATACTTGACAAAATGAAATACATCACTAGACCACCTATACCATACCATGCAATAATGCACATATCCTCTAATAAGAATGACATTCACACAGATGCACCTATCCTCTAATAAGAACCACACCTTTTTCATATTAGCAAGGAATGTGTCGTCTTGCCACCTCAACCAACTACCACCATATCTATCACATGTAGCAGTATCATATAGTTAAACGAAATCCCATAGTGCACCTAGGCAGTGGTGGCACAGGGACAAACCGTGGTATCTGGGATCGAAGGATGCACCGGACTGTTCTAACCTCCGCTGCCCTCGGGTCACGACTAACTAGTTTGGTGTAGCTATTTTCATTATAATTTCAATGCATCATGCATCCATATCAATCATGCCATGCCATGACTACATTATGAAAATAGATGACATACACCATACCATGCTATGACACATATACCACCAATGCAAATATCATGACCAACCACACCTAAACAATATGTTCATGATGTTAGAACCATAAAATGACAAGAATAAATAATGACTAACATGATACGACATCACATACTCAACCCAACATGATATGACCATTAAGGAATCAGACCCTATCACCTGGTTAAAAAGACTTAACATAGCCAAAATCAGATTTAATAATACTAAGACATTAACTAATCTTGTTAACCTATCACCACGCCTATACAATGGGATTAACTCAAAAAGAGTAACAAAGATTAGCTAATTACATTATAAACTGAAAAGGAATATATATGACCAACTAAAATCTACCAATCAACATACTATAGATAACATAATTATCACCCTAACACGATCCTTGTTACGTACAAAAGAGAACAACACCATTAATCATGCTAATAAACTATAACACGCAATGCTAACCTAACTAATTAAATCAATGATAATTACTACAAGTCATGGAGTATTAAATATGTATTTTAATGATAATAGACACGTCAAGGATGCCTACCTGATCGATGCTAAGGAACTCGGGAATCGACAACTGAAAGTGATGCCGAACGTGGCAACGCGATGCACAATCCAAGTAACTCTAATATGATATCTCCCTCTACTAAGTTGCTGGAGAAAGACAGAATGGGGGGGTTAGGCCGTCGGATCAAGGGAGAGAGAGAATAAGAGGAATATATACCATGGATAAAAGAGAGAGAAGAGAATAGGAGAGAGGGAGGAAGGGGGTTTACCGCGCTGGTTGGTGGGAGGGGCCAGGGGTGCACAGCGGCGCAAGCAGAGGGCGGCGCATGGCAGCGAGGCGCCTTGGCGCATGGCGGCTCCGTGCACGGCGTAGGCGAAAGGGGGGTGTCAACAGGCGGTGGCGGTTGACTGCCGCGGCGACGTGGCGCAAGTGGGCGTCGGCACGTGACTGGCCGTGTGTGGCGGCTGGCCAGGGACGGCAACGTGCAAGGAGGCGCTCGGCGGGCGGGCTAACATTGGTAGGGCGGGGATGATGAGCGGGCGGCCGTATGGAGGCACGCGGGCGCTGATGTCGGCGGTGGCTGGCGGGGCTGCGCGGGTGGCGACGGCACACGCGGGCGCGAGACGGTGCCAAGTCGTCAACGCGAGGTGGCGCGCGATGTGAAGAGAGAGAAAGGGGCGGTGGTGTGAGGCGAGAAGGCGTCGGCGGAGAATCGCGTGCGGTTGTGCATGCGCCTGTGCCCGCGGGTGACGGTCAACATGACTGCATAGGCAAGACGACGCCGAGAGAGCGAGAGGGTGACGAGGGGAAGAGAAGAAGATGTGGCGGCTGCACAAGGAAACAACCGCAGTGCGACTAGGATTTGAGGGAAAGAACGGAAGGAGGCAACTATTTCGGAGGATGATTAAGATAGAGGGGGATAAAAAAATGGAAGGGGAGAGAGAGATTTAATTTGGAGAGATAAGAGCAAATTAAAAAGAGCTTAAGTAAATAATTAATACTAACTATAAATAAAATACAATGATCTCTAAACTAATAAGACATAGTATAAATAATAAAATATTTACTTATTTATATATAAATAATAAAATATTTACTTATTTATATAAACGTCTTAAAAATAATTTAAGCACACTATAGAAATAATTAAAACACCACGATAATAACCTAAATAATGCCACAAAAATCCGGAATATTACATCTATGATGAAGAATTTTACAAATCCAATGAAGTATTCTTATTCTACTTCATATTCAGTTCTTAGTTTTACTCATTCAGCATTAACTAAGGCAAAGACCATAAATTTAAGGATTCAAATGTTTTTTCGCTGTCATAGATTAATTCCTTACAGCATGTGCCCCCACCCAGAGGTGCATGTCCACGCACCCCCAAAGGAGGGCACATATGCCCCCACTAGGGGGCACGTGGGGAGTTTAAGTAAAAAATATTTTCGAAGGCTCTGAGAGGGTTCTAGCTTTGTTCGAAGAGATACAACAATGATCGGAGAGGTATGGTGGGGGCTAGAAAAGTTTGGTTTTCTCTTCAAAAAACACGGACCGACAAGATATGTCATTGACTTGTCATGACCTAACGATGATTGAAGTGATCCAGTAGTAATCATAAAGATGTGGAATGGCCAAGAACGCATTCAATGTAATCATAATTTTCCATGATTGAGCTTTAAATATTGGTCATTAAGCCAATTTTGTGCATTTGTATTTAATATGCAACTCTTGCTCAGAATGTTCGATTATGTTCGAAAATCTTCGAAAAATGTTCAGTTCCAACTATAATCAGCAAAACTCTCGACTTGACTCAATGAGTCTATGGACCAAGAAAAGACCCAGCATGCTTTTAAATAGTGTAATCACATGTATCACCCTATAGAGCAAGAGTTTTGAACTTTGAATTAGGCTGATTTTACATGTCTATAGATAGCTCCAAGTTCTTGTCAACGAAGAAAAATAATAATTACATTATTAATATAAATTCAATATTATATAGAAAGATTATAAATAAATGATTAATGCTACATAAAAATAAATGGTGAAGAATGAGAAGAAGAAAAGAGGTGGAACACTCAACCATGACTTGAGTTACAAAAAAAGATGTGTGAAAAAACCTTACAAGCCAAAGTATATTAGAGCTATTTCAATTTTGTTGTTTATTTGTGATTTTTGGCATGTTCACACAACTTTATGTCTATTTAAACCCATGAAGATTAAGATCCCTCACTTTATGTCCATTCCTCACTTTCGGCACATGTGTGGTACAAATGTTCTCGCAAAAACTTAAACCCTATAGTTTCGTTAAAACATGAAAAATGAGAATCATAATCTTGTGATCCCATATTATTTTCCCAACAATGTTATTTCAATATATTTTTTTAAATTGTTTTATTTTAAAAAAGAATCGATAGCTATGGCTTCTTCGAAAGAATTGCACATCGATTGAAACTGAACTACGATTTTGCCATCTTGTTAGGGGTGCAAATGAACCAATACACTTAGACAAGTAAACGCAAGTCGCTAAAAATTCGACTCAACTCATTTATTATGTTCAACGAACAAGCTTGATTAATTAAACGAGTCAGACTTGAACAAACTTCTACTCAACTTGATAAGTTGGTGAATAACTCGTTAAAATACTTAGTTAAATATTTATTTTAAAAAGTATCACTGAAGTATATGAAAAATGTCAAAATAAAATTTATTTGAGTTTAAGTCAAATCAAGTTTCATAAATAAGCTAATGTTAACATTTCATAAATGACATTTGATTGATTTTGAGTTAATGAACTCAGTTGTATCGAGTTCAAACTTAAATGTGAATTGAACTTTAAGTTCAACTATTATTGGAGCTCTAGTTAAGGTTCAACTCAGTTAATTAACAAACCAAACTTGAACGAGGTTTTGCATACTCATAAAAACTCGAGACCGAACTTGAACTCATGTAAAATAAACAAGTTAAGTTTGAACACTATATTACTCAATTTAGCTCATTTTTACTTTTACATCTTTGGAACTTTGTCAAGGATATTTAGAAAAATGATATATCTAGTAACAAAAATCAAATCAAAATCTATATCAAAAATTGTTAAAATAAAAAATAAAAACATGAAATGCTGATATAAATTTGTTATGTAAATCAAGATGTATGTAAATGAACGTATCAAAGTTCAATCATTATATGACAAAAGTTCCATCATGCTTGATTAATTTTCATGACATTTTTTAGCTTGTTTGTTTGATTATAAATTATGTAAACTAGTGCATTTATTCCATTTTGAACTATATTATCAAATGTTTATATTAATGTATAATATTAAATTTTTAAAAATAATAATAATTATTTTATTTTACTTGGTGAGAGGGGTAAAAATCAAAACAAGTATATTATAATTGTGATACCATGTTAATCATGTGACTCCCTATTTATTTAACAAATTTAGACAAACAAAAGCTATTTAAAAATAAAAAAGATCCCATTTTCAAATAAGTGATTTTAAAACAAAAATTAAGCAATCCCTTAGAGTAAATGGAAAAAGAGTGTGACTTTGTACACTTAAGCATGCCCAAATTAGTTGATGGAATAAGTTTTCGAATTTTTTCTAAACCTCTTTTACGTACAAATAACCCTTTTAATTAATAAAAATCTTATTTAAGTCATAATTTTACTTATTCTAGAAAAATCTCGAACTTCTCCCATCCCTCTTGAGTCTTGGGTAACTCGTTCCTAGCATCATGGAGAACATCACCTTGTCGAATCCGGATGACATTTTGGGTTCGAATCCGGGATGATCACTTTGGTGACAATATATGTCACAGGACAATAATGAATTAGTGGCAAACTAAATTAGTTTTTTTAATTATATCCATGTTTGATTGTTAAATTTTGTTGATTATGTAACAATAAGATTGAAATAAACTATGATACATGGCAATTAAAAATTAGATACAACCTTTTCTATGATAACATAGAATGTGTTCTTGATACTATTATTCAAGAACTTAATAAAAATTCGGTCAAAATAAAAATAAAAGAAGAGAACAATAATTGATAGATAATGAATAGTCAAAAATATTTACATTCTTTTTCATGAAGAACAACTTGATTAAATATTTTGAGCCATATGAGACAAACATGAAGATATCAAAGAGAAGTATAACACCAAAAGGTAGGTAAATACCTTGCCTCTTTTGCATTCTTACAATACATGTAATATGCAAAAAAGTGATCGCATGGTTGAGCATGCTAATAAAACGATTGTCATGATTAACGACTATGGCTACTACAAGAATTGAGATTTCAAAAAGGACAAAGAAGGGTGACTATAATAAATAATTTGTTGATTTCATTAGACATGGACATCATAGCTCTAAAAAATAAGTGGTTCCACTTTAATAGTCACATATTTATTTTTAAAATTGGTTATAGAACAATATATAGTGGCTAGAAGAAAAGAACTAAAGGCAATTTTAGAAAATGCTAATGCAATCATATAAATGTTTATTGCTTTAACAACAAGTCAAGCATAAATTTGATTATTGTAAAGTCAACTTTTCTAAGAAACAAGAGTATAAAGGTGCAAAATGAAGGAATCAAAAAGTTAGAATTTTTAAGGGTATTTTAAAGCAATGTTATTTTAGTAAACTCAAATAAATGATGGATAGATTTAAGAGCAACAAGGCATTATAAAGAAAAAAAATTTGTCTCCTTGAAAAGCTCAATGTTAGAGGGCATAAGATATATATATATATATATATATATATATATATATAGAGAGAGAGAGAGAGAGAGGAAATGACACTTATCTTGGCATGGAAGATGTTAAAACCTACAAGTTAGATTTTAAGGATAATATCATAGTCCTTAAGGCATAGTTAAATGCTCAAAAATTTGGTATAACCACATCTATGTACCATCATTTGTAAACATGCAAATTTAGCCTACTTGTAGAACTTAAAATTCATGTTTTTCTAAATAATATCTCAATTTTCCAATAAATAAACCGGTTCTCCGAAAAATTAGGTAAAGAAGCCCACAGGAAGAGTTAATGTCCCAACAATGTGAGTGTCTAACATCCCAAAAGCCAGAGCGTCAAACAACCCTCCAAACAGGTCGCCAGCTATTCTTGTCAAAATCTGGCAGAACTAACTCCAATTAGCACAAAGTTGACCCGCCTTTTTTGATGAATAGTATGAAAATGTCTAATCCTATGAGTGTCAAGTATTGTAGCGACAGAAGTCAACCCCCACACCAACTTTTGGTGCAACACATTTAAGGGCATTTAATGACTAGTAGGTATCCTTTCCCTCGTCTCGAGATGTTTGACGTCCCTGTAGATACGCGAATTTGGCCAGATTACAGAGAGTACAATCTCATTCCTATAGATAACACTTGTATTTTCTCTATCAGAGAAGTCGGTTTGACATAAAAATGACCAAATTTTAGAAAATCTGGAGGCGTCCCGACATCGTGACGCCAGGCGTCGCGACGTCAGAGCGCCTGGCATTTCCCGCCTTTTCACCCCTTTATCCGGCCGGACGACGTCGTACTCAGGAACGTACGATGGTACAAGCGCTCGTCTGCCAGAGCGCCTGCATTTCCGCCCGTGATAGCCGGCTTTTCAGGACAGTCAGCGGTGCGTTGTCGAAATCGTACCGAGGATCGAGGCGCTCCGCCGTCGGAGCACCTGGATCCCCACCTGCCAACTGACACCGCAAGCTCCGCGTGCGCCGAATTTGCAGTGTGTCAGCCGTAGGTCGTAGGTGCTCCCCTGTCAGAGCGCCAGGATTTCCGCTGACAAGCGCCGCCTGACACGCAGAGTGGTAGGTGGCGACAAGTATGGTCGGACGTGCTGATCCGCCGACTTGTCGGCGGATTAGCAAGCGCTCCCATACCGCGACGCCATGCATCCTCAGGCCGGAGCGCTAGGGTCACTTTTGTGCATCTATAAAAGGAGACCCTTCTCCCACATTTAAGAGGTTCCAGAGAGGTTCCAAGGAGGTTCCAAAAAGGATTCCCAGGGCCATAACTCCACAGAGTGAGTCTTCTTGAGCCTCCCAACATCCTCCCACCATCTTCCAAGCCACACTAGAGTCCACCATCCCATCTCCAAGTCATTCAATCTTCCATTACATCTCTTCCACTCCGTCCATTCCACGTAACCAAAAGACCATCCCAAACCCCCCTCACACCATTAAAAGCCATTGAAAGCCATTCCCAAGAGCCTCAAGAAGTCTCCAAAACCTCCAGGAGTCTGATTCCCTTGATTGGAACCGGGGGAAGATCGTGTCAAAGGCTGCATCCGAAGGACCTAAGCGCTCCTCCGACGGGACGCCAGGCGACCTGGAGTCGGAGCGCCTGCAACCTCCAGAAGCCAGTCGGCCCCGGGCTCACCAACGATCTTCTTCCTTATCTTATCCTCCTTTCATTTTCCATTTGGGTTTTCATCATGCATATTGCACTAGTCTAACTTAATGCATCTTTAGCCTTATGTCATTTAGATCCTCCCTTAAGAGGGGTTAGGAGTTAGTCCTAATCCAGTTCGTTCAACCCCTTTTGTCGTTCCTCTTCTTTCTCACGAATAGTTACTATCTTCTATTTAGTTCTAATCGTTGTTTCGTTGTGCTTTCATTCATAACTTTTTTTCAGGCAAGCGAGCTTCTCCAAGCCTCTTCTTCCCCGGCCGGCCGAGGAAGGAGAAGATAGAACCCACACAATCTCCCCATTCAACGAGGTAACCGGTCATCCTTCCCCCTTATCTGTTTATCTCTTTCATTTTAATCATCAGAGCCTCTTTGGCTCCTGGCGACCACACCGTCTCTTCCTCTTTTCGGTTCATAGGTTAAGTTAGTGTTGATAACGCCACCCACCGTCTGATCTTCTTTCCCCTCTATTCTCCTCACGACCCGGACCGGTCCTTCGATGCCCAAGTGACATCAAGGGTTGAGTAGTCCGGGGACCAAGGTGAGTGCGGAGAAGGAAAGAAGGAGAAGAGGCGGGTAATAGACCGGTTTGTTGGAATCATCCACAACCGTGTCTATGGCGTGATTAACACGAACCGACCCTATCAAAACCGTAAGGAAGGAGAAACACACACACCCCACACCGGAACGTCCGCACCGCGAAAGGAACGGCGCCAAGACCACATCCTCTCGGCGTCCACCTCGTCTCACTCGGGAGTTCCACAGTCCCATTTGTCGGGATGTCAGTTGCCATCTCAATGTGTCATCTGATGCCTAAAATGCCCTGTTTTATGTCTATAAAAGAAGACCTCCAAATAATGTTTTCAAGATTTTCCCAAGCTCCCAAGTTGTAGAGTTTATTGTCAAGAGAGTTTTCAAGAGCCCACTAACCCATTACCCTCACGAACACCCCTCAAAGCCTAAACCTAACCCCTCGTTTTCTTAACAATTCACTCTTACTATGATCCACAAACTCTTGAAGGCCTCTACATTCAAGGAGTTGTTTGAGGCCTTACATCAAAGAGAGCTTCCAGAAGGTCTTGCACACTGATCACTAGCTAGGAGTCCTTTTGGAGGAGCTAGAGGCATCGATCGGGTGGAGTTCGGCCTTAGGAGTAGCAGACATCTTTGCTACCAAGATGTTAGGTGTCCTACCACCCAAGATGTCAAATGTGTATACTGTCAGGACATCAAGATGTCTAGAGTGCCAAATCTGGCCCTAGGATCCGTTCTTCCTTATTTTTCTATAGTTTTTTTCAAGCATTACTTTTTTCTTCATCTTCATTATAGTTTGTATCAGCATGTATGTAAACATTTAGTTTTCATTTTGCATTATAAAGGCATTTGATAGGGGTCAGGAAATAGTCCCAAGCTGATCCGTTCTTTTCTAATTTCATGCTTCATTTGAAGAGGATGTTACACACTGTCTAGTTCTAACTGTATTTTCATGTTTCTTCTTATCTTCACTTGATTTTGTAGGAGCAAATAAGCCGCCTCTCGAGCTCCTTCTCCTCGGCCGTCTGAAAAGAATGATGTAACGTTATGATATTTATTTGAATTAAACAATATTTATTATAATTATTTTGAGGTTAATGAGTGTTATCTCTCTTTCCTTCTCTCCCTTCCCGTTTTAGTCTCCTTCTGTTTTTCTCACCCCCATCATTTCCAATTTTTCCTCTCTCGGATGCCATGGACGGTCGCTTCCTTCATCCCCTCCACCGTGCGCCTCTCTTTCATCACCGTTCGGCCGCTCAGCCGCCCGCGTGACCGCACCTCAGTCGCCGCGCCTCGGCCACCTCCCGCGCCTCCCGTGGCAGTGCCCCCCTGGTTGACCCCCGTCCGTCGCCGTCGGTCGCGCAAGCCGCTGCAGCCGCTGCTGTCTGCCGTCCCTCGCCGCCCGGCCGTGGCAGCCGCTGCCGTGCGCCGTCCCGCCGTGCATCGTCGCCCGCCCGGCCGCCAGCACCCGCGCGCCACCCGGCTGCCTCCCGCGGCGGTGCCGCCGCCGCCCATTGGCCCCGTCTACCCGCCGCGTGGCTGCCACACCCCCCCTAAGCCACCCTCGGCTTCGCTCGACCGCCCGCGGCCGAAGCCGCCGCCCACGTAGCTCGTCGGCGCTGCCGACGTTGCACCTCCGCGTGCGATCCCCCTGCCGATGCCACCTCCGCGTGGCCATCGCGCCAGCGGGGAGCCCGCCGTGTGCCGCCCTCCGCCGCGCCGCCGTGCACCCCGCCCCCTATCCGCCGTGAGACCCCCTTCTCTCTCTCTCTCTCTCTCTCTCTCTCTCTCTCTCTCTGTGGAGACACGCCAACTTCAACCATCCGTTCGGTTGCTACAGTAGGTAATTTTGGTTTTTATTTTATTTTATTTTTATTTCACTCACAGTATCCCTCATCACTATATCCATCATCTCTCTTTAACCTATCCTTATACACTTGCAGCAACCTCGATTGAGGGAGTAAAATCATTGTTGACCGGTTCACACCCCATGCTAACCTCGGATCGGAAATCGTCGACTCCAATCCGGTAGGCATCCTTGACGTGTCTACTATCATTAAATTTTCTATTTTAATTCTCCATGATCTATAGAATTGGCCTTTTTATTAAAGGGGTGTGTAGTTACGTTTTACGTAATTTGTGAGTTAACTTGGGTTAATTAGCTAGATGCATAGTAATATGTGTTGATAGGTGCTTGTCGTTGTTTATATATATACATATGAGATCATACTTAGTAGTAGTGTAATATTGGTCCTTTTAATTTGTCATCCGGTTGTATATTAGTGTATATAGAACAAGTGAACCTTGTTATGTTTGTGATCATAGGTTAACAAAAATTAGAGGTTATGGTGATTAATCTTCCAGCATCTAGTTATGTCCATGTTTAATCATGCTTAGGTCTTTGTATGTTGATATTGCCTCATTTTAGTTCATTTTGAGCATGGTTGTCTAACATAGTTTGGTTGTGTATATATTCAAGTTAATGTTCATAGTTTGTGTTGTTATGTCATGGCATAGTATTGTTGATATTCGTTGATCTTGCATGTTGGTGGTCATGGCATGGCATGATTGAGGTGGATGCATGATGCATTGAAACTGTGATGGAAAACTGAGCTACACCAAACTAGTTAGTCGTGACTCGAGGGCAGCGAGGGGTTAGAACCGTCTGGTGTATCCTTCGATCCCAGATCCCGCGGGCATCCTACGTGCCACCACTGCCTAGGTGCACTATGGGATTTCGATTAGTATATGGTACTTATATATGATAGATCTGGTGGTAGCTAGTTGAGGTGGCAAGACGACGCATTCCTTGCTAATGAAAATCTGTGTACATGATATGTGCATCTATTAGAGGATAGGTGCATATGTGTGAATGTGATTCTTGTTGGAGGATAGATGTATTTTTCATGGTATGGTATAGGTGGTCTAGTGATGTATTTTATTTTGTCAAGTATCAGGTTATGTAGCATGGTGTATGTATGGTGTGTCTCATTTGTAGTATATCATCATATGGAGCATATAGTAGGTGTCTATGCATATGTTCATACCATCTTTCTAGGTCATGTTATGATGCATATAGGTGCTGGTTGGTGTGATTATAGGCTTTGGTTGGTGGTGTAAAACACATGGATTAAGTCATATATCTAATGTATTAACTAGCCTGTATTTGTATATAATTGGTTGTACGTCGGGGTATCTATTTAATTACCATCTAGGGCCTTTTGGCTATCCGATTTGGCGGATGATGGGGTGTCTACTGAGTCGTCGTACTCATCCCAATCCTCTTATCAATTTTTCAGGTAATCAGGTTTAGCGCAGCAGAAGCATGGTGGATCGATTCTCGAGAAGACATGTAGATTGATCTTTATGTCATAGATTGGTATATGTTTTATTTGATTGTATTATCAGCATGATATATTAGAAGGAATCTTGGGAATTGTGATATTAGTCTCATTTGTTCCAAATCGATATAATTTTTGGGGTTATTTCCCTGGTTACGTCGTCGGATTATGTTCCGCTGTGCAAGATAAAATCCGGGGCGTGACAAATGAAGTTGGAACATCACAAATCTCCTGTTATCGAGGTACGCATGGTCAACTTTTAAGCACTTTGTATCTCTTTTCTATTTAGTTTTGGAGCTTTCGATTCCCGACGACCACACAAAACATCCTACATTTTTTCTCTTCCATCGATCACAAGTTGACGGAGCTCAAGATAAATAGCTACATCTGTAACGTATCGTTTTTTTATTTAAGTTAATGATTTTTTATTTAAACTTTAAGTGTTACTATCGTAATTAACCTCTTCCTAATTACCCTCCACCGTTGCCTCTTTTTCCTCCTTCCTGTTACGTCTCCACTGTTTCCTCCTCCAGAATCAGTCGCGCTGTCGCCACCCGGTCGACGACGCCGCGCATCTGTGTGAAGCCCCCTCTCCTGTCGGTCAGCCGCCACTCCTGCGGCCGTCACCGATCGCCACCGAGCGCAACCGCCAGCACCCGCCCGCCGTCCCGCATCGCCGCGGCAGAAGCCTCCTCTGCCCGCTGCGCGCCTCCCCGCACAATGTTGCCACCTCCCCACGCGTCCGCGGCCTTGTCGCGTCGCCCCGCCCTGTCAGCGTCGTCCCGCTGACCCCCTGTCGTCGCCTATCAGCCGCGCTGACCACGCCGCCTGCCTGAGCCGCGCCCCCTGCTGCCTCCCTCCACACGAGCGCACGCGGCAACCGCCGCCACCATCCGCCGTCAGCTCGCCCGCATGCGCCACTTTACGCGGTGCCGTCCCGCGCTACGCCGCGCGGCCATGCACCTTCCCACATGCGCCGTGCACCCGTCCATCGTCCAGCCAACCGCCGCGTTCTATTGCGCCAGCGTGCGCCGCCCCCTATCCAGCATCGGGTGAATCTCTGTCTCTCCTATCTATGCTTTCCTCTCTCTTATCTCCTATGTATGTTTCTCTTATTTTTTTTCTCTCTCTCCCCCCATCTGAAGGCATCCTCCCCATGCTCAGGACTTCTCTTGCAGCAACCTTGGTAGAATAAGATATTTTGTTTAAGAGGTTCGGTTTGTTCATCGCGTCGTTGACATTCGGTATCATTTTCAACAGCCAATCCCCGACTCTTCCAGTGCCATTCCGGTAGGCACCCTTGACGTGTCTATTATCATTAAAATTTCTATTTAATTCTTCATGACATGTAGTGATTACTATTGATTTAATTAACCGGGTGAGCATTGTATGTCGTGGTTAGTTAACGGTGTTGGTTCTTTCGCATGTAATGGAAGTCGTATTAGGGTTATTTTAGGTTGTTTATAGCATGTTAATCATCATGTTCCTGGCTGATTTTAGTCTCTCTTTGATAACCTATATTTAGTTAGTCTATGGTTATTCTTTCGAATTGATATCATTGTATACGTATGGTGATAGATAACTAACTAGATATTAATTATGTAGCTCATTTATCTTAATTTTCAGCCATGTTAATATCATGAAACCAAAAGATATGATATGATTGGGTCCATTCATATCATGTTTTGTTGAATGTCTATGGTGGTATCATACTAGCTCATATGTATTATTGTCATTTTATGGTTCTAGCATCATGAACATATTGTTTAGGTGTGGTTGGTCATGATATTTGCATTGATGGTATATTTATCATAACATGGTATAGTGTATGTCATTTATCTTATAAGGGTGATCATGGCATGGCATGATTGAGGTGGATGCATGATGCATTGAAATTATAATGAAAACAGCTACACCAGACTAGTTAGTCGTGACTCGAGGGCAGCGGAGGTTAGAACAGTCCGGTGCATCCTTCGATCCCAGATACCGCGGTTTGTCCCTGTGCCACCACTGCCTAGGTGCAATATGGGATTTCGTTTAGCTATATGGTACTTCTATATATGATAGATCTGGTGGTAGCTGGTTGAGGTGGCAAGACGACGCATTCCTTGCTAATAAGAAAAAGGTGTGGTTCTTATTAGAGGATAGGCGCATCTGTATGAATGTGATTCTTATTAAAGGATATGTACATTATTGTATGGTATAATATAGGTGGTCTAGTGGTGTATTTCATTCTGTCAATTATTAGGTTGTGTTGCATGGTATATGCATGGTTTGTCTCATTTATAGTGGTATCATCATATAGAGCATATAGTAGGTGATTGTGCATATGTTTACCTCATCATTTCAGGTCATTTTAAGGCGTTTATAGGTGCTGGTTGATGTGTCTATAGGTGTTGGTTGGTAGTTTAAAATGCATGGATTAAGTCAAATGTTTAATATATTGATTAGTCTATATTTGTATATAATGGGTTGTAGGTTGGGGTACTTATTTAATTAACATTTAGGGCCTTTTGGTTATCCAATTTGGCGGATGATGGCGTGTCTACTGAGTCGTACTCATCTCAATCCTCTTATCAATTTTCAGGTAAATCAAGTTTAGCAGCAGAAGCGTGGTGGATTGATTCTCGAGAAGCGTGGTGGATTGATTCTCGAGAAGCAAATTGGATGATTCTTGTAATTTACGTGATAATTAGATTTGTTTAGATTATAGCATAGCAATGTATTTAATTTGAATTTGTGGATGTATAAACTGGGACCTAGTTGTCTTCTTTTTCCCAAACTGATGTTTTTTACGAGGTTAATTTTCCCCGATCGCGTCATCAAATTATCCCACTGTGCTTGTTAAAATCTGGGGCGTGACTGTAAGGAATCGTCAATTAAAATTTGGTGTAGCGGAAGCGACGATTCCTATGGGTTCCTTTAGAATCCGTCTCAATCAGAACCGAACGACGAAAACCGAAAACCGATCAAATCGGGTTCGAATATACCTGATAGGGATTCAAATAATCCCATGAAGAGGAAGGAGATGAGCTTCTCAAGCTCTACAAACCGTTCAAGCGTCCGGTCTCCAGCAGTATCCACACGAACTTCATCCACAGCAGGTTCTCCCTTCGCGCCGGCCTCGAGAACTCTTCCCGAACGGAGCTCCATCGACCATGGACACCTTCGAGAGAGGAGGAGGTAGGGAGGAGGCTTGGGACGTGGTTTTCACCCTTGGCTTGATTAGGTTTGGATCGAAACTATTAGTATTTATAGAGAATTATGGAATTTTTCATAAAAACCCAAAATCTCTATAAATTACGTCCTTGCCCCGTACTTGTGGATAAGTCCTTTTGTGTGTGACCCACTAGGCCCAATAACCTATTTGGCTGAGGCCTAAATAAAATAGAACAATTCTATTTAATTTTAATTAAACTGCTATCCGATAACAGACACGCCTACCGATCAGCGAAGGGTACAAGCCACATCCCATGATCCCAAATGGCTATGGGGATAATCTCATCTCCACCGAGCCTTTCCATCATCAGTTACCACATGGATATAAACCCTCATCCAACCAATGTCCCGTTCGAAAGGAGTACGGCATCGACCGTCAACTCCTTAGTGTACCGACTTTCCATGTGATCCCGTACTCGGATCGATCAATTGGAAAACTCCTTTTCCAATTATCCTATCTACCCCGGCCAGGGATTTAGAGTACTATCCCATAGGACATTCACTCTCACTTACCGAGAGTGGACGATCCCTCGTTGTCCGCTCAATTGCCTCCATCGGATTTTCCTGTACCCGATCCATCGTTATATGTGACCATCTAAATTGCGATCCATAAGTCAATGGTCAAAGCACAAGTTCCACCCAACAAGGCATCTTTGGCGACTCAGTCAAAGGTCCAACCATGCAACCGCGATGATAGAAAACCCCGATGTACAGCTTCGGTAAGATACCATTCGGGGTTTCTACGGTCAGCCTGAACTCATTCAACTAACGAGCACTGTATGTGTATCTCGTTGTCTCCACACTAATGACCAATGAGATCGGTCGTTCATCACATGAGAAGACATCACATACACTAGTCTATCCGATCCTTGATGTCCCGTCTCAAGTATCCTATGACTAGAACATTGTATCAAATACCTGCAGTACGATCAATCTCATTATCATGATCTCATCATGATTTAATCATCATTGTATTTGATCAAGGACTTCATTATTATATTCGCATCTAATAAGAGCTTATAATGAAGATTTGCCTAATTAATTGAATGAGATATTTCTAGAAATGTCGAATCATATCATATATGATTGGCTTCAGTAGGCATACATTTCTATCAATCTCCCACTTGCACTAAAGCCAATCACCCATCTGGCGTCGATCTATATCGCCTCGAGGTGAAGCTCAAACACTCTTCGAGTAACTACTTAGTGGATCCGCAATGTTATTAACGGTAGATACTTTATCTTTAATTATATCTCTATAAGTTGCAATCTCTCCGATTGTATGGTATCGCCACAAGTTCTAAACTTCGATGAGACATCGGCTCTACTCCATTGTTTTCTCAAAACAATGATACACTTTCGCAGAAAATTGAGACAATCCCATATCAAATATGTAGATGAAAACTTCATCTAGACTACTTCTCAAGTAGCGTGCAACCACTATGTAAACTTGTTTACATATGTTGTAGAACTTACAGTGTTCTATCACATAGAACTCTTTCAACTCACTGCACCACCATTATTCTGACTTAATATCAAACTTATTTGATTAGAAGCTTATGTTTGTAAAACTACAAGACTTCAAGTCTTATCCTCTAGTGTATAGAGATAAATTCTCGAAGTGCTTCTCAAGCACCAAATGATATATCTCTAAACTATCCAAGTTGACTCTCACTTGGATCTCGTCCGATGAATGCTCATAACACTTAGAGCATTGATTACATCATGTACGTAGGATCATCTAAATAATAGACCCCATGACAAAGGCATAAGAGCCCCATTTATGTGATCTCTTTATCTTTCAAGACGTCTACAAAGACAACACTTTACAGAGATCAACTCCACACTACATAGGTAAGAAACCTATCTTGAGTTTATCATGTCAAACCCTTTGACTATAATGACTACGTACATTAATCTGGCATTGATTTTAGATCTATCTTCATAGATCTTAAAACCCAAATTGTGTTTGAGGATCAATTTGATAGCTAGGTTCACTTATGATAACACACCTACTTCATTCTTAATGAGTAGTATGTCATCAACATAAAATGTCAAGAAAGTAACAAGACTCCCACTTATCTTGTTGAATACACAAGGCTCCTCTTCGTTCTTAATGAAGTCATAAGATTTAATCTCATTAAACCTTATATATGATCTATGGGAAATTTTACTTTAGTCCATAAATGAACTTAATACACACTCTTCTGATGTTATTGGGATTTAATTCTATAGTTGTATCATATACACCTATTCCTCAAAATACTTTAGAGGAACACTATCTTAACATCCAATTAGCTTATCACATAATCATAGAGTGTAACAATCAAAATCCGAATGGATTAATCCATGGAATAGGTAAAAGATCTCATCATAGTCAACCATTTGACTTCAATGATATCCTTTTCAACTATTCTCACCTTTGAAGGTATTTACCTTCTAATCCACTCCAATCTATTCTTTAGTGATCCATTTATTCCTTATGGATACTATATCCTTAGGTGGATCTATCAAGTTCTAAACTTGATTAGTAATAGATAAAGTTTATATCGATTTTATTGTCTCTTCCCATTAATGAATCAATATCTCATATTGGTTCTATATAGATCCTAGGATCAATATCCTTATTATCTTATGCCTCATTTCATCTATGTAGATATGTCTCACATATCTCTTAAGTAGAATGGACACAAGTAAAGACCTATCATTTGTCCTTGTGTATTTATTAACTAGCACCTTAATAAGTGTTATTGGGTTGTGGACCGGAACATCTTCCATATATACCTTGCTCCCACTATCTTTCTTAAGAAGGAACTTTTCCTTTAGAAATATAGTGAGCTAAGTAACACATACCCTTGACATAAAGTCGTATATTTAATATCCAAAAGTTTCCTTAGGATATTCCACAAGCCAACACTTCATAGTCTTGTATTCCAACTTGTTATAGTTATACTTCTTCACCAGGTCAGACATTCCGAAACCTTAACTTGCTTAAGGTCAAGTTTTAACCCCTTTTCCATATCCTATATGGAATAATCGAATGTACTTAGAAGGTACCTATTAAGAACAAGTGGTTATAACGAGTACTTAACCAAAATTAGACAAAGAGGAAATTTTAAGCTTGTCATTGTTCATATTATGTCTTACATAATATGACTTCTTATTTTAGCTACTCAATTAAGCTAAAATGTGTAAAGAGGTGTCCATTAGATTCTAATATCCTTCAATTATATGAAAATTATGTACTTAAGTATTCCCTTCTTTGATCTCATCAAAGACTTCTAATACTCTTTCCATTAGTATCTCTACTTCATTCTTAATCTCAGATATAATTTCTCAAAGGTCTTAGTTTTGTACTTCATAAAGTACATGTTTCCAAACCTAGAGACATCATCTTTGAAATAATGAAGTAGAAATATTCTTCTTTAGCCTTACTAGATATGGGCTAACATACATCTAGATGTACTTGAGTTCTAATAACTCATTAACCCATTCTCCATGTCTATATAAAGCTAAAGTGTAGATTGATCTAAATCAACCCATTTCCTCTTAAAAGGAATATTCACACATAACATGAGAGCTAACATATCAAATATGATTAAACTATTCATTAAGCTCCCACTGGCAAACACTTTGCCATTCAATCTATTAACATCTATCATTTCCATAGCTTAGAATAAATCAACATTTATTCAAGTAGGAAATCATATAATGTTCTTGTAGAAGAATATAATAGCAATATTAATTATTAAGACATCTCCATAAGGCTATTAAAGAATTGCACCTCCCACTAATAATGATGCAACTTTTGCACCATTTCTTATGTAGGTCAATATCTTCTTTATTAAGCCTTCATTTACTTGTCATCATCTACAACTCCTTGTAGATATTAGATGCATATCTGGTATCTCATACCATTAGATGCATCCATAGTATCTAATATTATGATATACACATATAGTATCTAATACTATTAAGTGTATATTTAAAACAAGTAAGTGCCAATGACTTGGATACATGAAGCTTCTCAAGCTCTACCTTTGCATTATATACAAAACACTTTGTACTTCCTCTTCCACTTATCATCATCATGACAAGCAAGAATCATGTCTTATTCTGCTTTATTATCTTGACCACCTTCTTTTACTATTAACTCTCTCCTATTTTTATCTAATGATTTTACTTCTTACTATTGGTCTCACCAACAAGAAGTAATTAAGATGTATTGTTGATCTAAGTTGCCCTTTAGTTAACTCATCAATATGAGCCATGATGGATCTCATATCCATCTATCCATGTTGTCTCTATAATTATGTCTCATAGAGACTAACATCTAGTTTAAGGCAAACAATGCATCTTGTCTATAAGATAAGATCTTATCTTTCTTTCATATCACTAGATAATTTAGGAGACACTTACTTCTCAAGTAGAGTAGTTAATTGGTAAACTATGAGAACAATTCTCTTAGTTCTAAACCAAGCCTTTAAGAAGTGTGAGCCATTAAGCTATATGACATCTAATATGTCATACTAATGGTGGTTTATAATCGTATTCTACAACAGAGATATAATTTTATCAATATAGCATTGCAAACATTCATTAAAATTAAGATATGGTCTTTTATCCTAATTTATGCTCCCACTAATTTTCGACGAATTTGCATAACCCTCATTATGCAAAGACGGGATATCACGATGAAATCTTAGGGGACTAAGACCCTATTAACTTTATGGTGATGACCTTGTGGGAAACACAACAAGTCACCCCATACTTAATAGGTAGGTAACTTTTACCAATTGCAACCGTTGCAATTCTTAGTCATTCAGCCTCTAGAGTTATACCCTTGTGGGAAACACAACAAGCTATATACTCTAGTTAAAGTCAAACTGTTACGTTACGCATGGGAATGAATTCTTAACACTTCCCTCATGGGAAACACAACAAGGCCATGCAATGGTCCACCCCAAAGTTCGGCAAAATGCCTTGGCCATGATCACCAATCCCTTCGCCGAATGAGTCTTGTGGGAAACACAACAAACCCATCCAATCTAAGATTGGCTCATCAAGACCATAACAACGGAAGGCTACGTGAGTCATTCTTAATGTCACACGTTTATCAACCTAATTATGACAAGGAGGGATTTTATTTTAGTCTCATCAATAATATGTGCTAAGTATATATATAATACCTTTGGAATATCATATATCTAAGGTATAACTCGTAGCACACATTCACATATCAAATATGCACAAAATCGTGTGATCATGGACTTAACCCTAAGCATGCACCTAAGGCACCCCTATAGGTGCAAATCCTGCTTCAGATGCTTGAGTTGGTATGCTCCCACTTCAGAAGGGTGCTTCTCCAAGTGGTCCCGCTTCTCCAACCTTCCACGAACCAAACCTTCTAACTCTTACAAGCGGCTTAAGGGTATGCAGACCAACAAACATACATAATTTAATAAGAAATTTTGGTTTAAACCAAGGGGAGTACATTAATGGAGGGAGGTAGTGTACAATCAGATTGTATAGAGAGAGAGGAGGCACACGTGTGCCCCATTTAATAACATAACCAACACAATTAAAAGCAATCACAAGCCAAGTACAATTAAGTCCATGATCACCTCCATACACACACTAACATTCATCACATGAACATAGAGCGCATACGTGATAATTATATGAGATATATCATATATATATCTGCATAAAATTATATAATTAATTTTGAAATTCTCAATTTCATGTATGTCGAATTTTCATGAAATAAAATAACATGAAAATAACATGACAATAACATATAAACAATTTATATGAAATGAACATACAAAACTAAACTATTTAGAACATTCATGCATTCCCAATACTGTGCAAGGTCAGAAATTAATGTCCCAATTTATATTCTGTAAAATATCATTTTACAGAATTAATTAAGACACTAATAATTTAAGTTAAACCTTTAAAACAATTTTAAAGTTTAACCATGAGTGAATCTATGTAAATAGGGCTAAACATCATCTAACATGTCATTAAACACTTTAAAACATGTTAAATAATATTATAGAATTTTTCAGAATTTTTCTGGAATTTTCTGGCAATTTTTCGGATTTTTCTATGATTTTAAACACTTTAAAATCATTTTAAAAGGAATTGGCGCATTGCGCCAATCTCACTGGCGCACAACACCCGTTTTGCGTGCGCCCGCATGCGCCGCAGGGTGCGCCGGGCTCAAAAGGCGCGTGCGCCAACCTCCGTGCGCCGGCGGGTGCGCCGGTCGCCTCCCCGAGCAGGTACTGTTCATTCGGAGGAGAGTTAATCTCGTTAACTCGGACATATCTCCTTATACCAGACTCCGAAAAATATGGAAAAATATGTGTTGGAATCCTTATCGAATAAGGAATCCAAAACAGTAGGCCTCATATCCAGTAAAAATCCAAATCGTCCGGAAAATGAGGAAGAAGAGGCGGCGGTCACCCAGATTCCGTAGCAGAAATGCCAAATTTGTAACGAGGATAACTCCTTATCCAGGAAGCCAAATATTATCCAAAAATACAATTTAGAATCCTCATCATATGACGTTTCCAAATATGTATATATCCCTTTAGATAAAAATTCTATATCAACGGGAAATCAGGAAGAAACAAGTCGGCGCCGCCAGATTCCGCAGAACCCTAGTTCGTCGGAAAACTCAAAAATTCTCATCCTCCGCCGTCATTCAAAGCTGGATATCAAAGGTAAAGGTTAGGTAATCATATTACCCATCTCCTAAACCTTTTACAAACCTCAATTTCTTCTGTGGACGGAGATTTCACAAAATCCCCAAATCCGGGTGTCGGTTCGGGCATGACAGAAACACCAAATTTTGAGGCTTCTCCCGAACACTACAGATATCCAAACTTCAAAAGGTTTGCGGAGTTGGAAATCCCTATATAACGATATTCTACCAAGGCCAATAACTCTTTTATCTGAGTCATACAAAGAATATGGTGGCCTCGTCAAAACAGACGTTTGCAAAGATTCGGGAACACATAAATAACATAAAATAATGTCGATTCGACGTCGGTTTTGACCGAGACTTGAACCGGGCTCTGATACCACTGTAAGGAATCGTCAATTAAAATTTGGTGTAGCGGAAGCGACGATTCCTATGGGTTCCTTTAGAATCCGTCTCAATCAGAACCGAACGACGAAAACCGAAAACCGATCAAATCGGGTTCGAATATACCTGATAGGGATTCAAATAATCCCATGAAGAGGAAGGAGATGAGCTTCTCAAGCTCTACAAACCGTTCAAGCGTCCGGTCTCCATCAGTATCCACACGAACTTCATCCACAGCAGGTTCTCCCTTCGCGCCGGCCTCGAGAACTCTTCCCGAACGGAGCTCCATCGACCATGGACACCTTCTTGAGAGAGGAGGAGGTAGGGAGGAGGCTTGGGACGTGGTTTTCACCCTTGGCTTGATTAGGTTTGACTGAAACCATTAGTATTTATAGAGAATTATGGAATTTTTCATAAAAACCCAAAATCTCTATAAATTACGTCCTTGCCCCTGTACTTGTGGATAAGTCCTTTTGTGTGTGACCCACTAGGCCCAATAACCTATTTGGTTGAGGCCTAAATAAAATAGAACAATTCTATTTAATTTTAATTAAATCCGTTATCCGATAACAGACACCTACCTACCGATCAGCGAAGGGTACAAGCCACATCCCATGATCCCAAATGGCTATGGGGATAATCTCATCTCCATTGAGCCTTTCCATCATCAGTTACCACATGGATATAAACCCTCATCCAACCAATGTCCCGGCCGGAAAGGAGTACGGCATCGATCGTCAACTCCTTAGCGTACCGACTCTATAGATCCTCAGACGGATCGATCAATCGAAAACTCCTTTTCCAATTATCCTATCTACCCTGGCCAGGGATTTAGAGTACTATCCCATAGGACATTCACTCTCACTTACCGAGAGTGGACGATCCCTTGTTGTCCGCTCAATTGCCTCCATCGGATTTTCCTTGTACCCGATCCATCGTTATATAGGACCATCTAAATTGTGATCCATAAGTCAATGGTCAAAGCACAAGTTCCACCCAACAAGGCATCTTTGGTGACTCAGGTCAAAGATCCAACCACGCAACCGTGATGATAGAAAACCCCGATGCATACTGTCTCGGTAAGATACCATTCGTGGTTTCTAATTCCTCGCTGAACTCATTCAACTAACGAGCACTCGTATGTGTATCTCAAATTGTCTCCACACTAATGACCAATGAGATCGGTCGTCCTCATCACACGAGAAGACATCACATACACTAGTCTATCCGATCCTTGATGTCCCGTCTCAAGTATCCTATGACTAGGAACATTTAGATCAAATACCTCTAGATGATCAATCTCATTATCATGATCTCATCATGATTTAATCATCATTGTATTTGATCAAGGACTTCATTATTATATTCGCATCTAATAAGAGCTTATAATGAAGATTTGCCTAATTAATTGAATGAGATATTTCTAGAAATGTCGAATCATATCATATATGATTGGCTTGTAGGGCATACATTTCTATCAGTGACAACATCGACCTGATTAATAATAGAATAAATAGCTCAAGATAAATTTATTCCATCTTTATATTACATCATTCGATACTTAAATCCTCTTAGTACTAAAAAGGAAAAAAATCTGGATAAAATTTGAAAACAAATCTACAAATACTTGAGTAATCACAAGGGGAGAGCACAAGTAATTCACTCAATGTTAGAGTCCCAAGTTGTACTCATTATCTTCTTTTTTGCACTAAATACAAAGTCAAATTATCCAACATTTGCACCTTAATACTATGATTTCTACCCTATGTCATCAGCACAATGCAATGTCATGCCTATTGCAATGTAGTGAGGTTCATAGGTTGATTCAATTCAAATATCAACCAAAAGTAGACAATCAAATTTAGGGCTATTTGAATTAACTCAAGGAAGATCCGAATAAAATTTTATAGTCTGTTTGGCATAATCACTTAAGCATTATCTAAATATATATCTTAAACTTGAAAACACCTCTTAAAGATAAGTGAATAGAAATAGCTTTTTTCTATTTAGATGTTGAGAGCTAAACATGTCTCCATGATGTAGCCCATGCACTTTAGGTGAAATTTTCGTATAGTAACAATTAATATTTTAATCAAATTAAATATTGAAATTTATCACAAATTAAAAGGTTAGATACAAAATTAAGACTTCGTATTTTTAGATTAAGCCAAATTAAGCATCACCTTAGTTTGATATGATTTGTCATAAGTTTTAATCACCTATTTGCTTTGGTTTAATGAGTGCTTGCAAACCAAACCAACACAAGGAATGAAGCAAAATTAATGCAAAATTATATTACATACGACAAGTATTAATTGTGTTTTATGTTATGTACACATAGTGTGTGGCATTTCAACTTAAACTGACTATATAGTTGAATAAAATGTATTATATTCAATAGAGATGAATGGAAAATGTCAAGCCCAATATTCTTTATATGTGTATTGATCTAATTTGGTGGGTTTGGGACATGGATTTGGATGCCTTTGAAAACAAAATCATATACAAAAGCTATAAATTCTATTAATGATAGTTTAACATCATTGTAAGCACCTTAAATTACATTTTACTTTTCAAGTAATACTTTTTGGTATGGCGAAATAAGAGTTCTACATGTTTTGCAGAATTTATACATTTACAGTTGACACACATGTGGCTATTGTTTTTAGGTTTAAGTTTTCATTTATTTCCTTTTCTAAGTACATGATTTCTTATGCTTTATATCTTGTGACAGTGATTTATTATTTTAGACTTCCATTCCATTTGCTAGGGATGTATTCCAAAAGTCTTTAGTGTTGGGTTTATCCAAATATTTTATTGGTAATCCACTTGTTATTGTGATTGACTTAAGATTAATTTTTTATTTGACTCAAGATCAGATTATGGCTAGGATCCTAATCTTAGTCAAACTTAAAGTGATCTTTCCTCTCTCTATATAAGAATAGACAAGGTTGTAACTCCGTATATGGTTGCATCATACCAGTTCAATAGACCACTTCATTGTTTCTTGTCTTCTGTAGCGATGGAGATCAAATCTCCAACATTTAAATCTCCAACTAAATAGCTTGATATGCATTGTTTCATCTAATTTTTTTCAATCTAGGTGATGCCATGTACTAAATCACAACACTATTTGTTTTTCTTGCATATATATACTATGCAAAATCGTTAAAAATGACTTACCATGATTTTTCATTGGTGTGACATTATGTCATCTTGTATTTTCTTCTACTCATTTTCACCATGAATTTCTGTATTAATGTTTTTGTATACCTTCTTGTGCCTGTAAACATATATTCTTCTTTCTTATTTCACCTTCAAAAATAAATTTTGTGAAAAAATAATTGCTACAATCGATGAAAACTGTATTATAATAAAACACAAGCAAAAATGTATATGATTTCATAGACCTAAATATAAGAACCCTATATTTTATAATGCAACCAAGCGTGTCCTACTATGGTGAGTTCAATATCCATCTTAAGATCTACTAAAAAATATTTAATATAACCAAAATAAAATGTCAAGTTATATTTCAGTTTTAATTAAGAATGTTAAAAGATTAATCGAGGTGCTAAGTTATATTATTTTTTGCACTATTGTGGTAAAATCCAAGACACAAAAAAACTAAAAATGATGATGTTTGGCTAGAAAAAAACTTTCTTGTGAGGTAAGACCATGTATAGTAAAAGAGATAGGGACCACATCAAGAAAAAAAGATGTCAAACATTTTTATCATCTAGTGGTAAATTCTTTATAAAATTATATTTTATCCAACACTTTTTGGAGAAGGAGTTTTGTCACACAAACATATCTTATTTGAGATAAAATATTTTATCATGCAAGCCAACACCCTTTAATTGTTGTTACTCTAAGGTTGAGTTTGGTAGAGATTCTTACGGCATGGATTCCATGAAAGTCTACTACATGATTTTTCTTGAAAACTCTACCGATTCTACTTATAGTCTCCATTAGTGTTAGAATTTTGCATGACATGTTTGTTGGACATGTAATAACTTTTTATTCGAATATCTATTTTAATCTTATTTATTATTTTTTAACAAATCGAACGAAAACATAACGTGAAATATAAAAGTTAAGGATAAAAATGTTTTTCATATTCGCTCTTACCAACTTTTAAGAGATTCTTCTATGGTGTCTTTCTCTCCGGTCTCTCTTAAAATCTCTTCAACACTTGTGACTATAAATTTTTAATGATTGAAATCTGTTTGTAAATCATTATCAAATGCACCCTAAAAATATGATCAGTGAGGACATCAATGATACATCTTTGACGCATTAAATGAATCAGGCACATTTCTTTTTAGAAAGATCAATTTTTTTTGTAACAAAACATATGGCATATATAAAGAAAATAAAAGAATATGTACAATCACCCAGGCATATCCTTACAAAATTGCTCCCACGCCGAAGTTGGAAGCGGAGATGAGGAAGAACCTGGTGTATTTGTCTGAACAGACCACTTGGCTAAGATATGAGCCAATTGATTACATGATCTATTGACATAAGACACACCGGATTGAGACACAACAAAAGATAGTTGACACTTAAAAATAAGATCCTTTGCCTGCCAAAGCATAGGACCTGACCCATAAATGGCAACGACTACACACTTAGCATCTGACTCAATCAAAATACATAAAGTAGAAGATTTTGCCCAATCACAATTCACAAGTCTCCACAATTAATATTAAAAGATTAATTGAGGTGTTTAGTTATATTATTTTTTACACTATTGTGATAAAATCCAAGACATAAAAAACTTAAAATGATGATGTTTGGCTAGAAAAAAAGTATCTTGTGTGGTAAGACCATGTATAGTAGAAAAGATAGGGACCACATCAGGAAAAAAAGATGCCAAACCTTTTTTTTCCATCCATAAAATTATATTTTATTCAACACTTTTTTGAGGAGTTTTGTCACATAAACGTATCTTTTTTGAGATAAAATATTTTATCATGCAAGCTGACACCTTTTAATTGTTGTTACTCTAAGGTTGAGTTTGGTAGAGATTCTTACGGCATGGATTCCATGAAAGTCTACTACTTGATTTTTCTTGAAAACTCCACCTATTATACTTAATGGCCTGTTTGGTTAGAGTATCGAAAATGATACTATATTAGTATTGATATTGATATTTCTAGAAGATGGAGTATCAATATCAAAATTGATACAGGTTGACACTTGTATTACATAACATTTGTTGTTTGCACTACAAATTTCAAAATTGATACTATTGGCCAAACATCTTAAGGTGATTACCATCAATATCAATTTTAAAATTAATAGTGATAGATGTGTCTAATAGTGTTACCAAACAGGGTATTAGGTCTCCATTAATGTTAGAATCTTGTTTGGCATGCTTATTGGACATGTAGTAAATTTTTATTCAAATATCTATTTTACTCTTATTTATTATTTTTTAACAAATCGAATGAAAACATAACATGACATATAAAAATTAAGGATAAAAATGTTTTTTAAGTTCGCTCTTATCAACTTTTAAGAGATTTTTCTATCGTGTCTTTCTCTCTCATCTCTCTTAAAATCTCTTAGGCACTTGTGACTATAAATTGTTAATGATTGAAATCTGTTTGTTAATCACTATCAAATGCAACCTAAAAAATATGATCAGTGAGGACATCAATGATACATATTTGATGCATTAAATGACTTAGACACATTTCTTTTTATATAAAAAAATGGTGCGGATGCCTTGAATTTAACTTTTTATATTTACCATGATTTCCTCTTTCACAACAATCCCTAGTAAAGTAGATGAGTTGTACCGATGAAATCAACATTTAGGGCCGGTTAGATGTTTTATGTCTTTTTTTTATTGTTGTAGCTTAAATATGACTCTATATCATTTTTTATATGTATAGATCAGGATAAAATAAATAGAATTAATATAAAAAACATATGATGGTAGAATACCAATGGTAAAATGTTATATAGTATTTAATCCAGCAAGGTGTTTGATGACACTATACAGATAGAATATCAATCTTACAGATGATAGTATTAAAACTCTCTTGTTAGGTCTTTTGGTGATGCAATATTAATATCAAAATAGACATGAAGTGTTTGGTCGATTCTGTATGATCAAACTTTACATTAAACTATTACCAAAATACTATAAAGATACACCAATGACACTCACAAATAATACAAAGATGCCAAAATAAATATCAACATAAAACAAAATTTAAAAATTACAACTTAATTCTATTTTTTGAGTAATGAAATAATTATCACATAAAAAATTATTTAAAATCGGTGTAAATTATTGGAAAAAAAGAGACACTGCTTGGGAATTCCGTGAGGATGAGATGGAAATTAATATACAACTGCTTTTAATTTAATAAACATTAAATATATTTATCTTAAATGGCCTTCGTACCCTCTTTGGCATACATGGTTTAACAAAATCAACCTATTTGAGGGGCGCTGACGTCAGACCGAGATTCTCTTGACGCCCGACCGAGCGGCTCGCCCGAACGCGCGTGCCGGTGGCCGGACGCGCGTGCCAGGCGTGTTCGTTAGAGGTAGCGGGGGTCGTTGGCGACCCTACCGGGAATATTTTATTATTATTATTTCTAGTTTTTTTTTATGATGCAGCCCTTGACTTTTTCGTGGTTCGCAAATCAACTCTTAAAAATTTGTTCTATGTATTGATGACACCATCCGGCAGGGCGTGACGATTGGTTTATACTTGTAGTCAGGGACTTTTACTCGCAGATATCTTTTTTATATATATTTGTAAATATATATTTAACTAAGGACAACATGAATTACATGAAATGTTTCAACTACAAATTTTTTTAAGGAGTTTTAAGTCTTTTAAATTTTACGTAGACATATATATATGATATAGATAATTACAGTGTACTAAAATTCACATAGATAAACCACCGTGTATTATATTTCATGTTTTATTTTTCTTATAAATTTTAAAATTTATATCGATAGCTAAAAATATTATTACTGATTTTAAAATTAGCAGTCATCAAGATATTTAATACCGCACAAAAATATTTTGATTCGGATCCACTATTCGGGTCGGGTACGGTGCCATGGAGGATCCGGATTGGTTCGGACCCGTTAATGTCCAATCCGATGCCTTTTTCCGATAAAGCCTGCAGGCCCGGAACCGAAAAGTCAAGGGGCTGACCGAGATGGGGAGGGGGAAGCCGGAGAGGAAGGCCAGTAACCGCGCCGACGAAATCACGGAAGTGCCCCTCTACTTTGTTCGTCGCTGTTCTGTTTCCGTTTCGGTCTGCCACAGTACACGCCCATCTTTTTCGCCTTCCCCTTCTCTCCGTCGTCAAGACTGATCATGGCGGACACCCTGCCACCTGCGCCCGCTGCATAGGGTTGTTGATCCACACACGTCAACTTCGGCACCAGCGGGGCGGCGGCTGCGCGGGGAAGCTCTAAAGGGAAGTGCGGGTCGCACTGGCGGTGTGGTTATTGCGGACTCCCGATCGCCATGGCCGTGGTGGAGAGCTCGAGCGGCGGCGGCGTTGATCTTGGCGCGAAGGGGGGCTCCGCCGTCGGCGTGGGTTTCGAGTCCTCCTTCGCGGATGCTACGCCGGATATGAACGCCGATGATAAGGAAGCCGGACGCCAGACGGAGCCGCAACAGAGGACGCTGGCGATGACCCCAATGGAAGACCCCACTGTGCCGAACGGCGTTCCCGTGCTGCGGCGGCAGTTCGATCCGGCTGACTTCCATCCGGAGGTTCAGCAGTTGCAGGGACGAGACCATGCGACAACCGCGGAGCAGGGCGAGCCGGAATGCGCCGTGTTCATGGCTACCGGAGCACAGCGATCTAACGGCGGTGGTGGCAGAACAGACGGTGAGCTTGAAGGGAATGGACTTCGAAGAGATATCAAGGATCTGGAGGAGCTGCTGTCGAAGCTGAATCCGATGGCGGAGGAGTTCGTCCCGTCTTCTGTCATTAACCCCTGCGGATCTTATGGTGGCGAAAATGGCGACGAAGGCGGTGACTACAATAATTTTGCTGCGCAAACTCTTGTTTCTGGTAATGGAAATGGTAGCGCCAATGGAAACCGTGGCGGACGGGTGACTTTCTGAGTTTCTAATTTATTACGTCGCTTCTGTAGACCCTCTCTTTCTTCTGGGGGTTGAACTTTTTGCTCCACGTCTGAAGTTAATTTGTCCTCTTCTTTTGATGTTTGCTGTTTTCAGAAGAAGACCAGTTATAACCAGGGGAAAAGGAGAAACAGCCGAACTAGTTTGGCGCAGCGGGAGGATATAATCAGGAGGACAGTGTATGTCTCTGATATTGATCAACAGGTGAATGCTGTTCGAAGGATTTTATCAGGCATCTGGCTTCACCCCTTGTTTTTGTGTTTCCTAGTATTTTAGTATTTTTGGTGCTGGATAAAGATACAAGAGATGGCTCTTTAAAATGATTCACTTCCAGCTGATGTAACTATATAGGGCCAGTTGGTCTTGGAGCATGGTAGCCAAAGGGGCCCCTGGCTTCTTTGACATTTGGCTTTATAATTTGGTCCCTCTTAGATGCTACATGCTTTGCTTCTTTGAATCTAATATCCATTTATGTGGCTGTTTATTTCTACACAGCAAGTTCAGCTGCTGTTATTAATACTATTGTTATTTGTTGGATGCTTAGGTGACAGAAGAACAACTTGCGGCGCTATTCCTCAGCTGTGGACAGGTTAGTCCATTTAGAAAATATGATGAGCAGTTTCCAGTACGTGATAAATTCCATTTAAATACAATCTGGGTATTCCAACGTTTTTAATATGCACAAACCCATAGAGGGAAATGCATGGATGCTGGTATATCATCATTATCAACAAGTGTTTGAAACACAATCATCAAATAGTGACGGCACGTTCGATAATATTCCAATGTCATTTGTTGCTTCGGTGTACAGAACCTAAGAATTTCCTATTTTTTTGACCCAAAGGTTGTTGACTGCCGTGTGTGTGGTGATCCAAACTCAGTGCTACGATTTGCTTTTATAGAGTTCACTGATGAAGGTGATGTATGTTGATTTTAGGTTACCTGTCTTACTTGTCCAATAATATTATAACCCACCATACATTTCTTAAACTTATATTTGTAGCATTCATTTTACTTTTTACTTCAGAAGGTGCAAGGGCTGCACTTAATCTTTCAGGTACAATGCTAGGATACTATCCAGTAAAAGTGCTCCCTTCCAAGACTGCAATTGTACCTGTCAACCCAACATTTTTACCGAGGGTAAATACTACATATTGTTGATTCATCTTCTTTCCACATTATATGTTGAACTTATCACAGTAAGGTTTTTATTATGTTCTTAAACTATACCTTTCTCTCTTGTTTTCAGTCTGATGTTGAGCGAGAGATGTGCGCAAGGACTATCTATTGCACAAATATAGATAAAAGGGTAGGCTATTAGTTGTATTAACAATGATGTCATTGGTAAATTCTATTATGTTCACGATGTGGTAACCTCAACACTCTTTTCTTTTCTGCTCATGGTGTTAGGTTTCACAAGCAGATGTCAAGCTTTTCTTTGAGTCAATATGTGGAGAGGTTTAATTGAAACTTTACAATTTCCTAGTCTAATATGGTTTGTCAGGTGTCACCTTAAAATGCATTGATATTTTCACTTTATCTGGCTTAGGTTCAACGCTTGAGATTGCTTGGAGACTATCATCATTCCACCCGTATTGCTTTTGTTGAGTTTGTAGTGGTATGTAATCTTGGTCGTTATATCTCATGGCATTATACCTGTAAACTCTTTGTGCACTATGAGAGCAAAATTTCTGCCTGTTTACTTTACTCTGGATGTCATCTAAAATTAAGTCCCATCAGGTTGCACAAAATTGTATGTAAAACCTGAAAGTGTGTTTAGGTATCCAACATATGAACCATAGTTACCTATGTACTGAAATGTAGTTGAGAGTAGAGGTTAGGAGATGGAGACAGTCGCTTCATGGTCTTAATGTTCTTTCCCAGGCTCCCAGCTTTTATGGATGTGCATGTTTTTTTTTATGTACATTATTAGTATAATATTAAACTTCGAAGGTTGTTATGCATATTTTTATACATGTATGCTTGTGAATAATTTTCTCATGGTGAGGTAGTCTTGCCTCAGCTGGTTCTGACAGCACAACTGAAAACTTACTGACAAATGCCATGTGCATCCGAGCATACCACAAATTTGTCCATTTGAAAAAAAAAGACAGCAAAAGTAACGAGGAAGGTTTCCCCAAACATACACAAAACATAGTTGTAGAGTCCAAGTGAAAAAGATCTATGCATAGAAAACAACATTAGTTTCTCAAGATATTGTTCAAAGATGCATGGTGCCTGTTTTGCAGTGTGTGCCCAATTTTTTAACACTCCTGCCCACTCTCAACCTGTTACAAAGCAGAAGTTCTCTGGTCTCAGAACTAATGACACTTGTGAGCTTATGGATAAAACTTCAGTCTGTCCTCACTTTTTGAAGATGACTAACTAATATACTGTATATGAAAAAAAATACTAAGATGGTTGAGAAAAAAAGAAAAGAATAACAGCCTCAAGAACGTGGGTTCTTTTTTCCGATCCTATGGAGGATAATGGAATTAAGCTAACATCCTTTTATAAGTGAAATGCTGCTAAGTAGGGGTGAACGCGGTTCGGTTTGGTCGGTTTGGGTCATTTTTTTTCCAAACCGAACCAAACCGATTCAACCCCTCAAACCGTACCAAACCAAACCGATTTCAATTTGGTTTGGTTTGGTTTAAACTGAAAATATATAAAAATATTTTAATTAATTATTTTTACATATATATAATAGTTTTTAAGTTAAAAACAATCAAAATAAATATTATTTTACTATAAAAAATAAAAAATCTCATTTTTAATAATATTATAACAGTTTTTAATTTGTATATACTTTTTTAATTAAATCAATTTAAACGGTTTGGTTTGGTTTAAACCAGTTTGGAGAACTTCCAAACCGAACATGGTTCAAACCGAACCGATTCGAACCAAATAGGCCGGTTCGGTTTGATTTTTCGGTTTGAACCATTTAATGCTCACCCCTACTGCTAAGGCCTAAAAAATCCTATGGTGAACATGGCTCTCAAAGACCCATATTGATGTGGAGCACAATACATGGATCATGCTGCCCAAGTGAAAAGTTAATCACTTCGGTCGCTGATGGATGGCTAATTTTTCTGAATGTCCCCATCCCCAAACAGAGGCAAGCTTCTATGGGAGCACGAGGCAACATGGGCATGTACACGTGTTAAGCTTCAAGTTCCAACAATCAATTGAACAAGCTTGCTGGCACTTCCCAACTCTGTCTGAGGCATGTCGCTTGTTGCCAAGAGCAACTTGCGATAGCATTATGACACATATACTACATGGTTGTCATGGTTCTTGTTAGTTGTTAATCCCCTCCACCATGAGGAAGAGGACGAGAATGTGAATAGGGGTGAGTCTCATTTCAAACCAGAGGTCATGCTGCCAAATTCGACACTTAGTAAATGTGGAGGATGAACTAGGAGCTTGGGGTTATCATTCAAAGTCTTAGGCCATCTCAAACACCTCTGCTCTTTGTCAGGCTCATGGATGCCGTTGACATGCTCCAAGCTGTGCAAGTGGAACAACCATGACCTATTGCCTCCCCAGGCTCTTATGCATCAGCCAACCCGTCAACCTTAAAGCCCAATTGGAGGCTTAAGATGTTGAACCTCAAGCCTCTATCCAAGAGCCTATTGTCCTATCAAAAAATGTAATAGTTCCCAAAGGCTTTTTAACGAACACATCATCAATGCAAAACATGCGGACAAGGATGAGGGATTGATGACAGTAGACCTTTATAAGGTTCCACCCTATTCACGTCACTTAAGAAATTGTGTCCTGAGACCCCAAATGTCCTAAGTTTTATAGGCATGAATCCTCAAAAGAGCAATTACCAATGTGTATGACCCATATGGGTGAATTGGTCCTTGATGAGTCGTACTTGCTAAGATATCTTTTCACCACTCTAATAGGCACAACCTTTGAGTGGTATTTCAAATTGACACTCAATCAATAACGGATTAGGAAGATATGCAATGTAAGTTCATCAAATGATTTAAGCTCACTGAAAGAGGCATTATGCTCATGGAACTTACCTCCTTACAACAAAAAGTAAATGAGTTTGTTATAGAATATATCATAAAGTGGAGTTTGTTATAGAATATATCAGAAAGTGAAGAAACTTCAGCTTTTGATGCTTGAATCTGCTAGTAAACGAAGAAACAGTGGATTTATTGAAAATGGGTTTACTCCCAAGAGTTGTTAGAATTGATTCTAATAGCCAATATTCATCATGGTTCGTGGAGTCAGCCTATCCGGATTGGCCTAAGCCAACCAGATATGGGCACCTCCAGAATCCCAACCAAATTGTTTGGAATCAGTTGAATTGGCTCCTAATTGGCCAGTTCAGCTGGAATCAGATCGTAGGTGGAAAGAAAATTGAATCAGAGCCAAAAATCAGATCTGATTCATGGAACAGGGAGTCTCAGCCCTCCTCCTCCTGTGCCCAATGGACCAGACACAAGGAGGATCTCCTCCTTTCCCTTGCAGATCGATACAGCTACAGGAAGAAGCCTTTACTTCCCCCCTTTTGGGTAGTTTTGAAGCTCGCCGCTGCCAATGACTTCATTTATCGGAACCGCCACCGCCAAAAGTGTAACCACCAGCAGATTCAAGGGCTGCCGCCAGAGAAGATGCCCCTGCCACCTCCTTTTGAGCACTTTTGAACTCCACCGCTGCCGCTGAGTTCTGCTGCCAAAATTGCCATGGCCTCTGCCAAGTTCCTCTGCGGCCTTTGGTGGTTTTTGAAGTGCTGCCATCGCTTTTAGGCGGTTTTTAAAGTGTCAAAAGTCTCTTATGATGCCATTGCCATATTTTAGGGTCGCTGCTGCCACCACTGTTGAGTGTTGCTGGCATGTTTTGAAGCGCAATCCAATCTGGGCCGATTTTGGATCAACTAGATCTGATCCGGATCTAGCTGAAGCTAGATAGGATCTGGGTTGATTCTGGATCAGCTGGATCCAGTCCAAACCTAGCTGATTCACACTTGGATCTGCTAGATCTGGTGTGGATTCGCATTTGGATTACATTTAGTTGTAAGTAAACTTGACACTAATGTTTTATTTAATGTATTATGTAGGAAAATGACTGATCAGGTATATGATCATGTCGTATCCTGTGCAATTTGATGGGACTATAGATTTATGATAGATGTGGTGAACAAGAAAGTGCAATGTAAGTGCGAAAAATAAATAAATGTGAGTATTTTTTACCTTAAACAATATGTTAGTGGGATTAGTATAAATGTCAAACATTGTGATAAAGTTATTACATAATTTAGAGAAGAGATGAGAGCATACTTAATTGAAAGAGTGTTAACAATGAAAAAATAAGCATCAAGCAACAAAGATACTTATATGCCGAGCTGCTAAGACGCATGATATAAATTTAATAACTAAGAAGAGTAAAAGAAAATGGAAAAAACAAATTGATGTTAGTTTATTCAAGTTAGATGAAGATGATGTACAGACGAAGGTTGCACTACATGTAAGTAAAATGTCTGAGAGAGAAGATGAAGAGAGAAGAAAGTGGGCAGGGATCAGGTGGTTGCATTTGTTTGTTGAGTCCTCTCAACTTAAAACTAAGGGTTATGATTTTCATCTCTTGTAATCAACTCAACCCATAGATGAGTCAATGTTCAGAAGACAAAATTTTGGGCAGTGAATTATAAATCAAGTATTTAAAAGAGTCAAAGAGATTACTAAAGTTGTAAAGCAGGCAGTAAAACACCTTCACAAGTAGTTTCTACATGCAGGTTGATAACTGATAACTTTAACTGTTATTATCGTTTAAGTTGTTGTCAAATTGAGACTAATAATTGATTATATGTCATGTTTATTTCGGTGTATCAACTCATACAACTTTTGATCCATATCTTGAGACTATAGTGGATGCTATTATAGAATTTGAACTAGGATAGGATTACAAGTTATAATGTCAAAGTATATTTATGGAACTGGATTTGATGAGGAAGTGTCTGAGCTAAAATTATGGATTAATGGTTTTCACCTAATCTAACAGGAGAGGGGTGTACTATTGTAGTGATGAATGGACATGAATCACAATGAGGGATATGATAAACTTCTTAACTATTGTTGTAAGGAAAAACATTTTTGAAATCTACTGATATATCTGGAGAGAGAGAGAAAATTCAGATATCTTTTATGACTTAACGGATGATAGGATAGAAGAAATTAGAGAGGACATTGATGTTACACCAAAGTTCCAGATTTTCAAGAAGATTCCAGCTATAGTTGTTAGGCCTCCATCTCCTTTAAAAGGCAAGCGTGAAAAAAGAAAATAAAGCCCAGTTCCAGATACTTTGGATGAGGGTTTAAAAAGTTAAAAAAGGTGTATCAATATGGAACAAGTTCGCATACTGATCCACCAACACCACCAAAGCAGGGACAAGCTTAAGAAGAAGAAATAGCAAGAAAAGAAAAATGGAAGTTAGGATATCTATTTGTACAAATAATAGTATTTAAGCATCTTCTTCTCCTAATAGTCGATCAAATGTTTTTATTTTTTATATTTTTCTGATTTTTTAAATTAAAAACAATTCATTTTGATTCTGCATTGGTTTTTGGTCTGATAGATCAGTTGATTTGGCCGATTCGATCCAAATCGGTATTGGTACCCATCAATCCAAGACCCAATGAGTTATATATATAATGACGTCTGAATTATAGTTATTTTATATTGAAATTCAACTATGGCCCTAGGAAAGGCCAAAATGCCAAATAAATATACCTTGACATCAAAGGATGCAAACATGGTTATTTTCGCTTTGGTGTCGAGTAAAACAACGAAATCACTAGTGGCATTGCCTCATCCTTCTCCACTGGTGAAAAGTTCACCCAAAGGGTATGACTCCTCATTAGTTGAGTAGATGAATAAGCCTTATTTGTTCATATGAAAAGATACAAAAGGACTTATCAAAGTATGCATCAAAAGAAATCTCATTAATTTGTCGTCGTTAAAGAGACCAAAAAATGCTGATAAGTTTGATGATCTAGATCATTGTCAATGTTAGCGGATATTGGGTCATGTTATTAAGCAAGGATTGTTATGTTTTCAAAGATTTGATAAAAAGTTTAATCCAAGAAGGTATAGTCCAAACGAGAAAGCTTCACAGTCCGTACAAAGGCGACATTTACATTTAAGGTTGATGTCATCAGCCATGAAAAGGTGGTTAGTGATGACAAGGCAAATGCTGGAAACGAAGCAAATGCCACTTGGTGAATCATGCTTCATTTTGGCTTTACCAAGTGAATACCCATGGCTTTTCAATATCAATATTATGGATGGTCCATTCATGTTTTTGTAACTCCAATCTTTGAAATAAACATGACCATGATGGCTCTACCACCTCAATGTCTCTCATCACTCTTTTGTGGCAACGTATTAATATATCCGTTTATGCCCACTTCATATATCAGGGCTCTAAATGTCTTAGACATATCACCTACTCAATAAATGAGAAAAGGCTAGAATGGCTCTACAATGCCCTGACTTATACCAACATATCCTATACCCATATTCACAAAGTTTAAACCCCATCCCCATGGCTTGAGGGTCAAACCTTGACTCTCCATATGTCCCAAACTTTTTCAAACATGGTCCGAAGTTAAGTCTTGGTCATACAAAAAAAATCTAACTCTTATGGTCCAGAGACTCAATCCTTCACATATCCAAAAGATCTTGTGGACAGGAGGTGAACCCTTGCGCTTCATACATCTAAAACCTTTTCATATCCAAAACTCTGTGGTCTTGGAAAAACCTCGATTCTGTAATGTACAAATATTTCATATTTTGAGGGAAGTGTAAATCCATTAACCTTGCTAAAAAAGACAAACAAGAAAGAGGGACTTAAAATGAGGTTTCCTGATTGACTTGGCCAATTATCTTCATTTATTGACTGAGGGTAAAATTGTTCAAATAAATATAGGTAAGGACATAAGGTGGAAAGTGGAAACCTTAAAAAACACCTTAGGCTAATTAGAAATTCTATCACATGAAAACCCCCAAAAGGGTGCATAGACAAAAGTAAAAGGGGTTAGATTGGATAAAATCTGAAAGAGTGGTTATTCTAGTTAAAACAAAGGATGAAAGCTACAAGCAGAAAAAAAAAGTCTCAAGACAAAGAGGATGTTCATCTCCAGATGTCATCAAATTCTCAAGTCCATTATAATTTTTCTATACCTAGACTCACCAAAAGTCATGCCTATATAGCTTCCAAACTTATTTCTAGATGACTTCAAAACCTATGCTTACCTGACTTCACAACTCATGTTTACATAGCTTTCGTATGCTTTATTTGTCTCGTACCAACCAAAAATTATGACCATTACCATATTTATCATTATGGCCCAAAGGTGAGCTTTAATCCTCGTACAAAAATCCCATGGCCCAGAAGTGAGTCTTAATGTCCCATATACAAAAATCACATGCTTTGGAGGCGAGCCTTAATCCCCCCATACAAACTTTATGGTCTAGGGGCAAGCTTTAGTTTTTTATATAACTCATCCTATGGCAAGGAGACGAAACCCTCCATATGCCCAAAACCCTATAGCCCGGAGCAAACTTTGATTCCTCACTGCCTAAATGCCCTGTGGCTTGAGAGCAGCTTAAATCTTCTAATATTAAAAAACATAAAAAAATAACTATTGAGGTGTCCCTACAAACTTAGTCAATTATTTTCATTCATTGACTAAGGACAAATTTGTTAAAATAAACTAAGTTAAGGTGAAAACATGCAAATACGCCTTAGGCAAAATGGGTAACTTTGCTGAATAAAAACCCCCAACAAGAGCATGTGGGCAAAAAGGGGGGTAGGTATGGGCGAAAAGCCAAAAGGGTAGTTAGAGTAGTAAAAAGAAGAGGTAAGAGAATGAAAAGAAAGGAAGAAGGATTTTCATGTCAATAAAGATATGTATCTTCAAAATCCACAACTTTTAAGTCCATTTTTTAAAGGTGACAATGCCACTATTCAATATAATTATGGCAGGCTCATGGTAAGTCCATTATGGCTTTTTAGCGATTGAGCTTATCAAAACTTATGCCTATATGGTCATCATGGCATTCTCTTGCCTACAATCTTCGTGGTTCTTTATGTCCATGCTTTCTTCTTCATGATTTTTAATGCCTATACATTTCACGACTCTTTGATGCTTGGATGCATTGAAACTTAAGCCTACATGGTTGTCTTGTACCTTAACATGGCTTGCATGTGTTCAACTCACTGTCTCCTCAAACTTATACACTTCGTGGCTCATAGATACCTTTGGAGGCTTCATGATGTATGGCTTCTCATATGCTATGGATGTCATAAGGTTTTTGGATACTTACGGTATATTATATATTCGGGGTGTTTACTTCTTAAGTTAACCCAAGAAATCTAATTGGGTTATTGGCCCAACCCCAAAAATATTGGGTTGGGTTAGGTTGACAAATAGGATTGGGTTAATTGAGTTCAAAATGTTCTAATCCGAGTCATGGTTTTCCATCTTGCCGAGATCTCACGGAAATCTCGGTCTCACCAAGGGGCCGAGAAATGAGATCACCGAGATCTCACCTTATGTAGACAGATCTATAAAAAAAATTTCTGCGGGGGTTCACCCACGACTACTCTGCGTCCCATTTATGACAGTATAAATACATTTAATATATTTCACTATCACTTATACTATCACATAAAAATGTGTTACAAGTTTAATATCATATTAGTATTTAAATAAGATTATATATAAGATTAAATATTTTAGAAGCACAAAGATCATCTTTTAGTATTTAGAGTGCTTTGTAATTGTTCATTCACACAGTTGATGTACAAATGTGTTATATATTTTCATGTAAATTCATTGATGTACTCCTATCTTTATAAGATATTATGTTATGTTTCATACATATATATACATTTTGATCCAAGAATCCGAGATCTGATCTCCCGATATTTTTTCAAGATCTCTCCGAGATCCCTTCTCTTTCACCCTCCCGAGACGAAGCTGAGATCCGAGATGACAATCCTTGATCCGAGTTAACCCGAACCAAATGCAAACTTCACCTTGCATGGGTTGTTCGCTTAATGGGTCGCCCCTTTGATGAGTTTACATGGATCTATGATGGACAGTGTGTAAGATGTAAAACAACTTCAGACTGGCTGATGTGGGACTAAAAGGCAGATGCACATTCACAAATGCGCAACACACCTGGACCTTCTTTAATTCCATATCAAAATTTTGTGTCTTCTTTACTTGGCAGAGCCCTTTAAAAGAAGCCTTGCTTCCTCGTATTGCGCCAATGTTTGTCGAGTACATTTTTCATGATAAATCATTCTTAATGTTTCAGTTGATTTTAAGATAATAATTTTATTTTTGTTATCTATTAATACAAAAATATTAATTAATAGTTTTATTCAGTTCAACTCGAACCATCCTAAATTAGATTGGTTTGGTTTGATTCGAGTTGACAAGGGACTTCAGTTTGGTTTGGGTTGAAATTTCTTTACTTCAAAACCAAACTAACCCATGTACACCCCCATATTCTATGTGGCTTTAAATGTCTATGATGTAATGGCTTTGGGGTGCTTATTGCTTTTCACTGCTCTGTGATGCCTATATGCTCATAGCTTCAAAATACCTTTGCATTTCTAATGGTTTTAAATGCTTATATATACCATAGCTTTTGGATGCATACAATTTTCCATGACTTTACTATTTCTATATATGTTGCACGGCCCTAAAATGTCTACGACATCTCCAGTGGCTTCATATACCATGGCTCCGGCATGTCTCTGAGTCAACTCTACATTACTATATGGTGCCTATTCATGTTTTATTATGGCTCATGAATACATATAATTTTTTCACGGCTACCCAATGTTGATACATGTTCCATGGTACCAACATGTCTGGCTCCTTGATGACTCTTTAGTGCATCTACACATTGGAAGGCTTTAGACCTATGTTCATGGGTCAATAAGATCTATAGATGCTTCATGACATCTTAATGTATATGCCTTCGTGCCTTTGTGATGTCTATACATGTCCTATGGCTCCAGAATGCCTATGATTATCTAATAACTCTTTGATACCAAGGAATGGGTAGGGGTAAATCTTGGGCCAAAATGCCCCTCCACCTTCATATAAATAGAGCTCAAGGTTCACACTTGAAGGAAAGGAGGAAGCCATCGATGGTGGAAGAGGCTAGCGAAGGAGGTTTAGATTCTTTAGAAGACCTCTTTCAAGAAGATCCAAGGAGCTTCCACAGAGCACAAGAAGGCTTCAAGCTTCCCAGGGAAGAAAATCCCAAGATTTCCACACTAGGTTTAGGGCATAGGAAGCTTCATTGGATCGATCGAACCAATGATTTAATTTCTAAGAGGCTCTCTGATCATCAGGCTGAAATTTTTAAATATTCAAATGAATGTTTCAATAGCTTTAAAGAACATAACCAAAAGATAAGGACATGAAGAAGTTTGATTCATCTGGTTATGTGGTCCTAGAATGTGCTGAAACTGGGCTTAGCACATCCATGCCCAATAAAGCTTTTAGGCCAGATCAATGGATGATGCAGCCATCAGTGGGGCCAGGAAAAAATTTCTTGGCTGACCTATTTACACCCTTTATCGATCTGGCCCAATAAGCTACTTCATACATTTGATCCCTCGTTTTTTTTTTTCTATAGAGACTCGGAATCAACAATAAACAACCACCCCAAGCACGGTGCCTGCCTCACCCAACAAATTCCCTCCACTTCACCAGACCTGTCAACAGATCTGATCCAGGAATCAATCTGCTCCTGTCCGTCCTGATGTCCCCTCACCCCATTCTCCATGCCCACTGTGAAACATTATCTTATGCCCTGGCTACAACTCTAACCTCCCCAACTCCATTGTGCCACCTGTCATGGAGGTGAGGTAAAGCTTCAGCCAAATCCTTCCCCCTTCACTGAATTCTGACTCTCTCCCTCCCCAGTCGCCTTCATCTTAATCCCATTTCCAGCCCTCTCCCCTCCCCCTCCATTCTCAGTCCAACTCCCCACCCTCTTCCCCCTTAACTTTTTGTTTCAAACCTTCCCCTCTCCATTCTCAGTCCTGAAGACCTCCTCTTCCCTGCACTCTAAATCCCTCTCCCTTCCTACCTTCGGCCCTCCACTGATTTGCTCTGTCTCAATGCCAACAGTCTTAGTTTTGACCCCTCTTTTCCTCCACTCTGTCCCGTCCTCCTCTCTTTGGCCTCTACCTCCACTCCCAGTCCTATGACCCTGGCCACCCACATTTTTATTAATTATTTGAATATATTAATTATTTTAATAAAGTTGTTTGTTTTATTTATCTAATGTTATATGAATGAAGATGTCACAATTGGTTGATTTCTTAATTGAGTTGTTTATTGTCTATTGAGTTGATGATATTAAGTTGATCTAAATTGATTTTATTAAATTTATGCATTTTTTCCATTTTTGAATTGATATTGTCGATCTTTTTTGTTTTAGATTTATGTTATGCTGTAATTTTTCTGTTTTTTGTTACAGAAGTTGGCTGTAATTTTATATTTCTGTCATTTTGCATTTCACTTCTGAATGTATGATGTTATTTAGTATCTCATGCATTCAATTGTAAAACAGTAAAATAGAAGTTGGGCATCCTAAGTGATGGGGACATATTTTGCATATTTTGGGTTTTCTGTTACTTATGTCCCTACGAGGACAAGTTTGTAAATAGAAGTCTTAGAGGGTCTTTTTTTTAATTAGTCATCTCCTCCCTCTTTAAAAGAGGACCCGATGTACATATGGAACCAAGTGAGATTGAAATTTTTGGAGCCTTTGGCTTGGTGTCCCGAGTAGGGGGCTGCGGCCCCGGATCTTCTTCCTCTCCACCCCCCCCCATGGCGATGTCCTTCTTCTCCTTCCATCTTCCAGAACCGGCAGGTAGCCGATCCTCTCCCCCTCCTCATCCTCTGGCCTCCGTGCCATTCCTCCCACTTCTCTTCACAGGTCCGACAGCAACACCTCCACCAGCCGGCGTCCCCCATCCTCCTCCTCCGGTAGCGTCCTGCCTCGACGACGGCGCTGGCGGGATCTACCCCCCCCCTTTCGCGGAGGCAGATGATAGAAGGAGAAGAAGGAGTCGACGAAGAGGCTACGGGAGGTGGGTCCGGCGATCCCCGGAATCCTCTCCCCCTTGCGGCCTCCTCCCACGGCGACGGCGAGCTCCGCAACTCCCTCTCTGTCGCTCCGGCTCCGCCTTCGTACGCCGTGCGCCTCCGCCGGCCGGACAATGCCGTGGCTGCGGGGACCTTCGCCTGCCCCCTCCCCGCTCCGCGCCCCTGCGGCTCCCTCCACCGGACGACAACCACGATGGCGTACGCGCGCGGCCCCGTCCGAATGGCGACGACGGCACGAACGGCGCTCGGGCGAGGACGACGCGATGCGCGGCCCCTTTTGTCGCGGTGTGCCCCCGCGAGGGAGCCCCACGATGTCGCCACGGCGACGGAAGGACGTCGGTCCTCGCGCGGCCACGCGACTACCCCGCGAGCGGCGAGCCCCCTCGGAAGACGGCCACGACCCCCGCCCCTTCCGTCCCACGCGTGAGCGCCCGCGCACGGCTCGCGGCCGGCCGGTCCGCGGCCCGGAACCGCCGGTTCAACCGGTTCGACCGGGTTTAAGGCCGGTTCAACCCGGTTCGACCCGGTTCAGGCCGGTTCAGTGTCTGAACCGGCCGGTTCAGTCCGGTTTGAGTCGATCCAGGTCGTTTTGGACCTAGTTCGGACCTGTTTCGACCGGTTCGGGCCGATTTAGGCCTATTTTGGGTTCGTTTAGGTCTGTTTAGAGCGATTAGCGCCGGTTTTGAGTCGTTTTCGTTCGGTTTGGCCGGATTAGCCGGTTTGTCCCGCATCAGTTTGGTATCAGAGCCCGGAATCGACTCGTTCCCACGAGTCGAGTCTTGGGTACGTCCGAACCGGTTTAAAAACTCGAGGTCGAGTTTTCTCCCGGTCGGAGAGAATGATGGGGACATATTTTGCATATTTTGGGTTTTCTTTTACTTATGTCCCTACGAGGACAAGTTTGTAAATAGAAGTCTTAGAGGGTCTTTTTTTTAATTAGTCATCTCCTCCCTCTTTAAAAGAGGACCCGATGTACATATGGAACCAAGTGAGATTGAAATTTTTGGAGCCTTTGGCTTGGTGTCCCGAGTAGGGGGCTGCGGCCCCGGATCTTCTTCCTCTCCACCCCCCCCATGGCGATGTCCTTCTTCTCCTTCCATCTTCCAGAACCGGCGGGTAGCCGATCCTTTCCCCCTCCTCATCCTCTGGCCTCCGTGCCATTCTTCCCACTTCTCCTTCACAGGTTCGACATCAACACCTCCACCAGCCGGCGTCCCCCATCCTCCTCCTCCGGTAGCGTCCTGCCTCGACGACGGCGCTGGCGGAATCTACCCCCCCTTTCGCGGAGGCAGATGATAGAAGGAGAAGAAGGAGTCGACGAAGAGGCTACGGGAGGTGGGTCCGGCGATCCCCGGAATCCTCTCCCCCTTGCGGCCTCCTCCCACGGCGACGGCGAGCTCCGCAACTCCCTCTCCTGTCTGCTCCGGCTCCGCCTTCGTCTGCCGTGCGCCTCCGCCGGCCGGACAATGCCGTGGCTGCGGGGGACCTTCGCCTGCCCCCTCCTGCTCCGCGCCCCTGCGGCTCCCTCCACCGGACGACAACCACGATGGCGTCTGCGCGCGGCACCGTCCGAATGGCGACGACGGCACGAACGGCGCTCGGGCGAGGACGACGCGATGCGCGGCCCCTTTTGTCGCGGTGCGCCCCCGCGAGGGAGCCCCACGATGTCGCCACGGCGACGGAAGGACGTCGGTCCTCGCGCGGCCACGCGACTACCCCGCGAGCGGCGAGCCCCCTCGGAAGACGGCCACGACCCCCGCCCCTTCCGTCCCACGCGCGAGCGCCCGCGCACGGCTCGCGGCCGGCCGGTCCGCGGCCCAGACCGCCGGTTCAACCGGTTCGACCGGGTTTAAGGCCGGTTCAACCCGGTTCGACCCGGTTCAGGCCGGTTCAGTGCCTGAACCGGCCGGTTCAGTCCGGTTTGAGTCGATCCAGGTCGTTTTGGACCTAGTTCGGACCTGTTTCGACCGGTTCGGGCCGATTTAGGCCTATTTTGGGTTCGTTTAGGTCTGTTTAGGGCGATTAGCGCCGGTTTTGAGTCGTTTTCGTTCTGTTTGGCCGGATTAGCCGGTTTGTCCCGCATCACTAAGTGCCTAAGGTGAGGTGAATCCCTCTCGTTGGGCGTCTCATGTCTCATATAACAAATTTCTGTTTTACATGTTTCAAATGTTAGATGATTCATATTTCTTTCTGCTAGAATGTAAGTTGGGAGATTTTTCATGAAGAGCTTTCTTGCTTGTGAGACTTGATAATGTATATGTTATCTTAACTCTCTTAATTTTGGTGAACTACTTTTCACTTCTCTGAAAACTTTTGTCATGATGTTTGATGCTTGACGCGAGCCAATAAGAGAAACTGTGTATGAACATGTAGACATGTCGTAATACCGTTTGACCCAAAATAAATTAACAAAACCTCTTGCAGGCTGAAAGTGCAATTGCTGCTCTCAATTGCAGCGGCGTGGTGCTTGGCTCCTTGCCTATAAGGTATGAACTAAACGTGTAACACCTGTATATTTGCAGCTCATCACCTCTATTCAGACATGATGTTAAGATGTAATCCAGGGTTAGTCCGTCAAAGACTCCTGTTCGTTCACGCGCTCCTCGGCCGTCAATGCAGTAATCTTGCTGGTGGATAGGCATCTCACAGGATATGTATACACTTCATACATGTACAGAGGCCCGCCTCTTGAGTTAATTTCTGTTCGTTCATTTTCTGGTTTTGCAAAATCGGGCCAATCTTGAGCGAAGGGTGGGTATGGAGTTTCTTGGCTGGAGTGTAAGGGCGCTGAGGCTTTTGAGGGTCCGCTACGGTCCATGTAGAGGGCAGGTGTCTGGGAAGTCTTCTGTTTGCCTTATTAACGCATCCTTATTTGATTTGGAGGGGCCCTAATGGACGGACACCTATGCACCGCATAGCCATATGATGCCTGCATCTCTCGCGGGTGAGGTAATTCGTGTAATTTCTCCTTGGAACTAAGGAACTCAAATGTCCTTAACCTTAAGGTACACTACTATGAGTTATTCAGTTTATTCAATTCTTTATTTTTGCTTCTTAGTCCGGTTCAGGGAGTTGATGATGTGTTGTTCTATGCCGGTGTGTAGTTCTATCTTTATACTTTGTACGGTATCATTGACTACCTTAGTCTTTTTTCTTTTTTTTTGGTCACGCGCTGACCTAGTGGCCGCAGGCGCCCGCTGCGCTGCGCTGCGGACAGCGGAGGTTTGGACCCGTTCGAACCTCACTGAACACCCCCAAGGGGTGTCTCTAACACCGCCAAGAAGCGAGGCCCAGACCTTGCACCCCCGCAAGGCCATGCCAACCGAGTGAAGCTGGGTCGGCGACTACCTTAGTCATAGGAGGCGAAAGATGGTAAATCTTGTCCTGTCCCAATCGCCGGGTTTGACCGACCACTCGACCAGGGATCTGACCTTTACTTGCTGTGTTCTTTGACGTCAGTTTTCTCTGTTGACTTGACACACCCACATCCTCTTCCAATTGTCTCGGTAAGGCACTCTGGCAGCCTCTGGATGTCCTAATAGGTTGCCTGGTTCATCTTTCGCCCCAAGTGCCTTCTTGAGGAGTCTCGATCATCACAGTTGACACTGGGACAGTTCCCTCAATTACCGATAGAAACGCACCACATTTGCAACCTACGTTTAGGATGCATTTCGTTCGGGTCGTGTCAGAGATTTTTGTTACCTAGATTTTTTTTCTATTTCTTTGAACTTTCCGAAATCTCTCATCTACTTTTTTTTTTCACGGAAGCCAAAAATAATCTGATGTATTTTGTTATATTTTTAACTTGGAGGTTCTTCCCCGAGTAACCCGTCCAAATGCTACCTTAACTTAAGACAACATATTTATAACTATTAAGAAGTTCAATAACGTATTTATAACGTATTCTTACAGGGTGTTTGGTTGTTCAATAATTTTTTATACATTTTCATTATAAAATGTTATATCAAAGTGTGGGTGAGTTAATGACATAAAATTGTGTCGGGAGAGATGTGATAACAAAAAAAAACAGGTATCGTATACGACCAAACAAGGTGGAAGATCACATGTTAAAAAAAAGGCTAAAACATTTTCTTATTTAAGAAAGAATTTTTTTTAAAATTTTTTTAATGATCATCAGACATCTCTTTTATTTGTTACGAAAATATAAACTTGTAACAAAAATTGAAATCATGGTGGAACCAAACATCCCATTATGCATGTTTTATTAATCCTTATTCATATTTTACTCTCTTCTACGTTCACAAACTCCGCATGCACTTTTCCGTGGTCCCAAGTGCACCATTTTGACTTCAATGTGTGTGTAAAGGTGACGCATTCTTGTTGGCAACCGAGGGAATTTCCACCGAGTGTCAAATAAGGTGATCTGAACTCCTTTCTTAGCGCTTCTTTTCGAAATTTTCAACCAAGGCGGCTCACAACCACAAGACTCTTCGTCTTAAATCACTTGCATCATATGTATGTGGGGGAGTGGGATTCTTTTGGTTAGGTGTTGAGTAGGGGTGCAAACGAGCCGAGCCGAGTCGAGTAGTATGGTGTTCAAGCTCGACTCATTTATTTTACACGAGTTCAAGTTCGAGTTCGAGTTTTAGCAAATATGTGGAACCCTTGTTTAAGCTTGATTCGTTTATTAATCGAGTCGAGTCGAGTTCGAACTCGAGTAGTAGTTAGAATAAAATTTAATTTACATTCAAACTTAAGTTATATACAAATTCGTTTATAAAACTCAAAATCAATGAAAAGTCATTTATAAAACTCTAGATTTAGCTCATTTATGAAACTCAATCTAAGTTTAAACTAAAAATTTAAATTATTTAATATATTTAAGTAACAATATATAATTATTAATACTTATAAATTAATTTTTAAAAATAAATATATAATATAATATTTAATCGAATTGTTTGCGAGTTTATCAAGCCAAGTAGGAATCTGCTCAAGCTCGACTTGATTAATGAGTCGAACTTTATCTTTTGTTCAAACTTGTTCATTTAACATAATAAACGAGTCAAATCGAGTTTTTATCGAGCCAATTTTCGAGTTACTTGTCGAGTATATTAGTTCGTTCGCACCCCTAGTGTTTAGAGATAATTCTCTTTGCCAGGATACAAACATATGAGATTCACATATTGTATCGATCTTATTAGTAGTATATATATATGTATTATATAGCATGTCTCGTATTATTCACACGTGAATTGAAGAAAATACCCTCTAACACCCGATTGAGGAAATCCCCACTCTTATGACCAACAGGTGCAACTAAAGAGCCTACTTGGTTTCATGTAAAACTAAAATGAAGGAAAAAAATCTTTCTCAGAATATGCTGCTAAAAAAAGTGAAAACATTAGTTGATTTATGGTCATCTGCGGATTATTTTCTTAGAAACTTTTATCAGTCATTTGATACTTTGCAAAGTGCTTCAACCAGAACATAATAGTTGTAGATAATTTTATCAATACTTGTATAATAAAACCATTTATTTATAGTAAAATATGGATGCAAAAACTGAATCAAGTAAGTTACTTTGCATGCAGTTATTATTTTTTAAAAAAAATTAAAAACTAGTTTCTTATTTGGATACTGGTAAGTTATTTCTCTTGAAAACAAGTCTATCGTTTTATTATTTTAAAATCATTTTACTACATTACTTTTAGACAATCGGGTAACTGTGAGTTATTTTTCTTAAATCATAATCAAGAAAATCGTTCAAAACAGGATACCCGAAATCAAGAAAATCAAGAAATACCGGGTTCTCCTCGGTGAAAGGAGAATGCTTTTCTCTGACCACACTTTCACCAGATAAAAGTAGGGGTGTCAATGGGCCGGGCCGGGCCCGGCCCGAGGTCGGCCCGCTTAGGGTCTGGTCCAAAATATATCGACCCGGCCCAACCCGGCCCGCACTACATTGTTGGCCCGACCCGACCCGGCCCACAAAAATTATTGACTTGGCCCGACCCGGCCCGGCCCGGCCCAACTATATATTTTATAAATAAATATTTATTAAATATGATAAATTTAATTATTTAAGATAACATTATAAAATTAATAATAATTTAATTAAAATATATTTTTCATAAGTAAAAATGATGTTTTTGACATAAAAAATTGAAAATTATTTGACCCATTTTAGCTCGCGTTGGCCCGCTTCGGCCCATATGTCGGCCCGACTAAACCCCGCGGGCCAAAATCTTTGGCCCGTCAAATGACCCGCAGCCGGCCCGGCCCGCGAACCCGTGGGCCGGCCCGGCCCATTGCCACCCCTAGATAAAAGCTCCCTCACTTTTCAACAATGCCTAACGGTGAGATTTTTTAGGTCGGTCAAGGGCTTGACGCGCCTGTCATGTTTAACTACTAGATAGATGATATGTATCTAATCTGATCTGAGTTGAATATAGATATAAATTATATATTATAGGTTGCATATTCTCTCTTTTCGGAACGATATTGATTACAAAAGAAGAGTAAGAACCATGTATAATCAAAAGAGGAGGGAGACCATAAGGTAAAAAAAAAAGGGTCTCACCATTTTAGAATACTTTGAAAACATAAATCGTTGATGATTGCCAAACACCCTTTTAACAAGGTTTGTTACAAAAATATATTTTTTTGTAGGGAAAACTCAATTTATCAGACAACCAAACACCGCATTAGCTCAAAATAGATGGTTGATTACACAGGTGCCTCAATGTAGACATGCTATTGTCTATTGAATATATTCATCTCATATTTAAAATATAACCATTATATATATATGTCCTAATCTTTGATGGGTAGCTTTGCCGACAAAGAGGGGGAGGGCTATCGGTACATGAGAGAGAGAGAGAGAGAGATCACATAGCATGGTAATCAAGTAACTTAACTCGAGTAAACAATCTTTAGTTAATAATCCATTCGTTCAATAACAGCAGGTAAAAAAAAAAAAACAGCAGCTCAAAAGCAAACATATTTTGCCGATGAATTGAACCTTAAAAGGACTCCCAGAACGTACCGAGATTTCACGAGAATGTTTGGAGTTCTGGTAAGCGCCAAACCTTTCTTTTATGCTGGCCAAGGAAAGTACGTTTCTCAGCGGCATAAACACAAACACAAGGCGTACATGTAATCTGGACTACAGCGAACCTCAGAAGAGAAAGGAGGAGGGGCGCGACGGCGTGGAGAGAACACGGTTTGCCGGAGATGGCCGGCGGGTCCCGTCGCCTGCAGGAAGCCGCGTCCGGTCCAAGCGGGGGAGCAGCACGCCCGCCCGTCCACCACTTCCCCCGATGAAGAACAACAACAACAAGAAGAAGAAGAAGAAGAGGAAGAAATCATAACCGAATCGGCCCGATCGTCTCCGCCGACGATCCCACCTCGCACCGACGGCGAGAAAATCCGGTGGGCCGGCGAAAAAGGGAGGGGGGCGGCGGCGGCGTCGGCGGCAGCACAGAGAGGTCGGTGAGGGGTTCGCGTGAGAAACAGAGCGGCCGAAGGAGGCCTTTAAGGGCCCCCACATGTCCGTCACTTTCTCCCCTCCTGGGCCACCGACCGGGCCCATTTTTTATATTTCTTTGACTCCATGACGTAGTGCCGACGGCCCAAAAAGTTTGGATAGACGTTCGAACTAGTGACTTCTACTCTCCAATACGGTAATGTCAATCGACCCAATTTCTATTCATCTTGGGATACGGTTCTTTTTTATTTTCAACTCTTTTTCTTCCTAAAAATTAAATTTTATGTTTTGATTTTTTTCCCAAAAATCATAATCTAGGTGAGTACGTATTATGTCAGCCTAGAATTAAAGGCGAGTGTTCGTCGAGGAACGTGCCCAATCGAGACTAAAGAGGGTTGTTCCGTTCTCAGTTGAATATTTATTTAAACTTTGTGGAACTAAATCTAGGTAAGATATTTATTTTTTTAATCTCACTCTCTTTCTTTTCCTGACTTACTTTTTAGCAAAATGAATATTTACGCTCTCTCTCACCGTGCGGCCCACTTACCCGCCATATCTTCCTTCCTTTCAGCTCTTCTCGCAACAGAAGTAGCAGCGGCAGCACAGCAGCGGTTGTCGTGGTTACAGAAGGGCAGAGGAAGAAGAAGCAGGCGCGGAGATGGGAAACTGCGCGTTCGGAGCCGGAGGCCTCGGAGGTGCGGACGAGCACCTGACCATCCGGGTGGCGACGTGCGGCGGCGGCGTGATGGAGCTTCGCCCGCCCGTCACCGCCGAGCACGTCGCCCAGGGCTTCCCCGGCTGCGGCGTCTTCCGCAGCGCCGACGTCCTCTCGCCCCCTCTTCTCCACGACGAGGAGCTGCTGGCGGGTGAGCTCTACCACCTCCGCCCCCTCCGCGGCGACCCCCGCGCCGGGGCGACCCTCCTCCCCTCCGCCGCCGCTCCCTACCGCGTGTCCTACGACCCCCACGAGCTCTGGAGGCGACAGGAGATGGAGGCCCTCCCGAGATGGAGCTCCGGAGGCGGCGGGGACGGCGTCTGGAAGGTGAGACTGGCCATCAGCCCGGCGCAGCTCGCGGAGATCCTGTCTCAGGGTGGTTCGAGGACGGAGGCGCTGATAGAGAGCGTGCGGACGGTGGCTAAGTGCGGCGGCGGCGGCGGCGTGCCCGCCTCCGCGCCGTCCAACCTTGACCGGTGGAGCCTCGGCGGCAGCCGCATGGCTCCTTCTGAGTACATGGCGTAGCAGCACTACTCACGTCTGAGACCGGATCCCCTTAGGTGGACACTCGAGGGGTCTGATCAACCTCTCTCCCATTGGGGTGACAAGACGGTGATTTGACAAGAATCTTGTCAGCCCCAACGTGAGAGGGGCTGACCGGACCACCTTAAGTGCTCACCCGAGGAGATCCGGCCTCCTCATATCTATGTTGAGTACTACAATGGACCCCCTCTCTCTCTCTCTCATGATTATCATAGCATGTGAGAGGGGGTTCTAATGTTCCATGTATGAGATTTGTGTGGAGTGGAGATTTTATCAGTAAGAGATCTCAGTAGCCTCTAACTAGACAAAACAAATGTGGTCCACAAAAGGATAAAAGAAAATACATCAGAAAAAGATACGTGTGTGGATCTCATTTGCATGTGTCTGTATTAGAAAGGACCTTCTCCCGTTGGTGTGACTGCCCTCTTTTTTGTGCGTTGAGTAAGTATATATATGTTGATGTTGCTTGTTAGCATTAATGATGATCAATTTTGTGTATAGGTTGTGCATATATGATAACACCCATTGACCAAAGTGAATATTTAAGTTGGTGAGTATGCTTTCTCCTCATCCTCAGCCCTCACTACTGATGTCCCTTATTTCATAAGATATGACCATGCACCTTGTGATGGTGATCTTTCCCAGTACACATCAATTGGGTGTCCAAATAGTAGTACTGGTTACTTAGATTGGATGATGTTGATTGGCCAAGGAGGGCATGGTCTTCATGATCTTGCTTCACTTGTCACTGGCATGTGGCAATCAGAGATGTCCCCTCAGCAGACCATCAAAAGCACCATATCAGATACTGTCTATGAACAATTTGAAGGGGGAGCTTGTGCTAGTTGTTGGCACTCATATATTTATGTTATGATTTATGGGAGATGATAATATTTGCCATGGACACAAAACTGAAGTCAAGAAAAGGGTCATATACAAAGCACAGAGGAGGTAGGAGAAACAGAGAGGAAATTGTTGTTTGAAGGAGGAGATGAGTAGAAAGAAAATCAGGTAATTAACCTACAAGCATAGAAAGCCTGCCTAATATGTAGGATCAGATCAGCCTAGAGTAGATATTCTTTTTTAGATTAAAATACTTGTATCATTATAGAAACATACATATATTTGATGATGTTGTTATTATTAGCAATAGTAGTGTTACCGTTAAGTATTGTACATCAAGAGTAACACGTATACACATACAAGATTCTCTCATTAGATCAAGATATTCATAGTTTTATAAAAAAACACAGGTATTACTATAAATATTGTACATATAGAGAAATATATATGTACAAGATTCTTTTTTTAAATCCATTAAACACTTATATTCTTATAGAAACATATATACTAGTTGTTATGATTATTAGTATTAGTATTACTGGAAATGTTATTATTATATTTCGATTTAATTCTCACCTTTGTTCGATTTCACAATCCAGAAAATCATACCAAATCAAGGCTTCGTTCAACTTGAATAGAATTGAACTGAAATACATGCAATGGGGTTGAGCTAATTAGTGAACACCCCACGGTACCCCTGACGGCAATCTACTATAACTTAATTAAAATATCACTTCTTTAAATTTTAATTTTTTATTATACTTATAATATTATTTTAAAAAATAAATTTTATGATAATGTATTAATGAAATAAAAATTTCGGGCCGGACCGGACAAGTTAACATTTTTTGCGGACCCGATATATTTTGGAGCAGGCCTTAGTTAGGATCAAGGAAGGTGGGGTCGGGAGTCGGGATTGAGTCGGTTTGGCCCCAAACCGACCTGGGTCGGCCGGGGTCGCGACCCGGGTCAGGACGGGGTCGGCCCGGGTCGCAAAAAATAATAAAAAAAATTAAAAATGGGGTCGGGATCTTGGGGTCGTGACCGAGTCGGTCGGCCCCAAAACCAACTGAGTCGGGTTCCAAAACCAACTGAGTCGGGTTCGGGTCGCGACCTGGGTCGTGACCCGGCGAACCATGGTGAGGATAGGCATACATTCAAGATTGAGCGTTTGATTATACGACAAACAGAGCTTTCTCTACGAGACATTTTTGTTTGTGATAAACCTGTTCAAAAAATTTGTCCACCATAACTTAGATATATTATATAAAACTTCTTAGAATCTATAAAACACTGTTTTTCCTTTCTGATGCTCCAACCTAATCATTCTTTTATAGATGATAACTTCGTTATGGTATATTATTTTCTCGTTAAGTATGATAAATCTACAAGTTAACCGTCCAAACTTTTATTTTAAATATGATAATTCAGTATGAACTATAAAAACTTTATTGCAGCCTCGCGTATATGGAAACAACTAGGGGTGTAAACGAAATCCGATAATCTGAAATTTCGATTCGATTCCGATAAAAATTAACGGGTTTGGAAACTATTTTTGTATCCTATAAGCTATCGGAATCGGAATCGGATATTCCGATAGCTTATCAAAATTGGAATCAGAATCAGGTGATTCTATTTTCGTTTATCCGATTTCGATAATAAATAAATAAATAAAAGTAAAAATAATCGAAATAAAGTCAAATAAATCATAAAATATAATATATATAAATTGATAAAATAAAAAAGTTTTAAAATATTATATCAAATTTTATTTAAAATATGTGAATTATTAATGAATATTTGAATAAAAATTAATATCTAATATCGGAATCGAAAATTATCGGATTCGATTCCGATTTCGATAACGGAATCGGATCGAAATCAGAACATGGTGATTCCGAATTATCGGAATCGAATCGAAACACCTTATCCCTTATCAGAATTGAAATCGGATTTTGTGATTCCGCTATCAAATCCGACCCATTTACACCCGTAGAAACAACCCACCGGCCCATTTTTTTGGCCCATTAGTCACGAATCTGTTAGTGGCAACGTTTGACAAGCTGACCATTTTGTGGTAACGTGTTATACGTGGAGCAGGACTTCGGATTGGCCTTTTTATCATACATTTTGCCAAGCTTAGTAAAAATATGATTTAATTGAGAGCCTAATTTTTAGATAAAAAATATGAGATCTGTTTTTTTTTGTTTTTTTGTGGCCGTCCCTCGTCTATTATTTAGTTATATATGGTTCTAACTTTTTTATGATCCTTCCCCACCAAATATGATGATTTTGTGATCTTTTAGTGATCTTAGATTTTAGTTTGATACTTAATTTTATCATGAAAATGAATGAAAATCGTTGTGCAAAATAAAACACCTTAGCATGTGATCAAAACAAGCATGCTGGTAAATTCTGAAGTTAAGAGTGTAGTTAATTAAAAAAAATTAGCATAACGAAGAGTTAAAATAATATTGTAGAATTACCTGATTTACTGTTTGTAACAGATTACTTGCAAATTTTAGTTATTGCATTCAAAGTTTGTTTTCATTAGACTGCACATGGTTCTAGATTTCTTTAGGAGCGGCAATGGACAGGGCTGACCCGCGGGCCCTCGGGCCGGGCCAGCCCTGGGCTGTGTTTCGGGGCAGATCAACGGGCCCTCAAGCATTAGCCGGGCCAAGAAAACAGGCCCGCGGGCCTTGTTCCACGGTAATATCTGCTGTCCAGCATTGGACACTGTATTTGGTCCGCCAGCACACATGAAAATTCTTGTTATTTTATTTCTATAGAACTTTTTGCATGCATGAATTGGAACAAGGAACAAGGTACGCAGACTATCTGACAATTTTTTTAAAAAATAATATTTTAAAATAATAAAATATATACTTAGTTTTAACTATAGTTGCATATCTATGATTATTTGGGTGTTAAACAATATGTTTTTATCTATGTATTTATTTTTATTTCTAGATTCAAATTTTCTTTTTGGTAGTTGGTGTGATGTTTAAAAATTTTAAAAATATGACATGTATTTTATTATATACTAAAAAAATTAAGCGATTCAGTCAAATTTATATACTTTATTATAAATTAAAAATTATGAATGCGTAGTGCATCTACTATTCTTATTTTAATCATGTTTCAAATTTTTTATCAAACTCATCGTACCTTAATATTTTAAAAAAGAATCTTAGTTTTAATTTTGTATGTCATATTAAGACTTTGGTAGGAGATATTTTAAAATTTTAAAAAATTATATATATTTGAAACATCGAGCTGGATCGGGCCAAATCTATATTTTATTATACGGGCTGAGCCGGGTGGACCCAATGATATAAAGTGGGTTGGGCCGGGCCGCCCATTATATATTAGTAGGGGTGCGTACGAACTAATACACTCGACAAGTAGCTCGAAGCTCGGCTCGATAAAAACTCGACTCGACTCGTTTATTTTGTTAAATGAACAAACGAACAAAAAATAAAGCTCGACTCATTAAACGAGCCAAACTTGAACAGACTCCTGCTCGGCTTGGTAAGCTCGCGAGCAGCTCGATTAAATATTATATTATATATTTATTCTTAAAAATTAAATTTTAAGTATTAATATTTATATAGTATCACTTAAATATATTAAATAATTCAAAATTTAAGTTTAAACTTAGATTGAGTTTCATGAATGAGCTAAATCTAAAGTTTCACAAATGATTTTTTATTGATTTTGAGTTTATAAACGAGTTTGTATATAGCTTAAGTTTGAATATGAATTGAATTTTAGTCTAACTACCACTCGAGTTCGAGCTCGACTCGGCTCGATTAATAAACGAACCAAGCTTGAACAAGGGTTACACATACTCGCTAAAACTCGAGCTCGAACTCGAACTCGTGTAAAATAAATGAGCCGAGCTTGAACACCATACTACTCGACTCGGCTCGGCTCGTTTGCACCCCTATATATTAGAGCGGACCTTAGTTGGGACATCTGCAGGCTGCCCAGAATGTTACGTTGATGGATTATAAATGTAGCAAGTTGATGGATTATAAATGCAGCAAGTTAGGACAAATATTTTTTATTTTCAAATTAAGCAAGTGATAACGGTTGAATGATAACTATTTTTTATTTTCAAATTAAGAGGTGTTGAGTGGTATTTTCATCACATGAACATAAATAATTATGCTATATCATATTATAAATATTTGTACAATTTTTGTCATATTTATAATTTTTTATCATATTTATATTATTTTTTATTTTTAACTTTATATATATTTTTATATTAGAAAGATCGGGTCGGGCCGGGCCAAATTTAATTTTTATGCGGGTCGGGCCGGGTCGGGCAAAAATATAATGCGGGTCGGGCTGGGCTGGGCCGGCCCGTTATAATTTGATTTGGGCTTTTATTGGGTCAGCTTCGGGCCCGGCCCAACCCGGCCCATTGACACCCCTACGTGCAAGCGGAGGTGCAAACTAACCAATACACTTGAAAAATAATTTAAAATTTAACTCGATAAAAATTCGATTTAACTCCTTCATTACATTAAATGAATAAATTTGAACAAAAAATAAAATTTGACTCATTAAACGAGTCAAGTTTGAACATACTTTTACTTGGCTCGATAAACTCGCGAATAATTGAATTAAATACTATATTATATATTTATTTTTAAAAATTAAATTATAATTATTAATAATTATATGTTATCACTCAAATATATTAAATAATTTAAATTTTGAAATATATCTTATAATATGTTAAAAAGAACGGGCCGGGCCGGGTCGGGCCGGGCCAAACTTATAATTTTTTTGGGCCGGGCCGGGTCGGGCCGAAATGTAATACGGGCCGGGCCGGGCCGGCCCATTATATATTGGAGCGGGCTTTGTTGGGCCGGCTGCGGGCCGGGCCGGGCCGGGCCCATTGACACTCCTAGATTTCTTCGATTATGGCTAATTAATAATTAGTTCTAATGTTTTTTCATTATTAATTCTGTCTGTGAAATAGGAAGAGGTTTCAAATTTTATATTCCTACAATTTTTGATTAAAATGAGTCAATAGACCTTCCACCAGTCTTAAAATTTCATTTAGTCACCTTGGAATGTTATTTATGCTTGTTATCACTTTATATGTCGTCAAGTTTATAATTTATATATTTTTATTTCATTGTAATATTATTAATTCTTAAACATACAATCAAAATATGAAAAACAGAGAGGAACTGATTGATTTTAATTTTGGATTTGCGAAGCTAAAGTGAAATATCAGATTTCATAGTTTATAGAATAAAGTAGTGGAACTTAAACCAATTAACTTTTATCAAAATCAAAATGAACCTTGAGAATCTCAATTTCCACCCCTTATGGGGTGTTTGGTTACATGATAATTTTTTGTACACTTTCATGATAAAAAATTGTATTAAAATAAAAAGTGAGCCAACTCATGACATAAATTTATCATGTTTGGAGGGATGTGATTACAAAAAAGAGTAACTATCACACAAGATCAAACAAAGTGGAGGACCACAAGAAAAAAAGAAAGAGGTGAGACTCTCTTTTTTTTGTTTAAGAAGAAAATCACTTTTAAAACATAAAATTGTCATGATTACCGAACATCATTTTTAACAAGTTTTCTTACAATTTTTAAAAATTAAAACAAAAACCTTCGTTATCATGCAACCAAACACCCCCATTAGAATGTACTTATAAGACGAGATTATGAAAAAGATCATTATTAAAATCTCTAATACAAATGTATCTTGTCTTTTGGCAGCTTCTAGATATATATATTGTAGCGACAACTGAATCAGAATTTTTCTAACCTGTAATTCTGTCAAAGGATAGAGAATTTGGAGCTCTTGATTGTACATCCTAATTAAATACTTGATCATACTTTTATGCCATAAAAGTATTTTTAAAATTAAATCATAAGATGTAGTCTTTAAATATTTTTATATGATATTTCCTTGGGGATAAAACTTAAACGTAAAACATATATCCATTGACCACAACTATCTTAATCAAATCTAGTACTTTCTACAAGTCAAGAGATTAATGGTGGCGCTTGCTTTGGCTTGGGAACTCTCAATTAACTTCTTATATTGTGGTAAATAAGTATCGAATTTGATTAAGATAATAGTTGCTTACATCGTTTGATAAAATGGTCTTGACGAAAATCTGATTTGCATTTTATTTAACGTCAACCGTAGCTAATTCTTAGCCCATATATAAATATTTATTTGCTATAATAACAATGTTAGCCGAAATAATTTTCTACATTCAACAAATGCATGTATTATTCTATACAACATTCGGTCTTCGAAAATTAAAAAAACCACAAATTAATCGAATAAATTAGGGTAAATATCAGATGTTATATTTATAAATTCGAGTAACATTCAAGAAATAAAACATTTTGTATCAATATTAAAGTATAGCACAAAATATACTCAAATAACTAATCATTACAGATTAGACATGGATTCAGCTCAAATAAATGGAGCTTATGGGGTGTTTGGTTGCATGATAATTGAGGTTTTTATTTTAATTTTTAAAAATTGTAAGAAAACTTGTTAAAAGAGGTGTTTGACAACCATGACAATTTTATGTTTTGAAAGTAATTTTCTTCTTAAACAAAAAAAGTGGGGCTCACCTCTTTCTTTTTTCTTGTGGTCCCCCCACTTTATTTGGTCATGTGCGGTGGTTACTCTTTTTTGTAATCACATCCCTCCAAACATGATAATTTTATGTCATGAGTTGGTTCACTTTTTATTTTAATACAATTTTTTATCATGAAAGTGTACAAAAAATTATCATGCAACCAAACACCCCATTAAGATGCTTGATTTTCACATTCAGTTAGGTCACCATGTAAGGTGCTTGGTTGTATGATAGAAATAGGTTTTGTTTGCTAAAAATATATTTTTATGACAAAAACTTGTCAAGAAGGTGTGTGAGCATCTTTAAAGAGTTTGTCCTCCTCACCCTTTTTAGCTACACAAGATATATACCCACCTTTTTCTTCCTCTCTCTTCCCCCTCTTTCTCAACTTCTCATGCTGGGTGAGTGTCATCACCTGCCCCCATCTCAACCTTCATCTCTGCCCCCCTTCCTCCAATCACTTCCCACCACTTGACCCTTTTTCTATCCATGCAAATTGGGGCCATAAATCTATCAATATCAGTAAGTGAAGATTTTGAAATATTTTCTATGAATATAGATAATGCCAAGAAAATGCAATATCAAGCAAACGGAGATGGATTATTATTCGGATCCTTCACATGACCAGGTTAACGGTCCCGGAGCCGGAGGATCCCGGCCTTCAGCAGTACTCCCCGCTGGGCCAGCTGGCACTCCAGCTTCGGGTCCGGATCCCCGGGCCCGAAGCCCGATCCGGCCCGGATCCGGCCCGTTCGAGGGAACTCCACGGATCCCCTGATCCCCCTCCGGATGTGGGGATTCTCCGCCTCCTTCCTGCTTCGCCGGCCCGCCCCGCCGCCACGGGCGCCGCCACCGTCGGCCTCGGCGCAGCCGTCCTCCACTGCCGGAGAGCTGAGACACCGGTCGCCAGCCTTCTCCTCCGCCGCCGGCGAGGAGCTCCTCAGCTCCAGCAGCTTCTCCTCCATGAGCACCCTGGCGTCCGCCAGCTTCATCTGGACGCGCTCCTCCCGTAGGGCCGCCGCCACCCGCATCATCCGCCTCTCCTCCTCCGCCGCCCGTCTCAGCTCGTAGGCCTCGTCCCGGGCACGGGCGAGCTCCTCCTCCAGGCTCTCCCTCCGCTCGCGCTCCTCCGTGGCCTCCCGCGCCAGCGCCCTGCTGAGGGCCTCGGCCTTCTTGCGGAGGCGCCGCTCCAGCTCCAGCTCCGCCTTCAGCTCCCGGATGCGGGCGCGGGCGAGGTGGAGCTCCGATCCCGGGGCAGGACGGCCGCCGGCGTTGTTCGTGCCCATGTGTCGGAAGAGGGCGGCGGCGGAGTCCCGGAGGAAAGCTGCCAGCTTGGGGGCGGAGACGGCGGGGCGGCCGCGGGGAAGGTTATACGGGCGGCGGGCGGGAAAGTGGACAGGGTGTTCCCGGTGGAGGTGATGATGGCGGTGATAATAATAAAATGGGTTGTCGTAAAGCTTCCAGCTTGGCGGAGAACAACCGATGGGTCCGCCGCTGGGGTTTCGTAGATTATCCTCCAAAGCTCCCTCCCCCCCTCCTCCTCCTCCTCCGCCGCCGCCGCCGCCGCTGCCGACGCCTTCTGCAGCCATCATCACAGGCATCTCCCTGTTCATTATCTCTTTTTCTTTCTTTCTTCTCACCTCCTTCCACCACGCTGCTTCCACTTGTTTAACGGCACCCTCTGGGATCTCGCCGGGTGTAGGGCATTATTCAGGACCGTCTCGCCGGAGCCGGGGAAGAAGGTGGAGATCACTGCGGGGATCACAGAAAGCTTATCTCGACATCGACGCGCCCCCGCCGATCTAACGAACACGGGAGGGTCGTAGCTGTCCTCCTTTGTTTCCGGCCCCTTTCATCTTCCTCTCCTGCCCCCACTTGCGCCTTCTTCTCTTATGTTTTAAGTAAAGCTCCGGCGGAGTCTTCAGCGCGACGCCATGAATGCGCGCGGTCAGCTGCTTGCTTTCCCTGCGTCATTTAACGGGTTCGCTCTGCCGGCTAGCCAAGAGCTGCAGCAGTGCGTAGCTGCGGGGAACCCTAGCTCTCTTTTTTTTACCAAAAAAATATTGTTAGGTTGTAAAACGGAAATATCCGGTTATATGAATATCTAGATGAGAATATAATTTGATTATTAAGAGGAGAGAATACTTTTTTTTACGACATGGCCGAGCGACTAAAGACGTGCTGAAAACGTGCTGCTCTGCATGTAGACGAGGGATCGCCATCCCAGAGATAGCAGGCTCTACGTGCCCTCGAACTTTCGCCTCTGCTCCCCGTGAGCAGGACATGTCAACTAACCTAGGGTCAATCAGCGGAGGAGAGAATACGCAAAATATATGATAATTTTAATATATTTAAAATTTATTTCTACGTATTTGTATATTATTAAATAAATTAATCAAATTAAATTTAATTAAATTTTGAATTGAATATCATATGTATCTCATCCAAATTAAGAGAATACCCAAATTATAATATTCGGTCCATATCATATCTGAATTATAATATCAAATCTATGTCAGACTAAAACACGTATCTCTTGATTACATAATAAATTGATCTTTTGTTACAAATATATATTATAACAAATTTTGTGAAATAGATTTTTCACTATTAATGTTAGAAAATTGTGTTTCAAAAGAAATTTCTTACCTAAAAAATATCATGATCTTTCATCTCTTTTGGTGAGACATGCGTTTCATTCCTTTTTGTTTGACCCCATCTTCTTAAATATGACACATTATAAGAAAAAAAAATGTTAATGGCGAAAGGCTGAAAACCATCACCTAAAGGTTAAAAGCTGTCACAAACTAGAGTTCATGGGAGCATCAACACTATCGCAAATAAGTCCATTGTCAATAACATTACGACAACTTAATAAGATGTCGTCATCACAAAATTTATAAGCAATGATTAATTAAGCCTTCGAGAATATTAATGGTGATAACTTACAAGTCGTCACAACTATTAACTATGATGGCTAACTAACAATCGCCGAAGCAGAAGAAACATTCATGTAGATGTGTTCTCTTGCTATAGTAATGATGGGACTATCACCAATATTAATTGGTAACAGTTGAAAGTCGTCATTAATTAATACTAATGACGACTAAGAGTCATCATTGAATCAAAGAGAAAATGTCTATGAGAATGTTATGTAAATAATAAATTAAATAAATTAAATTTTGAAAATAAAAAATCTATAAATTTATATAACAACAAATGTATGTTTACAAATTAAAATGGGTCTACAATGACTCACAACTATATTTCATTCAAATAAAATCACCATGCACATTCTATTGATATATTTTATTTATTCATTTATTCTCATTCATACAACTAATTTAAAATTAACAAAGAACCATATTGATATAATATGTACATATGCAATTCAAATGGGTTCACAATGACCCACAACAATATTTTATTCAAATAAAATCACCTTGCATATTCCAATCATTAGTTTGTTCTCGTTCATATAATCAAATTGAAATTAACAAAAAATCACATTGATATAACATATACATACACAATTCAAATGGGTCCACAATGACTTACAACGACATTTCATTCAACTAAATCAACATGCACATTTAATTCATTCATTAATTAAAATTGATATTAATAAATAATCACATTCATATGACTTTTAATATTCATACAAATCATTCGAAGAATATGCTATCGAGTTTATAACTCATTATACAAAAATAATACACGCCAATGATCTTCATTGTAAGACCCATCCTCATCCGATGTGTCCTTGTCCTCATCTTCCTCCTCTATGTCCTGACAGTAGCTCCAACGTCTATGGATCAACTATTCTCAACAAATTGAGTTAACTCAAGTTATTGAGTTAATTGTTTGAATTTATGAACAAATGACTTTTTTTGATCTAATAATTTTTACTACAAAGCAACAACCAAATATTCATAATGTGAAATTATCTCGATTTGTTTTTTCAGCCTCTATTTCTTTTACATCGATTTACAAACCATAGAGTTGAAGAAGCACCTCCACTGGTTTCATTGAACCAGGTGCTGTGAGTATGTCCTCACCCTACACATCGGACCTTTCCTGTTATGTCTCTACCCTTGACACTAATAAAAGTGTCTCAGGAGTAAATGATGATGATATCCCTCGGATGTTGGGGCAATTATCAACTGTCACATTATCCTCGATTTACCAAGTTGGTTTGGTTTGAAAGGGTGTAGAAATCAAAGCAAACCAATTCAACGGTTTATTCTATTTGAAATGGCATAAAATTACCTACTTGGTTTGGTTTCAAAGGGCAACCAAATCAAATGAAATCAAAATTGTCTTTATGAAAGTATAATGTGTATATATATTCATATATATATAAATGATTTTATGTTGTGAACTTTAAATAGCCAACACCATATCTTTATTTTTTATTCATATAGTTTGCTATTTTAAGTTGAACTAAATAGTGATCATGTAATTCTTCTTTAACATGGATGTCTTCCAAAAGAAATCAAATCAAACATATTTATATTGCTTACTGGTTTATTTTGGTTTGATTTGAAAGAACTTAGAAACCAACAGAACTGATTTACCAGACCAGTTTGCTTTGATTTGAAAAGACTTAGAAATCAAATTAAACCGATTTAGTTGATATATTGATTTGGTTTAGTTTAAAAGGCCTTAAAATCAATTCGAATTGGTTTATTTTGTTTATTAATTTGTTTGATTTTGAAATGTCTTAGAAATCAAACCAAACCGCTTTACCTATTTATCAGTTTGTTGTGGTATGATTTGAACTTAGAAATCAATGGTTTTAATCCAACATTTAATTAGCCCTACCCCCCACACTCTCTATCTATCTCTATCTCTATCTCATTTTAATGTTTAAAATTCTAAAATCATAAACCCTAAACTAAAAAACACTAAGTTTTAAATTAAAAAATCATAATTTTAAATTTGAACAAATACAGTAGACAAGCAAGATAAATAGACACCAAACAAATCTATTTAAACAAAGTTAAACAAATTTTTACAAACAAATTAAATATTTATAAACAAGATTAACAAACATTAAACTGACATTAAAATCATATTCATATAAACACTAAACCAACTAAATTAAAAAACTAAATGAAATCACACTTAAATGAATTCTAAAAAAATTGACTTGAAATTTTTAAAAGAACTAGGGTTTGTGCATAAATAACTATATAGACAAACTATTAAAAAACATGTTTTTGTAATTTAACATAGAAACATCTCATTCCATTCAAATTTAACATGTCAAAAACATCCTAAACCAACAAAATTAACAAACTAGCATTAATATAACATTCAAATATATTTAAATTGTTAGAAATTCTTAAAAATTATACTTCTACAATTTGAATGAATTAGGGTTTAAACATATTAAACATGACTTTAAGTATTTTAAACCTTATGTAACCCTACTCTAAGATACAATCAAACTTTAACGACAACTAAACAACTAAGGACTTATGAATTAATATTAAAATGAACTTAGAAATACATATTAAACACATCTTTAAGTATTGAAGAAGTTTTGTACATTAAATTGTAGATTAGGTTGATAGAAATGTTTGCCCTACAAACCAATCATATATGATACGATTCATCATTTCTAAAAATATCTCATTTAATTAATTAGACAAATTTTCATTGCTATCTCTGATTAAAAACATATATTGTAATGAAGTCCTTAATCATATGCAATGTCATGATGAGATCATGATAATGAATCGATCATCTAAAGATATATGATATAAATGTTCTTAGTCACAGAATTCTTGAGATGAGACATATCAAAGATCCAGATAAACTAGTGTGTGTGATGTCTTCTTATATGATGATAATGACTGATCTCATTGATCATTAGCGTGGAGACACTGAGATACACATACAGTTTCTCATTAGTTGAATAGGTTCACTGAACTGATCAAATTAGAAATCATGAATGGTATCTTACCGAACTGTCAATCAGGATTTTCTATCATCACGGTTGCATGGTTGAACTTTTGACCTGAGTCGCCAAAGATGTTTTGTTGGATGGAACTTGTGTTTTGACCATTTACTTATAGATCACTATTTAGATTGTCCAGCATAGCCATAGATTGGGTACAAAAGAAACTCGGTAAAGGTAATTGAGCAGACAACAAAGGATCGTCCACTCATAATAAATGAGTGAATGTTCTTTGGGGTAGTACTTTAAATCCCTGACTAAAGTAGAGAGGATAATTAAAAAAGGAGTTTTCAATTGATCTAATTCCAAGTACAAGATCATATAGAGTCGAAATACAAAGGAGTTGACAATTGGTGGCATATTCCTCTCTGACCGGGACATTGAATGGACTAGAGCTTATATGTATGTGATAAGTGATGATGGAAAGGCTTAATAGAGATAAGATTATCCCCACAGCCATTTGGGATCATAAGATTTGGCTTGTACCCTTTATGATTGGTAAGTCGATTGATCAGCTATTTGATAATTGATTAAATTAAATTAAATTAAATTGTTCTATTTTATTTAGGCCTTAATCAAATAGATTATTAGATCTAGTGGGTCACACACATATTAGACTATTTGATTGGCTGAGGTCTGATTAGGTAACCTAATGACTCCTGATTATATACCTCAATTAGTCTGTTTTGATCTAGATCGGCTCGGGTTGCCGACCGAGTGTGACCAAGTCTGTAGGGGCCAAGCCAATCCACTGTTGACCGGGTACCTTGACAGCAACAATGGGTACAAACTTAAAAGATGAAACAACAAACTATTATTTCATGTGTTAAACTCCCAGAGACTGGGATTTCACAATTTTATCCCTGTGACTTCATCGCAATTATATCAATTCCAAATCCCTACCATTTATTTTTCGGTCCCTCTTGGCAAACAGAAGGACTACTACGAGATAAGAGAAAATCTTGTAATTAATCTATTAAGCACTGCTTCTTCCCCAGCGCCGAGACCACCGAAGCCCAAGCTGCCGCCGCGGTCTCCACCGCGCCGTCCGTCGGCTAGGTAGCTAGCTAAGGGTTCCAGCGCTTGAAGGGGTGGGGAAACACCGGGAACTTCATCATGCCCAGGCGGCAGTGGATGCCGCCGCGCTCGCCGCAGGCGAAGTAGTGCGGCCTACTCCGCCGCAGGACGAACTCGAAGCCCTTGCTGCCCCCCTGCGAGACGCCGCCCACCATCTTGGCCTTCCTCAGATCGCAGGTCAGGAAGCTCCGGTAGTCCCTCAGTAGGTACACGCTGTGCGGGAACGTCCCCTTGCTCGGCGGGTCGTACATGAAAACTGCGAAATTAATCAACGGGAGAGCAGGACACCGACAGGTTCAAGCAATTAATTAAAATTAAGTGTAAATGCACACTAGGTCCGTTTTAAGGAAACTACTTTACCACTAGGTCCGTTTTCAAAAACACCTTTCCACTAGGTCCATTTTTTTAAAATATCATCACACCCACTCCAATTTGGATTTGAAATGTCATTTTTGTCCCTTGTGGGAGGGCTTTGCGGAGGCTGCGGATGGAGTTCGCGGGCGGGAGGGCTTCGGGGGAGGGCTTCGCGGAGGCTGCGGATGGGCTTCGCGGGAGGGATTCGCGGAGGCTGCAGATGGAGTTCGCAGCAGGGCTTCGCGGGAGGGCTTCGCGGCGGCTGCGGATGGAGTTCGCGGGAGGGCTTCGCGGGAGGTCTTCGCGGAGGCTGCGGATGGAGTCTTCGCGGCTCGGGGGAGGGCTTCGCGGGAGGGCTACGCTGCGGATGTGGATGCGGATGCGGCTGGGGCTGCTGGTGTACGTCAAGACGGAAGAATGGAAACGAGACGAAGCTAGGGTATGCGCCGCGGCGGAAGAAAGGGGACAGAGCGATTGAAATCGGGGGAGAGGATAAAAGTGGGATTTGAAAATGACGGGACGAAGAAATGGACTGGGTGATAATGAAATTCAGTGTCAACGGACTAAACAGTAACGAAATGTGGTTAATGGAGTTTTTGCTAAAGTCATTTTCTTAAATGGACCTAAGAGTAATTTTCCCTTAAATTAACGGACGGCCGCCGGAGGATAACAGAGAAACGGGCGAAGGGGGTGTAAAAGGTCGTCCAAACGATTAGAGAGATCTAGCTAGTCGAACTAACCCAAGGTGTCGTTCTTGAAGAAGGGACCGGTCCTCCAGGCCCAGTCGGTGTAGTTGTAGCCGAAGTGCCAGTGCTCGCCGCCGCCGACGATGATCCGGCCGGAAGACGACGGCGGAGGATCCCGGCGGGTGAAGTTGAAGCGGAAGAATGGCTGGGACGTCGTCTTCCTCTCGTCCGGCGCCTCTGCACCGGCATTCGCTTCCGAGGCGCAGAGCTGAGCAAGGAGGAGGACCGCCACGGCGAGGCTCGCCCAAGTTCTCGCCGCCATGTCCGAGAGCTACGTACAGAACGAGAGATCGACGGTAGAAAGAGTGATCGATCGATGCTGCCGTAAGATTGGAAGCAGAGAGGGAGGGGTCCTTTTATAGTAGTGACCGGCCGGGAGCTCCTTGGTCCTTGCCGACCCGCCCAATCCGGCGACGGAGCTGACTGCCGATGATGAACTGCAGTTAGGGCATACGGGAGGCGACCGTTAGTGCTCCAAAAGTCAAAACAGATATCTGACCTTTGACTCGGTCAGATGCGAAATATATAAAGAGTGTGTTTGATTTTAATCTTATGTTATGTCTAACATCAAAATATATCTCTTTTTATTCTTATCAAGCTCCTTAAAGTTAAGTTGTATTTTTAGCTTTTTATTTTCTTAGTAATCTTTCATAAGTGACAGATATATATATAATGCAGCTTTAAGTAAGATAAATAAATAAACTGATTAACATATAAAATAACTTGATCAAATTCAGTACTTGTAAACTAAGAAGTTGGATGTAAATTAAGGGCTCAGATTGTCAGATTTGGAACTTGCAGCTTGTTTCAACATAATTCCAATATTCATGCTTCGAACTCACTTATTAATCTGATAAGATGCTCTCTCTCTCTCTCTTTTTAGATTTTAAAACAAGACTGTTTGTTCAGTTAGAAATGAACAACAAAATAGATGAGTTTCTTCCATCGGATTGCCTGCTCAACAGGTGAGAAGGGGACTACAGAGGTGGTGACTACAGAGGGCGGCGGTTCTTGATTATATATTCTTGAACGCTTTGAAATTAGCTCTAATAATTAAGTCCGTGTGAAGAAGACTCGGAGAGAGAGAGAGAGAGAGAGCACCCTTAATTGTATTGTTAGGTGCAGCTGCACTGCACTAGCTAGTTATTAATTCAGAAGAGAGCACCCTTAATTGTATTGTTAGGTGCAGCTGCACTGCACTAGCTAGTTATTAATTCAGAAGAAACCCACCAACTCATTTATAGCAGCTGGGCCGTTGAACGTGTACATATATGCTAGTCGATTAGTGCAACAAGGTGATCTGTATATATATAGGTGTGTTGTTGGCTTCAAAGAATTAATTATTTAATAAACTAATAACTCTTGTTGGACGTATTAATTAAGCTGCAATCTCGTTGAATTAATTACCGCCAAACTTCGAGTGACACAGGAGCTATATATATATATATATAATCATGTGAATGGATTTCTTGGGTCAAAATTATAAGTGGCTGTGGAGAAATAATGTGCATGTGTGTTGCGGGCATGCTTGGTCGTCCCCACGTTTCATAGTGCACAAGTAAATTTATAGTTGCCCGTGCATCACGGACATTTCAACACCGACGTCGTAATCTTACGAGGTAGTACTGTTTGTTTGCGTGATAATTTTTTGTATATTTTCATGATAAAAAATTATATTAAATTAAAAAATGAATCAATTCACGACATGAAATTATCGGAGAGATACGATAACAAGGAATAGTAATTAACATGTATGATCAAACAAAGTGGTGGGAGACCACAAGATAAAAAAAGAGGTGGGATTCTCTATTTTTTGTCAAAGAAGAAAATTACTTTGGTAACGTAAAATTGTCATGGTTGCCAAACATCACTTTTAACAAAGTTTTTTACAATCTTTAAAAGTTAAAATAAAAAACTCCTTTACCATGCAACAAACACCCTATTAGAGTTTGCAAGACGATACGAAGAAATGACACTCATCTTGTTATGATCTTTGATTATCTTAATTCGTATATTCACGTTTTACCTGGTCAAAATGATAAAGATTACTGCCGGCCTTTCAACCGGTGAGTTTCCTGTGAGGTGTTGGAAATAAAGTAGTTATATATATACATATATATTTTAAAGAGTTCTATTTCTATCAGTCTAACAATCTCTGGGTGAATCTTTTCTCACCATGTTTATGTGGGTGTTCCCTCTACGTACCATTCAATTAAAATGACCTAGCTAGCTCCGTATGGTATAAACCCACTAAAGAGAGGGCCTCGGATTTTGGGTGGTTTTTATAAGGCATAATCAAAGCTAATAATAGGGTGAGGGTGTTTGACTGCACCATAAAATAACTTTCCTCTACGAACAAAACTACTTGTCAAACAAAAAATAGTAAAGTGTTCAGTTGGCAATCATGTTAACGAACGACTCATTGAGATTGTTCTTGGATAAAAAAGAAAGAAAGAAAGAAATGAGACCACACATTTTTGTTTCTTGTGATCTCCTAACTTTTTATATCATCGTAAAAATATATAAACAAAAACTATGACCCAACCAAAAACCAGCTTATAATATATAGTCTACAATATTGTTCTGAAGCCTGACAATATAGAAGTCAAAATCTACCAACAAGAATATTATATGACTTTCTTCGGAGTAACACTTGAGAAATGACTGGTACTGTTCCCACCTGATCAAAGTGGCTGCATCATCTCAAGACTTTCTCCGTTGACCTGTTAATCAAGCTGGACTTCTGCCCGGGCCGTTTGACTGATCTGGCAGACAACGGATGGTGACATCATCGTGTTGTCAGCCTTGATGTCACGTCTTCTTCAGACCTTTTTTTTTTTTTGATAATCAACGTCTTCTTCAGACATATTAATTCCTGCGGCGGTCAACGTGTCAACAGAGAGAGTATATTACGTAGGTAACGTAAATACACGTGATACAGATGGTTACTTAATTAGAAGCTATATATATTGTGTATAAAAAGATTATGTAAGGAAAATTTAAAGTAATAACCCCCGGTGATAAGTTGAATGCGTTTTAGGTAATATTTGATTTGGTTTAATTTAAAAGTACGATGTTTTAATTTCGTATCTAACCTATTAGCTTGTGATGAATTTTAGTTCTTCACCAATTGGATTAAGATATATGTTAACATAATGATAGATCCACTCCATTTAAAATGTATGGACCGTATAGCATGGAGACATGCTTAGGCTCTCGATCTCTAATTATAAAAAAGTTTATTTCTATTCAATTATTTTTAAGAGGTGTTTTCAGATTTAAGATTTATGTTTGGATAATATTTAAGTGATTTTGTCAGACGCATTATGACATCTGGTGATCTAGGCGGACAACCTGTGTTCACTAACAGGTCATTTGGTCGTGCGTAAAACTTGAATCACGTAAAACAAAATATCTTCCACTTTACATCAATCCAGATTTTGGCATCCGCTAAAACACAGCGAATGCCGTTTTCGGCAAAATAATTTTTTAATATATATGTTATTTAATAAAATATTATTAAATAGATATTATTTATTTTAATAATTTTACTGGTTGAAATTAATCTTTTAAAGACATATCAGTATATAATAATGTATTTTATTTATTGTGTTAGAAAAGTAAAAAATTAGTAAAAAATTATTTTACTTGACAAATTACTTATTTAATAAATTTATTGTTAAAATTTTAATTGAAACTTGCAGGTAATTGATCTATTCTAATTAAATTATTATATATATAAATTACAAGATCATTTTATGTTAAACTGTTAAGTACTATATAAATTATTTAGTTTTCCGTGCAATGTAAATTTCAAAATAAAAATTTTGAGTATTTCTAAAAAAATATTTTTACTTTTTTATCAAACATTTAATTTTAAAAGATAAATATGATATTAGTAATAACTTGATACAAAATAACTTACTTAATTCAATTTCTATCAAAATTTTGTTATAAATAAATGTGTTAATTATATAAATATTGATAATTTTTTATATGGCCGTTATGCTCACTTTTGAAGAGTTTGTTAAATTTTTTTAGAAAGTACCTGCAGACAACCAAATGGCCAACTATGTTTTTGGTTTCCTTGGAAATAGTATTACGTGAAAAACATTTTCTTTTGTTTTGGTTTTACATGAAACCAAACGGACCCTAAGTTGAATCAAACATGACCTAATTAGTCTCTAAAGCTAAGAATCATGTGGATCTCAATCTAACGGTCAGTGGATGTCTTAGGCAAGGAATGCCGGGCCAGAATCGGCCGAACTCAGAAAAGATTCGGTTGGACCGAGTCGCGACTCAAGTCAGTCGAAGTAGTAATAAAAATTAATTTTAAAACATTCACAGGTCTAGTCTAAGGTTGGGACTGGCCCAAGAACTTCTCGGTCGGTCAGGCCCAAGTCTCGACCCGGTCGGCGATCCGGCATTCTATAGCTTTAGGGTAAATTTGGATTCTTGTAAAAATAAGTTGTTGCATGCCTAATTTTTCCTGAAAACCAGAGCAACACCTTTATTTGGTTTCCTGGCAGCCATTCGATCAGCAGAAATGTGTTTGGGTAACCTTAATTCCATGATTTTGGCATTCCTCACATGTCATAGAAACGCGGTATTCTGGAATAGGAATGACGACGACGAAACATTACGTACTTCTCAACTTTCTACAGTTAATTCTTTTTGTTCCAACATATTTATTTTTCAAGTGTAATATTTTAATATATTCAATTTTTTGATAAGCATTAAAATAGGAATATATAAGTAGTACCTAATAATTAAATCCATCATGTAATTTAAAATAAAAACTTACATTAAAATTGATTATCAAGGTAAGTTATAACACATCAGGGTTACAGCTACTCTCAAGAAACAAAGTGATATTTAAAAAATTATAAATATTTATATATGACAAAACCTTGTAGTCATAAGGTCTAGTGTGCCATTAGAAAGCAAAAGTTATATTTTGAATAATTTTAAAATATTTACAACAAGCAAATGAGTGAGAAAGCTTTGGGGGAAATCATTACGTGTGTACCATTAGATAAGATGTTTGTAGTTTATTTTCCATGAAAACTAAATTCATGTAAAATATTCTCACTATTTTTTTTATTTTACATGCAACCAAATGAACCCTTAGACAATAACATTTTCATGTACACGTAATGCATGCCTGGTATTAATTAAACTTGTGATTTTTGTAGATATCTAACGGTTATGTTTGATTCCATTCAAAACAAGTACACAAATTTTCGGGTGCGTTTGGTTTGATTTTTGACGATGGATCGGTTAAAATCATATTTTATCAAGATATGCTTTATAATATAGGTATGATTCTATTTAATTTAATTAAATCATATATGTACGGAAGAATAGCCTCTGCGAGTGTGTGTGTGTATGACGAGAGGCATTTTTTCTCGAGGCATTTGAACGTGACACTAAAACCTCTACCCACAAATTTAAGCGGCCTCTTTGGTATCATAAAATTTCAAAGATAAATCTTATTTATCTCCTAAATTTTGAGAATAAACCAAATTTATCCCCAAATTATCCTCGTACCGAACATGACCTAAAATCTTACCTTGTCCCCATTATATATTTATAATTCTTAATAAATTTTATAAGCTCTCTAAAATTTTAATTTGTTTACGTTATGCTTATTTAACCTTGTTAATTTCTACCACCACTTAAGACATTAAACTCGTTAAATGACAAAGAAGGGGGGGCACTTAGGCACAAGTTTATGCCATTGGCTCATGTAACATTACACATTCTAATAAATTATAATAACTGCCACCATCTCACAAGTCCAACTTTCCAAAACCCACAACCATAAATAAAAATAGATAAAAAGCTCTCACAATCTGAGCCAAGCAAGAGGAACTTAGAACAGCGGTTGTGATAGAAGTCTCCTAAATTCTGACGCCTTGTTAAGTGTAGCAACCTCTTGAATAAAAATGGCTGCTGCAACAGTGGGCATCAGCCCGTTGGGTGGGGCGCACAGAGGATCATACTTCATGGGTATACATCCCTCTAAAAAGCATCCTTCTGTTACTGGTTTTCTTGACTGACACTTTTCTTTTTTCAAAATACACAACTAACACGAAAAAATTTGCAAGACTAGCTCGCTCTGGATCCGACTTACAGGCAGAAAGTTTAGCAAGTCTGAGTTGTATACACCGACTTCCTTAAAACGGCAGACATTAATAAGTCGGAGTCCTATAGTTCAACTTTAAAATGTCGGACTTTAAACATGTGCACCCCTTCATAAAGTCTGAGTAATATGATCCAACTTATATTATATTTTCACATCCTCTACCTGAAATCAAAGTGGGTTAGTCCGACTTTAAAAGTCGGTGTTCACTGCACCAACTCGGTGACTAATTTAAAGATTACTCTTCACTTTAACATTTCGCCGAAAGTTGGACTTCACCCATGTGTGTTATTCTTGCAAAAAAAAAAAAGTGTTACTGTTAGTTGTGCAATTTAAAACATAAGGTGTGTTAATTAAAAAAAACCCATATAACCCACCCAAAGAATGCCCTTTCTTTGGGGTACGGTCACTCACTTTGTTACAGACCTAATAAATCAGTGGAAAAATTGCATTCCTGGAAGATGGGTAGTGGTCGAACTTCTGGCGGTACCAATGATGAGTTTCGGCTGCAGCAAAGGTGAGATTTGCTACCTGCATCCAACGGAATTCCTAAAAATATCATACTAGCCTCACGAAAGTGCAACTATTAACTTGCTAAAAGCATTTAAATGTCTACAACTGGACGAACCACATACCACAAAACCGAACAAGAGCCACACTGTGACATCCAGTCCACCAGTAGCCACTAAAATACCAGCATACATAACCTGCAATTCAACTTCAAGTAAATCATTGCCAGGAAAATGACATGTACTTTTCATTTTTTTATTGGACATTTTCTTAAACAGTCAATTGATGTAGTGAGTATTTTTGTGTTTTAACTTTTAACAATCAAATCTTTGTTCACCATAAGGCTAGTAGGAATCTCAAGATTCCTCTCTACTGATATTCTAGCGGGTTGTTTTACTAAAATGAGCAGTGAACGCACAGGTGGCATCAAATATGAAACAAAGCTTTGGCCAGAAATATAAAAAAAACGGCTGCGATTTATATTAAAAGAATAAATAAGACATCAAATGACAATCCCAAAGAAAAGTAACAGATGGTGAGATGGTTCTGAAATTTTCTATTTCCCTAAATGGCTCACGAAGGATGTTATATAACATGCGCTTGTAACCATATTTCTCCAGATACGTCAAGTCTAGCGCACAGCATATGATACCTTCTTCATTCAGGATGGATAAAGACAACATGCTTCAGATTTGAGTTTGCTTTCTCCATTTGTTCACAAGCTCTGGTATTTGCTTTCCCTTCAAAGGTACAAATCTAAATGGCACAGCCCAATACTCACTCAAGCCCAGAAACCAAAGGGTACATTCTGTAGAATGCAGGGGAATTAAAAGAAGCATCACTTTGTCTGAAAAAAAGTTTGCCATCATGAGACTATAAACCACATCCAACTCTCGAGCATAAAGCTTTACCCTTTGCTCAAACTTCAAACATGTTCTTCAAATTAAGAGAACTCCACCATCCACCCTAAAGTGTTGATTTCTGATATTAAAATACTTAGGCTCTACGTGCAGAAGCAGAATAAGTATTCCGAATTCATGTATGCAGAATCAGCCATTTTCAGTCAAATTCTGCAAGCCATTGACTTTTGCCGGCAGATTCTTATTGGAATAGATTGGAAATCAACCAGAATCAGCTTGACCCTGACAGAATCAGCCAGGATGGGCTGATTCCAGACAGACAGAAAATCAAAATTGGCCTCCAGCTGAACTGGCTTGGCAAGCTTGATTGGCCTTAGTCCATTAAAACCCCCTAAAGGTCGACCGATCCTCTGTCAGGATTGGAGGATTGGCCGATCCGGGCCTATTCATAGCCAAGTAAGACCAATTCTTGGTACATCCAGCTTGGTTAACTAGTGATCTGATCTCAATCTGGATCTGATGGGCAGGACAATTCCAACTCTGCAATTCATTTATTCAATTAGATCTTCAGATGGCTAAGCGAAAGGAGAAGAAACACTTACAATTTCAGCAAGGTAATGCGCACATGAGACGGTTTCAAACCAATCACCATAGGGAATAAGATATTCATCTGATTGTGTATGACTTCGCAATGATCCCTGTGAAATTCATGCACAACATAAATTAGTACTTAAATCATTTGAAGAAACAGAAAAGACTCATTATCTTGAATCACTTCAAGACAGAAATTAATGAATTACAGAGAGAATAATGGGATCTTTGCTAGTTATGCAGATAATACATGATAGTCTTTCGTGGGAAAACTAGTGGTAAAAATCATATTCTTCTATGAAGAAGCAAAAGTTGTTCATTAAGAAGAAACGACGTCGAGGTGCCTTTCACAACCAGAATCATATAACAGTATACCCTATTCCATCTACCTGAATAAGTAATCTAAGAGTCACTAGACTCTGATTGAGAGTGAAATTATCCATATTAGATTGTTGATTGCCTGATGCATAGTTTTATGAGAAAATGAATAATATCAATCCAAAATTTTAGCACAGATAGGTAAATCGGTATTGGTGCATCAATAACCAAAGATGCACTTTTTAATGCATGTGATGCCTACATGGAATCATGGGTGAGAGCAGCTGAAATGACAAAGGGATTACCTCATCCATAAATTCAAAGGGGAATCGCCTCAATGATTGAGGTGATATTCCAAGGTAATCATCTACATAACTTGTTCGTTTGTACAATGCTAAATAGGGCTGTTCACTATTTGATTCAACCCGAAAAACCAAACCAAACCAGGAGTTTGGTTCAGTTTGGTTTGGTTTGAACTACCGATCGGTTTGGTTTGATTTCTAGAGTCCTTCAAACCAAACCAAACCGCTAAACCGAATAACCTGAATTAAATTAAAGTTTTTATTTTAAGTTATATATAATACAATATCTGTGTCTTTTCTTATAAAAATAAACTTGTTTCAAGAGTTTTAAAACAAATTAATGAAATGTATAAACAAATACACTAAATTTTAATAGAATGTAATTTAAAACAAATAAAATAAAATTATATATTGCCATATTTACTCTACCTTAATAAAATATGGTTTGAACCGAACCGAACCAACCAAACCGAACCGAATTAATTTGGTTCGCTTTGGTTTGGTTTGGGGGATAGTTTGGTTTTGGTTTGATTAGAGAAAAAATACTCAGAAACGAAACCAAACCAGACCATGAACACCCCTAATGCTAAATGTGTAAGAACAATAACAAGAATAAATATAATAAAAGGTATAACAAATAACACATAATAAAATAACACAACACAAATAAACCATGATCCTAAATTATTTTGGTGATAGCTATACGAATTATTTATCTCCAACCAGAATGATTTTCCATTCTCTCCAGCAAGATTGTATTATCCTTCTCTGAATAAATTTAGATCCCATCCTCTCCTTCCACTATTCCGACATATATATTTTAAATATATTAAGTCTATGAAAGGCTGAATTTGACAAGAAGTCCCTCACAGAACCACATCTAGGCCTCAACAACTTGGCATCATCCTGGCTGCCGTTGAGCACAGTGCCTTCCTTACAGGTGATGCGTGATTTTCATAGGTAGACTGCACCAAGTTAAGTAAGGTCCTGGGTCATGATCGGGTCAGCCAGGCCCAAACCCAACCCAGTCAGACCGGGTCATGACCTGTATCCGACCTGGGTCCTACTGGACTCGATATCATTAAAAAATGAAAAATATGGCATTGGAGGTAATATATTCGTGAATCAAAGATTTCAGGAATATTGACAGAGTTTTGAATATATAGAAAGATATCCTTGACCGTTGGGATTTCTTCAGTTCGTCTTCCCTTATTGAGGCAGGGAATGACAGGAGAACCTCCTTCTGGGAGGATCACTGGGTTGGTCATGCACCTTTGGCAACCATGTTTCCCTCTCTTTTAAGATTATGTCACAATACTCAAGATAAGGTGTACTGCAAATGGGATGATAGAATGAAATGGTGTCTCACTTTTTGCCAGAGATTTGAAGGATGAGGAAATTAGGGAACTCTCTAATTCACTAATGATTCTCAATGAGTGTAGGTGAGTAGAGGATCGGAAAGATAAACTAGTCTGGATGCCTTGCAACAAATTACTTTCACTATGAAAACTGCCGGTGAAGGGGTGGAGGTCTATTGGTATCAATGATCATCGGATCAGAATCGGTACCCAAATCGATGGGTACCGATCAAATCCAAATCAGATCAAATCAGTTAGAATCAGCTGAATTTTTGGGAAGAACCGGATCAATTATTTTTTTTCGTTGTAAAAAATCAAAAAAATCATTAAAAATTATAAAAAATAAAAAAACTACTGAAAATTATTAAAAATAAAATTCACTTATCTAACACATTTTCATGTCATCATAAGAGAATTTAAGACAAATAGATATATTTTAATGGCAATGATCATTCTATTAAACATAAGTAACACAATACAAATATTATATTGACATGCAATGAAATGTTATACATATCTATCACCAATATTTATGGACTTGACATTCATCCTCATCATTTTTATACTCTTGGATGCTCCATTGAGAGTTGTCTGGCCCATATCCATATAAAAATAAGTAATCGGCCATCTGAGAAAAATCACACACATTGTCACGTATTGGAGATGTGGCTAGAATGTATGACTGAAATACTCAGAGAATGTTGGATAATTGGCCGTGGCATACTGATCAAAAATCCTTGATTCCAACGCTAACTTCTCCCACTTGAATGTTATCTCTAACCCAAATCATTGGCCTCTTCATCTAAACCTTCGGCTTTTTACTGTTGTGTAGGTGGACTAAAGTCTTCTTTATCATGGAGGGTGTTTGTGTACTGTCTGTTAGATTAACAAGTTTTCGCTTAATTTTCAACTTTCTCTTTTTTGTTGTTTATTCTACTTAGGATGAAGAACTTTTAATCTCCATGCCACTTTGAATACCCTTTTCAATTATAAAAAATGCACTAATATGTTTACCATGGTCTTTATCCTTTTGAGAGTTGATTGCATGGCCAAAGTTGTGATTGTGGCTAAAATTGGGGCTGAAGCTAGGACCGGAGGTGTAGTAAAAACTTCCTCTTACGTATGCTCATCCTCAAGTTAGCATCATCAAGTTCTCCTTCAACTTATGTACGATCCTCAGAATCGAACTTTGGGGGTGCTTTGTCTATCTTCTTCTTCACCCACACAACAAATAAGTGCTCCTAGAAAAGATATAGATGTCAACATCTTCAGTAGGTGGTTCACATGTTTGTGCTTAAACTCTTTGTTTGTATGGCCCACCTATAAATCTTATGAATCTCTGTTCTTAGAATTTTTTAACGATCTTTGATGTTCTTTATCTTCAGTGTTATGTTGTAATGACAGAACACAAGTTTCTCTGACATCTTACTTCTATTGGTATGGATTAGACTAAAAGTACTCAAGTTCCTCTCACACTAGGTGAAATTTGTACTCTGATTGAGAATTCAAATCACAATTGTAGCAAGTAGATTCTAGCCACTTCTCGTGTTGATTTGCACCTACCACTCAGCTACAAAAAATTAATAGAATATGATATTCACAATAATATCAAATATCATAAAACTAAATAAAGATTTGGTTCAACATAGCAGGAGAAATCTTGTCAAATGAAGTATACTCCAACTTATTCTATACGATCGTATCTGAAAAATTGGAGTTGTCAAATTAACTAATGTTTCAGTGCAAAAAAAAAGAAACACAAGATTCTCACTTACATCTAGCTCAACTTCACATCTATCATGTTGAGATCTTGAAAACTGTTGTACTATAGATACAACTCTTCATATGACTTCATTAACATTGCACACTTGTCCTCCAAATTGCATCCGGGGATTCAAAAATATCATGCATTAATCCCATATGGCATAAGAACATACATTTATGCAGCAACCAATGATTAAATTAAAGATTGCAAGATTTACTTGATGTGTGCACATCATGTAGTGTCATGTCCCATCTAACATATATTATCTTCTATCACTTCTTGTAACCTTTACAATGCTACTTATTTAATTTCAACTTCTCTTTATCCATGGCATTATATAGGTATTCCATTTAATTCCTCTCATCTGAGTCAATTAATCTTAACACATTTACAAGTGACTCAATAATAGACAAGAAATAAACAATTCTCCCTCCACAACACTTGTCCATTATCAAATGTTTCATCTATGCTAAGCTCTTTAATTGATTCAACTTGCTATGTAAGTCAGTCGCAAATGTACTTAGCCGATGCCATAAACAAATAAGTGCATGTCTATGTCTATATAGACTCTCCAAGCCAATGAAATGTCACAAATCTAGTCGGACTAGGAATGATTAAATTGTGTCCCAGGCTCCCAGCAAACAAGGATGTGAATAAATGAAGAACGTGATAAGTTGTGCCTGACTAACCAATATAAAAATAAATGCCTCCTTGCCTATATCCTCCAACATCAAGTCAATAGAGTGTGCTACATATAAAACCCAGAAAAGATGTCGCTTTTTGTCAATCAACTTCTTTCCTGCAGCCTTGTAAGATGGTTCATTATCTGTCATGAATTACACAATATTTTCCTCCTAAGTCTCTTCCACAACAGCATCCATCAATGAAAATATATACTCTGCATTGTTGATCTGACCTGAGGTATCAATGGACTTAAAAATGCAGTGCCCTATGAATAGTAGACAAGAAAATTTATCGTGAATCTCTTTGTGATGTTTGTCCACCCATCACACATGATTGTGCACGCTCTCTCCTTCCAAAGTAACTTAAATCCATCAATACAGGCCTTTAGCTCTACTACCTCTTCGTCTAAGGAGTGTAAATATACCGACTGGTCAAGACTTGTAATTCAGGTCTAGTCTCTCCAATTGCATCAACTATCATCTAAAAGTAGCGGCTAGTGGCAACAAGTGCTAGAATGTCTACATTAAGTTAAAATGAGAAGTAAATTGTTATTGGCTCCTAAAGAAATATATAGAATACACATGTATAAGTTGACCAATTTAAAATTATTATCTACATGTAGAAACCAGTTACAAATATGCTTGATTGCTCACTTTGTAGTGAAAGTGATTGCCTTAACTCCTTTAAAGATATGTGTTATTGTTCTTTGCGAACTATTTTGACGTCTAAACATATAAGGATCCTCAGTGGTAGTGGCAGTGGGTCGTGTCGAAATAGGTCGACAATATGACCCCTCTCTTGCTCCCACATCATCAATGGGTATGCGTCGGGTGGACTGTGAAAGACGATATACTGGCTCTCTAGCTCCAGAGTCTCATGTACCCTTCCTCCTCTCTTCATCTTCTTTTTGTGATTGATTGCTAAGCATGTCTTGCTCTCATCAAGAGTTCATCTACTTCCTCTAAATCTATGCATGACTCAAGTTCAGCTCTTACTTTGTCTTTGTCTTTGCCCTTTTAGATCCCCCTTTCGTTCATCTCTTCTTTCTAAAAGCTCTTAATGCAACTCCTCTATTTGTTCGACATGAATTTCCCCTTGTAAGGTTCTTCCTGTTAGGTACGCCCTCAAAGTTTCAATACTCTCTCTGGCCACCTTGTTGCATTTCTTGACACTACCACCCACCCCACCTAGATGTTGTTTCAATTAGAATACTCATGTATTCATCTGCTTCCCACACCATTTACACTACACCCTCTTGTTGTCAACATCCACCATATGGCCGAGGGGGCGTAATAGCCCCTTTAGTCCTTCTAGATCTATAACAGTCACCCTCGGTGAGTGTTTCAGATGTAAGAGAGAAGGCCCTGGAATCGAGAAGGGGGCTAGAATAGGGAGGAGATCAGCTTAGAATTTGGAGGCACAAAAGAAGAGGGAGGAGAATCACATGAAGAATGCCAAAATCACTCCAAATCACCGGGATCGATCCAAATCGGTGCCGGGGTCGAACAAATCACCAGATTGCAGCCGACATCACCGATGCCCTAGCTTATTCGAGAGGAAGAAGGGTAGGCTTATTCCAGACCAATATCACCGATATAAGGGTGATGTCGATCAATATTGGGCCCAATATCGATAACAGACTAGGACTTACGTTGGTTGTCCCAACATAATCAATGGAATCGACCAATTCCAACCAATTATGAGAAAATCGATCAAATTCTTGACCTATTCGACCAATCCAGACCAATTCTGCCTAGAGAAATATTTGGAGTCCTCCAAACGATAATCGGATCGAGGCCAATCGATTCAATTTAGAAATCAGCAGATTCCAATCCGATTACACAATCAATGTTTGGTATCAAACTGCTTGGCAACCCCATTTGCCTATTCAAATTAAACGCTTGTTATGAAAGATAGCAAAGAAAAAGGTTCCTACAACAAAATTACCTCAAAAAAATCTTCATATCCCCACAACTTGTGTTTTTTGTGGAAAGTGGGATGAAACTGTAGACCATTTGTTTATCAACTGTGGGATAATCAATTCTTAATGGAAAGCTTTGGTCAAGACTTGGAAGTTTCAATGAATAGAACCAGCCAGCATCATCCAACTGTTGCGAATGTAGCCTTTTTTGAACCCAGGGGATCCAGATCTGAACATGTGGAGTTGTGCTCTTTGTGCTACACTCGGTCTGTTTGGTGAACGAGGAATGGGCAAATTTTTTATGATCATTATGAGAACCCAAGACTGATTCTATATATGATGGCGAATTATGTAAAGAATTAGTCTTTTACTCATCTGGTAGTCATATGAATGATGACATCTTGGAGGGCAGATTTCTACACTTTAGATACTTCTTTTTGTAGTCATAATGCTCATTTACCTCCTCAGTAGTTGAGTGTTTTATTTTTGTTTTCCTTTTTCTCTTATGTCTCTCTTTTCTTTATACTTTGTCTTCCTTCTGTTTCATCAATAAAAATTTTGACTCTGCCATTATCAAAAAAAAAAGAAATCATAAAAATGTAAAAAATCAAAACATAGGGAATATGAGAAAACACTTCTATTCAAATCATGAATTTTGTTGAAGAGTGCATCCTCAACAAAATAGAGTAATTTATATACTCTCCCAATAACATTTAATAAGTGTACATCTCATTGAAAATAGATACATACTTATTGTAATCATCACTCCCTCACACAACCATCTTAAGATAAGCTCCCCAGGATCCACCAAAACTACCATAGGTGGAGTGCATGGAAGCGTTCAATGATGATCCATAAGTAAATTGAGACATCCCATAACATATCGATAATATGTAGGAAACCATTGCACATATTATTTTTTCTATTTATAAAAATAATAATTAAATATCAATGTCATTTGATATTATTATATATTGCATATTAATGGCAATGTATCGTCATCGTAAACTTCATCAAAAGGAGCCATCGGGGCTACTGTCCAGTCCTATATATGTGAACGTCACAATTAGAAGGTTAAGAAATTTCTTCCCGGACGGTATCTTTATGCCATTTTGTTGCTCCTTTCACATGTTTCATAAAATTTAAATATCTACAAAATTGTGCTCTTACCTCAGGTGGAGGTTGTGAGCATAAGAAAACATTATCTTTCTTCCCGACAAGGTGATGATTCAACCAGTGTCTTTCTCCTACATTATTTTCTCACAACACTTACATGGCACTTTTCTTTCCACCATGATAATCAAGTTTCAATGAAGCCAAGCCGGATCGTTCTAGGTCACATCGAAGATTTTAGTGTCATGACTTAGAGAAGAAATCTTGAAGTTTAATAAAAAAAAGCTAACATTTAAAAATTTTGAGTTAATACACAATTAAAAAAAAATCTATAAGAAGCCTTGAAACAAATTGAAAAATTGAAAACGTTGAAGCGTTTAAAGAGAGAAAGTTTGCTTTGAACGCTCCAGAGAGTTTTTAGAGTGAGATTGAGTGGGGGAGGTGTGAGGAGCATAGGAGGACCCTTGGGGGTCTTATATAGGACCTTTCCTTGGAGGCCTTTGAAAGGCCCCCAATGCCTAGCCCTTTTTCGACCCGGTTGGGGCAGGATGACCTAGCCCCAGGTCCCAAGTGGGTTGTGGGCTTGTGAAACCTCGAAAAGTTATATATAAAAATATATTTTGTATGGCATGGTTTGAAAATTCATTTGATTTCCGTTTATTTGGGAAACGAACTTTTCATTATCTTATCTTTGGCTACTATGAAAGTATATGATATTTCATAGAAGATATTAGCCAAAATATGTGATATGCATATAAAATATATATGTCGAGGTTAGGGTTCATAAAATTTGTCTTTGGACCTCTCTCCGTCGGAAGGTGCAAATTTCCGACGTTAATTACATCGAGATTCTCGAACACCCGTGATTAACCGTCGTAGCAACTCGTACATAAAAGGAAACAGTCATCCACAAAACATAATCACATCATCATGTGGGGAGGCTTATACATAGCCATAATCCCATCATACCATGTCATTTCATACATCTTATTTGAGAATATCCCGTCTTATGTAGACATGGACTTTCCACTTAAACCATAGAGTTTTGGTCTATAATTGACCTCACTCTAGATAAAGTGAGAATTTCCCTAATGGATTGAGTGTATGTACTCTTCCCACTTTGGGATAGATCGATGACACCGAGTGCATGTTCGGAGCCCCGTCCGGACCAAACATTTCGGGACGTACCCGATAATATTTGTTCAAGTATCATGAATATTGCCTAAGTATAGGCTCATATTATGCATCTTAAATATTTTTGTGTCAGAATATTTAAGATATATGATTTTTATGTCATTTGGGCCACATTTGGCCTTGTCATCATGTCATCGTCATATCTTGGTCCGGGTGACCAAGTCTTCGTCATCTTCTATGCCCAGTTGGCCATGTCTTCATATGCTTCATATCTTCAACTTCATGGTATCTTGGCTTCATTGAGGCTACTTGGGATGGCCCTTAGTCCATCGTATAGGTTCTAAGGGGGCCGGATATCGCCTCATCCCTTGGCTGCAGTCCATCTTCATTCTCCATGTAGATGACAACATCGAGTCGTTTCGCTGACCAGTGGGGATTTATAAAGGGTTTGAAGAGAACCCGTTATGGGGTTCATATAGGTTACGGATATGTGACTGTTATGGGGTCAATAGAAGCTAGATATATGACCAGCTATGGGGTTGATATATAGCTAAAAAATGACACGTATATAGGTCGATAGGGACTGAATATGCGATTGGTTATAAGGTTAATATATGGCTGAAAGTGACCTATATATGGGTCAAACAGGGGTTGGTATATGGTTCGTATATGGGGTGATGAGGGGGCGGTATATGACCTGTGTATGGGGGTTGAATAGAGGATCGGATATGCGACCTGTTATGGGGTCGATAGATGGCTGAAAAGGTGACTGTATGTGGGTCGATATGGAGTGAATATGTGACCGGTTATGGGGTCTTGAGGGGCGGATAGGTGACACATATGAGTCGATTAGAGGAACTGTTTGGCATGGGTATATGGTTATCGAATGTGAGTATGCAAAGAGGTAAACGTCCCGCCCGTATATGGCTGAATAGGGGACTGCTTCGTGAGATAAAACGGTCATTGACCAAGGCTATGTGAAGGCTTGGAGATGTGACCGGTTATGGGGTCTATAGATGGCTGAAAAGGTGACCCGTATGTGGGTCGATATATGGCCTAATATGTGACCCGTATATGGGTCGGGTAGAGGGACTGATATATGGATTGTTATAGGCCTGAGTATGAGCTGAACATGGGGCGGTATGGAGGTTGAAATGATGACCTGTATATAGGTCAATGAGAGGACAAACGACAGACCTGTATATAGGTCAATATAGGGCTATTTTTGTGTGCTCAAACATAAGCCACTGTCATGCCCCTGAATTCGGTCATTCATAGGCTCTCTTGACCTCCATATTTCATGATCTTCAAACTGGTATGAATCAGTCCTCTGCATATTGAGCATTTCTGTGTTCAGCTGTCGTGACATCTTCAAGGCCCGGTTGGCCCTCTTCTTTTCATACTTTTTGCTTCATTAAGGCTACCCGGAGGATCTTTGGTCCATCGTGTGGGTTCCAAAGAGGCAGGGTATAACCTCACTTCCATGCTTTGCTCCTGTTCCTTTTTAGTAAATTGAGCTTATGTGCTCCCTCCATTGTGGAATAGGCTAAGAACTGGGCATATGGCTCCAGTTTCTGTATAGGGCTATGCCCAAAACATGCTATTATCATGCCTCGGAATAGGCATCAGTTTCTTCATAGGCCCTCCCGGCCTTGCTCTTCATCATATGAGTATCCATACATATGCCATATAGTGCATAACATATCTTTGTATGGTGGAGTTTAAATATGACCACAACTTCATCATGTCGAGGTCATCTCATCCCTTTTGGGAGTACAGATTTCTATACATGAAAGATGTTGCTCATCTCATGGAGGTCTGCCCCGCAATTGGCCCTCTCTTTACTATCATTTCCTCTTGGTGATTAAGCTCATTAGCTTTTCTCTCTATTATGAGATGGACCAAGGGACTGCACATATAACTTCAGTCCTATCCGGGACATATGCACTGAGCTAGGCCCGAAATTAGGCCACTATCATGTCCTGCTATAGGCATGAATCTGTTCATAGGTACTCTCGGCCTCCTGATTTCATGGTCAGTTGACAATTCATTCATAACTTGTGCATGTTTTGTGCTCAGCCATTATGGAGTCTTCAAGGCCCGGCTGGCCATTCTCTCTTCATATTCATTGCTCTGTCAGGGCTACTCTTCCTTGATGACATATGGCATCCCTGAAACTCTGCTGGAAATATGAGGTTCTGAAGGTATAAATTTCAGGGTTTCAAGGCCGAGGGAGGATCTAAAGAGAGGGGTCGAGAAAAGGACAGATCTGTCCATGGGGTTCGGTTCAGGAGAAAAAATTTCATAAAGGTGATGTAGAAGTGTATCCGGGAAGTAGCATGAGCCCAGCTATGGGGCCAATTGGGATATCTGGGTATGGCTTATATCATACCTAAAGTCAGGTCCATATATGTCCGAAAAGGTGAAAAGGATGGTCACCAATTTGATACTGTCATGGTCTAAAGGAATCAACTCATGAATATAATATTTGGTTGCTTTCCTTGGTGTCCAAGAGGTGAAGGATTCATATGGACCTAACCTCTTAGCGTAACCCATCAGATATGATCATGATGTATGGGGATGAAAGGGTAAGTTTCAGGTCCATAATTGATAAATCAAAGGGACCCGCGTGATCCAAATATCTGTCCATAGGCGCTCTCGGCCTCCTGATTTCATAATCAGTAGATAATTCATCCATAACTTGTATATTTTTTGTGCCCATCTATTGTTGAGTCTTCAAGGCCCGGCTGGCCATCTTCTTTTTATGTTCTTTGTTTTATCAAGGCTACCCGGGGGATCTTTGGTCCATCATGTGGGTTCCAAAGAGGCCGGGTATAACCTCACTTCCATTGCCACCTTGAGGAACATATGGTGCTTCACATTGGGGCTATATATGGAGTCGATATAGGCTGGATATATGGCCTTGAAAGAGGCTGAAATTCTGACCTGTCATGGGATCAAATGGGCTGAAAAACGGTGACATGTATGGGCAGTGTTTTCATGACCTGTATGGGGTCAGACAGGGGATGAAAATTTGACCCGTTATGGGGTCAACAAGGGCTGAAAATAGATTTTTAATGATGAGTGAGGACTCTGTATGGATCTTGAACGCTCCTGCCAGTCTCCCCATCTGTCCACTTCACCACCACCTTGGACAGGTGGTGACAGCGGAGGCAACATCTCCATCTCCCATTGACAACATTGTTTCCAGTGCCTTCTGTCTTCATTTGCTGATGCATCATTTGAGGCATCGACTAGCTTTGGCAAATAGCAGGAGAAAGAGGAGATAACGTCGGCATTAGCTGCACCATAGGGCAGCATCGGCAGGTGCAACCAGGGAAGACTTCAGCCTATTCCTCTCCTTCTCCATGGGCATCGATGGCAGCAAGGGGGTCTGCAGTAGCTTTAGATGGCAATGCCATTGTCTCCATCGGTTCTCTCTCTACCTTGGACAAGTGACAGCAGTGTGCCAGCATCTGCTCCTCATCTATTCATATTGTAGCAGCAAGAAGGGCAACATCAACCTCCACTAGTTGGTTGGTACGGCAGCAGATTACTGCTTTTTCTCCCTCCTCTATCTTCATAGAATCTCTTTACTTCATGAAGCCTACCCGGGGAAGCTCTTAGTCCATCATGTGGTTTCTAAGAGGACCGGGTATAAGCTTTCTTCTTCTATTTCCCACCTTCATAGCTTTGCATGAATCATATGGAGATAGATGGCCACGCCCCCATGGGCTTCATATTTTCAGCTTCATGATATGTCTTTGCTTCATTAAGGCTACCCAGGGAATCTCTTAGTCCATCGTGTGGGCTCCAAGAGGACCGGGTATAAACTTGTCTTTCACTGCCTTTGTACCTTTGACACCACATCTTCGTTGCCTTTGCACCATCGGCATTATAAGGAGCATATGGGGTTGATTTATAAAATTCTAGGTGACCTATATAAGGGTTGAATGGGCAGAATGTTTGACCTGTATAGGGTCTCAAAGGGGATGAAACTATGACCTATCATAGGTCGATGTATGGCTGAAAAAATAACCTGCATATGGGTTTGGATGGGGGCTGATAGGTGACCTACAAAAAGGCCAGCAAGGGGCTGTTAAGTGACCTAATATGGAGTCAATGGGAGGGCTGTTCGTAGGGGACAGCTGTTGCCCAACATGGCATGTGTATAGGCCACATGTGGAGCATCATAGTGTCAAAGGAGATAGGCCGGATAGGGTTGGTTATAAGGTCCTTATAGGGGCCGAACAGTTGGTATGCATAGGGTGTTATAAGGTGAAACAAAGCTTGCTGCATGGAGAAGAGGTCCCGACCATATTCATACGAAGGGGGACTATCCGGAAAGCATATCTCCATAGGGTTCAACTATGAGCATGAGAAGGGATGGCCGATGGAGCTTCTGGACGTATGGAGAGGGGGAGATGCAGCCACCGGGAGATGCAGCCGGCAGGTTCTCCTCCTTGCTGTCCTTCTGCTTTCCCTTTGAGCAGCATGGGGCCCCTCCCTCCGTGTGGCCCTCCAGCTTCTGGACGTATGGAGAGGGAGAGATGCAGCCACCGGGAGATGCAGCCGGCAGGTTCTCCTCCTTGCTGTCCTTCTGCTCTCCCTTTGAGCAGCATGGGGCCCCTTCCTCCGTGTGGCCCTCCAGCCCCCTCAAGAGAAGCTCATGGCCCCCTTTTAAAAGGTTCCTGGCACTCTCTCTCTTGCTGCCACAGGAGGACGTGGGAGAGTGGGGGTGTGGTTGTGGTAGGAGTGGGATGGTGGGGGAAGTGGTGTACGTGGGCAAGTGGGTGAGAGTGGGATGGTGGGGAGGTAATAACGTGGCCAAAATTGATGAGGTGGCAGATTTTAAAGTTTCCAGAATATGGGCCAAGGTTGACATCAACGTGGGCAATCTTTTGACATGTTAATAGGCCCATATACGATTTAAGAGATGGCCCATTAATATATCATAAAATAGGTCACGAAAATTATATAAAATGGCCCATTTATGAATTAAAAGACAGCCCATTAAATAAGCCCCAAGTGAGCTGCGAAAATAAGCTATCACGTGGGCTTACTTGCTCGAAAATTTTCTGATCAATATATCCGACATCTGACTTCAATTCTGGCTCATCTGGATTATTTTTTGATCACTTGGACCATTTTGCCCTTGACCTGGTGGGTTGGTGAGAAGCACAAATTTTGAATTTTCTTCCATAACTTTCCGAATATGGGTCGGATTTCCGATCTGAATCAGTTTTTCGCATGTACTAACTTTCCTGCATCATATGAGCCCACAAGTTTGTTAATGGGCCGAGTCCGGGTCTTCCGAACCAAATGTGGCCGAGAAGGGGCATTTTGGTCATTTGGACCCGTCTCGGGTATTTTGGCCCATAACTTGCCAAATATTAGTCAGATTTTCAATCTGACTTCAACGTTGCTCAATATGGAGCTGGGCAGACCCAATGATGTGCTTGTGTGTTATCGGATCTGTCCCGAAGTGTCCAAACCTACCAAGGGCGAAAGAGGCCATTTTACCGTTTAAGGTCTGTCCGACATCGGATTCTGACAATCAAGGTATCATTGCGAAGCCCTCGACAAATATAGTCTCATGGACCCACTTGTTTTGTCTTTCGGACCTGATATGCCCATGATAAGGCCATCCGAAAATTGACTTTCGGTATTTTCTGCATAACTTTCCAAATATGCATTGGATTTCCGATCTGATTCTGGCATTGCTCAACATTGAGCTAGGCGGACCTGATGGTGGTGCCTGATCGTCACTAGGCTGACATTTGGTTGCCCGGGCCGAATAGGGGCAAAATGGTCATTATGCCACCCAGAACCAGATTTTGGCATTCAAGGCATCATTGCAAAGGCCTTGACCAGTACAGTATTGTAAGCCTACTTATTTTGTTCTTTGGGTCCATTAGGCCTACCCAAGGCCAGTCAGAAGTCCATTTTCACTGTTTTGCTCGTAACCTGTCAAATACAAGTCAGATTTCCAATCTGACTTCGGCATTACTCAAGTTTGAGCTGGGCAGACCAGGTATTGGTGTTTGATCATTATCGGCCAGGTATTGGGTCGATCATGCCCAATAAGACTTATCAGGTCCGTTCGGTTTGTTGGTTCCAAATGTGGTATAATGTGGGTCACCTCTATCTGTTCATTTTTTCCATATACTTTTGCCCAAAACTTGACATATTTAGGTACTTATGAAATTTTTGGTGCCAACAGGGCTTCAGGTTGCAATCAAAACATATTGGGTCGAGCCGGGTCCCGTGACCTGGTATTCCATGGACTGCACCACACTTGTTGTAAAGCAGAAAGTTAGAATCATGATTGTCTACAATTTTTTAAGGCTTCAACTTAATCTCCTGCCCCAACATATAGCCAGTCATTGAAGTTCTACTAGTAATATATGAAACCATAGACACCAAAAGGAAATGATACTGGGAAAATGGAGCATGAAACAAAATCAAGAAATGATTGATTTTAACATTTGGAATTAAGATTCAGGTGAAAGATACATATCGGGAAAATAAGCAGCGGACGACAATGTCCCAAGGTGCAAGTTTCCATCACTCATGTATCACATCATACAGACACTCAAGATTCCTAGAGCAGAATGGCTACAGTCGACTTAAGTGGACAGCAAGGAGCACCAAATCACCATTATCGACAGTTATCCCATAATAACAAAAGAACATACATTAGTAGCTGGTGGGGGACAACATATGCCCTAGATGTCCTGACTGGAAGAGACCACCGGAGATTCCTTTGAATGGCAGAGAAAGATTGTAGGGAAAGGTGTATTTGAGGTGCACATTAACCAGTGAATATGATAGTGGTGAAGAGAACATAAACAGAAGGTCACCCTTCCAGTCCTCTGAAAAAGAATAATGCATTTTTTCAAAAGTGACCACTTTTAATTGTCCAATACACATCAGCAGATGGATAAATTTCGTTTAGCTGTGGCCAATTTTGGTCACCTTCAAACAAAAAACAATGACAATTTTACAATTTGATATACAGAAATTATGACCAGTCAGACTATAGTTACAAATTTATAGACACATGTAACATAAATATTCCTGCTTCATTTGCAGACATTTTGAATTTGATGAACATCCATGAGACTAAGACAAACTCATCTGCAAAAAAAATTGCTGGACAGATTTTGACGTGGTACGGGTCCAGCCAGCCTCCAAAGCAGCACGTTTGCTTTCCATTCAACCTGTTGACCTCGCACCTCCTACAGTTCATTGACTGCATATCAAATGACGTCTTGAATCCTTGAGACTTCTTCTCTAACATTTAAGAGAGTCTCAAATCACTAAGATCTCCATTGTACGTACTAGAGTTTAGGCAGGGTGTACTTCTTGTTAAATATAATTCCGCGTGGTCAGAGATTCCTATCTCTCAGTTGGATCCATGGAGGATAGATAACACATCCAGGTATGCATCCATCTTTTGATAGATTTGGACTGGGTTCAGACCTATGTTAGCAGGTTTCAACTAATCTGGACCAGCTCTCAGTATGGCCTGTGCTGATTTGAATCAGCTCTGGATGGATGCAGCTGCTGTAGTCACAGGAGCAGAACACACCAAAATTGGGGCAGTTGCCAAGAGATGTGCTGACTAGCCTTTCAACTAATCTGGACCAGCTCTCTGTGTGGCCTGGGCTGATTTGAATCAGCTCTGTATGGATGCAGCTGCTGTAGTCACAGAAGCAGAACACACCAAAATTGGGCGGTTGCCAGGAGATGTGCTGACTAGCCTTTCAACTAATCTGGACCAGCTCTCTGTGTGGCCTGGGCTGATTTGAATCAGCTCTGTATGGATGCAGCTGCTGTAGGCACAGGAGTAGAACACACCAAAATTGAGGCAGTAGCCAGGAGATGCGCTGGATAGCCAGTTGGCTGGAAAAGGTGGCAGTGACTAGTATGTGAAACGGCTTTGCAGCAGGGGTGTGTGGTGATCCTAAGGAGCCACAAAGGGGGTTGTTGAGAGCCGTGTTTGCTCACAAACAGTGAAGGTAAAAGGCACAAGGGTGGACAAAGAGGTGCCAAGGTCATGGAGGAGAATCAAAGTGCAATAAAGGGAAAGAGGAGGATACTGCTGACTAGAGGGTGGGACGTCGCAAGCTGGGCTATGGAGAACAGCGAGGGTGGCATCCAGAGATGGAGGCAGAAGCTTGCCATTGGTGATGAGCATGTAGGGGGGACTGTACCAGGAGCAGACAGGGTGGAGAAGATGTTGCCACACCTTATGAATAACGAAGAACAGAAAGGCACGGGTGGGAGGGCTTTGGCATGACCAGGGTCTCAGCAGGGGTATCACAGAGGGCCATGCAGAAGGTTGATGGCACAGATGCCACATAAGCAAAGGAGAGAGAGAAAGCATCGCGACTATGGGCACAGGGTGCAAACAAAGAAAGGGGTGGCAGGATCACTCAAAAAGTCGGGCACTTGCATCTTGCTCCAGCTGTGCTAGGAGGAGCCTCATGAGTGCGCAATGCCAACCAGGAGGGACAGTGGTGTGCGGTAGAGGACAAGATTAGGGGTTGGGATCGTCCCCATAGATCAGCCAGGGCCATCCCAATCTGGATTGGGAAGGGATTGGCCTGCTCAACTGATCTGCTCAAAGCAATGGCTGATCCACTGACCCATGCCATGGCATAGGTTTCCTGCACTGCCACCAGACAGCACTTTATCATGGCTGTTCAGGGGAAGCTGTCCTCCAACCTTTGCCACCCTTCATCACTTCATCTTGGAACCCATCAGTTTCCCATTTAAAGTGGGCCTGCAATTATCAGGTCCACTTCGGACATGCAAACTCATGTCTTCCCTGATCTGATGGGTCGGATCAGTTTGGAATTGGCAAATATAAGCCAATCCATCCGGGTTTACCCCACTCCCAGTGGGTTGCAAGGAAAGCAAAATCAGAATTGGGTCTTAGATGATTGGATCAGCCAGGCCCAGCTCCGATTCTAACCCAGAATAGATCAACTACCACCAGAATGAGAATCAATCAGAATCATCCTGGAATAAATTTTTTTTGAAAAAGAATAGCTAAAAAACAAAAAAAAATAGAAAGCATCCAAACACACGTGTATCAATTTGAATGATAAATATGACTTAGAAAATCTAAAAATACGAAATATCAATTATATGCTTTCTTAAATTTCAAATTAAAAATTATATACAAGTGTACAACCTTATGATCACCAAAAACCATGATAATTATCGTATGACTCCATTTTCTCAACCTTACGATGTCCATTGTAAATGTGAAGTCATAATGAACCTATATATCCATATCCATGTCAGAATAGTGATTGAGTCATTTCTCTATACTCTATTTGTACATCAGAATCAATGGGTAAAATATGTGACTTAACTGAGAATGGTCCTAGATGAGAATATCCTAGATAGTACTCAACCCACACTGTGCCCAATGTTGGTGACCACTAGAATGTTGGCATTGGCCCTCTTGGAAATCATGTCCTGCGCCATGTTTACCCTCTCCTTCTAAGTACGTAGGAGTTGCACGTACATTGCATGTCTTGGTGTGTTGGCAACTGCATCTTTTTTTTTAAGGTGGCAAAGTCATAATTCATTTTATTGCATATGAAGAAATGTACAACGGAAAGAAGAAGAAACTGTACAAAGACTGCTGACAAAATGATAACAGTCAAGAAAACTATGGCAAGAATTTCTTCCAAAGTGCAAGGTTGACTCCCAAGAATGTTCAAACTGAATAAGATCCAGAGTGCACAAAGTTCCATTCCTTGACAAAGAAGCCTGTGAGACGGAGAATCATCGCCAGATCCTCAAACTTTTCTTTGAAAATCCTCTTGTTCCGCACTTCTAAATGGGCCAGAGCAATGCCAAGAGTAAAAGCCTCCAAAGCTTTGAAACTTCCATGGCAATAAATTCCCCCGATGTAAAAGAAACGTGCTAACCTCATCCTAATGAGTCCATTGCAAAATCCAATTTTTAAAAACAGTGAGCCACAAAGCACTAATAATGCCAACTTTTAGAAATAGATAGTTCAAGTCCTCTGCATATGCCCTGTAAAAAACACATCTTATAGACTGCATAGGGAATATATTATGAATGAACGCCTTTGCGGGAAGTTTGTTTCCATGTGCTTTCCATAGAAACAACTTAATTTTGACTAACAATTTATGTATTCAGACAACCTTCCACTTATTCACTTCAACACAGTTCAACTTCTGACAAGCAACTTAACCTAAAATAAGCTAATATTGACTAGAATTCACAGTAGTCTATCATCATGATCCTTCAAAATGTTGTAGTTCTCAATTAAACCCAACAGTGTGATAAAAAAATCTAATTTATTCTGAAAAACATCAAAAATAAAACATCTAATATAATATATATTATCCTAAAAACATCACAATATAGCTCAAACATAGCAAACATTTTGATGAGAATAAAAGTTTCAATTACAACATGAAGTTAAAATGTACCATCTTTCTCTAAACAAGAGTTTAAACAAAATAAATTTTTGTGCTTTGCCGTCAAATGCACACCTCTGTAAGGTCAACAAGGATGAACAAAGAGACAAAGAAATATATATATATATATATATATTGGCATAGACTACACTTAAATGCAAACGGCCGATGATGGAAGTAAACAAAACTCTAATCTGCCAGCTACAGAAACAAAGGAAGAAATACTGGAAAAAAGGAAGTTACGGGATGGAAGAAAAAATGGGTTGCCTCAAGTCCTGTAGCCACGCCACTACAAGAGGGAAAAATAAGTTACGGGAAGGTGGAAAGAAATGCTGCAAACTGCTGACTACAAGGACACCTTCTGCACTCGTCGCCTCAAGTTGGATTACAGGATGGAGGGTTACGGGATGGCTTTTAGGGTGAAAAGACTTTCAAATAAACCCAAAAAAGTGTAACTTATTTCAAATCACCGACTTAAATTGCACATTCACGTTTGTCATGTGTACAGTACGTTTTTCAAATCAGTAAAATGAGCAACTTCATCATCTTCAAGGGCCCTTCTAAACTTGATCGACCAACTATTGTCAGAATCCCTAACAGTATAGATTTTACCTTCCCCATCTGATGCAATCTTACACGGTCTACGGAATCTGACAGCCAACAGCTCTGAATTGTGACAAATTCTTGTCACCTTCAAAAAAAATGTATTTAGAATAAACAATCTTGCACCATAAAAAATCACTTCCTTGATTGAGCTTCCAAAACCATTAGGAAAGATGGGCGGTATTAATGTTGACAAGGGGTAATAGACCAATACACCCTCTTTGCTCCTGCAAACATTGTCTCATTTCACTAGATGAATGTCCTTTCCTCCTCCTTTGCCTTACCAGAAGAAATTTTGATGGGGATCCGATCCGGTCCATTTTGGGGTTTATTTGCATTTACATCCATTTGGACTTGTTTGTAAATATTTGAGTTTTATTTGTGGTCTTTTCTTTTTATTTGGGACCTCAAGAGGACATATATGTAATTAGTCATTTATGATGACTTGTTTGTAATAGGCTCCTCTATTTAAGAGGGCCACTTGTTGAATGAAGGAGAGAGAGAGAGAGTTATTGTTCAATTTTTGGAACCCTAGGGGCTGCCCCTTGTGCTGGGGCGCTGCCCCTTCCTCTTCACCCCCTCCACGATGGAGGCCGTCCAGCTCCACCTCCGGTGCAGACCGGTCTCTTCGCAACCCTCCGGCATGGGTGCCTTCTCCTTCTCCTCCGTCCAGCGGCCTCCGAGCCATTCTTGCCCCTTCCCCCTTCACCGGTTCGTTTTGCAGCCCTATCGACACCGTTCACCCCCGTTTTCGTCCGTTTCGACGTCTCCGACGACCTCGACTTCCTCCGCCCTTCCACCCCCGCCTCCGGCGATCCCCGGAGTACCTTCATCCAGTTTTCCCACCTGTTTGGGATGCCCTAGCCCCTTGTCGGGCCTGTTAAACCCCCCCTACGGGTTCTTCTCTCCGCCGGATGCTTCCTCCGGAAGCCGACCCCGACGAAGATGGAAGAAGAAGGGGGCGAGAGGAAGGCGAAGACGGCGCCGGCGGCGCCTTTGGAGGCTCCCTTCCCCTCCGACGACGGCGATGGCGGCGTCCGGCGCCGATCGCGGCGTCTCCTCCTCCCGCAGGCCGTGCCACCGCGGCCGCGGCCGCATCCACGACGAAGCCCTCGCGAGGTCGACGACGACGCCCCCCCGAGGGGTACGCGGCGGCCGGCAAGCCGGCCGCGTCTCCCGCCCCGGCGGCCAACCGCGCGGGGCCACGACACCCCCCCCCGCTTAAGTAGCGGGCGAACCGGGCACCGGTTCGCCCCGCTCGCCCGGCCGGCCTGCCTCTCGCTCGAACCGGCACCGGTTCGTCCCCAGACCGGGTCAGGCCGCCGGTTCAGCCCGGTTCAAGGCCGGTTCGGCCCGGTTCGACGGTCCAGGGGCCGGTTCAAGGCCTAAACCGGCCGGTTCACTATGTTTTGGGCCGGTTCAGGCCGGTTCACCCTATTTTGGGGCCGGTTCAGGCCCGTTTTGAGCGATTCGGGCACGGTTCGACATATTTTGGGCCCGTTTTGACCGGTTTAAGTCCGATTTTGCTTGTTTGATGCATTTTTAGGTCTTTTGCGCCTCCCGAAGGCCCCCTGCAGCGCCACGTCGCCAGTCCGTCCCGCCTCGTCCCGCATCAAATTTGCTCTTAAACTTTCAAGTTTTTTGCAAATGCTTCTAAAAATCTTTAGAATAGAAAAAATAATATAGAGGAATGCTTTCAAGCACCAAGAACACTCTTAAAATAAACTCCTTCTACCATCAGCTGAGAGCATATTTACTTTCCAACTTTGCAGCCTCCTTTCACTTTTCGATCAACAGTTGCTGATCTCCAGCTTTCGGAGCCTTATCAAACAAAAGCATGACACAGTAATTTATTAAAAAAGAACTCCAAGGAACTTCAAAGAGCTATTTCAAATTCATTGACATTAATCCTATTCAACTCACATTTTTCCCAATTTACCTTCAACCCAGTCATGGCATCCATCATATACAGCAAAATTATCAAACTGATGCATTTTTCCAATTTTAATTTAAGGAGGAAAAAACTGTATCATCTTCTAATTATATGTGCATGATGCGCTCCTTACAAGAACCAATCTGGTCTCCCTCAATTATCCACAGCTACTTGGTCTTTTCCCACATTGAATTTAGCGCTTGCCTCACCGGAACAAAAAATAGGGGTGAGATAGGATCGCCCTGTTTGAGACCTATGGAGCTCCCAAAGAAGTCAAATGAAAAATCCATTCATGTTCACTGAAAACTTTGTCACAATAGTCCAGCATTGAGCCCAGTCAATCCATCTGCAATTGAAACACATTAATTGCAGAACTCTAGAAAGGTAATTCTAATTCACTCTATCATATGCTTTCTAAAAATCTAGCTTCAACAGCAAACAGTATTTCTTTCTTGATTTCTGGTCATGAATACAATCATAAGTAGCCATAAAGCTACCTAATAGATATCTTCCGTGAATAAAAGTTGACTTGGATGGACTGACTAGTTGCTCTACGTGTTTACTCAATCTAGTGGCCAGCATCTTTATAATAATTTTATAACTATAATTGAGAAGACTAATGGGCATGAGATCTCTAATAACAATAGCGCACTCTTTCTTAGGAAGTAAAACTAAGGAGCACAAGTTCACCAATTTGATACAATTTAGAAAACCCTCAAACTCCTTAACTATGGCCATGAAGTCAGTTTTGATGATCTGCTAGCACTTTGGGAAAACACCACAGAGAAACCATCAGGACCAAAAGCTTTGAACGGGCTCAAAGACTAGATAACATCAAACACCTCCTCTTCAGAGAATTCACCTGAACGGAAGATAGCCTCCTCCTCAGTCAATTACATGGGCATGTTTAAGTTCAAGAATGGTCTCCATCTACCATTATCCCTAAACAGATTCTCATAAAAGACAGCCACTACTTGACCTATTTGCTTTGTACCTTCTTTTGGCAACCTTCTACACCTAAACAATGAATTATTTTCCGTTTGTTCATGATTGTTGCTTGTGTATACGTGTAAACCTCATTTTTTCCATTTTTTGATTTGGAAAAAAGTATTATGTATTTTGGGAGAAAAATATGGATGTCCCGAACTTATCTAACAAAATAAGTGATATTCTAAAAATATTAGATAGTCCAATGATATTTTAAAGGTATCAGAACCAAGGTTCAAATTCTTTGAAAAATTGATTTTGACCCCCTCTCCACTAGGTGGTGCGAATATCTGGCGTTGACTTACATCGAGCAACGGCTCGAATGCCTTTGATTAACCATCGTAACAACCTATTCTTGGAGAGCGTGTGCATCCATAGAAAAGTAATGAACTCAAAAGGGCAGCGGCCTTTTGGGCCCAATGAGATGCAAACCAACTGTTCGGGGTTGATTTTATTTGATTTAAAGTCGACTTAATAAGTTTTAAGTTTAAGTTTTTTGTTGATGTTGAATTGTTTGATTTTTGTTTAGTTTCAGTTTGGTTTACTTTCGGTTTGGTTTTTGGATTTGTTTTAATTTTGTTGTTTGATTTAAATTGAGTTTGATTTGATTTAAATTGAGTTTGATTGGTTCAAGTTGTTTTGATTTCAATTTTGATGAGTTTGAAGTGTCTTAAACATTATGATCTTTGGTTTGATTAATTTGATTTTAAGGTTTCAGATTTAGTTAACAATCTGATTATCTTTTTTTGTTTTCAAGTTGGTTTTGGTATATTTGGAGTGTTAAATGTTATTTATTTAGTTTCCTTTGACATTATTTAATCTTTGCTTGATTTGATGGGATTAAGTGGCTTTTTAAATGGATTTTCTCAAACTGTTTAAATCTTCTTTTTTTATTTTCAGATTGATTAAGGTCTGATTTTTTTTGCTTAAAATTGATTTTTAATGTCTTCTGTTGATATTTTAGATATTGTTTATGATTTGATTTAATTGTTACTTGATTTAAGGGTTCATTCTTATCAGATTAGGTGTTTTTTATTAAAATTCTAGATTGCTGTCGAATCTGGTTTTTCATGTGCTTTGGGTTGAATAAGTTGAATCTTATGTTGGTTTATGGTGCGTTTTACTTGATTTGGGTTTGCATCCCATCCAGCACATCGGACTGCCATTTGACGCCCGGTTTCATGCATTTTGAGTCAGCATTTGAATATCATTCATTTCATTGATTGTGGGTACAATGTCATGATATGCATAAAGTGAACATTCCTTTCCCCAATGTAAGTCTTCTTCTACGAAGTTAGGAAATTTTTGGCATTATGACAGCATGCCGGTTATTTCCAACTTAGTGAAGTTTACCCATCCAAAGATAACAAGTGTTGACTTGTCACATTGGGGAAAGGATCGTCGGCTATGGAAGTGTGCTCACGCCGTCATCCAAATCGACATTCCAGGGCAAACCTGGGGAAGCCGTCCAAAAGTCGGAGTACCCGTGGAAGGGTGTTTCACTTCTTATTTTAGTTTGGCTTTCGTATTCTGATTATTATTTTTTTGTCAAGGCCGTTTAGGCCGGTTTGAGTTCCATCGGCATTCATCGCCGGTCTTCGGTTCTCCTCTGGCTCGGTGGGCCCGCCTTGGACCTTTTAGGCCGAAAGGGCCTACTAGAACTTCAATCTTCTATGCCTCACAACTTGCTAGGTGGTAGGGTAAAGGTTCAGAAGGGTTTTGAAAGGGTCCAGAACATCAGCCCCACCCACCGATGTTGCAAATGACAGATTTCTGCATTTTGGCTGAGCCGTGCAAATGCTGTATTTTTAATTTTTTTTTAACCAAAAAAGGGGTTGCTATCCTCTTTGAAAGCTGCGAGAGGGAGCTGCTAAGGGGACTTCAGTATTTTTGAACACAAACAGAACCTGTTTAAGGGGCTGTTCGGTTAAGCCAAAGGAGGGCTGCATAGAGCTGTTCTAGTAGGCCGCAGAGAGGCTGTTTGGCAAACCGAAGAGGACCTGGACAGGGGTCTGTTTAGGGACTGCTCAAAGGGCATTAAACAGGGGGTTTATGGAGGTGCACAAAGAAGACCAAAATGAATTTTTAATGGGAGCCGCCAAGGGGTTGAATTATGGTTTTAAGGTGGAGCCACGAGGGGGCTGTTTGGGTAGGAGATTGAGAGTTCGCCCAGAGTAGACTTGGCCCGTCGGACGGATTCCAAGAATCTCCGGATCATCACCTTCACCTAGGGCTCTAAGGGGAGCCACAAAGGGGGCTGTTTGGGATTTTTTTTTGAGCCACAAAGGGGGCTGAATGAACAAGAGCTTTGAGAGCCCGCTCGGAGTAGACTTGCCCCGTCGGACGGATACCAAGAATCTCCAGGTCATCACTCTCACCTAGGGCTCTAAGAGGTGCTGCAAAGGGGCTGTTGGGAATCAGAACTGGGATCTGGTTGTGGACCGAAATAAGGCTGTTATGTGAGCCAAAAAAGGGCTGGACATGACCTGTATACTGGTCAGAAAATGGGCCAGAGGCGACTTATTCTTAGGACCTGTTTAGGGGGTCTTTTAAGTGGGCCGACAGGGGCTGAAGCTGAACAGACTCTGTTTAAGGGGTCTGAAAGTAACCTGTTTAGGGGCTTTATTAGTGAGGCGAATAGGTGGCAAAGATAGAGTTCACGTGGCCTGTTCAGAGGGGTATGCAAGAGGCTAAAATGGGTGCTGTTTGAGGATTTCAATGAGCTGGACAAGTGGCTGTTCGATGGGTCAGTAAGTAGCATGTTTAAGGGTGATTTCGGTGGGTCAAGCAGGTGCCAAAAATGAGATAAAAGTGGCCAGTTTAGGGGATCTGCGCAAGGGCTGAACAGGACCTGTTTAGGGGGGATTTTGGTTGGCTGAAATAGAGTTGGCAAGGAGCTTTGCTTAAGCCATGGGTTACCGATGTCGATGAAGACCAGTTTAGGCCACGAGAGGGGTTAACAAGAGAAACTTGGAAGAGGTGGGAGAGGTGTCCATAAGGACTACATATGTATATTTATATTTTCACCCACCTGGTTCTTCTTGATGCTGAATGCAATGGAGATGGAGGGTGAAGCCGTGGATACTCCTCCACCAGGGAGAAGTGGCACCAAGAGGATCTCCCCTTCTTCTCCTTCTCTTCTTCTTCTTCTGTTCTTCTGGCCGCAGGCAGGTGCTGGAGGTAGGAGCACGCAGTGGCTGGAGCAGCAGCCTGTCGGTGTCGATCAGCCAGCCTCTATGGCCTTTGGCGCCCTCCTCTCTTTATAGGAGATGGAGGGATATGAAGGGACAGCTGAAGAGTTAAATGTGCAGATGACCTTTCACTTTTTCTAGGTGTTTAAACTCTCTTAAATTCTTGAATTGTCCAAGGATATTAAAGATTTTACTGACCCTTTGAGATTCCCCATGTTGACCAGTCCCTTGGCCTTCCGCACACTATAATGGGTCAAAGCTGAGGTGTCAGCTGAGGTGGACAGGGCAGTGGGGCCTGCTGACTGGGCTGGCTGAGCTGGTAGTGCGGTTGGGCCCAAATTGGACCTGCTTTGCCGGCCGCAGCCCACCCAATCTCTCCTTTTAACGGGTTGTACGTTGACAGGCCTTAAGATGGACTGGAGACATTTTATTTAATCCAAATAAGGTCTGGACCAGCTTGAATTTACACCCATGAGCCTATTTAAGGTCTGATTGGGTCTGATTTGACCCAATTGAGGGTCGGCCCAGCCTACCTTGGCTCTGGCCCTTCTTTTTTTTAATTATTTTTTTTGCAAAAACAGATGCAAACAATATAAAAAAACTAGATATTTTTATCCCATCTTTAACCACAAATCTTTCGATCTTTGTTTCCATTTAATTTCCTTTGACATCATGTAGTGTATTCTTTCGTTGCAACCAACCATTCATTCTTCTGACAGTCACACAAGATTTCTTTATCATTTAGCTGCTCAAACTCTTCCAATCTTGCCAATAAAACTATCATCATCTCAGTGGACTGATTTTTTAAGGATGACCACGAGGCCAAATTTCTATTAATATAGAAAAAAGTAAAAGGATGCAAGGAAGCAACAAAGCATAACAGAAAACCAAAAGAAAGAACCCCTAAAACATCTACCAAGCTGGTAAAGAATAGGAGTGGTTACAAATGGAAAACGCAAAAAGCTAAGAATTTGTCTCTGCACCATCCATTTGTTGTCCTGAATGAGCAAGCAACCAATCCCTCATATAGGACATAGAAGAATCTGCCATGGTTTCTCAAAATGGTTTTCAAAGATAGGTATGTTCCACAAGCGCCAAATGCACCGTAGTATAGCGGGAAGGATAAGCGTCCACACCAAACCCCCCGAAGCCCAGGGCTCCAAACTGGGCCAGTCCAGTGTAAGTTAAATAGTGCTGGCCAGTTTAAACCACTAAATCTTCCATCTTTTCAAACTGGGCCAGTCCAGCAAAATTCCACACTTGACAAAGAAATGATCCACTGTTTCCTCCTTGCTTCCAAAACTACACAGTAGATTGAAGTCACTGAAACGATCTTATGGAGGAAACTTCTGGTGGGTAATCTTATGGAGAAAATCTTAATTTTTATGGGAAACGGTTGCTTCCACACAACATGATGCCAAAAGACTTCAATCCCACCTTGGGTCAACTCATATAATGTATAATTCACAGTAAAATTGCAATTCTTACTAGGAAGCCAAACAGGTCTATCCTCCTGGTTATCGGTGCACCCGCAGTCTTCAAGAGTTCAAGGAGCGGCAGTAGGTTAGAATGTTAGATAGGTCTCTAATTTCATCCTTTCTAAGATTTCTTTTAGAAGATAAAGACCAGTTTGGTCTAACATCCCACATTGCAGAAACCCATAAACTGTAGAGTGTAGGAAACATGTGAATCAAAGAGGCAAAACTAGTCCACCGGTCCTCCCAGAAAGAGATTCTCCTACCGTCCCCCTGTGCAATAGTAGAAGATGAAATAAAAAAACCATAGTTGAGAATGATACATCTCCATATGCTATAGATTCTGTTGCTGCCCCTAAAATCCTTGATCCACAAGTCATCTAAACATGCCATACTTGAAACAAATCCCAGTTGAGAATGATACACCTCAGAGGACTAATTAAATGTGGAATCTGCCTATATTTGTAATTGCTTTGGAACATACCTCATTTTGGTGACAAACACTACAGCAGTAGTGTACAGATTGACTTCATTCTACCGACCCTAGATGAGGCCCAGGAAAGTCGGCTCCCTATACCATGCCAGTTCAAAACAGAGCTTCCTCCTCCTCGGCGTGCTCAAGTAACCATGTTTAATGACAAAAGAAAAATGATTAGACATATCACTCCCAAGAGATAGAAAGCCTTCGAGCCCCTGAACTCATCCACCAAATAAGTGCACACACGGAAAAAAAAAATATCTAGCTTTAACTTTGAAAGTGAATTTGACCATGTGAACTAGAGACATCAAAAATCTCAATAAGACCACAGTTATTCACCAAATTGTTGAACATATCCATTTCCATGATCCAATCCCTTTGCTTTTGCCTAGCTTTCTAACAACATTAAAATCACCACAAATGCACCGGGCATAATCGTCGGGGTCCAAAAAAAAGTTGTCTGAATTCTTTAAAGGAAGAAATTGTATCATCACCCAAGGGGCCATACACTTAAAAAACCATTGTTTTTTAATATCCTTGAAACAAAATTTTACGGGTGGATATACTTGTTACAAAGGATATCCTTGGCCTCCATAGTATCATCATGCCACATCACTGCTACCCTCCGCTTCTACTAACAAAAGGCATGAAGGACAACTCAGCCGACCAACCTTAGTGCTCTCTTCATCCTACAAGGTTGCAAAGTCACACTTAGGTGGGGTTTGGAATGAGAATGAGTTACAGCAGAATAACTAATCTAGAATGAGTAACACTAGATTAAGGAGGTATTTGGTTGGACAACGAGGTATAGAATAAGTGAAATAAGTAAAAAGTTACTCTGCTTATTCTACAGTGGTTAGGGAGTGATTTAGAAAGGGATTTAACTTATCATTGGAGAACGCGGAATAAATATTGACTTGTAATAACTTTTATAATGTAGTATAAATACATAAAGTATAAAACAAAGGCCCACAAGATCTCACATATTAATTATATCCTCAATGAAAAGAAAGAGATCCTCCTCTGAATGGTCCAAAATGTATTGCCCAGATACAAAGCAGCACCCCCTCACCGCTCCAGGACTTGCCAATCCCCAACTCCCTCCAAGCAATGAGAGAGTTGCTTCTTACAAAAATGCCAACAAAAGGCTTATGTTCAATCCGCTATGATGCATATTGCGGCCACTGAGACATGAGAAATAGCCGAAGGCAAGACCCCTGTTTTAAACCAACCAGAAGACCCTCCATGAGTGTCGCATTGCACCGGTCTAGCCACGATCTTCTGGCAATCAATCCTGCCAAAGCAGGAATAACAACATCACTCCGAAGATTCTGTGGTTGACACCCCAAATTCTACCGTGCCAACTATTCTTGCACTCCAAAGGCAGTGCTTCCGCCCCAAAGCAACAGCCACAACAACTGTTGAGAACACCCAAGCAGGCTGTCACCTTCGAGCACCATGCGAGCACAAGTCCTCCCCTTCGAACAGCACCTAAGCAGAGGTCCAGTGATGAGGTTCTAGAACACAGGTTCCATCAAGGGCGGTCGGTTCCACAAAGCATTTTCAGATGATCACCCCAACCTAACCAGTTTCTGGACACTGGACAGCACCTCTGCCATCTCCCGAGCACTGAACCCCATCCAAAAAAGACACCCAGCTTCCCCACACTGCTCTGTTCCATCTGTTTCTGTAATCTGACCAAGCTTGAACATCACAGAAACATGATTTATGCATGAAAACTGAAGCGATAAATAAGTATTTCATGAAGCAAATTAAATCCATAGTCATCGAGGCTGGCACCAAAGAGGCACTGAGGCTGGTGCTTTATTGGGTTTCTGAGGCAACCACTTTGGCTGAGTGCTCAAGGTGCTCAACCAGGCACTTCAGCACCGGAGAGGTGGGGAGCTTGAAGCATGTTCATTATGTAGCAAGTACAAAATTTTCTTTCCTTTGAGATAATATCAACAAAAATTGTCTTATCGTGCAGTGTTCCATTTTCATACATGAGATAAACAGGTGAAGAATTTATTCTGATACACACTACTTTCAGTCAACAGCAAAACCCTTTTAAAGAAGCAAGAAATACAACACAATGAACAATAATGTCAACAGCAAAAAATAAAAGGTATAATCAAAATAGAGATAAAAAACTGACAAGAATTTCGTGGCAACGATACTGATGGATCCATCCCCATAAAAACATGGCTGCACCAGTCCATTGGCACCATCCTAATTTCATTAGAGGCTTCATATATCCCAAAATAGCAAACTCTGTCATTGGCATCCGTGCATGGCTTCCAATAATGAATTCATTTATTTGACTGGCAGTGTAAGTAAACACCTCTATAGCAAAGGAACTGCACAGGGAAAGTGGTGCTGCAATATAGAAACTAGACCATAGAAGATTAATGATAAGTGTGCCCCACCAACAAAGCATGTAAAGTCTATGCACAACCAAAAAGCTGATGCTTGAAATATTACCCAACAATGTAAAGCAGTAAGCATTGTAGTTTGCATGAATGGTCCGAAATAAATTCAAAAAATGGCTTTCTCATTATTATACAACACGTTGTAGTGATGCATGTGACTGGTGAAGTAAGCAAAAAATCAATATCTTTTACCAAGCATTAAAAGATGCTAGCAAAAACTATTCACATGTCGACATAGAATTTTTACATGGTAGAGTTACTCTGAAACAAGGTAGTTGTAATAATACAGTTAGAAATTGGAACTAGTCATTGACCACCTATCAGATCCATTGACTTATGTTATCTGTTGGACATTCTTCATCAAAAGAAAATGATTTTTCATCCGCCATCTAAGAGGTATGATAAAGCATAAAGTGTGTGATGTATGATATATGCACGAAAAAAAGAACAAATGGCCATCTACTGTGTAAAAATGAGACCTCAATCATGTAGTAAAAAAATAAAAATCAATTTTCCGTAAGATATGTTTGGTCTTGAAAATTTTGTAAAACTTACAACAGGCCAGTCAAGTAGCCAAAAATGTGCATTCGAGCTGAAGTATTGTAGCTGAAAACACTAAGACTCTCGTATAAGCGTCTCAAGACCTGTGCTTCCATTAATACAAGCACAAAGACAGTTCTCCATAGCTGAATCATATGCTTCTTGTCAGTTTGTCGATTCTTATGAATGGAAAACACATGAGATCCTCCCATCAAGTGGCTAGCAATTGTAGAATGATGCAGGGATTCCAGTGGTGTTTTTCTATATGCATAAAACCAGGTCAAAACTAACAAGCACGTTGTCCAGGTAACAGCAACCACGTAAAAATGTAAGAAGTATTTGTGAGGAACAGTGAAGATCTGCAGTTAAACATAGAAAAATAAAGCCAATTTAGTATGCATCATAAAACATATTGCAATCCTAGGTTTACAACTATGGCATGCATAGATGGCTATAGTTGATTACTTATTTGCATCTACAAGTACCATGGCAGGATGCTAGTTCATAGCAATGTTTTTCTTACACCAACCAAGCTAGAAATTTACAGCGCACAGGGAAAAATAAGCAAAAATGAATAACAAAATCTGTACGCCAATGAAGACATATTAGCAAATTATTTGAAAGGGGTTGAAATGTATTGTGATTTTCACATCACCACTTCTCGTTAATTGTGACTTCAATACCTAGCCAGTAAATTGGAGGTTCCAAGTTTAAATTTCATTGTAACACGTAGATAAAGTAGGTCCAACAGCCTAACATGTTCCTTGTGTATTCTGAGCTGGATTGACCTTTGAGCTCCATTAAACACACCATAATCTGATAAAGACATTTGTGTCTGGTGAGGTCAAATTAGTGAATGGTCAATAATTCAATCTTGAAAAATTCAATGACTATCGCCATTTGTTGATCAGATGGCCATTCTAGTCTATGTTTCTCCGGGTGGACTGTAAGGCTGTCAAGGCATTTATAACTTCTTGTTACATAAGTATATAGCAATGACAAAATCAGGAAGCTGTAGTCTCTGTATTTCAATCAAACAAGGGCCATACACAATTCTTTGGTTGGGGGTAAGGGGCAGGAGAGAATCATAATAAAGGGAATGTAATTTAAAGAACTGATCTATGCCAAATTGATACCAGAGCTTGTGGTCTTCTTTGGCATGAACTTGGGCCTAAGTTAGGTTTCCTCTCTACAACTTTTAAAACAACCAACTATAGTTAGATTCTTTTTCCAAAGGTGACATACAAATAACACAATTTATTGAAATGGAAATGCAAAGTACAAAAGGCACAGAAAAGACAAAAAGACAAATATATAAGGGAAAGAACAAAAATATAAGAAAATGTCAACCAAGTGACTACCAAGACGGTAGTAATCAGAAGGTAACTACACAAAAAAAACCACTTCCAGTAAAAAAAGAGTTTCTATGAAGAAGGAAAAATCTAACAGATGCCCCGAATATGAGAAGGACCAATTATTGACGAAAACCACGGCACGGTGAAGAATAGCCAAAGGATTATCAAACTACTCCTCAAAAGTCTTCCTATACCAAGATCTCCAAATGGATTATAACATTGTTGGCAACGAAAGATCCCACAAGACTGGATGACTACTCTAGAGATTTCCATTGTTCCATCGCTGGATTAATTTAGTAGAGCAAGGATCATACCAAGAAATCTTCTAGCTCTTGAACAGAATACACCAAAGATAGTTAAAATGTCACAACGAGAGAGCACAGGTGATCAATGTCTTCTGCTTGAGACCCACAGAACACACACTTCTTTGAACCACATTTAAAAATCTACAAGAGATAGTTTTGTTGGAAGCCTTCCCCTACAAATTTTCCATGAGAATACTGAATACCCTAATTTTAAGAGAAAATATATTGACCACACCATCTTCCACCATGAGGCGACAACCCCCCTACAAAAGCAAAGTCTCATGCAAGCCTATTTGACCGAAAAAAAAATGCTCTTATTAGGAAGCCTATACACCTTATCTTCCTGAGCATCAAAACAAGAAAAACATGTCAAAAACTACATAACAGTCAAGAATTCCCTGAATTCAATTTGGCGCACTCTGAACACAAGAATTTTTGAAGACCAGTTTGCGAACCCGAGATTGATCCTACTTTCAATGTCTTCATTTGTTAAGGACTGGTCATTTGCTCATTCAAGTGTTCACTTATCTCAGGCTTCTGTTACGGACATATTCCAGTCTTTGCTTTCAATCTTTTTGTAGCTCATGCTTATCTACCACCTTGGTAGATAAAGCAGCCCCTCTACCTTCGTATCTCTTTTTCTTATTTTCCTACATCTAGTTGTACTTTTCCTTGCTTTAATAGAAAATTTGGCCTCTGGCCATTTTCAAAAATGGGTCAAGTGTTCCCTGAATTCATCCTCCTTCAAATTCATTCTGAAAGAGAATGATCACTTGTCCTCCAAAACCCTATTATGCCACAAAAAACACATTTGCTTCTCTAGTTGCCACTACTCTAAACAACAAAAGAAACTGCTCAGTCAGCTGCACCTATCCTGCCTATCTGTCCAACCCAAGGATTGTAGAATCGGCCGATCTGGATCGTGATCGGCCAACTCCTAAATCGGATCAATCTATGACAATCCGATTTTCATCCAAAGGGGCAATCCAAGATAAAATCCTGACGGAATCAGTCAGGATCAGCCAAATTCGGATCAGAATCGTAATCTTGATATTTTTAGATTTTTTTAAAAAGAATGGACCGAATAGGCTGGAATTGGATCAGATACAAGATCGGAATCGAAATCAATTTTTTTCATTTTTTAATTTTTTAAAAAAATCCCAATTCCGGATGGGGATTCCTCCCAAAGGATCAATTGGGATCGGCCAATCCGGGTATGGATTCCAATCCGATGATCATTGGTTCAACCATATGCAGGTTCTCTTGACATTCCCGACGGAGATGGCCACAAAAGCAATCAAGAAGTCTCAATTTTAAGTATACTCTTTCAAATCCCAGAAACTCTCCTGCAAGTTATAAATTCTCACTCGTTCCTCATTGACCACCACCCCATACTTAGAACAGACAACCGTGCGACAAAAAGAGTTTTTTCCTTGATTGAGTTTCCATAACCATTTGGAGAGAAAGACATTGTTAATCCAGTGGTCTCATTTCACTAGACAAATGCTCCTGCTACCACCATAACCTTGACAAATAAATTGGATACTTGGATGTCTATTTCAGTTTACCGTGATTTTTTTTGCACCTTGGCAATTGAATTCCACAATAATGAATAAGCATCTATCCAGTCAACTAACAACAACCAAATGCAACCATTGGGACTTTCTAAATTGCTTACCGTAGCAACGTGAAAGAATATAATAAAATATTAAATAGGTGGACTAGCGGCAAGTTGGATTAGCCATCTCAGGGGGTTACATCACAAATAACTCCAAAGTTTGTTACATCTCGTTGAGAGTGGTCCCTGATATGTAACCTTTCCGATAAGGCTACAATAGCGTGCTTATTAGGTCAATTAGCTGAATTGATCACTACACTTAGGCCACAAACCCATTGCTCCCAAATTTTGAAACTTTCAAAATTCATCAAGAAATAGGAAAAGCATCCCAATAAACTCCAAAAGGTATACGACCAAGGATGGAGGAATCGGAATCGATTCCGATTCCCAGGAATCGGTCGGAATCGGCCGATTCCTAGGAAGTTGGATCAATCTGGATCATTTTTTTTCTTTTTTTCTATTCTTCATAAAAATCCCAAAAAATCTGTAAAAATCCAGAAAAATAGGAAATGACTTGAAAAAATTCTAAAAAAAACAAATGTAACATTTACCATGCATCTACGTATCATGGATGACGGAAACGGCTGAATCGGATCTGAATCAACCAATTCCATATCGATGGGTGGAGTTTTTTGGTCTTAGTTTTTAGATAAGAATAAGATGTAATATAATAACATGTAAGATGCAAAACTATAACAACATATAAAATGTTCAAATGATAAGATGCAAAATATACATTACATCATCACCAATATCCCTGATATTGGTCTTCATTATCAAGCTCCTGTTGCTCTTCTTACCATGACTGAGTTGTCCTTCTTGTATATGCTAGTCCATATCCATAGGAAAAGAAAGCTCTGGACATCTCACTCAAATCATATGGATCAGATTGTGCCATGTGCAGGCTCTGAGGTGTAGGTGGAGGATACCACGACTGTTATAGATCAAAAAATGTGTGATAAAGTGGCTCCATATAACGTGACTATGGCTCCTACTTGTATAGAGTGTAATACGGCCTTGGCCGCGATGAAGTAGGTGAGTCTGAATCCTGAGCTCCGACACTTGCATATGTCATAAATACCTCTCCCCCTCCTGCTGACTGGGTGGCTGGTATGCACTCCTCGTCGTCATCAACTAAGGAGCGAAAAGGAACCTACGTGCTATTATCAGGACTTACAGGACATTGTCTAATCTCCAACTTCCTCCTCTTCCCTTCTTCAACCATCTTTAATGTCCCACCTGAACCCAAAAAAAAATTTAATTAAGAAAATTTGCCCTTTTTTCGTGATGTAGCTTTTGTTTTAGTCCTGCCTAGAGTGCGAATGGGTTGGGTAGCTACGGTTGGAGCTGGGGCTAATGCTGTAGGCGGCTTCTGTACACCTGCTGGGGCAGAAGATGGGCCTGCGCCTGCCTGAGCCTAAGAAGTAGGTGGAACATCCTGCTCAAAGTCAAACTCTACACCATCTAACTCTCCTTCTGTCCATGCACGGTCATCGGGATCAAACTCAGCTCTATGATCCCTGACTACTCTCTCCTCTATCCAAGCAGCAAGTGCATACTCCTCCTGGAATATATGATCTATGTCGACCTCCTCAGGTGGTGGTGTGGCTGATTTATGTCTCTGCTCATAAGTACCACACCTGCGAACCGTGCAAATGTTTCCTTTGAAATCTTCTGTCAATTTTTAATGTTTTTGATGCGCAGCCTCATGTTGTAATGACAGAAGACCAGTTTATTCAACATGTCTGAGGTCAACATGTTCCTTCTCTTTGTATGTATCAGGTTAAATGTGCTTCAGTTCCTCTCACAATGAGCGGAACTAGTGCTCTAGCTAAGTATCCTGATACCAATAACAACAAGTGAATTCTATTCACTCTTGGTGTTCGCCTAAACCCACCACTCAGCTGCAAAAAAAAAAAACAATCAACCCTCAGTGAATTAGTGTACTTATAACTTATAAGATAAGGAAGTCAAAAAATTATCTTAAATAACTATACAAGGAGACACTTTGTCGCAAGAATATCTCAAATCAGCATTTGAGTATACCCCAAACCTCATCTTATACCTCTGTATTTGCAAAATGATAAATAAAAAATTGATTTGTTGTCAAATATTTATTGACTTCAAGTTATCAATGCATCCCCAACTTACTTTTAACTCAGTTTCTATCCTATCCTGCTGAGATCAACAGAGACGTTGAATAACTAAGAGTGTGCCCCGCATCACCTCATTGTCGTTCACCATCTGTCCACCATATTGGATGCGGGGATTCAAAAAATATCCTGCCGTCATTTATCAATATTAAATTATGAAAAAGGCAATTATTGTTTAAACTGTAAGTAGGTAAGCATAAATAATTGATTCACTAACTAACCTGCAGCATACACATCATGGTGCAAAGTCTTGTTCCATCGGTCATCTATAATCTTCCACTATTTTTTGTAACATCTGAGATTCTACTCTTTTATTTTTAATTTTTCCCGGTCCATTACATCTGTAGCGTGCCCATCTGGTTCTTGTCATCTGAGTCTACTAACCTCAAGACAACTACCAGTGGCTCAATGATTACCAAGTAGTCAGCAATCCTCTCCCAAAATCTCTTGTCAGTGATTTGCCTCTTAGCCTTGACCATAATCTCTAACTGGTTTTCCTTGTTATGCAGGTGGTTCATCATATAATTATAGTACTCCTCGGACTGTGTAAACCTAACCAGTGCATGTCTATGCCGGTGCAAACTCTCCAGTGCAATAAAGTTCGTGGCAAATTGTATAGGACCGAGCCTGACAAGATCGTACCCTGCAGTGTATGACCTCATAATATGTAGCAGATGGGGATGTGAATACATAAAAGAAGTAATGGTCTGCGCCTGCCTAACAATGGTAGAAACTGTCTCCTTCTTGCCTATATCCTCCAATATAAGGTCAATAGAATGTGCCGTGCAAGGCACCCAGAATACATGTTGCCTCTTCTCCACCAGCTTCTTTCCATCCGCCTTATAGAAGGGTTCATTATCAGTTACAAACTGAATCACATTTTCCTTCTCAATCTCCTCCACCACGGCATCCATCAAGAAAGAAAAAAAAAGATAGTCGCCATTTTTTGTCTTCCCAAAGCATCCACCAACTTCAAAAATATCGTGCCCTCAGAACAATACACCAAGAAGTTTATCATGCTCCTCTAGGTGATAGTTGCCCACCCGTCACACATAATTGTGCAACCCCTCCTTCCATACCAATCTAAACCCATATATCCATTCCCTCAACTCCTGCACCTCCTCCTTAAACCCACCACCATATATATATTTGCTGCTCAGGGCTTGCAAACCCAGTCCAACCTCATCCATGGCATTTACCATCGTCTGGAAGCCGGGCTAGTGGCTGCATGTGCTGGGATGCCTACAAGAAGGTAAAAAAAATATTGATATCATTATCAGCCATAAACAAGGAGAACTACATAATGACGGTGTAAATGCCATTTTAAGAGTGATACATGCATGTAAAAACCACTTTACAATGTGGTGAATTGCTCTTTTTGTAGCCATTCCTGTTGCCTACACCCTTTTCATGACTTGTTTAATTCTCATCTGTCCAACACTTAGTTTCCTAAATAGGTACTCATCACTCAGTGTAAACCAAGTACAGGCAGAATGACAGTGTGGCTCATGTCTCCCTCCCTCAGTCTCTCGATCCCAGGTAGGGCAAGCCGATCCTGAGCTCGGAGTCTGTGGAGTCATCCTCACTCTCCGGCTCTGACTCGGTTAGTGCCTTCCCCTTGTCTTTCCCTTTGTAAGTAAACAAATCTCGGTCACTTCTCCTCTCAAGTAGCTCATCATGCAACTCTTCCATTTGCTCAATCATAATCTGCCGTTGAGAGGCTCTACTTGTCATGTAGCATCTCATCTCTTCACTCTTCTCCCTAGACACCTTACCACATCTTTTAACATTCCCACCCGTTCTGGCAATATGCTGTTTCAGCCGAAACACACCCCCGTTCATCTCCTTGTCACACCACTTGCATTGTACCCTCTTTCTTGTTGCGTCTACCATGTGATCGTGTTCCCAACCAACATCAGAAGGGCGTGCCGGTGCTACATCATCGTGCAACGTGCCAGAGAAGGGGAATAGAAGCCATCTGATTCCCGGAGAATTCCCCCCGGAATCGATCCTTGGGAATCAGATCGAAATCGACCGATCCGATTACGGAATCGGCTGATTCTAATCCGATCCGGTCGATTCTTTCATCTATATATACGACACTTAATACTATTGTCTGCAAAACTCCTCTTTTAGTGGGAAGTGCTGTTAAATTACCCCTTTCGAATCCGACACTGATTGGAATTTTCCACTTTTTAATTAACAAAAGGCAATCCCTTTCTTACGTCTTCCATGTACAATCTAACAGTGTTGATAATAACAAACAAAAGTAGATATCGTCCATAGAGTATGGTGCCAATAACTTCAGAAGATATAAGAGAGAGTTCGGAAAGCCGGGGGCAAATATCCTACGAAACAAGACTACCTGCGAAGAAGATAGAGACGTTTTCCCCCTGTTAGCGAACGACGACATGATCCGGTTGAAACGGCGAAGACGAGGGACGGGAATAGAAGCCACAAGGATCGGCAGCGTGCCAGAGACCCACGCACCCCTCAGCAGGACTCCAAGCCGCAAGTCCATCTCGGAAGAGGAGGAACAGCAAGACAGGTGAATGTGGCTGCGGGGACTTGATGGCGTCGAAATTGTTCTCCGATGCCGATTGTATCAAGGTATAAAGGGTGAGCACGCCTCTTCGCCGAGGTGGGGACAAAATAGGATACCGCTGCGACACTTCGCTTCTCCCAATGGAGATGCGGCGCGGGGCGAAAGCGACGATCCCGGCGCCGACGCCATCAACACGATAGGTGATGGCTCCCAGTAGGAGACTAGCTGGGGGTCGAGCAAAGCAGGGACGACGACGGTAGGTACTAGCTAGTCGCAGGTTGCCACGGTCTGGGAAGTTTTTTTTTTTTTTTTTTGTTCTTGTGAAGAGGTGGCGCACCAGGCGTCCAGCATCGGACGCTCCCGGAATCTAGTGCCCCAGCGCCCCCGGGGTGTCATGTCCCACTCCGCCACGGCGGAGGAAAGCTGGCGTCTTTACGCGTACTGTGATTTTATGAAAAAATACACAGAGAACTAAGAATCAGAGAGTCCTTGTAATTTGTTTCAAAATTTTTTAATGTTAAAATCATTCATTTATGTAAAAAATTATTTAAGAATTCTTATAATATCTTTTGAATGAAAAGATGTAAATTACACTATATATTTACTTAGAATAGAAACAAGTCTTATCAATCAAGATAATTTATTTTGACAAAAGGATAAAGAGATGATTGAATTTCTTGATTCTATTATTTGAGTGCTATATTTTGTTGATATTGATAACTCAATTACGGGATTTTTGTATGATGTTATACAACGAGCTATTGAGACATTAAGGCAATGTATTAATACTACATAATCAAAATACAAGACAATACTTGAATTATTTGATTATAAAATAGATAAAAACATATTTCATCCGATTCATGTAGCTGTTGTGATTCTCAACTCATCTTATTTTTGTAGAGATCATTTATTGATAATAGTGACATAAAAATGACATTGATTATGTTATGAAAAAAATGCTTAAAAATTAAGCGAGTGTATTTTGTCAAGCAATTTGTGACGTGTAGCATAAATTTTGAAAATTATTTACCTACATTAGATTGACATTGATAGAAACTAATCATTCACGTAAAATTTTCATAATAAGATTAGTGTTCTTTTTTATTACCAATAATATTTCTCATTTGATGTGATATTTTGTAAGTGTTTGACGGGATTACATGAGAAGTGTTGAATTTTTGTTATAATCAAAAGACTTGCTAAATGAATGATGAGTCAAGCTTCTAGCTCATCCACTTATGAGTGAAATTTGAGTGCATTGGAAGTACCTCAAAGAAATAAAAGAAATAGGCTTGTTCTAGAAATGTTTGAAGATTTAGTTTACATGAGAATAAATTCTTTGATGATGTTAAAATTTAAAAATCACGAAGAAGAAAATTTGAATCCAATTGATCCCCCCGGAATTGATATACTTATTGATGACTGTGTTAATGTTGTTGATGACTGTGTTAGTGAAGCACATGAAGGAGAAGACTTATTGATTAACAATAGGCGAGGAGAAGACTCGGCTCAAAATCAAGAGGAAACACAAGATGAACATTATTTTCTTGACTCATTTATTTAGTTAAACAAGTATTGTGTTGTTTACTTTGGATGAAATTACTTTACTTAATGTATTCTCTTTTTGAGTTTCATGATATGATTATTATCTTTGGAGACTTTCGAAGATTGCGTGACTTTTTGAGTATTATGAATGTTATACTTCTCAAATGATGTTTATTTTGTATTTTGAAGTATTATGCATTGTTGTGTTGTAAGTATATATATATTTTTTAGGTTTTATTTGAATGTTTGATTGCTTAGTATTTCTAGAAAGTATTGATGAATCACGACCGTATAATGCTCTGTACGTATGATACATCGCACTAATATCCAAATGTTTGATCGAATATTTTAATTTCTTCTTCGAATTTATAAATAAAATATACACGGATATATTTTTGTCGAATTATACCAGACCCATATTCTACTAACTACGGTTCTAACTTTATGCTGACTTATCCATGAAAACACATTTAGCCGCGAGACCCAAGAGCAAGAGTGCGAGAGGGAGACCACAACAAGAAGAGAAGGAGTCCGTCTCTGCACTGTGATAATAATGAGAGACTATAGTTAGCATGGTTTTTAATCATGAAATCCACCATTTTAAATCAAACGCATAAAATAGTAGATGTTTTGTACGCGATTAATTCGCCAACCTTCTATAATCTGTGTACACGATTGATTTCTTGAATTCGAGACTTATTCGACAAAAATGTTCGTTCAATATGTACGCAAACTCTCTTCTTTTTTTTTGAAACATAACATATATGTATTTATTAAATCTCTAAGGCGTTGTTTGGTATCGGGATAAATTAGATGAGGATAGGGATAAACCAATCCTTGTGGTTAACCCTATCCTCATCATGTTTGGTTTAACTTAAGATAAGTTTAGGGATAATCCTATCCTATGTTTGGTATGTTAACAATAAATTCGAGAATAACCCTATAATTTTATATTTTTACCTTATTTATATTATCTTATTTTATTACCCATAACATATTCATAAACATTTTAACTAATTTATATATTTATATAATAAATATAAAATATAATATAAAAAATAATAAATAATTAATTTGAAGATATAAATAATATGATTTTAAAAATATGGCAGTTAAAATCAGATTTGAATTTCGTTTTTAAAATCCAATTAAATTAGAAAACATTGCAACTAAATACTCTACAAATCGATCTACATCCGGGTACTTCGTATATATTTTCTTAAATATTTTATAGGTCTTCTATTCATGTCAAATAAAATGGTAGAAATCATGTATAAATAAAAAGGGTGAACCACAAGAAAACAGAAATTTGTTCTATTTCATATCAAACCACTAACTTATCTATGAAAGTTGACAAATGTTCTACATACTTCTATCCAATATGCTCCACATGGATAGAAAATGCAAGAAGATGATGATATTTCAATATGATTTTACTTGAAAATGCATTATCCACTCTCCATAAGGATCAACAACAAGTCTGGGTTCAATTTTGTACACGACCTGCTCTACTTAATCTTTCCGTTTGATCACCTGCCCAAAAATCTTCGGCTTCGTCGCCACCCGTTCCTTTATCGCTGTTTTGACGGTTTCATATGTTTCAAAGGGTTAAACTTCGAACAACTCTTTTCCACTGGATTTTTGTTAATTGAAACCAATCGGAATTATTTCACAGGATCCTTGCAACATTTAATGCGCTTTGCAAGAAGCTTAAGTCCTTCCACATGATCCAACAAATTTCGTATGCCTTGACAGACACCAAAAAAAGTCTAACACATGTACGCAGAAAAAGAATTAGAAACTTCAAAATTACCCAAATAACAACTCTCCTTAGTCATCCTACTAGTTGAAGGAAAACAAGCGCAAACCTTGACACCTATGTTTTCACCATTCAATGCTCCACTACAACCTTCAACCAAAGAATCAAATAGCTCACTTGGGTGTCCGATGGAGTCGCTCTAATTGTACCACCGACTTACGCTACAACTAAGCCGATCCTGTTTCCAAATTTCTTCACCTGAAAAAAATACATTAATCAAAATGTCTGGCTTAGGTGGCATGAAGATATCTTGGAAAATGAATGGCATGAATATATATAAGCTGGACAACAAAATTGTTAGCCTCCTAAGGTTGACTATCAAGCACCTGATGAAGTTCTCTCAAACAAAGCTAGCTAGAAAGATAGTTGATTTCTAGTCACATAAAATTAAACATTCAAAACTGTTGATGGCACTGTCATCAAAGCTTGGCCTTGTTTCTCTTACATCTTATTAAGAACTTGATTAAGAAATAGAGTCCATTGGTCTTCATCTATGTATTGACAATTATCACCAACGAGTTTTGCCTTTTGTCTCACCGGATGGTCACAATAACCTGCCAGATCAACCCATCGGTAAGACTTCACCTTGGTCTCATTGGATGAAAAGAAATCTTTGTGAGTAGTTGGTAGAGGTTCTCAAGTCTCACAAGATGAAACATGACTACTTGGGGGTAATAGACTCCAAAACACCTAGTGAAACCCATCATCTACAAAAGAACCCCACTCCATTTGTTAAGGCATTGCTGCATTGGAGAATAACTTGAAAGCCAAGAAGCGAGGTAACCATGCGAACCCTCAGAAGTCAAGAAGGGAGGCAGCCATGTGAAGCAAGTATCGACCAGCTCAAGTGAGGGAAATTGTAAACAAAATAAATCAAGGGGACCCATGCATATTCGTGAATTTTCTGTATGTGCATCATTGGACTTGTATGTAAATGAGAATTATAATGGATGAATGAATTATACCCTTCCTAGAACCTCATGAATTACATTATTTTACCTTAATATTGAATAAGAGAAAACCATAAACATATATAAATCAAACATGGAACATATGCCTACATTGCATACAAATTGGTAAAAACAATCGTCATCAATTAAGTAAAAGGAATAAAATCCAAAAAACTAACAGAAACTGTAAAAATGAACAGAAAGTACATATATTTACTTAATTTGATTTTTCATCTATTTACAATGGGTACTCTAAAATATAAGAAAAAAATTACTCTTTTTTTAATCGCACGGTTATACACCGATAGGTCCTATATAAAAAAACCCCCATTTAACCAGTCTTTCCCATGAATATACTAAGCATATATACATGCCATGCTCAACTGTGCCTAGTCTTTCCATGTCAAAGTTTGGCAGCAGCTTTCAGGCCACTAGTAACCTCTCTAAATGATAAAAACTACAACATATGAATCACATAAATGATAAAAACTACAACATTAGAAATTGTAAGTTTCAAAAATTTCAGGTTAAAAGTTGCCACATTTAAGAAAAATTTGGCTTAAAAAAAGGTCCCCATGAATAACAACGCACGAGGCTAGGGCTTGGGATCACCATGAATAACAACTAGACAGCCTATGAATATATACCAAATAATCCGGAATTAAATATGAGCATGCATAGATGTTGTACACACAATAGTAAATAGAGACCTACAACTCTGAACACTGGAAAGAGTTGCTACGCACTGGAAATTCAGGGTCATTCGTTGAGCCAATCCACCACCAACAGGTCTCCAGCCAATGAACAGAGATAGGGAGAAGGCAAGTTTGAGACCGTGAACAACGCTGGAGGCAGCCGGAGTGTAGGAGCAATAGCGCTTTTGGTGCCCAACACCACTACATTTGCAAAGACACCAGACGTCTACAACTACTTAAACGTGATTCGAGCCAAAACATCGATCACATGACCATGAGTGACCTCCCCCAATAGGAGAACATCACCGTAGAAATGACCCTGGAGGAGTCCCCTCGTAGGCAAGAATGACCTTCCCCGCAAGGTGGATCGAGGCTACCGTCTCTACCTCTCGGGACAAGACACCGAAGCTATATCTCCTATGTACATCTCCTCCCCTTGCCGACCGATCGATCCCTTGCTCGCTCTCCGCCTTTGACCGTAGCGGCGAGGGGATGGCGATTGGAATGCCGGGATGGTGAAGTACCGTTGGCACCGCCGGCGCCGCCGCCGGCTACGGCTCCAAGACGACGGCGGAGGAGGTCACCTGTGCATGCCCCGACCTGCGCCAAGACGACGGCGGAGAGGATCCTGCTTGGCCGCGCACGGCCGCCGCGAGCGCCTTTAGCTTGGCCACCCCCGCGCCTTTAGATTGAAGATGGAAGAGGGTAACGAGGGACGGCAAGAAGAGGGAAATACTGTAGAACCACCGCTGCCGCTGCCGCCGAGACCCCCACAGCCGCTGCGTGCGAGAACCACAGCAGCTCGCGAGAGTCCACTGCATATCGTATCCCCGTATTACCTGCCCTATCCCACTAAAAAGGGGGGATGAGTTAAACCTGACATTAACCTCATTTTCAGAGGATAAACCAGATTAAATAATCCTAGGTTAAATTAAAATTTATTGGTATACCAAACGGGGGATTGGGGATAAACCAGGTTTATCCCACCTTATCCCCGTACCAAACACCCCATAAAGAGGCACTTCTACCCAGGGATGAGAATGAGTTATATTCAAAATTCAATTAGAATTACATCGAGATTTAAAAAGATGTCTCACTCGATGATAAAATATAGAATAAATACAAATTAAATTACTCATCATACGAAACTCTGAATATGCTTTAATAAGTTAAAATAAAATGCAATTAGAGTATAAATCTATTTTATAATAGTATAAAAGAAATAGAAGTGTAAAATATTGATTAAACCACGTATAACATAGTTAGTTTATTACCTAAACATATTATTTAAACATATGCAACCTGTTGTATCACATGAATAAAAAAGTATATAATTTTTAACATGTAAGATATAGGTTGATACAAAATGTTAAATATTAATAAATTTAATATTACGTAGAATATATAATACTTATCTGTATATAATATTTAAAGTATTCAATATGTTATCTTATAATATTTATGTGATACATGAAAGTGACAATAATTAAGCAGCATATATTTTAATGTTAAGCATATTATTTAATATATCTAAAATATTTGTATACGATCTTATCAAAATTATGTAATGCATAATAAAATGATGTGAATCGTTAATACATAAATTAATCTCATATATATATTTTTGTTTAATATTATAATATGTAATATTAATATATAATAATTTTAATAACTATTATTAAAAATAAATATTTAATCTTGATCTATTTTATATAAATTTATTATTATTATTATTATTATTATTAAAATGAAAATATATATGTTAAGGCCAATAATTATGTTGACATCTAATACGTGTCATGATGGGTGACTCACCATTGAGATTTAGAAATAAGATATCAACAAAGCATGTATTTTCTTAAATTTAAGTTATGATTTTTATCCTATTTATACTAACTAATTATCGGTGAATTTTCATAACCACTGATACGTAGAGATGATGTGATGACATCTGAATGGAGATTGATGTCTTGTTAACCTTATAATGGTAATGTTATGACAACACATCGCATCATTTCATACTTAATTGGTAGATGACTATCGTCAATTACAACTATTGTAATTCTCGATCATGTTTGGCCTATAAAATATCACAAAGTTATGGCAGCACAATAAAACAAATACTCTAGTTAAGTTTTTTTTTAAAGTGATATACCCTAGTTAAGTCACACATAATCGTGTATTTACTCGAAATTGATTAGTAATATAGCATATAGCTCTAGTGAGTGCATAACAAAGTAATGCAAATTATTCATAAAATAGTTGTCAAGGCAACAATATCCAAAGCACCCAAAAGGTATTTTGTAACTTAAGTGAGAAGGCGTTCGCTTAGGTAGTAAAATGGGATATGAAGTTGCAAGTCTTACAACTCATAAATAGTACAATATATAACAATTTAAAGTAAAGTTACAAAATGTGATAAAAAGCAAATTTTGGATAAAGAACAACGACATTACATGCATAAAAATAAATATAAATTTAGACAACATAAAATAAATTGTCTTACCAAATAATATAAATATTTTTTGAACTTCTTTTTTTCTTTAACAATATGTAAAATATTGTTCACAATATATACAAAATGCAAGCACAAAGCAATCCACTTTATTATAGCACAAGGCACTAAGAAAGTGAGGCATAAACTAATAAAAAGATTAAAAATATATCAAAAGACACAGCTAACATCACAAAGTACACAATTAACTAGAGTACTTATAACTTAAAAGACAAGATTATTCAAAAGTTAATTAACATCACCAACTCAAAGTTTAAAGCCAAGCACATAATTTTTTAGGCTCTCAATATCATGTGAATTTGCCTCCTTAATTGCATTGTCTTCCTCATGTGTCTCCTCCCACGATGTACCTCCGTCTCATTATCATCATCTACATTATTTTCATTCTCTTGAAACTCTTCATCACTATCATCATCTCTATCTCTCATAGAATGTGATGCACTTGATTGTCAAATTACTCTTTGAAACTCCCATAGTATCATGATCATACTAACATGTGAGATCTTCCTTTTAATGAACTAAATTTGTATCGCCCTTATCATCCACTCATTTTCCAAATCTCAATCATCAAAAGAAATGGGATCATATCTTTCAGGATATTTTTATGCTATAAATATTTCACGGATGTGATAGTTTTTTATTATAAGATAGAAATAGGTAAAAATGTATCAAAACACCCTATAATCACTTACCTTGCTACAATTTAATTAATTGATTCGATTTTAGTGTTTATGTACTTATCAATTTAACATTTACTTAAAGATATTATATATTTTACTTATATCCTATATACATATGACATCTAAAAATAAAAAAATAAATTTGATAAAAACTAGAGCATAAAATTTATTTTAAAATGGTTTTTAAATTGTAAGATATGTGCTTAAATATTAGTTAAGAAGCAAAATCAATATACCCAAATCAATCAAACACAAACTAATTTGAATAAGACATGAAAGGCATGTTAACCAAAACAAATATGGCCTTAGTTTCTTATGCCCGTTTTGTTGAGTGTTAAAATCAATTCACATTAATATTTTTTGTGGATAAACAATCAACATCAAGATTGATGCACATGAATACTTGTCAAATTTCAATATTCATACCCATGACCAGACAACCCATGTTGATTTTTATTAATATCAAGGATAAAATTGTTAGCACATGGCCAGCCATCCCAAATTAATTGGGGATGCCACGTTGTTCTGGAAATTCCAGGAAGGGTGTTTTCGGTAGAACGTTGAGGCGGAATCATTTAGAGCGAAGGTGTAGGTAAAAATGCCTCAAAATGGAGAAGAATCAAAAGAAACAATAATTGATCCAGAAAGTCTCCATCAAAAAGTTGTTGGAAACCTATCTCGTCCTTGCTCACTCGATCTTACATTCTTTGGGGATCCATCAAACACTGGTATCAAAGTAGGTTATAGGGTTGTAAAGGAGCAGATATGTCATTTTCGAATCCGCTCCACCAGCCAATTCGGATATCGGATATCCGCTCCGGTTAGAATTCGAATACGAAGCGGATCTTCACAATCAGATATCTCTCGGATATGAAGCAGATACGTCTAATATCCACTTTACCCCAGAACCTGCATAAGTTATAAAAATGTGGAAAGAACCCAAAAAATCTGCAAATTCATGACAAAATATGGGCAACCTTTTACGTACAAATGACACATGGCCACCTTATCTCAACCATGGTTCGTCGGGTCGCGACCCGGGTCGCGACCCGGACCCGACCGGGTCGGTTTTAGGGCCGACCGACCCGGTCGCGACCCCAAGACCCCGACCCCATTTTAAATTTTTTATTATTATTTTTTGCGACCCGGGCCGACCCCCGTCCCGACCCGGGTCGCGACCCCGGCCGACCCGGGTCGGTTTAGCCCCAAACCGACCCGGTCCCGACTCCCGACCCCACCTTCCTTGATCTCAACCCACTATCCATTACATGTTATGAACCTAAAAGAAGTACAAAAACTAATCATAGTTGCTTTAGCCATCAAGCTAAATGCAATCAACCGCAAAGAAGAAAACAATATTCAACACAAAACTTAACACAAATTTCAATCATAAAGCCTTTTTGAAGCATAAACTTTTTGAAGCATAAAATATTCATCCACAAATTTCAACCATAAAGTCTTTCTGAAGCATACAATATTCAACCATCAAATTCTAAGTGCAATCAACCACAAAGAAGAAAATAAGTGTCATCAAATACAATACCAAGTGCCATCAAATGCAAAGAACAAAACAAGTGCCATGAAATCAAATGTTTTAAGTGTCATCAACATGCAAACATCAAATATAATAAGATATGTCTTCATCTTTGACATACTCCAACCAAAGTTTCATTTATAAGTGTCATCAATCTACAAACAATAGAACAAGTAATGTAAAGAAAATGAATACACTTAACATGATGTTATCTTGAAATTTACTTACCAAAACTTTCTTCCTCATGTTTACTTCCTCAAATGATAATTAGAGAATAGTCGTCTGAAAATGATAACAATAATAACTAATGTCAAGTCTTGAGTACAAATTAATATCTAAATTGGTGTATAAACAATGTGATGACTCACCTTTCTTTTTCGTTGAAGGCAACCAGTCCTGGGTACAAATTAATGCTTGAATGGTTTCAGGAAGCAAAGATGATCTACTATCATCTACAACTTGTGAGCCTGTACTAAAAGTTGTCTCAAAAGTAACACCCGTGACTAGAATTGCAAAAATATCCTTTGCTATTTTTGAGAGAATGAAAAATTTCTTGCCATAACATTTCCACTATGTTAACACATCAAATTGTCCTTCATCAAGAGAATGAGACTCTTCTAAACACACATCCAACTCAGTTTTCCGACAAGTCATAGAAGTTCTTTCACTCAAACGCTTCTTAAAAATATTTTTCAACTCATCTATTGTATCATTGCATTTGTCCTCCAATATACAAGACTTGCTAAGAGCATTGGAAGATGTCACATTATCATCACAAATTTTCATTGTATACTCATTATAAAGCTCATGAAGAAATAATTTCACATTTTCAATATAAATATGTGCACTATCACCATAGATTTGTTCATAAAGAACAATAACAAAATCAAACTTCCAATGAGGATCAAGAATGCAAGCCACAGTCAACAATAGACTACATTCATCCCAATATTTAGAAAATGTTGCTAATATCACAATAGCCATGTTGCGTATGTAGTCAACATTACTTTTAATCCATGTACACAACTTGATATGCACAGCACAAATATCACCAAAATATAGATTGACAGTAACATATTTTGTCCCAGAAAGTGTCAATGTTGCTTGGTAAAAAACTTTAAGACACTGAAAAACATTTGAAGCTATTTGCCAATCAAGTGTAGAAGGACAATCACAAAAATCATGATCAATTTCAACAAGTCGAATAAATGCATTTTTCAACTCAAGGGCAGCTAATAACATCAAATAAGTAGAATTCCATCTTGTAGGTACATCCAAACATAAACCCTTTGATGTTGATAAATGTTCATGCAACAAAGATGTTCTGAACATCTCCTTTTTCTTAGGTGTCCTTCTCACATATGCCACACTTTTTCGAATCTTTTCAATGAATTTAGATATCACACCTAACCCTTATTGAACAATCAGATTAAGAATATGAGCAGAACACTTAATATGAAAGAATCGACCTTGACATATCAATAAATTCCTTTCACCAAACCAACTTTTAAGATCTTAACCATTGCATTGTTGGTAGAAGCAATATCCAAGGTCATAGCACACAATTTCTTATCAATATTCCACATAAACAGTTGATTTTTCACCACTTTAAAAAGAACATCAGCAGTATGTGGAGTTGAAACATACTTAAATGCATTAATCTTTTTTTGCAACAACCATTGCTCATCTATAAAATGTGCTGTCAAACATGCATAACCCATAGTTTGTCCTGAAGTCCATAAATCTGTGGTGAGAGCAATTCGAGATTCTAAGTTATCAAAAAGTTCGTACATCTTTTCTTTTTCTTCTTCATAAATCTTCATGAACTCATTTCTAATAGTTGTTCTACAACAATGCTTGAATTAAGGCTGAAGATTTGAAACAAAAGTACCAAAATACTAATACACAACAAAACTAAAAGACAATTCATGCTTGATGATTATATTTGCAAGATCTCTACAGCTACATTGTTGATCAAATTTAAAATTGACAATTTTCATATTTGATTCATCCGTAGATTTGGACATTGTCAACATGTGTTGTTTGATGTCACCATGAACTTTTGTAGACATCTCTTAGCATGATTGCTCAAGTGGGTGGTGCCTTTTGAGCTAGAACCATCAAATGCCCTTTTGCAATGAAGACATTTTGCAATATCCCTACCATCAGGGTTCTACTCTTCTCAAAATGTTTCCAAATCGCTGAACATAATTTTCTCTTTTTGGGTAATGGAGGCTTTGTAACGTCTCCTTCAACAACTTGAATTTCATCATCTGTTGTGGGTTGTGTGCTTTGTGCACCATCACTACTCTCATTGACATTATTACCACTAGCACTAGGGATGACTGCATTTAGACTGGACGACCCAACATTACTATCTACTGAAAGAGGCAACACATTTGCTTCCATTGACATCTACAAACATACGTTAAACAAGTCAAACAAGTTAACACCGTTCACAAATATTTGAGAGCAACAAACTCTAACATGCAATTATAACATCGACTATCACAAGGATATACAAAAAAATTATATTACTATAAGACTCTAAATGGAGCACCAAGCACTACGTCCAAGAGGATATCAAAAAACTTTTGAACTGCTATCCAAGCGTACTGTTGGGCAGAGGGGGAAGAGCCACTGTCCAAGACTTGTTGTCGAGGGGGATGAGTTGCTTGATGTGATGTTGTCCAAGCGCACTGTTCGGGGTAGGGGGATGAGCCGCTTGCTGTCCAAGTCCAAGCACATTGTCAGGGAGGGGGAGGCTCCGGGGGAAGGGGATGCGAGCCTCGCGTGGGAGGGGGAATGCTCCGGGGAGGGGGATGCGTGGGAGCCGGAGGGGGAGGCTCCGGAGGAGGGGGATGCGAGCCTACGTGGGAGGGGGATGCTCCGGGGGAGGGGGATGCGTTGAGGGAGGGGGATGCATAGGAGGGGGAGGCCCTTCGGGGGAGGGAGATGCAAAGCTGGCGATGCGTGGCTATGGGAGGCCCTTCGGAGGGAGGGGGATGCGGGAGCGGGACACAGGGAGACGTCAGGAGGGGGAGGCTCGAGAGGGAGCCGTATGCAGGACGGAGGGAGCCGTCATCGGGAGGGGGATGCTCACTGAGTCGCCATCTTTGACTCTCCACTTGCCGCTTGCCAGGATGCTAGATGGGGAATCCGTGGGAGGCTCGAGAAGGAGGGGGATGCGGGAGCGGGACGTAGGGAGCCGCCGGGAGGGGGAGATTCTAGAGGGAGGACGATGCGAGACTGAGGGAACCATCGCTGGGAGGGGGATGATCATAGAGTCACTGCCACTAGGACCGGGAGGGATGCTCTGCAGTGCTCGTGCTTGGGACGCCGTCGCCGTCCCCGACTCTCCGCAGGCTGCCAGGATGCAGGATGGGGAATTAGGGGGATTAGGAATTTCAGGGGTGAGACGGATAGGTTGTTTAAGTTATGGTTTAAAGAGGACCATTGGATCTTGTAAGGAATCAATACATGACAGCGAAAAATATTTGATTCCATAAAACCATGATATTTGCCTTGATCGATGTCGAACGAGTAAAACCGAGAACTGAATATGAAGTAGAACGAGAGTACCTCATGCGATTTCTAAATCCCTCACCATGGATGAAGAGAGGACATTCTTCCTTGCTGAAAACCGTTCAAGTGTCTGGTTTCTAGCGGTATCCACACGATCTGCTTCAATAGACGAGTTCTCCCTTCCTTTGGGCCTCCAGAAACCATCTAGATCCAAACTTGACCATGAGAGATCACCTTCTAGAGGAGAGATGAGGAATAGAGGATGCTTAGGACGTGCTCCAGCCCTATGGCTTGTTAGGGTTTGGCTTCATAAGCCATTTATATATACAAGATTGAATTTTTCACAAAAACCCAAAACTTCTATAAAATTGCATTCATGCCCTCATCTTATTGAACATATCTATTGTGTGTGACCCACTAGGCCCAATAGTCAATTTGATTGAAGCCTTAATTAATTTAAAAAAATAATTTCTTTAAATTAAATCATAACCGTTATCCGATAACAGTTTTTACGGCTTTCTAATTATAAAGGGTACGAGCCACATCCTATGAACCCAAATGACTTTGGGAAATAACATCCATTGAGCCTTTCCATCATCAATTACCACACGGATTTAAATCCTCGTTCATACAATGTCCCAGTCGGTCAGGGGTTCGGCAATGACTGTCAACCCTTAAATATTCCAACTCTATGGGATCCTGTACTCAGATTTGGATCGATTGAAAAACTCCTTTTTCAATTATTCTAAGTACCTTGGCCAAGGATTTAAAGTACTATCTCATAGGACATTCTCTCTCTCCTACCGAGAGTGAACGATCCCTTGTTATCCACTCAATTGTCTCCATCGGGTTTCTCTTGCACCCAATACATCAACTATACTGGACTATCAAGATGGTGATACATAAGTCAATAATCAAAGTACAAGATACATCCGGTAAGACATCTTTGGTTACTCAGGTTAAAGATCCAACTGTGCTATTAAGATGTAAGAATAACCTAATAGACAGTTCGGTAAGATACCGATCAGGTTTTCCTAAATTGGTCAGTTCAGTAAACTCATTCCACTAATGAGCACCTATGTGCGTATCTTAGTGTCCCCACACTGATGACCAATGAGATCAGTTAATATCATCACATGAGAAGACATCACACACATTAGTCTCTTCAGATTCTTGATGTCTTGTCTCAAGGATCCTATGACTAGGAACATTTAAATCGCATACCTCTAGATGATCGATCTCATTATCTTGATCTCATCATGATTCAATCATCATTGTATGTGATCGAGGACTTCATTATGATATACGCTTCTAATAAAAGCTAGTAACGAAGTTTTACCTATTTAATTGAATGAGATATTCCTAAAAATGCTTAATCATATCATATATGATAGGCTTGTAGGGCATACATTTCTATCAGATCTTACATCCAATAGCTTAGTTCGAACCGGATCTTAACTGAAGCAGATCTAGTGATTTCGAATCCGCTCCGTTTAAAATTCAGATAATATCCGAATCCGGAAATATTATCCAACAGATCAACTTAAACAGATAATATTCGCTTATCCGAATACGAATTCAAACCAGATCTAGCTTTTATCCAGATCTGTTTACAACCCTAGCAGGTTAGTCCGCTACTGCCACCGCCGCGCCGCTACCATGATAAGCACGCCGTCTGTCACCTCATCCCTCGCACTCTGCTGCCGCGTGTCTCCTAGTCAATCATCACCGCTCAAGGTCGTTGTGCGCTGACCAATAGTTGAACCTTACCGTCGTGTTCTCGCCTCTATCTTCCTGTAAGGAATCATCCTATGATAGGGAAATTTTTTTTGATTCTTTAAAATCATGGTCTTTGCCTTAGTCAAAGCCAATCTAGTAAAACCAAGAACCGAATACGAAGTAGAACGAGTGTACCTCATGGGATTTTCAAAATCCCTCATCATTGATGAAGAGATGATGTTCATCCATGCTGAAAATTGTTCAAGTGGACGGTCTCTAGCAATATCCACATGATAAGCTTAAATAGGCGAGTTCTCCCTTCTTTCAAGCCTCCAAAAACCTTCTAAGCCCAAGCTTGGCCATGGGAGATCATCTTCAGAAGGAGAGAGGCTGCTTGGGACATGCTCCAACCCTAAAGCCTGTTAGGGTTTTGACTTCATAAGTCTTTTATTTATAGAAAATATAATTTTTCATAAAAACCCAAAACTTCTATAAAATTACGTCCATGCCCTCGTCTTATTGACCAAATCTAATATGTGTGACCCACTAGGCCTAATAGTCAATTTGGTTGAAGCTTTGATTAATTTAAAAGAATTTTTTTTTAAATTTAAATCAAAACCATTATTCGATAATAGTTTTAATGGCTTTCTGATCATAGAAATTACAAGTCACATCCTATTCTCTTAAATGATTTTGGAGAGTCAAATAACATCCATTGAGCATTTCCATCATCATTTACCACACAAATTTAAATCCTCGTTCATACAATGTCCCGGTCGGTTAGGGGTTCGGCACTGACCGTCAACCCCTAAATATTTCGACTACGGGATCCTGTAGTCAGGTTCAAATCAATTAGAAAACTCTTTTTCCAATTATCCTAATTACCTTGGCCAAAGATTTAGAGTACTATCCCATAGGACATTCTCTCTTTCCTATTGAGAGTGAACGATCTCTTGTTATCCGCTTAATTATCTTCACCAGATTTCTCTTGCACTCAATATATCAAGTATACTGGACTATTAAGATGGTGATTCATAAGTCAATAATCAAAGTATAAGATATATCCAATAAGTCATCTTTGCCGACTCAGGTCAAAAATCTAACCGTGCTATTGAGATGTAAGAATAACCTGATAAACAATTCGATAAAATACCAATTAAGTTTTTCTAAATTGATCAATTCAGTGAACTCATTTCACTAATGAGCACATGTGTGTATCTCAGTGTCCCCACACTAATGATGAATGAGATTAGTCATCCTCATCACATAAGAAGACATCACACACTAGAGTCTATTCAGATCATTGATGTCACATCTCAAAGATCTTATGATTAAGAACAGTTAGATCACATACCTCTAAATGATTGATCTCATTATCATGATTGATCACATACCTTTAGATCCTTGCATGTGATTAAGGATTTCATTACAATATATGCTTCTAATAAGAGCTAGTAATGAAGATTTGCCTAATTAATTAAATGAGATATTTCTATAAATGTCGAATCAAATCATATATGATTAGCTTATAAGGCATACATTTCTATCACTTCCCACATGACGGACGCCACTGTGGACCACCATATTAGAGCCGACTTTCTCTCACTGCTATCATGTAGACTGGCTCTCCATTGTCGAGGGTCGTAGATGCCTCCACTTGGTGATTGGATCATTGCCACTAGTCCTACCGGATCTTCGATTGTGGAATACGCTACCGCCAAGCTCCTCCGTTGCGTCCACCAACTGCTACAACATGTGTCGTTGAGCCACTACCCTCCACGATTTGCTCTGTCTCCTCTCAAAGTAACAATCGGTGGTCTCCCCCCTCTAGCGAAGGGCATCAGGTTCTTCCATAAGAAAAAGGGATTATTGAATATATGTATGTTACATTTTTAGAAACCCCAGAGGAAGAGGAACCTCATGAAATTGAGAAGGAACTTCTAATTGTAATAGATGATGATTATCACTGTGAAGATTTTAGAAATAATTCGCCAATGGAAGAAGAACATATGATAGCAGAACATCCTTAAGAAGAAGTAGTTGAAGATCAGAATAATCCTTTGATAGAAGGACTGTTTGATACACCTATAATTGGCAACAAGAGAACTATGACTCCACCTGTATTGATGGATGATTTCTATTTATGCTCATATAAGCATTTATGTCTAACAGTAGACATCGAAGAAGAACATCACACAGATTTAATAAATTACATTGATGCCATGAAAGCATGCAAATCAAATTATGATTAGATATATTGAAAGAAGAAATGAACTCCATGGAAATTAATGAATCATGGGAACTGTGTGATTTACCTAGGAAAAGGAAGGCTATTGAGTGTAAATGGGTATTTAAAAGAAAGTTTCGAGCTGATGGGTCTATAGAAAAATATAAGGCCCGATTATTTGCTAAGGGGTTTAATCATATGGTAGGTATTGATTTTCAAGAAACCTATTCTCCTGTGGTCAAATTTGCATCTATAAGGATGCTATAAGCAATTGTTACATATCTTGACTTAGCATTGTACTAGTTGGATGTTAAAATTGCGACAACTTCAAAGGTTTCAGCTGGAGGAAAGGAGAATAAGGTATGTAAATTAAGAAAATTCAAAGAATAGATCAAAGCAATCATCTAGACAATGGTATCTCAAATTTCATAATATGAATATTCAACTTGGCTTTACTCCAAATTAGTGGGACAATTGTGTGTATGTCATGAAGAGTGGGAGAATAGTTATTATATTATCCTTGCAAGTGAATGATATATTGTTCACTAGGAATGATAAAGAAAATTTGAGTAATGTTATATATAAGCTTAATGAGAAATTTGGGATGAAGGACATGAGAGAGGCATCCTATGTCCTTGGTGTTCAGATTGAGAGGGATGAGAATCTAGATTGTTGACCATAAGTCATAAAAAGTACATATGGTCCGTATAAAGAAGATTTGGGATGTAGAATTGTAATTCGACAAATACACCACTAGTTTATAGAAAGAAGTTAAATAAGGAACAATGTCCCAAAGAGGGGCAATGCTCGCTTAACACGCATTATGCTCAGGCTGTAGGAAGCTTAATGTATGCAATGCTTTGTACCAAGCCTGATATGGCATTTGCAGTAAGTTTAGTGAGCAGATACCAAAGTAATCCTACACCAGCACATTGGGAAGATGTTAAGAGAATTATGTGGTATGTAAAGGGTACATTTTACCACAGGTTGGTATACCAAGCAGAAATACTTAAAGTGCTTAGTTACTCTAACGTAGATTTTGAAGGAGATAAAGATGACGAAAAATCCACATTAGGACACTTGTTCATCTTTGGTGGTGCAACTGTTTCTTGGGATAGCAAGAAACAAGTGTGTGAGGCAAGATTCACACAGGAAGCTGTGTATATTGTTTGTAGTATGACTACTACTCACGTCATCTACATTATACAATTTCTATTTGATTTAGGTCTCAATTTGGTTGATAGCCAATTGAGATCTATTGTGACAATTAGGCTGTCATCAACCTGATTAACAGTGGAGCGAATAGCTCAAGAGAAAAGCATATAGAAGTGCAATATCATTATATAAATTATATCGTGCATAAAGAGAAAATAAAAGTGAGTTATATCTCCACTAGTGATATGATTGCCGATCATTTGACAAAGGGTATCTTGACGGGAAATTTTACTAAACATGTTGGTTTAATGGGACTCAGAAACATGAGTCAATGATAATATTCTTGAATAATGATATTATTCATGAGTTGCAAAAGAAAATACATGCATTCCACATATAATGTATGTATATGAATATATATGTATCTCGCAGATAGTGGGAGTACATAAGAATAAATATACAACTCATGGATAGTGGAAATGCATGTGAAAAAATGTATATCTCATAGATATTGTAAGTACATAAAGAATTTATAAACATCTCAGAATATAGAAACAATTATATTCTCATGAATAGTGAGTGTGTGATTGGAAATCACTTGGTATGGATGGCCAAGTGAGAAATGATAGCGCGTGGCCAACCATCCCAAATAAATTGGGGACATCATGTCATTCCATAAATACCAGAAAGGGTGTTTTCGTAGAACATTGAGATAGAAGTGGTTGGGGTAGAGGTGTAGGTAGAAACACCTTAAAATGGAGAAGAATCGGGAGAAACAATGATTGTTCAAGAGAGTCTCCATCGAAGCCCCAAAAACGTTGTTGGAAATCTATCTCCTCCTTTCTCGCTCGATCTTACATTCTCTCAAGATCGATCCAACACTAGGATCTACCTAGATCAACCAAACACAAACTAAATTGAATAAGAGGTAGAAGGCATGTTAACCAAAACAAATACATCCTTAGTTTCTTAGGCCCCTTTTTCCGAGTATCAAAATCAATTCACATTTATTTTTTTTGTGGATAAACATTTAACATCAAGATTCATATACATGAACATTTATCAAATTTCAAAATTTATATGCGCGACCAAAATCCCACGTTGATTTTTATAAATATCAAAGTTAAAATTGATAGAGATGTGGATGTTTGATACCGTTAGCGAAAGGGTTAGCTTTAATGACATCCTTGTTTGAATTTAAAATCTAAAATATATCTATAATATTTGTCGATAAATTGTTATTGGCCAATAAATCACAAAGTAATAAATTAACATGTAATCAATATTTAACTATCTTAAGCCAGAATATTGTGTGAGGAACACTCTTGCAATTAGTTTTTTCTCTTAAAAGATTCTTCTCTTGATTTGTCTAGAAGAATTAATTAATTTGTCTAGATGAATTAATTAACTTTTTTCATCTTGGCTTTATTACGAGAGTCAAGCCATGCTGGTTGTTGTTCTGATTTTGACGATTTTTTTAATCATTTTTTTTTAATTTGGTCCACCGTTGCCATTCCTACCATGCCCAACTGATTATCCAACTATAATGGACATAATGCATGTAATAATTCCACACAAAAGTTAACAACGGTCGGCGATAAGACAAGAACTTGCAAAGTGTAGTTCATTTAATAAAAATGTCGCAATAAAGTAATGTGAAATTTATGTATCATTTTTCATAATTTTGTTGCCATAATTGACAAACAATTTTAAAAATATTTTTATTATGAGAAATGTAAAATTTTTATTACTTGACATATCAAAAAACATAAACAATTATGACATATTTGGTTTTCATGATAAAATGGTTTTTATTGTTGAAATGTATTTTTGTAAAAACTTTTATTCAAAGATATATTTTGCAATCGTTAAAAATGTTTTATGGACAATGTTTTTATTTGATAAAAATATAAGCAACATTACCTTTTTTGTGTGCCTTCAAATTTTTAGTCACACATTATATCTAATTTTCTTCTTATCATGTCTCCTCGAGCATAAAGTTCTATATTTACATTTTTACACCATGTTTCTTATTTGAAAAAATTTGTTTTGTTCCTTTTCTTCTACGTTTATAAGTTACATTGTTTCCACCTTCTTGTTGATATTTCTCACCAATTATTATTTTTTCACGAGGTACCCTAGTTGGACTCATTTTGCGCATTGTTATTTTGAGAATAGACTTATGGCCAATTTGGTTAGAGTATCAAAAATGATGCTATATTAATATTGATATTTATATTTCTAAAAGTTGAAGTATCAATATCAAAATTGATGCAAGTTGACATTTGTATTACATTATATGCTTTATTTACACTACATATTTCAAAATTGATACCATTAGTCAAATACTTCTAAGTGATTACTATCAATGTCAAATTTAAAAATGATACTGAATAGAAATGTTTGATAGTGTTACCAAACAGGGTCATAGGATTCATTTGAATCCACATAAAATACTTGTCAACTTTTCATCATATATCGATCACTAGGTTTGCAACAAAAGTTATGTTTAATTGATGACGTTGATATCATGATCTAATCATGGTGAAATTTGTAGCAATGCCAATTCCCATGGTGAAGCTTTGCTATCGATAAGAGGTTTGCAATGGGGATACAAATGTGGCCAATGTTTTTGGTTAGGGTGGCAATAGGCCAGGCCGATCGTAAGTCATTATATGGGTCAAAAGATTTTGGCTCGTTGGCTTTAACTAGGTCAATATATGGACCAAAGCGAGTTGAAAAGGGTCAAATTAGACCAAAACTTTTTGTCATAACATAATTAAAAATATCACTTTTATTTATTAAAAATATATTTTAATTAAGTTATTATACATTGTATAATGTTATCCTTAAATAATTAAACTTTTAGAATTTGATAATTATATATTTATAAATATAAAAAATTGGGTTGGGCTGAGCCGAACTGGACCAAGTTACTAATTTTTGTGGGCCGGGTTGGCCCAATACAATTTAGACTGAGCTATAAAGCTAGCCAACGTTGGGCCGGGTTGGGCCCAGCACATTGACATTCCTAATTTTCGGTACCTATGTTGTAAAATTGAATTTGTATGTATTTGTCTATATAATTTACTGTATTTTTGAATATATCTCTGTAGAACTTAAAAACATAATAATTTCTTAAGATACACTCACCTACACAATTCAACTCAAGCTGTCATGCTAAATTATTTCGGGTCAACTATATGGATTATGTCTCCACTAAGTTTGGAGTTATTTATTATTTTCAACGTTTTAATTTGTACGTATTTGTCTATATAATTTATTATTTATTTGAATGAATCCTTATAAAATTTAATAATTTAATAATTTTTTGAAATACACTCAACTATTTAAGTTCAACTCATCTCATCGTGACAAATTTGTTGCTCTCAGCTAGATTGATTTTGTCTCCATCCTTTAAATTGTCTACCATTGCCATAACTCGCATATTTTCTTCAATATACCCATTCCATGATTTATCTGGTGTTATATTGTCACTCATTCATATTAACATCTCATTTTAGTGACATTCATTTGAGAGACATATTTTATATTTAGTGTTCAATACTCGGTATCATACAATAGTACGTGTCTTATGAATATATAATAATTTTTTTTCAACTTTAGTGGAATCTTTCAATCACACATAATATATGCAATTAATTTGTAATTCATCTAACATGCTTTAATATCATGGCTAACATTGTCGTCACGTTCTTCAAATTTTAGAATAATTGATTCAAGATACTTAAAGAGAAAAATATGTTATAATCTTACCCAGTCCAAACTAACTCTCTTATCTTCTTCTATCTGGGTTTCATAAAATTTATAATATATATTATATTTTACTTATGTTGAAATTTGTAGTGTCTTAACTATTTATTCACAGTTCTAAATTTTTATATATTCATTCTTGTGTCCCATCTATCAATTCGGTATCATATACAAACATTGATATACCGTTCATATAGTATTTGTTGATTAATCCATTAGTAATACAAAAAGTTAATGACTTACTGCATAGTCTTGATATAATATACACCTTTTGTGAATTGTGTATATATACATATGTGTATAACAGTCCTCATCATTCACTCTAACACCCACCACAAACTATTTATTGAAATTCTATCATGAGTATTTTCTAAATCAAAAAACACTATATGAAATTTCTCTTCATATCTAAACAATTTCTCCGTCAGATTTCTAATAAAGAAAAACAACTCTGACTGTTCATTGATCAAGCTTAAATTTAAATTAGTTGATTGAAATATTTGTATAATCTTTTAATTGTTGCTCAATAACTCTTTCCGATATATTTACAGTACGAACTTGATGTCTCTATACATTGCACAATTTTACATGTTTTATTTTTTTACTAAAAAATAGGTACAATGATGCTCTTTCTCCGATCATGTTATACCTATAAATTCTTGAAATATATTTATATGAAAAGGTGGGTTACATCATTTAAATGACATTCGTCAAATAAATTTAAATTCTTATATTAAAATTGGCCATCCATAGTATTATCTATGTCTTCTTCTTCTTGCATCTATTTTTTTCGCCGTAAAAAGGTAAAAACTCCAATAAAAACAATCTTCGTATTTAAGGCAGAAACATCTATTTTTAAACTTTTACTATTTAAAACAACTTGTACGAATATTAAAATTTATGAAGGCATATTTAGAAATACAAATAATCATGATTCATGATATGCAAAATCTTCGTAAATTTAAAAGAGCAGAAAGAAGTACCACTAGTTTAATTTAAGAATAATAGGTAACACCATAAAATAAAAATTACAAATTTAAATATTTAAGAAAAGTTTTAGGAAGGTGTTGTTTTTGTAAAATTTGAGTTCACACATTCAAGGTAACTTTAAAAGGTATATCAATAGATCAAAAGTTAAAATATTATGAAAACATTTTACGAGTAACAAAATGATTAAATATTATTAACTAGAACTTATTTTCAAACAGGCACTGTGTTAGTTATCTCAAATTTTATCTGTTTACATCAAATTATGACTAAGCAGACATAAAAATCATTTTGCAATCTAACACCCAGACCACAACATATCAACGGAGTGTTTGGTTGTATGATAATATAAGTTTTTATTTTAATTTTTAAGAATGGTAAAAATTTTTGTTAATGAGATATTTGATTGCATGATATTTTTTGTACATTTTTATGATAAAAAATTATATTAAGATAAAAAGTGAACTAATTCATGACATAAAATTATCATATTTGGAAGGATATGGTAACAAAAGAGAATAGCTACCACACATGACACCCCCCATCCATTTATGATCCAACAGTTATCTCAACGTGTGGCCTCGTATAAATATAATCCGATAAATTAACTGTCAACAAGATAATAATAATACTATTTTTTAGACGGGCACCCCGGTCCACTTCAAAAACCGTTACTGCCAGCTGTAATCCAACTCCCGACACCGGTATCTTGAAGCGGATAGTCGGAGTACCGCGCACCAGAGGCACACGCGTCGCTTTCTTATTGGTCTTTACGTTTCTTCGCAACCGCAAACGGGGACAGAGAAAATGCGGTCTTTTTCTTTTTTTTGTAGTTGATAAATGATAAACCGAAAATGGTAAGCAGTGCCGCCAAAACTGGCAACAAGCTAAGTTCGATATTAATGTTTATATAATTGATAATAATAATTAATAACGATAACGTGGGAGCTGAGCCGAGGAGGAGACAGGCGTATTTCTTGGTGATGTCGTCGGATCTTTTCCTGGATTTGTTCTCATAAATCTTCTGCGCCGTCTGTGCCCTTCCCTTTCTCCCCCCATTGCTTCTCATCGGGTCGGGACCTAGGGTTTTGCTCGCGCTCCGTGTCCGGAGGGGTTTCGTCGATCGCCATGTCCGGGACGGAGGCCGAGCGGAAGGCCGAGGAGGCGGAGGAGGAGGGGGGTGCGCAAGCGACCGCCGGGGAGCTCCTGTACTGCGGAGGGACCTACTGGGAGACAATGGGCCGGCGCATGGTGGCGAACAGTGAGAACCTGCTGTCACCAACGCGGCTCCGGCCGCTCATGGGGGTGGACATCCGATTCGTGGCTTCGGGATGCGGTGAGTGCTGTTTGTCTCCCCGTTTCATCTCGTTTATCTGCGCTGTTTTTGTGCTGCTTGTTCTTTCTTCATTTATTCTGATGATGGTTGGGTGAATGGTCCTGGTACGGGGTAACGTTATAGCATCCTGCCATTGCGTGGCGTTGGATGTGGTGGGACGCTGCTACACGTGGGGACGTAATGAGGTTAGTGCTGATAGCAAACAGAACAACATTTTTGCATTTCATTTGTTTTGTTAGTTTATAGGCTTATTTTGTGTCCTGCAAAGCAGAAGGGGCAACTGGGTCATGGGGATACGCTACAACGCAACTTACCTACAGTTCTATCTGAACTATCAAAGTAAGATATTTAATCAACTCCCGGAGTTTACTCTCAATATCTATGCTCTTATGCTTGTTCAATTAAGTTTCATTTCCCCTGTTTCAAGGTGTTTGCTTGCCCTGCATTTTACTGTCCTCTTGATGTACCAGAGGCGACTCTATATGTGATGTCTTACAAACCGCAAAGTGGTGTCTACACGCTACTTCTACTTGTGTTTATAATCATCATTCTTTTTCTCTTGTTGTTGATAGAATCAAGATATTTCTATCTGGCGTGCCCTGTTCTGCTAATGTTTGACAAGACATTCATTTTTTATTCAGGCACGTGCCTTGTCAATTGGTCCTTCACTTCCTCGTTTTAAGTCCATTTGAAATACATCATGATATTCTATATCATTTTTGTCTATATAAAGCTTCTCAACACTGTTTTTAAGGTGTTGCCAGGGTAACAGGGAGCCCTCACCTGTCAAGATGAGGGGGCACCTAGCCGGGCTGTCTATCAACACCTTTTCTGTCTAATTTAGTAATAATCAATACTGATTAAGTCTCATTACTATTTAACCAAGTGGTTTTAATTAAGCATTAAAGTCAAACTAGTTAGTACTAACAGGTATTTTGATTACAAGTAGATATTATGATGAAATAATAATTAGTATTAAGTAATTTTACGGATATTTACTAGCAACTAAAACTAATTAAGTATTAGCATTACTAAATTGACTAGGTTTAATTAGGCATTCATGTCAGTTAGTCCATTTAATCATGAACTCACATATTATTAATTGACTTACATACTGACATATCTATTTATTACTTCTTATGTAATATTTCACTCACATATTCGCTAATATATCAATTTTATTATGAAAAAACCTTTCCTTATTGTCTAAGTGCCAAGGTGGATGTCTCCTTGAGAACTGTGCTTCTTAATAAATTAGTTGGAAATGGCTAACTTGTCCATTTAAGTTAGAGAAAATTGGATTTCACTGTTGTCACGTGGAAGACATTATCATGAATGAGACCATTTTATTTTATTAATAAACACGAGGTGCCACACTTTTTCTTACATTTTTTTTATCTCAAACCTTATTTGTTTAAAATGTTGCTTATAATAAGGGGTTGGTTTATGAACCCTCAATATTTTGAGTGTGGAAGGCATCCCAAAGGTGGGAACAGAACAAATTGGACATGCACTTATCAGAAGGCAACATGATGTGTTACATAGGCATTTTCAGAAGAGGAGGTGGTTAGTGCTATTTAGTCCGTGAATGCTTCATAGGCTCCTGGACACGAGAGATTCTCTGCAGGATTCTATTAAAAGTGATGGGAAATTATCAATTTTGATTTTCACGGCAATGGTAAAAGAATTTGATGATAATTCCAACAGCATCAAACTTTTGAACTCATGCTCTCTGGTTTTGGTGTCAAAGGAGTGGATAGTTGACATTAAAGAAATCAGACCCATTAGTTTTCTCAACTACAGCTACAAGGCTGCAATGAAACTGCTGGCTAACAAGCTGATCAAATATGTCGAGAAGTTGGTTAGCTCCACTCAGTTGACATTTTGCAAAGAATTTGGAAGATATATCTTAGATAATGTTATGGCAGCATATGTATGTATTCATGACTAAAAATCAAGGAAAAAGAAATGCATGTTGTTCTTATTTTTGAAGCTGACAAGTTCATAATTCATTGAGATATCAAAAGCAAAGTACTAAGTGCTAGACCCCAAACAAATAACACCCATGGAAAACAATGACACAGAGAAAAAAAAAAGAGAACCAGCTGATTGACTTCGAAGATGGTAGAAATCAGAGGCCAAGTACAAGCGACTACAAGCACAACACTTTTCAAGCCGAAAATCTAAGATTAAAAGATGATGAATCTGGTCGTTGGCCGTAATATGCAAAAGCCCAATCATGAAGAATAGTTGTAGGATTGTCAAAATGGTTTTTAAAAATTCTCAAATTCTGATGTATCCAAATAGACCATAACATTGCTAGTGGAGATAAGTTACAAAACTGGATAATAGTTCCATGGGTTAACGTTTTTTTCAATACTGAATTGAGTAGTAGAAGGGGGTTCTAGCTAAATTTTTTTTTAGCTTTTGAGCAAAGTATGCAAAAGATAATTGATAATGCCACAATGAAAGCACAAGTGTTCAGTAACTTCTGCATTAGATCCACAGAAAACATGCTTTGTAGAGTCACATTTAACGATGTGTAAGAGATAAACTTTAGTAGGAAAGAAATATCGAACACCCTGATTTTAATGGGAAAGAAAGGAGGCCGTATCAGTCTCCACTGCAGGAGTTCAACACCTCTCTAACACAGTCTACTATGACAGGCTTGGCTGAAAAAGACTTGCCCCCATTCAGGAGCCAGCACACCTTATCCTCTTGTGAAAGGATACAAGAATAGCCTCTTAAAAAAACCATCAAGTTCAAAAGCTTTTTAATTTCTTCATTTTTCAAGTTTCTCTTGAATGAGAGCCACCACTTATCGATCAAAGATTCACTGTTCGAATGAGTACCAACCTTTGCTTTTTTACCTACCGCAAGTCTAAACAACAAGGGATATAGATCAGCAAAGTACACTTGACCAATCCATTGATCCTTCCAAAACAAGGTTCTCATGCCGTTTCCAACATAGATAACTGTGCATGCACTGAGCCACCAAAGAATTCTGAAGTCTGCATAATGCTTTTTTAAATCCCAAAATGTCTTCTACAAGAATTGAAGTGTCGCACCCAGTCCTCATTGACATCTACCTCGTAGTTAGAGTTCACAATCCTGCACCATAAAGAATCAATACATTGGTTAAGCTTCCACAACCACTTGGATAGTAGAACATTGTATGCATTCAAGAGGAAACAAAGCAATACCACCCTTCTATTTTCTTATACATACATAGTCCCATTTTACAAGATGGATGTCTCTACCAACTTTTTTTTCCTTGTCAGAAGAAATTTGCTCTCAAACTTCCAAGTTTCTTGCATACATTTCCCTCTTGTTAACTAAAGGTTACTGGTCACCAGGTTTCAAGACCCTGTTAGACAATGGTAGGCCCAAGTACTTGATTGGTTAGGAAGTCCTTGCATTTTAAAAATCTAAATCAATCCCCCTTTGGTAATCACTGACATTGATCCCAATCAGCTCACATGTTACTTTGTTTATCTTCTGGCATGCCACAGATTCTATCATATAGAATAATATTCTCAAGTTGATGCACTTTCTAAAGTTTAAAGAAGAAAACAGTAATGTATCGTTTGCGAATTGAAGATTGAGTGATATGCTTCCTATTGGCATCAATTCTCAACTCCTTCAGTTTGCCCTTCGTGCTTAGCCTTGTTCCACATGCGGTTCAGAACTTATCCCACCAAGGCAAAGAAGAGAGGTAAAATAGGTTAACCGTGTATAAGGCCTCTGGTACCCCCAAAGAATCCAAAAGAGTATTCATTATGATCCACTAAAAATTTCACTGTAAAAATGTAGCATTTTACCAAATCAATTCATGTGTGTTTGAAGCCCATTAGTTACATGGAGAATTGTATGCAAACTAAAGTGGGTTAAGAGTCGCCTCAATACTTGGGAATTGATGTCCTTCAAGAGCCTAGCCCCTAGTTTTCAAGGCGCTCGCCTAGCCACAAAGGTGGTCTTTCGGGACCGCCTGGACCAATTGGTCCAGCTATCTTGATTGGTGAACTAGTCTAACTTAACTATTCTTTTGAACTGGTCTAACGTAAAGCCTCACCCAACTGAAGTGAAACCCTTGAAGTATTTACCAATGCCCAGACCACGTTGGTGCTTAAGCACTGCTTAATTAGCGCTTAAGTGATTACTTTGACAATAGTGGTTTCAATGCACATGATGGAGAAAGGAGAGCCTTCAACGGATCTTTGATATGCTCAGACCTCATTGGCTATTAATAATTTGAGTTTACCTCTGTTTGATAAAGGTATTAGGTCAAAAGAGCTGGCATTCTTTGACACACAATGTAAAGGAAACTGCATAGCTGGAAAGGTAGATTGTTATTGGCCGGATGAAGATAGATTCTATCAAAATATATGATGAAGGGTTTTTTACTATACTAATCTTCTATCCTCAAAATACTAATGGATGTGTAACAAAATGGAAAGCTTGGGCAATTTTTTTGACTAGGTAATGCAGTGCATTTTTCAAAAGTTTAACAACAAACTTCAATGATGAAAAGAAAGAATGTTATTATTAGGGGGAATATGGATTTTGTCAAAGACGGTCTTGAAAAGCCTTTTACTTTACTTCTTTATCTTCAAAGTTCCCAAAGGTTATCATAAACTGGAAAGCATCTTGGCAAAGTTTTTTTTGGAATGGTAACAACTAACAAGACTACTAGAGGGCTTCTTCTTATCAAGTGGAATCGTGTGTAAGCCAGTTGTTGGCACTTAGAATTTTAATTGAAATATTGACATATGTATCAGACCGAAAGAGGACTTATAAAAAAGAAGGGGGAAGAAAAGTGAAGCAAAAGGGAGTCAGAAATACTTAATTCCCTGCACCCCACCACCATTATATGGATCAAAATAAGAGAAGTGGTCTGATAAGAAAGGAATCAAACACATATGTTTAAGGACGGATATGCATAATTGGGTGTGAATACAAAAGGGGGACTCAAGGCCCAACCGAAATTAGACACACAACAAGGAAACAAAGAAGAGAAAATTTTATATACTCCTGCCCCTCCTGACCAAGGAGGGACCAGCATATGACCCCGGAGCAAAAGAAAAGGAGGGAGAAAGAAGGATTTGATAAAGGCCCCAACCGGTAATAGCATATGGAGAAACAAGATCCTTGCATATAGAATCAAAAAGAAAAACAAGGAAATAGATATGTTTGCCCCATGCATCCAGCTATATAAGAAGGCATGGCATAGTAGAATGGATTGGCTGTTGACAGAAAATAGAAGAAAGAAGCTAGAAGTGATAAAGATATGCACAATACACAAAAAAAAGAGGGAAGAAAGATGGTCATGTGCGGTTACTAACAGCCAGACAGAGGTGATGATGAAGTATAGATAAAGAAATAGAAGAAAAAGGAGGGCAGCCAATATGCCCACCCAAAAAAAAGGGAAGAAAGAAGAGATGAAGACATGCGTACACAACAACAAAGTTCAAAGAAAATCAAGTGAATAAACATAGTATCACAATGACCGGTGGAGGGAAAAGGAAATAGAAGAATCACCATAGAGCTTAAGAGGGAAATACACAAAGTATACTCACCCGGGGGTGACAAGGATGCTGTTCACCTCCTCGGCCTAACACCAAAAAGAAGACAAGGGCGCCCAAAGACCTCCAACAGCAGGGGCCCGGTGACTTCCCTAGGCAGGGACAGGTTGCTGCAACACCTGTAAAGATGGAAAGGTGCGATGGAAGGAGGAAGAGGGCCAGCTAAAAAGGAGCTCGCGGGTAGAGGAGTCTGTCTCCAGCTGGGAGACTAAACAGAACCTGCAGGGAGAGAGAGCAATCAGCGGGAGAAAGCAGGTTGCGGAGTTCAAACAGAGGCTAGTTAGAGGCCAGGGACATCCAGCGGCCAGGATTGGCTGCTAGTCAAGTCAAACGGATCCTAATGCTCTTGGATCCCCAGCGGTATGACAGGATGGCCTTGTTGGATCCATAATGGGATAATGTCCATTGGATCTGATTATATTGGGTATTTGATAAACAATCCCCCTCACGTAGACTCCAAGGGGAAGGTTGATTATGTGTTAAATCAATTGACAAAGCCTTCCTGGATCCTTAATAGAGTTAATATCCAATAAGAAGATTGATGGCTAGGATTAAATGGAACACCCATCAACCGGATGTGCTTTATACTTAAGGCAATCCATTAGATGGAGGGCCATGATTTAATGGGAAATGTATCCCCGAATATCTCCCACGTGAGAGGGTTTTAGAACAAAATAAATTACAAGGTGTACATGTGCCACCTGTCCCCCCACAATCTCTTGAGAGGAGCTGTACCCGGAGGTGGTGCATGTCATGCGCCATACCCCCCACGTCCGGTCATGCGCCCATGACTTTCCCCCACCATCGGAGCAGGGGGAGGACTCCATTTGCTTAAAAAGGACATCCCGCGACCTGAAAAAGTGTGAAAGGGAGGACTGCGGAAGCCCTGTCAAAGCTACTTCAACCAAGTGATAGAGGAGTGCCATAATCTTGCGCAAGTGCATCACCGGAGCAATAACAAGGAGAAGCAATTGAAGGGAAGGTCCTGCGGCTACTGTTTTACAGAGGATTAAGAGCAGGTCTTGAAGGGTACAAGGTGAGATATCATGGCCATCACCTCATCCATCCCTCTCCAAATACTATGTCCATTTACAGCTCAATCCCCATGATCCCTTTCCAATATTGTCAAGATATCACCCTGCTCAGGCCAGAAATTCCCAGACAGATATTAGGATCCCGCGGGTCTCTTTGATTACCAATTATGGTCCCGAGACTTACCCCTACATGCCCATACACTGCAATGGGTTATACCAGGAGGTTAAGTCTATAGGAATCCCTCACCGCTCGAACATCAAGGATGACAACCAAATACCTTGCTCATGAGTCGATTCCTTTAGTCCATGTTAATATCAAATTGGTGATCATCCTCTTCACCTTTTTGGATATATGTGAATCTAACCTTAGCTATGATATAAGCCATATCCAAGTATCCTATTTGGCCCCATAATTGAGCCCATGTTGTTTTTCCGGATATATTTCTGTATCACCTTTTTGAAGTTTTTATTTGATGAACCAAATCCCGTGGACAGGTCTGTCCCCTCCCTGACCTCTCTTTAGATCCTCCCTCGGCCTTGAAATCCTGAAAGTTAAACCCTCAGAACCTCACAATTCCGGCAGAATTTCAAGGATGCCATATGTCATCAAGGAAGAGTAGGGTTATACCCGGCCTCTTTGGAACCCATATGATGGACCAAAGATTCCCCGGGTAGCCCTGATAGAGCAAAGAATAAGAAGATATGATGGCCAGCCGGGCCTTGAAGACCTCATGATAGCTGAGCACAAAAACATACACAATATGTAGAGGAGCTGTCTACTGCCCTATGCCAGCTTGAAGATCATGAAACCAGGAGGTCGAGAGAGCCTATGAGTAGACTGATGCCTATTTCGGGGCATGATAGTAGCATATTTTGGGCATAGCCCAATACATATGTTCCGGACAGAAACTAGACCCATATGTTCAGTTTTCTTGATCCATCCTATAATGGAAGGAGCACATTAGCTCAGTTTACTAAAAGAGAACAAGAGTTCCACATAAAGGAGAGGCCAACCATGGGCCAAACCTCTATGATTAGAGTGACATTCTATTTTTAAGAAGGTTTATGTTTACAAGATGATTGAGATGACCACAAGATAATGAAATTGTGGTTATGTTCAAACCCCACAGTGGACATGTTATGCCTCATTACGACATAAATGATATTCACATATTGATATTCATATGCTGATGATCAAGGAGAATTATGTAAACATGTATAATCTATAAGAACTATATGCAATAAGTCACTAGGAGCTGATTAAAGGAGCCAAGCCTGAACATAAGAAAGAAATGAGCGTAGGCAGTATGACAAGAGGCCTGACTGGGTATTAATCCTTGGGTTTTCAGGCACATTTCAGACCTGATTTTCAGACCAAGACACCTAAGTTCTTGGGTCATCCTTTAAAAATGAATAGAGGGAGGTTGCTCTCAAATTTGATGAGAGAGTGGAGGCCGGACACATAAGACTTAGCACTAGAAATATTGGCCTAAGCTAAGGCATAAGGTCAGAGGCCATCATCACACAGTACTGTGGGATTTCATATCCGAAACCCATATCCCAGGGCATCTTAGGTCTTGAAGTTCCAGCTATTTCAATAGAGTTCAAAGATTTCAGACCCCCGGAAATCTGTATCTCAGGGAGTCTAATCATGGCTCTAGTCATTTAAAATTGATCTTCATGATGTCATGGCCTCGATAACTGGTGTTATATGATCTTCATGATCATGGATTACTTAGCCTGCCTCCGGGTCTATTGTTTGACCCCCATGGTATGTTTTGCCATTGCTAAACTGATGGATCCAGGTCTTAGCTCCAACTTGTCCGAGGGAGGGCTAAGAGAGGGATGGTTTGGCCTGAGGTCTGAATATACTCAGACTATTGAAAGTTTATGCAGGAGACTAAGCTAAGCATCTCATGGTATGCCCAAAAGTTCTGTATGGCAGGTTTTTTTGGTCGAGCTTGAGTGGCTTATGTGGTAGGCATTTCAGGCTTGGACAAGTCTCATTTAGCATGATATTTCAAACTTTGTTCAAGGTAGAGGCGGCACCCATCATCGGTCAGAACTTAAGGCATGTTTAAGTGCAGGATTCTGACCAGTCTAAGGCCAGGATTGGGGTCAGATTTGGAGCTAGATCCCGGTAATACTTGGGAGCTAAATGCTCAGGTTCAGGCTGGTATTTATGTCAAATATATGGTCACATGAATCCCAAGCCAGCCGGGGTCTTCATCCATGAACATTTAAGATAATAGCAAAGGCCCATAACCCATACATGAGCAAAGTCTAGCTTAAACAGAATTTTTGGTGAATCATTGGAAAGATGAGGGAGTATAGTCAAGTTCGGGTGCTAATAGAAGTTGAAAGTCCTAAGTCTAAGGGGTGAATAAAATTCTGAGTTTAGCATGTCTAAGCTCAAGACTTAAGAGTATAAAACGATGATCTTAGTAAGTCTTAAGTCTAACATGTCAAGACTTAAGAAAAAGAGTACGTAAGACATCCTGGAAGCATGCCTATATGCATGCTCTAAAAAAAACTCTAATACCGACATTCCAAATATACCTATCGTTGGTCAAATTTGATAAGAATCTAGGAGAGGATAATCCTAAGTGCCCGATATTGAGGTTTAGAAATAAAACCAATCTAATGAGCATAGCCATGAACATGCTTGATCCGATACCACAGAAGTCAGATTCAAGCAGATTTGACTAAGTCTAAAATGTTAAGACTTGAAATTTAATAATATTCAATCACCTGGATCCGGAATATCCTTATGGATCTCATAGTTGGATGAACATGTATGTCACTCGAAATGGAGCATAGTCTGGTTATCATTTTCTAAACACCCTATGAAACCTGAGCATGTCTATGATCGGCCTTGAGAGCTCTTCATTATCTAAGAGCCCGGGTAGGTTAGTTCCATAACACACCAAGTCCTAGGCCCGGTCTTGTGCACATAATAGCTAGAAAATCTCATTAATGAGAGCTATTTGACAGCCTGGTCCATAGATTAGGTTCTTTTTGACATGATAGGTTCGGACCTAGTAGTTCAATAAGGGGTCAAGAATATGAGGTGCTTGGATTGAGGACTTCTAGAAATATCAAGTCTTAGACCTTAGTTATGGCTATGGATATTCTAAATCAGATTTTTATATGCTTCTCTTGGATTCTCCAAAGTCTATGTTTATAGGTCAGAAACATATAATAAATATGAAAAGGAAGAGTCTTATGTCTAGTAACGAAAAGACTTAGATCTTAACAATAATAAGAGGCATATGCCACTTCACTAAGTTAAGATGTAAAGACTTAGACAAATCCTGGTTTTGACACTAGGTCCAAGACGTTAGACTTTAATGAAGACAATATAAATCTAAAAGAAAAGGACCTAGATCATAAAAATGGCATAAAAATGTTGGCAGATTTCATCTAGTTCAATATATTAGGACTTATATGGAATCGACATGGAAGTTCATAACAAAATTTGATCTTAGTATGTTCGGATCCAAATTAACTCTAATAATTCAAAATATGTCTTAATACAAGACCTTGAGTTAAAAGAGTAAATCTCATATAAAGCATGTCAATACATTTAAAAATCCAATAGGAACATAAACCTTAAAATGTTGGAATCTCTAGAACACGCCTCATAAAAATATAAATAAAAAAACTCAAATCAAACTTAAATACTAAGTTTGTATTTTCATTGGCTTTATAGGCTATACCTCCCATGTATGTGTGTTTTGTGGATGAATGTTTTTTCCTTTTATGAGTTGCTACGACGGTTAATTAAGGGTGTTCGAGAAATCTCGATGTAATTAACACCGGAAATTCGCAACTTCCGATGGAGAGAGGTCCAAAGACAAACTTTATGAACCCTAACCTCGATATACATATTTTATATACATACCACATATTTTAGTTAATATCTTCTATGAAATATCATATATTTTCATAGTAGTCAAAAATAAGATAACAAAGGTTCATTTCCCAAATAAATGGAAGTCAAATGAATTTTCATACTGTCATCCCGTATATGTATTCTAACCATGTCATCCAAGACATACTTTTACTTTTATATTATTATATCTTTACGTATTTCGAGGTTTCACACCCCTTGAGCAAGGGGAATTGGTCTTGCCCCACTTGTCGCGTGGACAAAAGCACTCTTTGGTGGTCTACATCTAATGCTATTGTTTAATCGATTGTATAGCGCTTTTGTCTTGAGTTTACTTCGGATATCGCCTTTCGTCACTCTACTGATGGGAAGCTCTTCCCATTGTGCATTCACATAAGTTTTGAATCAATGGTGGCGGCTGGTTCCCAGACATTGCGTGTGCTCGCATATGAGTTCTCCGTCGACTAAGCATTCTCTTCTGGGTATCATCCAATAGCCAACTGTACCAAAGCGCACAATATTTTCTTCTTTTTCTTTATAGACAGTCATGTATTGTATCTTTCCAACTCTTTTTCTTTTTATCTTGAGTTTCAATGGACCGAGCTAGATCTCGAGCTTAGTTTTAGTTTTGAGTTTGAATTAAAATTTTATTTGAGTTCGAGTTCACCTCAAACGAGCAGTTTGACAAGCCAAGCTTGAACCCGTCGAGCTCAAATCGAGGAGCATAACAGAAGAAAACTTGACGAATATCGAGCCGTGTTCGAATAGTGATAAATTTCATCGAGCTGAGCTCGAACAACACCCTATTCGGCTTGACTCGGTTTGATTGCACCTTTAGGTATGAGTCATAGTGAAATATATTAATATGTTTACACTATCATAAATAGGTGCTTGAAAATCACAAATTGACTTGTGCGGTCAGGTTGTGGGGATAAGGGGGCAGTGCCCCTTGTGGGGGGTATCAGGGGGCAAAGCCCTCCGAAGAAATTTTTTTTATAGACCAGTCCACGTGTGCGAGATCTCGGTGATCTTGTTTCTCAGCACCTCAGCGAAACCAAAAAATCTCACGAGATCTCGGCTAGATGACTTTCCATCAAGGATCGTGGAATCGGAATTCGATCGATCCGATTTTGATTCCCAGGAATTGGTCAGAATCGGTCGATTCCTGGGAAGGGAATCAATCCAGGAATCGTCCTAGATCGATTTTCTTTGAAATTTTTTTTCATCAAAAAAATTTATAAAAAATTAAAATATTTAAAAATAGAAAATGAGTTAGAAAATGTTTTAAAAATAAGATTAGCATTCATCCACATCGAATAATTACTAATAAACATGAAATGAAGTTAAGTACATATTCAAATGCAAAAATCAATTAATTGATACAACATGAAAATATAAAAAATAGGAATTTACATGATATCAATCTAATATCAATATCTAGGATATACATATTGGCCTTCCTCCTCATCCTGCTGCTGTCAATGCTTTTGAGTTGTGCCCAGTCTTGTATATTGTCTGGGACCATATCCATTTGAAAATAATGTCGTTGTCATGCCATCAAAGTCGTAGGTATTGGACTGTGGGACGATCGGGACGTAGGCAGACTCTGGTGGAGCCATGGTTCGTCATCTCGCGAGATCTCGCGAGATTCTCGGTCTCGCGGGCATGGCGGGAAACGAGATGCCCGAAAATGGAATCCTAGTCTCGGGCCACTCGAGTGTACAGGGGCTGCCGCTCTGATGGTCAAAAGGAGTAGAGAAGGCCACAAGCTGGCGGGCACCAAGGGGCAAAGGGCGATGATGGCATTATCGTCGGTCGGCCGGCGCGCATCACGCGCGCGGCGGCAAGGAAGCGGTGGGCGACGCGCGAGCTCGCGGTGGGTTGTTAAAACCCCCGATGGAAGACATAGCGAGAGGCGATTGAGCGACCTACCAAGGCGGCGAGGTGACCGAGGGGCTGCGGCCGACCTCTCCAGCTCTCGCGGCGGCGGCGGCGGCATTGTCTCCACACTCCGGCCGTCGATGCGGCGACCAACGGCGCCGGCTCGACGGTGGTGACGACCTCCGGCGGACGAACTCTCGTGGCGAGCCCCTCCTCCGCCGGTCGGCGTACGCTCTGTCGGTTGCGGTTGGGTTGCGGCCACACGGGAGAAGGGCGATCGGGAGAAGGTTTCGCGGTCGCGGCCCTGCGGGTTTAGGCGATCGGGATTTGGGAGTCGCCGAGGTAAGTTTAATTTACATGATCTTAATATTTTGTTAATTAATGTTAAACAGAATTCACATAAATGTTAACGTAATCGACGTTAACGTTTTTTAATTTTTATTTTAATTTTTGTATTGTTAAATTTAAAGTAATTATTTAACATAAATAAATATAAATAAATTATGTAATAATTATTTTATTATTTAAATTATTTTGCGTTATGTATTAAGTTATTGTAATTAGTACCATTACAATAACTATTATTATGTGGTTAACTAAAAAAAGTAAGTTATCATATTAATCAACTAAAATAAAGTATAAACTATACAAACTACTATATTAATAAAAAATTTAATATTATTAACTTTGTTGGTTAATAATATTTAAGTATAAAAAATTATACTATATTAAAGTATAAACTACTTTAATAGTTTTTAGGTTTTAATATTTATTAATATTTAAATTATTAAATGTTAATATATTTCATTAGTTTATCTTACTTTTATGTTATTATTTTTAGGTTATTGTAACTAATTGTAACTAGTATTATATGATAAACATTATTATGTGGTTAACTAAAGAAATAAGTTAACTATTCAATCAACTATAATAAAGTAATTGTTATACAAACTACTATATTAATAATAAAATTAATGTTATTAACTTTATTAATACAATACAAATTAATATATTTTTTAATATAATAAGATGTTATGAAGTTTAAATGTAATAAAATTTATTAAATATGATGTAAATATTAATCAATGTACTACGGGGCGTTAGTTATATCTTGTTCACAATTATATTATATTATCATGATCGAAACAAAAAAATATTACAGTTATACATCTATTTATTATATCATATTTATCATATATTATTTATCACTACAATTAATTCAAACTATTAAATACATAATATCAAGTTTTAAATTTATGTAATACACAGCAAATGGCAAAGGGTATATCGATCATATTATTTTAATATCCACCCGTCATCATGCGGCAGTGGGAAAGTGGAGCGAGAAGTTTTTAAAAAAAATCTTATTGTGATATAAGATTTATTCCTATTATGTATGGCTTATCGATAAAGAAAATAGTAACAACGATTATTCAAAATATTCTAAAGATTAAGTGGTTCATTCTCCGACCAGGAATTGTGAGGAGAGACGAAAATACGCGCATCCTAATATATATTGTTTACAACGCAACATATAGATATAATATTTTTTAAATCGTTAAGATATACTTAATTTGCTTAACTTATGAAAACATCTACCACTAATCATAAATTAATATTAATTTTTAAATACATGTAATATATTACTTGCAAGGGTGCTTGGCAAGTAAATGGTACCATGTTTTCTTATTGTTCATTCACACAGCTGGTGTGGGAGTAGAGTTTGACATTGAGAGTGTTTTGTGATTGTTCATTCACACAGTTAGTGTGTAAAGATGTTGTGTTATTTATTTTCATGTAATGTATGTAAATTCATTGATGTACTCCCATCTTTATAACATATTATGTTATGTTTGTCATTTTATACATATTACATATATACATTTTGATCCGAGAATCCGAGATCCGATCTCCCGAGATTTTCCCGAGATCTCTCCGAGATCTCTTCTCTTCCACCCTCCCGAGACGAAGCCGAGACCCGAAACGGCAAACCTTGGGTGGAGCTAGTGGTGGTGGTGGAGGAATCCACTGTTGTTGAGCCTTGCCAAATGCTGGATATTATGGCTCTATAAAATGATGTTGTGATGTCTGCTCATCCAGCATGTAATACAGTTTTGGCCACTGTGAATCAGGTGACTGGGCTGTTGCTGATGGATGCGTCGCTAGTATGTACTCCTCGTCATCAATTGAGGAGTGAGAAGGAGCCTGCGTGATGTCATCTAGGCTCATAGGACGCCTGATCTTCAGCTTCCTTCTCTTCATCTCTTCAGCCATCTATAAAGTGCCAGAACCTAAAGATTTTTTTAGCTTTGTAAATTCGCCAATTTTTTGTGCAGTCACTTTTGTTTTCATTTATCCTGGACTACGAATGGGCTAGGTTACTGGGTAGTAGTGGTTGGGGCTGGAGTTGGGGCTAAAGCTGGAGGTGGCTGCTCTATAGCTGTTGGGCAGAAGAAGGCCCTGCCTGAGCCTGAGAAGTAGGTGGAGGTGGAGTTGGAGCATCTTCTTCGGCTTTAACACCATCTAACTCTCTTTCAGCCCATGCACGATCATCGGGATCAAACTCAGCTGGATGATCACTGACTGCCCTCTTCTCTATTCAGGAGGCAAGTGCATGCTTCTCCTGGAATATCTGATCTATGTCCACCTCCTCAAGTGGTGGTTTGGCGGAGGTATGCCTCTTCTCGTATGAACCACCTGCGAACCATGCAAATCGCTCATCACCGATCTTCTGTCGATCATTGATATTCTTGATGCGCAGCCCCATATTATAATGACAGAAGACCAGCTTCTCCAGCCGGTCTGAGGTCAAGCTGTTCCTCTTTTTTGTATGTATCAGGTTGAATGTACTCTAGTTCCTCTAATCACAATGAGAGGAATTGGTGCTCTGGCTGAGTATCCTGATACCGATGGCAGTAAGTGGATTCCATCTGCTCCTAGTGTTCACCTGAACTCACCACTTAGCTGCAAAAAAAAGAAAGAAAAGGTAAACAATTAGTCCATCATCTTTAATAACTTATATGAAAAGAAAATAAAATCTTCATGAATCATCATAAATTAGTATACCAGGTGACACTTTGTCGCACGAATATCTCATCAGTATCTGAGTATAGACTGACCCTCATCTTATACTTCTGCATCTGATTTTTTTTAAAAAAATCATTAGTTGTCTGATAATTAGTTACTCCAAATTATTGAATAAGGTCAATAAACTCCAACCGACTTCTATCTCAGTCTCTACCTATCCTGCTGAGATCGGTAGAGACGCTGAATAACAACTAGTGTACCCCGCATCACCTCGTTGTCGTTCACCACCTGTCCTCTATATTAGATGTAGGGATTCAAAAAATATCCTGCAAGACTTTAATAGTTAACATATGAATAAGACAATTATTGAATAAATTTAAAGCAGGTAATCACAAATATTTTTTGAACCTATTAACCTGCAACATAGACATCATGGTGCAAAGTCTTGTCCCATCGGTCATTTATGATCTTCTACCACTTTTTGTAACCTCTGAGATTCTTCTATTTTATTTTCAATTTTGCTCGGTCCATGGCATCGTACAGCGTGCTCATCTAGTCCTTGTCATATGAGTCTACCAACTTCAAGATAACTACAAGTGGCTTAATAATTGCCAAGTAGTAGACAATCTTCTCCCAAAATCTCATTAGTGATATGCTTCTCAGACCTGACAAGAATTTTCAGCTGATCTTACTTGTTGTGCAGGTGGTCCACCATATAATTATAATAATCCTCGGACTGCGTAAATCTAACCAATACATGCCTGTGCCGGTGTAAACTCTCCAATGTAATGAAATTCGTGGCGACACGTGTAGGACCGGGCCTGACAAGATTGTGCCCCACTGTGTGTGATCTCATAATATGTAGCTGACGGGGATGCGAATAAATAATGATGTGATCGTCTATACCTGTCTGACGAGTAGATTCTGTCTCCTCCTTACCTATATCCTCTAATATGAGATCAATAGAATGTGCCGCACAGGGCACCCAGAACATGTGCTGCCTCTTCTCTATCAACTTTTTCCCAGCCGCCTTATATGAAGCTTCGCTGTCAGTGACAATCTGAACCACATTATCCTCCCCGATCTCCACCACTTTATCCATCAAAGAAAAAATGAAGTCGGCATTTTTAATTTTTTTAGAAGCATCAAGCACGTGGTCCCCTCAGAACAATACACCAAGAAGTTTATCATACTCCTTTTGGTGATACCTGTCTACTTGTCACACATAATGGTGCAACTCCTCTCATTCGACACCAATTTGAATCCATCCATCCACTCCCTCAACTCCTGGACCTCCTCATCCAGCCCAGTGCCGTATATATTCATCTTGCTCGAGGCTTGCAGACTCGGTCCAGCCTCCACCCACGGCATCCACAATCATCTGGAAGTAGGGGCCGGTGGTTGCATGTGTTGGGATGCCTACATCAAGTTAAAAAAAATTTGGATCAGACAAAAATTAAGCCTAACTCCTAAGTAAATAAAACACACATAAATGCCATTTTAAAAGTGATACCTGCATGCAAATATCACTTCACAATGTGACGAACGGCTCTCTTTGTAGCCATTCCTATTGCCTTCACCCCTTTTATAACTTGTTTAATCTCCATCTGCCCAACACTCTGGTTCCTAAATAAATACTCATTACTCGGTGTAAACTGAGTACTGGCAGAATGGCGGTGTGTCTCCTGTCTCCATCCCTCCATCTCTCGGTCTCGGGTAGGGCGAGGCGATGCTGATCGGCCAAGAGTTGGGTCTGCTCTGGACCCTGACCCTCCTGCTCCCCTCTTCCTGTCCTCCTCAACAAATGCACGCTTTCTATCATGCCTAGTATGTCTAAGCTTGGAGTCTGTGGAGTCCTTCTCGCTCTCTAGCACCGTCTCAACTGATGCTTTCCCCTTGCCTTTCCCTTTCTAGGTAAGCAAATCTCAGTCCTTCCTCTTGAATAGCTCGTCGTGCAACTCCTCCCTCCGCTCAATCCTAACAGCTCGTTGGTAGGCTCTATCTGTCATGTAGTCTCTTGTCTCCTCACTCTTCTCCGTCGACACCTTATCACATTTTTTTTTTTACATTTTCACCTGTTCTGACAATATGTTGTTTCAGCCGGAACACCCCCCATTCATCTCCTTTCGACACCATTTGCATTGCACTCTTTTTCTGACCGGGTCTACCATATGCTTGTGTTCCCAACCCACGTTAGAAGGACGTGCTAGTGATGCATCACCTTGATCGGCCATTGCTTATATCTGCAAAAATTGTAAACAATGCATTAAAATTATTAGGCAACATACAAATTGCTTTAGGCGCTGTTCGGGAAGCAGACAACCCGTCAAACACATTATTCGATATATTTAAAGGGTTATGTATTTGTCGAAAATGGTCGTAAATTGATGTACGGGGTATCCGGAATTTTTTCCTTACAAAGAACATCCAATTGATGTTCTTACAACTTGAACGGAGTTATTCGATCAAAAATCACCGAGTTTAACTATGCTCGGAGTTGTCGGAAACGCGTAAAAATAGGCGTACGGGATATCCAGAATTTTTTTCGTGCAAAGAACATTTAATCGATTAGTTTAGATTTTAAACATTGTTGTTCAGTCAGAAATCACCGAGTTTAACCACGCTTGGAGTCATCGGAAACGCGTAATAATGGGCGTACGGAGTTTTCGGCGAAGAAATCTTACCAATAATCTTCGAAGGATCGAAGAAGAGGTTGAATCGAGGCCGATCGGAGCTTGGATCGGCAGAATCCCTTGAAGAAATCGGCTGGAATCGCCGGAATCGCTGCTGGAATCACTGCTGGAATCGCGCCGGAATCGGCGTAGGGAGCTGGGATCAACCTCAGAATCGTCGAAATCCTCGATTCCAAGGGTGGATATCGCCCATAATCGCTAGAAGCAAGTTGCCGCACTGCTAGATTGCCGAAATCAACCAGTAGCGATCGATTTCAGTCCTAAAAGGGTCGAAATCAGTTCGATTCCGAACCGAGAATCGAACCGGACAGACCAGACCGGTCTATGGTGGAATTGGTCAGGATCGACCGATTTCGACCGATTCCACGGAATTCCTGTTGGAATCGGCCCTTCCGCATGGATCCACTATTCAAATTTCGGAATCGGCTGATTCCGATCCCATTCCGGTGATTCTGCAATCAATAGAGGCGACGTACTCCTTGTCTCACTTCGCCTTAGGTGCTTGAGGCGGCACCCGAGGTGTTGTTTTTTAATTATTATTATATTTATTTTCAAAGCAGGAAAAAATATAAAAATTGAAAATATATTGAAAAATGCATAAAATACATCATAAATGCAGGAAATATATATATCACAATGTAGGAAAAACATAGAAATACAAAAGTATGTCCGGAAATGTTGAAAATATCTATAAAAATGTGAAAAATAGAGAAAACAGCAGAAATTATATTAAAAAATACATAAAATGAATATAGCAAACATAAGTTGAAAGATGTACTTTTTCTCATTTCATTGCTATTAGCACGATAGAAAAATGAATACATCACGATAAAGACATATTATTAGATCAAGTAGGCAACATTTGAGTAATAATTGTAAATCAAGCATATGAGTACATAAATAACCACTAGTTCAAAACACTATTAAAAAGTACATTTAACTAATGTCCTGAGTTAATTAACACAAATATCACTCGGAAGGCTCATCGGTAAGAATAGTATGAATTTTTCTATCTAATTTTGATGGTATCTTCATCGGTGGCCACACTCTTTCAGATTATATTTCTATCTAATTTTTGCCTTTAAGAGGCCTCTACTTTGGTGAATGAACTTTCCTCTTTTTCAACGTCGACTGTGGGCTCAACTTCCCTCCTTGTGAGATCCTTTCCTTTATGCACGTAGTCTTCATCATCTCTAGTAATTTACTCATCGGCCTCATCGATATCATTCAAAGAAATGAGATCATGATTAAACTTCTCCATCCTAAAATGGCAATCTCAAAGTCTTCGATTGTATTGGACATAGCATAGACAATATTGTTTAGTCTTTTTTGTTCTAATCTATTCATTTTCTTTGTGTGCACTTGTAATATAAGGTTGAAAATCCACTTTAAATTTTTAAATGAAACATGCTAAAAAATTGAATATTATTATTAGTGCATACCTACTCAAAGATATTCTAGTTGTGTTCACAACTAGATACACTACAAGTGAGGCTTAAAATCTTGATGGCGAATCTGTGTAATTGAAGAACTTTGCTCTTTGCTTCTCCAATCTTTCCACCAATTTGTTATAAAAAAAATGAGAAAGACTTAAATTAAAACAATAATGTGAAGTGTATAAAAGAAAAGTTGTAGAAGTTCAATGCCAACTTGAAATGAATGTTTTTCTTTGTATAATGGCCATATCTCTGTCAAACAGGCCCTCAACATCGCTGTATTTTCTTAGTTGTTTGGTAATCAAATCTTGCTCATTAAGACTTCTTGCTAGCCTTTCAATGGTATCATACGGTCATTGTTTTATTTCTTCTTCACTCTCGTAGTCGGGATTTGAGTAAAAGATTTGAGAGTTAATAATACCCCGTTGCATGTAATACACGATGGAGTTGATTGTTCCACCTCTTTTCAATAATGTTCTAAATTGGACCATATTTGTTGAACTTATCATCCAAGACACTCTTAATGGCTTCTTTTGCTTAGTCCATTGTTTTATAAATGTAGCCAATTGTTGGTTTCTTTCCATTCACTAGGTGTAAGACATTCACAAGTGACTTGAAAATTACCTTTTGAAAATTAATAGAGCGTATACCACACCTCTCCAAAAAATTAATTTTAGAATGATATCACGACTTTTTCTCTCAGTTTGCTTAGCCCATCGATTGTTAGAGGTAGTCCAATCTTCAGATGTAACATTCCTTCTCAATTTAGCCTTAAGTTGTGTAGGCTCTCTAAATTTTGGTAGTTTGATGCAAACTTTGCAATAAAAAAAATAACATGTTATTGATGGTCACAATTCACAAACCGAAATGAAACATCATAAAAACAAGTTTCAATTTGAGATATTACTTTGTGACCGCTGACTTGCGCATTTCTTTCATTGGTGAACTTTCTCATCATGACAAAAATGCTAGGTCACAGACAAGTAGTGTGTCGTTGTCTTCCGTGCTTACCTCCGAACTATTTATATCAAGAAGGTTATCTCTTCCTTCAATCTCACTTATCACCGTAAGCCTTTGAAAGCAAACTTGTTTAGCTTGCTCCATATGTTGCTTAATCTCTTTTTTCGTTTCCGGTGTAGCCTTCTTGCAACTTGTGACATTTGTGGATAAACTGACTATATGTTGTTTCAATCTATTTATTCCACATTTGCAATCCTTGTTACAAAACATATTTCTAACAAGATCCCTATTTATCGGATCTATCAAAATTTCATATTTTCATCCGACATCCTTTATTTAAGAGGATTTCTTGGACCTGTTGAAGTCGTTTGGGTGTTTGACCTTATCCTTGAAACACGATCTTGCTATGTGGTTTGAGACATCTTCTTAGAAAAACAAACAAACATCAAGTTCATTAACAACAATAAAAAATAAAAAAATTAGATAACATTAACATGTTGTCCGACAATTTAACGATGCTAGCTAACATCAACAATAATAAAAAAAATCAAATTTAAATGAAAAATTAAAAATAAAGCAAAAATAATTGTGAAAAAATAATAAACATGTTGTCCAACTAAATTAAAGTAGTGAAAGAAGTGTATATGACTATATTAAACTATTAAGCCAAATTGTAACAAAATAAGAAAATTACGTATAAAATATGAAAAAAATATGAAAAAATATCTTTATGGCAATGTCCGAGTTGTTCATAAATTTTGTTCAATTTCAATTAACACAACTTCCACCTTCTTTGACTCTCTAGCGTGCTAATAACAATATATGAACATATCAAACATATTACATATATTGACACCTTTCCGACTAAAAGGAGGATCTAGTAATTAAAACAAAAAAAATCATTAACATGGTGTTCGACAATTTAACACTACTAACTAATATCAACAACAATACAAAAATTAAATTTAAAATAAATAGAAAAATACAAATAAAAATAGTTTCAAAAAAGTAGTGAATATGTTGTCTGACTAAATTAAACTAATGAAAGAAGTATATATGAACGTACTAAATTATGAAGTTAAATTATAACAAAATAGAAGTACTTATGAAAAAATGAAAACAATAAAAATTATATCTTTCCGACCAAGGATTGCCATCTCGGATCTTGGCTTCATCTCGGACGGGTGAAAGAGAAGAGATCTCGTGAGATTCTCGGAAAAATCTCGGGAGATCAGATCTCGGATTTCATTTATATAGGGTATGTCTTACTCAAGAATTTCCATTTTGCATCTAGATTGATCTCATAGATACTGAATAGAAGAGATCTCGAAAAAATTTAAAGAGATTGGATCTTGAAAATAACGATCAATGAACATGTTTAGATGTAAAATGTTATGTAATCTCTTTAAAAAGAACAAGAGAATTCATAATAAACATCAAAATAAGATATGAGAGAATTAAAAGTGTAATACAGAAAAGGTGAACTATTATTAACATGAGACATATAAGAGATCTTATGTTAGACTAAAACTTCATCTTGAACAATATGGATAGAACATAGAAGATTGATGACATCTTGGGTCAATTGTACATCTTTAGTCATAAAAATATCAAGTTATAAAATTTTATCAAACAATAATATTTAGATAAATACTTGTATGGATTCCATAATAAAATTGAAAATATATGAATCAAACTTAAGGTCATCTAACAAGTTAGGAATAGTAATAGGCAAAGGAGATCAAGGTACCAAAGATATTATAAGGATATTCTCGTCTCGGCGATCTCGTTTCTCGGACGTGTGAAAAAAAAGAGATTCTCGGGAGATCTCGAGAGATTCTCGGGAGATCGCATTCCATGTTTCCGACAACGTCCGAGTTGTTTGATAATGTTTTTCAATCCCAATTAACAGAACTTCTACCTTCTCCGCCTCTCTGGTGTATTAATAACGATAGTTGAATCATATTTACAATGTAAAAAAAAATAAAAATTGAAAGAACATAACTTCCCTGTCTAAGTCCGGTCATCCAACAATGCACATCATGGAAGAACAAACTAAATCATAAAATAAGGTTATTGTATTATAAGAAAGCTGATGAAAAAAATGACAAAATGAAGAAATAAAAAAATCGTCAAAACCCTAAAATTGACTTGTTGGACAGCTCCTCCAACGGTCCAGACGGCTTCTCCGACAAAAGAAGGCGATGTTGGCGAGGTCTCCGGTGATGACGCCATCTCCAGCGATTGGTGGCGGTGGGGTGGTTGACTCTGGCAACTGGAGGTGATGGCACCTGGTGGTGTCCTCCCGACAGCAGGCTTCACATCGGGTGGGGGAGAGAGAAGCCAATGGGGGTTTGAGGGCTTTAAGTTAATCGGATCTGAGCTTGGCTCGGTTCTGATATCACCTCAACCTTTGCCTCATGCCTTGGGTGCCTAGGTGGCCAATGTAGAGGAGGTGACCATCTCAGGCGATCATTAGATAATCGAGGTGAGAGGAACTCGCCTCGCCTCGCCTCGCCTTGCCTCGTTGCTTAGGCGACCAAGGCGATCACCTCCGATAACATAGTAACCATAACACCAATTTAGTCTGTCCTTGTGCAAACAATATCATGAATGCGTAGCCTATGGATGATGTTTCGTTTCTTTCTAATGGATGCTTGTGTGGAAAAATATAGTGTTTTTATCACCTTTTTTCAACCTCTACTTCTATTTTATATTATCTAAGACATCGCCCTTTATAAGTGTTGCAGGACCGTTCGGGCGCCAAAATATAACTAACAACGAATAGCAATAACTTTGCATCGATAAGCCAAACAAGCCAGATATAAAAGCTACACATCAATAGAAACATGTCTAAAGAACGATCCCTTAAAGTGGGAGGGCCAACTATTTTAGGGATGCCACCATGTTAGAACACTCAACTACCAACATAAACGGTTTAGGTGAACCGAAATATGTTTACATAACCTTACATAACGTCTACAATGCAAGTAGCAAGATAGACCATGGAATGCAATCTCCCGAGAATCTCTCGAGATCTCCCGAGAATCTCTTTTCTTCCGTGCATCTGAGAAACGAGATCGCCGAAACGAGAATATCTATGTAGTACATGTGATACCTTGATCTTTTTTGCCTATTATTATCCCCAACTTGTTAGATGATTTTGTTAAGTTTCCTTCTTCTATTGCCAATTTTAATATGGAATCCTTCCAAATATTCATCTAAACATTATTGTTTGATAAAATTTCATAACTTAATATTTTAATAACTATATATGTACAATTGACCCAAAATGTTATCAATCTCCTATCCATATTGTTCAAGATAAAATTTTGGTCTGACATAAGATCCTTTGTATGTCTCATGCTAACAATACTTCACCATCTCTGTATTACATTTCTAATTCTCTCGCTTTATTTTAATATTTAATATGAGTTATCTTGTCCTTTTTAAAGATATTATATGACATTCTACATCTAAACATGCACATTGATTGGTATTTCCAAGATCTAATCCCTTGAGATTTTTTTGAGATCTTTTATCTTCAATCTCCGTGAGATAAAATATAGATGTGAGATGACAATCATTGGGTAAAGTATACCCTGCATAAATGAAATCCGAGATCCAATCTCCCGAGATTTTTCCTAGAATCTCACGAGATCTCTTCTCTTTCACGCTTCCGAGATGAAGCCGAGATCCGAGATGACAATCCTTGAGATAGACACCGTATATTTTCTTCATTCGACACAACCATCGACCTTATGTCTAGTACTTGATTTACACTGTGTGATGAGTATTAAGAAAATAAAGTGCTGGACAGATGAGAGTTAAACAAGCCATGAAAGGGGTGAAGACAACAGGAACAGTTGCAAAGAGAGTAGTTCGCCACATTGTGAAGTGATTTTTACATGCATGTATCACTCTTAAAATGACACTTACACCGTCATTTTTTAGTTCACCTTGTTTATGGCTGATAATGATATCAATATTTTTTTAATCTTCTCGTAGGCATCCCAGCACATGCAGTCACTAATCTGTACTTCTAAACAATAGTGTATGCCGTGGCTGAGGTTGAGTTGGGAATGCAAGTCCCGACCAGTAAACTAAATAAAGAACATTAAAAATACTCTAAAAACATCAAAAGATGGAAAAACAATTTATTAAACAATCCAAAAATACTCAAAATTAATCAAGATAAATTAAACTCTCATAGCCCTTAAAATATACCGAACACACTCAAACCAGTTTCAAAAAACACCAACCGACATAAAAGACTAACAAAAATGTCTCAATTAACACGTCAACCAAACCAATGGAAATTAGATTTCTTAAAACATTTAATTCACCCAAAACAATCAAACCAAATTGAAACCAAACCAAATAAAAAAAATCAAATAATTCAAAGTTAACATAAAATTCAAATCAAACTCAAATATGAAATTGACCTCAAAGTAAATAAAACCAACTCCAAATTAATCAACTTGAAACTAATTGTTTGCATCTTATCGGGTCTGAATGGCCACAATCCTTTGAGTTCGTAATGTTCTGTGGATGCGCGTGCTTTGTTAAATAGGTTGTTATGATGGTTAATCAAGGGTATTCGAGCAATTACTTGATATAGGGTAACGTCGGATATTCGTATCATCCGGTGGAGAGGGCAAATATCAAATTTTCACAGAACTCAAATCTCAGTTCTACACTTTTAGAATTTATAGGTTATTGTCTATTTTTCTAAGTTGTCCAAAGGAGTTACTTCGAAACTTTAAAAATAAGGTTCACACAGCTACCTTGTAAAAGGTTACTTTTTACAGTGCAATCTGCTTTAAGCAAGTTGATTTGGGGAGGCATGAAGATCCTGCGATGTAAGGGTATTTGGGCAACTTCTCTGCCAGTCCAGATAAATATTTTCTTTTCATCACCCAAGACAATTGTAGGAGAAGTGTTGAAAATTCCCAAATTGTGAGAATACCTCTCCAAATGCTAGAATTCTTGCCATTGTTCTGAAGTTTCTGATCTACATGTCATTTATCCCAATGCCATACTTAGAGAGAACAATTCTATTCCATAGGGCATCTCTATTGGAATTTAATTTTTATAGCCACTTGGAGAGGAGGGCATTGTTGATGGCCACCATAGGGGCAAGCCCACGTCTCCCTCCTTGAGCAACACACATGGTTCCATTTGACTAGATGAAGACCTTTTTTTTATCATTATTGCCTTGCCAAAAGAACTTGGCTCTAATACTATCCAACTTCTGACAAATTTCCTTAGGCATCTTCGGAATATAGAAATAATAAAGTGGAATACTTTGCAAGATTCTCTTGGAGAGCAACCATCTCCCACCTGAAGAAATCATTTTGCCTTTCCATCCCTATAGTTTGCCTTCATATTTATGAGTCACACTGATAGTCTCTACTTCTTGTGCCCTTGTCCAAACGACGAAGACCATATACGTAATTGGTAAGGGGTTCTAGGCATGCTGAAAATGTTATGGAAGAAGAAGGCAGTGGCAGTAGAGGTGCTTCAACGATGATGGTGAAGATAAATCGAAACTCTAGTAAGCTGCTGTTTGCTGCGGGTGATTGTGTAGGTCTCTGGTTTCGTAGGAACCAATCAAGATGCTGTTGCCGTCGGATTAGTTGAAGAAGTCCAACGACCATCCAGAGGATCAACGGAAAATGGCAGGAGTAACACTTGGTGGATGCTGGAAATAGTCTTTGATACTGGTTGATGTGGAATCCTGCAACCTGTGGTCAGAATCACTGGATCCGATGCTGCAGATTGATCGGCGCTGGACTGTGAATTATCAAAGAAGATGTTGTGCTTGATCAAGAATGTTAACAGATTCGTCCGAGTATTGCTGGACAATTTGATGAACTCAGGATCCTTCTTGCGCAGTGCTGTGATGCAGGACTGTCAAACACTCCCCAGATCTGACACTGAGCTGCCCGGAGTTGCCGGAACCAATCAAACCTGGAATTAACCAAGCTGAAAGCAGGAGAGTGAAGAAGATAACTGAGTAAGCCATTGATGATGAACTGTCTGACCTGAGAAGGGGAAGGGAATAATGGCTCAGTGGCCAATAGGTCAGAGGGAGGTGAAGAAGGCCCTCATGGCCAGAAGGTGGAGATGGTGAAGGCTCTAGCCGATAAGGGGATGAATAGGAAGACTACTTGGCCAAGCCCCTCTACAAGAGCACCGTCCAATGCCCTCCAAAACTTTGCTATTCCATCACATTCTCAGGAGCACATGGCTCTCTATTTAGAGCTTGGCTTTTTTACAAAAAAGACCACTAAAAATAATATTCACAATCACATCCTTCTAAGGACAGAAATGAAAAGAACTAAAAACTCACTAATCTAATTTTCCATCATTAATTAGACGTGAGTTGCAATATGTTATTTTGTTATCCTACATGAAAATTTAAGAGGGACAAGGTTCAGTGAAGGCACATATCTGCACATCTAAGCATGTATACACATACGAATTTTTTTTCATTTGATTCGCTCATATGGTTTATTTTTTGAAGGTGACCAAATTCACGATTCAATTAATAAATAAAAGAGGATTACAAGTAAAGAAGCGGGAAAGGTACAAAGACAATAAAACTAGAAACAACATGACACTACCTGTCTACCAAGGGGGTAACAAAGGAACAAGACAACACAAATGAAAGACAGACTCTTCCAACGAAGGAAGCCATATTAGCTCAGGTGGTTTCCAAATAAAAACTGATAAAGATATGCCACCTAATAGCATCCATAGCATTAAAGTGAGAAAAATGCCATTTTGTTATCCGACCCATTCGGTCATATCCCTTCTAGTACTTCCCGAGAAGATTTGCTCATATATTATAGTCTGTAGAGTAAATCGAGTAGTTATTAGAGATGTAATCGCCCTTTTATCCTGTGATATCCATATTTTGCAAGTTTCAATTAAGTTGCTGCTGTTAGATGGTAAGTTAATTTTTTGATTGAGTGCAGATACAAAGTTATCAGAGCAGGTGCTGGGAGGAGTCACACGTTGGTTGTAACTGAAGATGGTAAATCTTTTTCCTTTGGTGCGAACAAGCATGGGCAACTGGGAACTGGTTCGGCAAGAAATGGTTAGACCTGGGATATGCATATTCTACTTGATGTTTCTGGATTGTGTTTTTTCACTTGCTAATGCTTTCTTTCAATTTTATAGAGTATGAGCCATCCCCAGTTCCGTGTGTTGTTTCCCAAGTGACAAATGCAGTATGTGGTGCTGACTTTACAGTCTGGCTGTCTTCATCTGAAGGAGCTTCCATACTGTATGTTCGGGTACTCCTTCAGCTTGCTAGTTGCTTAGTATGGCACTCTACAGTATCTTTCCTATCATCATTGATGATTGGGATTAACAAGTTTTTAATGAGCTGAACTTTTACTTAACTTTATTTTCTTGGTGATACGCAGTACTGCAGGTCTCCCACAATATGGACAACTTGGTCATGGGACAGAGAATAAGGTTGAAAAATGACCATCTTCTTGAAGCCTTGAATTTTGCCTTGTATCCCTGTTGACTAATGTCCTGCATCTTTTCAGTATAATGCAAAGGAGAGCTCAATCAAGCTGGTTTACGAGCCACAGCCCCGGCCACGGTCAATAGCTGCATTTTCTGGGAAAACTGTTGTTAAAGTTGCCTGTGGCACAAACCATACAGGTTTTATTTTGATTCTTGAAAGTCCATCCATTATGTAGATTCAGATTTTTATGTTTCAATGGTAATCTTTTTTGGTATATTTTTTGCATAACTATTCCAGTTGCTGTGGACTCAAATGGATTGGTATATACGTATGTGTTCTCAACCATTTAATCTTTTGGTATCATAGACATGGTAGTTTGTTTTATTATTATTTTTTGAAATTACATGTTCTCAGCCATTTTGTTTTTTTTTGTACTGTTTTGCTACAGATATAGACATTTGTGTTTATCCTTTTATGTAGCTTTCTGCTTAATGGTTTTAAGGTAATTTTGTTTCGGTTGTTTCTGTTTCTATTCAAGTGAGTCCGAACTGTTCCAAAAATCTCTATTATTTTCTGCTGTGTATATAATGATTCCTCATGATGGAACATAAAATATTGGACTTTCTTTTTCGCTACTATTCTACAAATATTATTTCACCAATTATATGGTTTTCAAGTATAACGTACATCATATATATGCTTGAAAGGCTATGCTGTACAATGTGAAAATTGACAGAACGTCATCCCTGGAAGATCAAATTTTGGATCATTTAGTTTATATGCACAAAGTTGATCTCGATGTAACCATAGTTTCTCTGGTGTGGTTGTCAAACCATGTGCCCATCATTGTGAATATGCATCTTCCGGTAGTCATGCAAGTCCGTGCTGTCTCATACTTGGAGTATGTTTTTAATTGCACGACTTTAATGCTAGTATTTGAGCCATTGCTTTTCACTAATAACGAAAATGTACATGGCTTATGCATTGTCTTGTTTTAGTATCCAATCCATGTTTTGAAAAATAATTCAGAATGTACACGGGTAAGTAAATTTTGTGCATTCTCTCAAAGGACTCTATTGTTCATGTTCTTGAACATGTGTAGTGACTGAATCAAATTTCATTTCTTTCTCATTCTTGTTGTCTTTTATTAGACAACAATGTCTGTGTTAGATCCTGACAAGCATCTTTCTCCCACACCTCCTCGCTTCAGGCACTTGAGGCAAAGTATATTTTTAATATATATGTACATTTTATTATTTTACACGTACAACTTTTAGGCACTAATAACATCATATTTTTTATACTGAAATACAAATAATTATTAATATAAAATATAGCTAACTTCTGTGCCAAAAAAGTGTGGAAGAGAGAGAGAGAGAGCTGCACAATATATTAGAGAAAATATGGGAGCAACAACAATTGCAGATAAATTGAAGAAGCAAGAGTGATATGGCTTGGGCATATTAAATGTAAACTTAAGAAAACTTCAACTAGAAAAGTGAACATATCAACCTAATAGAAAAAAAAAGATGTTGTAGATCTTTGTTAACTTGGGAAAAGATAATTCAACATGATTTGAATGATTTAAATATCTTTGCGTACGTAATGAGTGGAGAAAGAAAATCTATATGGGCAACTCCAAATAATTTGGGATTAAAACTTGAGTTGAGTTTAGAATCAATTGTACTTTTATTTGATCTCTTCACAATTAAAACTTGGGTTTATTGCTTGCATGAAGGGGAAGGGACAAGAGTCGGAGATCTTGGATCTATGATGTTAGAGGCTTGAGGTGCCCGAGGGGGGGGTCGCCTAGCCCCAAGGCCCGAGGTGACATTTGTAATATATTTATTATATATTAATTATAATATATATTTGTTATCCAAAAATGGAAAAATTGCATTGAATACTTGTAAAAAATTGAAATGAGTGGACCAACTTAGTAACTATGCTTGCAAAACAAGCATAATGGACAAAAATATAAAAATATGACAACATAAAAGATATAACCACAACATAAAAGATATAACAAGTAACATAACAATAACACTGAAAAAGGACATACCTTTTTGAATCAGAATTTGAAACAAATGAAGTTGGAACAAAATTAATCTATCAACAACAAGTCTAAAACAACTAACAAGTGTAAAGAACTAAATAACAAGTCAAACAACATAAAATAGCTGTGTCTAGGTCAACAACATAAAGTTAAGGCTCCGTGTCTAAAACAACAACGCAAAATTACTCAATTGGTGTCGGAATCATCATTAATTGGAATTTTCTTTACTAAGTCTGTGTCATCCTCATCAATGGCCGCTAACCACTTTTCTTTGTCAACCCTTTGCCTTTCAGAAGCCGATGGCCTGGTGGTTGGGGCTTTCTCTTTCTTTATTATAGTACCTAATTCCACACCCTCCATGTAAGCTCCTTGCCTTCATGCACATGATTGTCCTCTCTACTTATTCACTCATCTGCCTCATCAATGTCACCCAAAGATATTAGGGCATAATTCAACTTTTCCATTCTAAAATACATATCTCGAAGTCTCTGATTATATTGAATATACACAAGATCATTTAGCTTTTTTTGCTCTAACTATTCTTTTTGTGTGTGCACCTATAAAAAGTATATCAAAATTTGGATGCATAAGAGTCATAAGGAATATTCTATAATTTATAAGTTCTGATTTTTCTCATTTGGATTCAAATACCAGAAATTATGAAAGACTTGGACCCCTGGGTTTAAGGGCCTTTTGGATTCAAAATTTGGATGCATAATAGTCAGTTTTCTGTGCAAACTGCCCCATCAACACCAAGATGGGCTAGTCTGCTGTGTTCTGGTCCATTTGCACCCAAGACAGCCCAGACACCCGCCTTAGCTGGCTGCCCCTGTTGTGAATCTTGTAAGATGTTCTTAGATGCATTACAAGGTCGCAAATGTTGTGAAGGATTGAATGGCCCTGTCAAACCTACCAACACTGTCAAGTCTTGTCAGCGTTTTACATTTCTTGTCTCAATTTTTTATCTACAGATAGCCTTGTCTACTTATTTATTGCAAAGTTTGTAACTGGTAATGGTCCTTGTTATTTCACTTTTTTTTCCGTAACCTTCTATTTTTCCATTTTATACGTTGTTCTGTTGCCTGTGCAGGTGGGGTTTTGGTGGCTATGGAAGGTGAGCGCAAATAGCTAAAAATGCTTTGTTCTTTATTTTGTTTTGGTTTTGTATCTCGTATCTTGACCCATCGATTAATTGGTTGATTATCTACTGATCTTGCCATGACACTTTGGTTGAATTAACCGGGCCTTTCTGTGTAATTGTTTGAAGTCTTGACTTGATTATAAATAGGTTGGGACACAGAGAACAGAAGGATGAATGGGTTCCCCGCCTTGTGGAAGTCTTTCAAAAGCAAAATGTTCTTCCGCCAACTGCTGTTGTATCAGCTGGTTCTGTAAACTCAGCATGCACTGCTGGTATATATTGTTAACTGCCTTTAGTTTCTTAGTGAAAATATTCTGCTATTCAATATGTGAACTGGCAAAATTAACACACAACTTTGAAAATTGATTCTCATGTTTTGATGTGGAAAAATGATGTTTCCAAATGATTGGGTAGCAGTAAGACTACAAAGAGGTTGTGCTTTTGTGGACCAGAAGACACTAATGGTGAGTAGCTAAAATGGAGACCATTTGGTTAAACTGTTAAGGATTGGGAGGGGTTAGAGGTTACTAAATGGGGAAAATCATTTCGTCTGTCATAATTTCTAGTATTTGAATCACATACGCAAGTAAAGGTTGCAATGAGGCCACAATAGTCACTTCATGAAGTAGAGAGTAATTTTGTGGTAGAAAATGGGTAGGCACAATTGAAAAGCATGGATATGATTCCTCATTCTTTAATGGTATTCAAGGTAAAGTGGGTCATGAGTTGCGACCGGGTCGGTTTGGCCCAGGACCGGCCCATTTGGACCGGGTTGCAACCTGGTCAGACTCTATTTATTATTATTAATTTGTTGTTTAAATTCAAAAAATGCAAAAAATGACTAAAATTAGAAAAAAATCTACAAGGATAAGTGACATAATTAGAAAAATTAATTCATGATTTTATTTCAATCTTACATGATCTACATTTTTTATATAACTTGTGTACTATTCCCATGTCATTTGAGTCGAGTACATAGTATTGTTCAAATATACGTGATGATTGTGTTCGTTACTTTCGCTCCCAATCATCTTAACATTAGATCTCTCTAAGAACCACCATAGTTGTCATAATCGTAGGTTGATTGAATCTAAGTGTCTGATAAAGACTCATAATTCATTATATAATGCTCTTAGTCATATGTTGGGAATCAAGAACTTTGAGATGAATCAAAATCATAGTTAGAGGCATCTTAGTTTTATCTTTTCTCATTAGATTTGTTGACCTCCATCAACTTGCGACCTCGTACATTGGTCTATGTCTTGGGTTGTATATATGTATTGCTCTTCTTTGGTGAAGGGTTCAGCCGTTGTAGGAGCTCTCCCAACATCTGTGGATGTTCGTCCGCCTGAAACGACACCTCCTTTTTCATGTCTTGCTGCATCATCGTTGTTACTCTTCGAAGAAGAGTCCGTTAAAGTTTAGTACTGTACTCGGATGTTCGGTTCCGACGTATCTTCTCGCTCCTCGTCAATTGTATCTGCACTTGCAATATCAAGGGGATTAGGCAAAATTTGTTTATTTTTGCTCCTACTTTGCGTATCTTAGCTAGATCCTTCTCTGGTTCTCTATCACTCTGCCAAAAGGTAGAGGAATCTGGAATTCTTCGACGAGAGGGACATCATCGAGCACTCATTTAGCCCATCGTTGGTCTTCCAAATTGAACTCCGGTTCACCTATCACTTCTCGGTCTTGTACCCAAGCTTCCATTGAACTCTTTTCATAGAATATTTGGTCTAAGTTGATGTCCTCTTTTTGAATTGTTAGTTTCTTGGTCTGTTGTTTCAAAGGTTTTGATATCCACCTTTGTTATTTCATCTGGTTTGGTTTCAATTTTTCCAAAATTTTCAGTTTTAGTCTCATATTATAGTGACAATAAATGAGATCTTTGCGATGTCAACCTGATCTTTTATCATGCATATATCAAATTAAATGTTGACCAATTTCTCTCATAGTCCGTAGTCAAAGTGGTTTGGCTTAGGGCCTGAATGGTCGTATCCGCCAATTCTTTATAACCCAGTGCCTTGCCATGGTCCATCTACCAGTTGGATGAACGTGTTAAATGATATTTAACTTTTAGAAATCGATTTAAATTTAAATTAATACATTTAATGATACGTATCTGGATTTAAGAGCATCGCAACACACTTCTCTTTGCTCGTTCCGAAGTGAAATGCTCGCATTCTGTGATCGTACATCTTGTTGTATGCAATAATATACTAGTCGTCATCTCCGAGCATCTGTTGGATGCACTTGCTGTCATCTCCGAGCATCTTGTTTGTTGTCTTGAAATGTTGACTGTAGCAATATCATATGTTGCAAAAGTAACCTAGATGTTAGTAAACACTTTAATGGTGTGTGAAATATGCACAAATTAAGTAAATGATTAAGAGAATATACCTATTGCATGTATGGGTTGATATATGGTACATTCTCACCAGCGATCAATGTTGTCCCATCACCTGTTGAAGTCGGACACCGTACCTTCTTCCTTTGCCCAATCAATTGCGTCGTATAAATAACCCATGTATACCTTTCTATCTCTATCAACTATCCTAAACATCTTGAATATATGTTGGACTACTTGAAGTCTTTTTTACAACCTTCTAAAAGTTTTCACTCTCTATTGTCTTATCTACTTCTCTCCATTTTCTATTATCTGGAGGGTTAACCCTAGCCATTTAAGTACCCCATCTCAGTGTGATTACTATATGATTTAGAGGTCTTCGTTGACTCATCAAAATCTAAGGAAATATAATGGTATAATGGGAGGCTAACCAGGTAGCACCTGGTCGTAGAAGCTTTCGATCCTTGGTATATTCTCTCATTAAGTTTAAGATATAGTTATGGTTGTAAATGAACGAGAAAATAAACTGACATAGCTTTACTACCCTATCTATTTGAGGATCCTTGCGTATATCTTCAAGCATCTAACTCTAAGGAATGGATGAAACACGGTGTTCAATACAAGTGAGATCTTTTCACTATTAGCATTTGTCTAGTTGATTTATATATGATTGTGTTGTTCGTTACTTCTTCGACAACTCGCTCTTCTCCTATCTTTGGGATAACTAAATTTATAAAAAAAAGGTACTTGACATTTTTTATCTGTCCCAGTACATCAACTAAATGCCAAAAGATGGTATCAACTTGACAATAACTAAGAAATTGGTCATTTTCTTTTTAGGAAAACCGGTTAAGAAGAAGATATTAAGAAAAGTATACTAATGAAAAAAATTAAGTTAAAGTATACTAACGAAAAAATTAAGATAAAGTATACTAACAAATACTTTAACTTACTGGTCCATCCATCCATTATTAAGTTACATTTTTTTGTCTCAAATTCTTTCAAATGACTTGACATATTTTTTTATATCTTTCACCTTCGTAAGAAGGTATGCGTTGTATATCTCTTTCGGGTTTGGTCTGAGTACTCCTTTCCCGACATCGGTGATTACATCGATTAAGTTCTCGTTGTACAGTCTCTTGACAGCGTTCATCGGTATGTTGTGGTGGAAGAACTATTTTGAAGTTGCTCGTCCAATCCTCTCCTTACATAGCTTTATGTTCTCCATGGCCGTTGTAATGGTCTCGTTTGACATTGTCATGGTCTTGCATAGTTGTCAAGGCGATCAAGGCGACATGGTACTGCCTTGGGGATAAGGCGAGGCGTTAGGCGACGCCTTGTTTTATATAGTAAAATGCATAAAATAGCAAAGATATATGTAAAAAATGATGCAAAATAACTTTGACACCATGCAAAATCAATTAATAATGTGGGAAGTGCATAGTTACATACACTAAATAACTTGACACATTAGTTAATTTTACTATTTAAATTATTTCATTTATTAGTAAACACTTAAGAAATCATTTAAGCCTAACTATTATTTCATCAAAATGTTAATTTATAGTCAAATTAATTATTAAAACTACTTGTTTTTACTCTAAAACAACTTAAGTATGTGATATTGACACTTAATTAGCATTATTTATTATTAAAATATATAAAATAGTTATTTAAGGCAATGGGCGCCTAGGCGCCATCACCTTGCCCCCTCTGGGGGTGCCTTGTCGCCTAGTCACTAAGCGACGCCTTGAAAACACTGTGGTCTTGTGATGAGTGGATTGATAGGACCTACCGTCGGGTTGTCATCTCAAGTGAGATCGTGGATCTTATCTTTCTCGAGTTGATTGTTGGATACTTTTTCATTTCCTCGACCACTCTCACTTTCAAACCCTTGATCTATCATTCGGCCGATGCGTTGATAGAGATCTTCGTTGACGAATGATTTCCAATTAGCCTCCGCTCGAAAAAGATCATCTATTTAAAAAAATTAATTATTGATAATTTTAGAAGTTAATCAACTAATTTTATGAGTAATAGAAACGTACCATTGTCAAACTCTGTCTCCGGGATTATCCGGATGGTCTTGTCTAGTCTTGTAAATATGTACGGAGCACCTCATTGGTTGGAATATTTCATCTCGGACGGTCTCTTTATGCCATTTGAAGCTCCTTTTATTTTTTATTTATTTTTGTTTTGTACCCTTAGGTGTGGGGGGAACTGCACATTCATGTTGTAAAGGTCATGTTGATCTTTTGCACTTTGTGCTTATCATTCTGAGTGGTATGGTATATTACATTCTTGATCTATTTCTTTGACTCCCAATCTTTTTGTTATTGTTTCTTGTTTAGCATTGGATAATGGTATATTAAAAGAATTAGACTTTGAAGGATGGAGGCATAGTGGAGTTCAGTCCAGTTTGAGATGTGGTGGTGCCTTAGTATTGTTTCTGGTGGAGACTTTACTGTCGGATAGAATTCAAACGTATTTGGTTACATCTTGCCATCTTCTGCTGTCTCTACTTATCCTTATGCTCAAAAATAGTTGTCAGGATACAATTATTAACCTTCCTTTTCAACCTCCAAGTGCGATGAGATATTCATGCACCCCGCTGGAAATAAGAATTACCTCCTGGAGCATTACATCTGCCTTTCTTAGCCTTGATCTTTCTTTCCAGACTGAAACTTAGCTTTCTATTTTGACCAAGAAGACCCATGTTGGTTCCCAAATTGATGCGGGACGGAACAAGGGGTCCCATAAGTTTCAGGATTCAGAAAAATAACCAGCAGGTAAAAATTGCCAAATAGAAGTAGAATCCCAACAGTAATGCCAATATACCAACAGGAATTAAAATTCCTCAGCCAACAGGATGTCGACACCAGGTAAAAAGAACAGACACTAAAACAATACCAACAGCAGTGCAAAGAGATTAAGAACCCAGCAGTTTAATGAACTCAAAATATTCAATATCCTATCAACCAATAGAGTATGTTGTTCAGCAAATAAGGCAACTGCAGTAGCATTCAGGAAATATAACACAGTTATTTGATGTGCTCACTAGCAGGGCTCAGAAAAATATCATCACAGCCGTAAGGGAATTAGAGAAACCAGTGATTATCGTCATGTATATATTAGGAGTCCTTCCAATTAACAATACCGGCAACTAATTGAAGCTACGAAGGCACTGTTTACTTGGTTTCATCATCATTTTTCATCCATAAAATGTAGGCAGAACCAGTGGGAACAGCCATTACTATAGCTCCAGTTGCCATGGGAAATTGAACTAAAACCAGACCGATATCTCAAACAGGTAGCTGACAGGTCACGAAATCAAGCAAACATATCAGACTGTGACTGCAATGTTGACTGGAGCGAGGACCAGTCTCAATACTATAAGGCCATTAAGCGTAATCAGCCACAGAATTGGAATAGCAGATCAAGGGAAACAGCACAACAATTGAGCATAGGCAGTGATGAGGCGGGACTCAATCCAGCGCATCCAGGAAGCCACACTCAGCAGATTCATCTCAACGGAACAACCAATCTCGGAGGGACCATTCAATCCGGAATCGAACCCGGATCTGGAAGGGACCAGTCCACGAGCTCATCGAGAGCTCAGAAATCTAGTTTAGACACCCTCAGTTCAGACTCATATTGTCCTTCCCTGAAGACCAGTTAATCGGAGCTAACAGCTGCAGCAACGGGACGAGGTCTCGTTAGTTTAAGTGTTCCGATCGGAGAATATTCTTGCAGAGAGGAAGCCACATCGGTGAAAGAAGGGAGGATCCGGTCGATTGAAGAAGCCAATGCACCGGAGCTCTTCTACGGCCATTTCCGGAGGGAGGAGTTCCAGCCGAACTTAGGGAGGGGAGAAGGCACCATCGGTCGAAGAAGAAGACCTCAAGCTTGTCCATGGATTGCGGAATCGGCGGAATCGGTCCGATTCAGACCGATTCCGGAATCGGATCGGAGGATTCCGATCCGATTCCGGGCGGAAGGACCGATTTCGGGAAGAATTCCGCGGAATCGGACTGAATCGTCTGGACCGATTCTTCGGAAGGCCGGGTCAACCCTGGCCCGGTTCGATTCCCGGTTCGACTACGGGCCACGGGAATCGAACGGTCCGGCCACTTTGTGCGATTTGGAGTACTGCGGGCCGGGAATCGAACCGGTCGGCGATTTCGAGCTGATGGTGTTTACGCGGAAGCGGCTCTCGGTCGATCCCGCGGCGGAAGGAGGCTGCGCGGGCGGTCGGCGCGGTCGCGCGATTCGTCGATCCGGGGTCGGTCGGCCGGTTCGTCGATCCGGGGTCGATTCGCGGCGATTCGCCGGTCGGCGGTCGGCCGCGGTCCAGGCGGTCGAGCTTGGCCTTCAAGGGATTCCGCCGATCGAGCTCGGATCGGCATCGAATCAACCTCTTCGATCTTTGTAAGGTTTTGGTAAGATTTCTTCGCCGAAAACTTCGTATGTCCATTCTTGCGCGTTTCGACGAGTTTGAGTGTCGTTAAACTTTACGATTTCCGTCAAGACAAGTCCGTTTAAGTTTTGAACTATCCGTTTATGTCCATTTTGCACGGGAAAAATTCCGGATATCCCGTCACGCCTATTTTTACACGTTTCGACGACTCGAGTAGAGTTAAACTCGGTGATTTTTGATCGAATAACTCGCTCGAGTTGTTTGAACATCGATTGGATGTTCTTTGTACGGGAAAAATTTTCGATACCCGTACGTTAATTTACGACCATTTCGGCAAATACGTAACCCTTTAAGCATCTGCGAATGGTGTGTTACTTGGGTTGCAGCTACGAACAGCGTCTGAAATCAATTTTTATGTTATCTAATCATTTTTAGTGCATTGTTTACAATTTTGCGAGATTTAAGCAATGGTAGATCAAGGTGACCGCGGCAAGCGCGTGCTTCCGAGCGTGGGTTGGGAACACGGGAAGATGGTAGACCCGGTCGGGAAGAGGGTGCAGTCTGCAGTGGTGTGGGAAGGAGATGAACGGGGGGGTGTTAGAAATTTGAAACAACATATTGCGGAACGGTGGGAATGTCGAAATGTGACGAAGGTGCCGGGGGGAGAAGAGTGAGGAGATGAGAGGCTACGTGACGGGTAGATCCTCTCGACGGGCGATTAGGATCGAGCGAGAGGGAGGAGTTGCGCGACGACAGCTGCCGAGAGGAGGAGGGACGCGATTTGCCTACCTCGAAAGGGAAGGCGAGGGGAAGGCGACGGGCGGCGGCGGAGCCGGAGAGCGAGGACGAGTCCGGCGGACTCGAGCTTGGACGTGCTAGGCACGGCCCAGCAAGCGTGCATTGGGCCGGGGAGGAGGACGGGAGGAGGGGAGCGGGGAGGGTGCAGGTCCCGAGTTGTCCCGGCTTTGGGCCCGTCGGCATCGGCTCGCCTACTCCGGGACGAACGACCCGGGAGAGCCGGAGCCATACGCGTTCGCTTCTACCCGGCACTCGATATACACGAGTGACGGTATTTATTTGGAAACGAGTCTTTGGGCGGATGGGGATAAAGCGAGGCAATGAAAGGGGTGAAGGCAACGAGGGCAGTACAACGAAGAGCCTTTCGCCATTGTCGAATGGTTTTTACGTACGGGTATCGCTCTTTAAATTAAAATTGACATTATGTGTGTTTTATTTCTTAAAACTTAATTTTGCCACGATCCCGATTTTTTTTAACTTGATGTAGGCATTCCGGCACGTACGGCCACCGGCCAGGACGATGGTGGATGCGTGGGTAGGGCCGGGTTTGCGAAGCCGGGCGACGGACACGTATACGGCGGCTTTGGATGAGGAGGTCCGGGAGTTGAGGAGTGGATGGATGGGTTTAAGTTGGTGTGGAAGGAGAGGGTTGCGCGATTATGTGCGATGGGTGGACGGGTATCGCGAGGAGTATGATAAACTTCTTGGTGTCTTGACTACGAGGGGACTACATTCTTGAAGTTGGTAGATGCTTGGGAAGATTAAAAATGCCGACTTCATCTTTCGCACGATGGATGGGGTGGTGGAGGAGATCGGGGAGGACGATGTGGTTCGGGGTTGTCAGCGACGATGAACCGTCGTATAAGCAGGGAGGAAGTTGATGGAGAAGAGGAAGCGCGTCTTACCGGGTGCCACGTGCGGCGCATTCCATAGATCTCATTTTAGAGGATATAGGCGAGGAGGAGGGTGTATGCACTTGTCGGGCGGGCGCGGACCATCGCGCACTTGTCGGGCGGGCGCCGGACCGTCGCATCTTTTATTTATTCGCATCCCCGCCTCCTACGTATCGTGAGATCTCGCGCGGGGAGGGGCACGATCTTGTTAGGCCCGGTCGACACGATTTGCCGCGAACTTCATTGCGGCGGAGAGTTTACCGGCACGAACGTGCATTGGTTGGTTCGCGCGGTCAGGAGTATTACAACTATACGGTGGACAACTTGCGTGACGAAAGAACGGTTGGAGATTCTTGTCGGGTACGAGAAACGGATCAGCGACGAGAGGTTTTGGGAGAGGATTGCCTTCTGCGCGATCATTGAGCCTTGGTAGTTGTAACGAGGTTGGTAGACTCGGATGACGGGGACCGGATGAGCGCGTTGTATGATGCCGTGGACCGAGGCGAAGCTTTGAAAATCGAAAAATCCCGGAGGAGGTTACGAAAGTGGTGGAAGATCATAGATGACCGATGGGACAAGACCGTATGAGGTAACTTGGTTAAAAAATTATTTTCTTTGTATAATTGTCTTATATGCACGGTGTTAACTAATAAAATCTTGCGGATATTTTTTGAACCCCGCATCCAATATGGAGGACGAGGTGGTGAACGACGACGAGTGATGCGGGGTACGCTTGCACGGTTATTCGAGCGTACGTGCCGATCTCGGCGGGGGGACGGGATAGGGCGAGATAGAAGTAAGTTAGAGTTCATTAAATACCTTGGAGTAAGCTTACCCGGGCAACTAATATTTTTTTTTATAAATTTTTCGGATGCGAAGTACAAGATGAGGGTCGGCGTATACTCGGATGCTTGACCTTAAATATTCGATTGACAAGTGTCACGCAGTATAGTAATAGCTTGATGAAGATTTTATATTTTCTTTTCATATAAGTTATGCTAGATGATGGGCTAATTGGTTATCTTTTCTCTTCTTGTTTTTTAATTGCGGTGAGTGGTGGGTTCGAGGTGAACACCGAGTGGATGGAATCCACTTGCGCCATCGGTATCGAGGATACTCGGCCCGAGCACCGGTTCCTCCCATTGTGAGAGGAGGCAGGTCCATTGACTGATACATACGAAAAGGAGGAACATGTTGACCTCGGGCAATTTGGAGAAGGCGGTCTTCGTGTCGATGAGTACAACGCGTAAAGAACATCGAGGATCGACGAGAAGATCGGCGAGGCACGATTTGCACGATTCGCGGGTGGCCGTGCGAGCGAGAGGCATTTCTCGCCACCGCCACCGAGGAGGTGGACGTGGACCGGATATTCCGGGAGGAGCATGCGCTTGCCTCTGGATAGAGGAGAGGAAGCCGGGGATCGTATGCGAGTGAGTTTGATCCCGATGACGTGCGTAATTTGAAGGAGAGTTGGATGGTGTTGAAGCGAGGAGGATGTTCCAACTCCACCTCCATCTGCTTCTCGAGCTCGAGCGGGACGCTTCTTGCCCGGCGGCTATGGGCCGACCACTGCGGCTTGCACAGCCCCGGCCTAGGCTCCGAGTTCCCCGGCCGTGCCACCCGGCCCATTCGCGGTCGGAGTCGGGAAAACGAAAACAAAGATGAGCGCACGGAAAATGGGAGGATTTGCGAAGTTGAAAAAAACTTTGGGTTCGGTCCTTCTTGTACTTCGCGGATGGTGAAAGAGGTGAAGAGAAGGAAAAGGCGAGGTCGGGCGTCTGTCGGCCAGGATGACGGCGCGCGGGCTCGCTTCTCACTCCTCGGGTGATGATGACGAGGAGTGCGTACCGGCGACGCGGTCATTAGCGACGGTTGAGTCTGCGATTGCGGCTTCCAAAGCGTATTACGGCGGCGGATGAAGCGAACACGCGATCTTATATTATTGAGCCACGGTATCCGGCATTTGGCGAGTTGACCGGCGGTGGATTACACCACCGGCTCCACCGTCCTACGCTTACGTCCCGGTCGTCCGCAGATCCGATCCATACGACCTTGATGGCATGGCATCGGCATTATTTTCATATGGATATTGTCCGGACGATATCTGGTGAGCGCGAGGAGGAGCATCGCGAGCGACGAGGGAGAGGAGGAAGACCCGTATATACATATCTGGATATTGGTAGTAGATTGATATGATGTAATTTTTTTTTATGATGTATCAACTCATTTATTTTTGAATCAATGGAATTGGAATATGTACTTAACTTCAAGTCTTTAATTGGAGTTCATTAGTATTTATTCGATGTGGTCTCGTGGATGAATGCATTGGTTATTTTTAAAAAAATTCCTAACTCATTTCCTATTTTTTTAGATTTTTTCTGAATTTTTTGGATTTTTTTGACGAAAAAAAAAATTCAAAAAAAAACCCGATTCCGGACCGATCCGGAATCGATTCCCTTTTCTCCTGGAATCGGAATCGGAATCGGTTTATTCCGATTCCGGAATCCTTGAGCTTGTCAGAACCGGACGGGAGGAACGAACTTTCGTAGAACTGAAGAAGAAGCTGTAGAGGAGGACGAGGGGAGGAGTACTCTTCACTGGTGCTCGGTGAGACCACCACAGGAGGAGACGGATCGAAGAGAGGAAGCTCTGCTAGCATTACGCCATCGCTGGAGGGAGAGAGAGAAACATGCGCGCGGCTGAATCGCTGTCGGGCCCGAGAGAGATAGAGAGTGAAATCGAAGGTTAAGTCATCGGGGTGAGAGAGGGGCAGAACCGGAATAGAAAAAAAAAGCATTTTTATTCATCAATATACCATGCCATTACATAAGGGGGTTGGTTCCTATATATAGGACTGAGCGGTTTGTCAAGACAAACAAAAAAAGAAAAGAAAAACACAGTGTAAACTAGAATTCAGGGTTCTAAAATGCCTAAAAACAATGAAAATTAACTAGACATCCTAAAAATTCTAAAATTTGGAAAGCATTATTTTGATAAACCTAGTATTGATCTAAAATCAAAATTTACTTGAAATTTTAAAAATCATTAATCGGTCTTTGTGTCTTGATTCGGTACTCATCATGAATCAGTTCTTGACCCCTGATTCGGTTCCCATCACAAATGGTTCTCATCCATGCCAGGGCACTAGGACCTACTGGAATTACAAGTGGATGCCCACCAAGGGCAGTTCTCCCTGCGAGCAGACAAGGGCATTGGAAGTTGCTGCAGAATTTCTTGAGGATGTCATTAGCCAATCTTTACCACTGTTAAGAAAGAATTTCTGTGTTGGGTTTGGCCAGGGCTGATCTGATGGAAGGAAATCTGTTTAAGGATTGGTTTATTCACAAGTTTTAAAAATAACAAAAAAAATAAAAAATGCAAGATATCAGTAAAATAATTAAGTGTGGGCAATTCCAGACTAATCCCTCATGAATCAGGATTGGATTGGTGCCAATGAAGCAGAGGGATGGTGCTGCCGTGGCTCCCACATCTTCCTTGCCCTAAAGGGGCTGAAAGGATGATGCATGTGTTCTGCCAACCCAATATGCCACAATCCGATAACTTCAAATCCTGATCGAGGTTGTATTGGCTGGAATCAGCTGTTCCGGCGGACTTTACTTGATCCCAGTAGAGTTTCTTTCGAGATCAAGCTTCTACTGGATCTGGCCGGCACAGGTTTCCATCTTGGCAGGATCTTGCGATATTATCTATTTCAGCAGGCTTTCAAGATCTGAGGGAGGCAAGTGGCCGAGCTGCCATGGAAGACAGCATGCCAGGGGGCACCATCTTCCCTGCCCTATAGGGTGGGGAAGGTGCCCTGCCAGGTTTCATATTCTCATACCTTCTTTGCCCAAACTTAGATCTGCAACTTGATTTTGAATCTAAAATAGTGTTATTCTATTGTTATTTATAGTGAAACAAGTTGGAAGAAAAGAAGCTAAAAAGAGCTGTGGTGGCTTGCCAGTTCAAAACTGATAGGTACATAGTACGTGCCAGCCCTCGCAAGCGCCTGCGTGAGCGAACATACTTTTGTGAGAACCATCCGTCCATTGATGTCTAGCGATGCCGAAAACCCAAAATTGAGAAGGCCATAGAGAAGTCCTTAACCTGACACCCAGAAGAAGGAATTTTATCAACACGTTGCTGGTCCAGGGACCTGGCATCCTGATTGAGTTGTAGATTTAGGTGTTTCAGTCCTCTGCCAAGTCTGACAATCTGGACGCCAGTGGCTCATCTTCTCCCCCTGGTCGGACAAGGATAATGCTCTATGCCACCGCTGCCCAACAGCAGTCAGATCCTCCTAAGCTCATCTTCTAGATTTTGTGAGATCTTGTCTCTTTGATATCTTTGAGCAACATTAAGATCCAAGTTGGCATCATTGGTTGGCAGGTGTCAGTCTTTATCTTGATAGGCTGATCTGGCAAATCATGCCACGAAATGAGTTGCCATGACTTGATGGTTGAAACCATGGTATGCCGGGTCGGCGACCCGGTCGCCCGGGTTGCCCGACCCGGCCGGATTCCGGGCCGACCGGCCCGGAATCGACCCTGCCGGGCCGACTCCAAGCCGGCCCGGCAGGGGGTCGCGCCACCCGACGACCCGGTCGGCGACCCGGCCGACCGGGTCGTGCGGCTCTTTTTGGCCGCCGCCCCCCCACTAACAGCTTAGTGGGGGGGTTAGTGGGGGGGGGCTTTTCCCCCCCATTTAAGAGAGTTAGTGGGGGGGACTTTCCCCCCCACTCACCCTTCACCATTTACTAATTTGCCCCCCCCCCTTGGGGGGGCTATAAATAGCCCCCTAGGGGGAGGGTTCAACTCACTCCAAGTCTCCAACTCCACACCTCACCTCCTCCCCGGCCCTGGTTGATCACTCTTTCGGTCTTCTTCCTCTCCTACTGATCACTTTTTCGGTCTCCCCCCTCCTCACTGATCACTCTTTCAGTCATCACCGGTCAACGGCTCGTCCCTCCACTCAGTTCTCACCCCTCGCTCGGATAGTTTCCGCTCCACCTAGTGTCGTTCACACCCTTAAAGCGTTATTTTCGACACTGTCAAAGCGGTTTTTTCGCCATTCTAAATTTTATTTCGTGTTATTTATTTTGTGGATTATTTTTCTAACATGTCTTCCCCAAGCCGTGAGACTTCCCGCTCCACCCGGAATGACCCAGCTTGGCTCCATTGCACGGTCGTGTCAATGGAGCAAAGGAAAGTAAAATGCAAGTATTGCGACAAAGTTCTATACGGTGGAACTTACCGGTTAAAGCATCATCTTGCCGGTATCGAGGAGATGTTGCACCGTGCACACAGACTCCGCCTGAGGTAAGAGCCCAATTTAGACAGCATCTTCAATCCTTAGAAAGATCCAAAGGAGCTTCAAAAAGGCATCAGGACACTGTGCGTGAAGAAATTGCGGAACCCGCAAGACGTTCGCTACACATATACGGCACCGGACAAGAGAGACCAGAAAGAAGTGAATACCAAGATATTGACGAAGATATGTAATAATTAGTATTTAATATTTTTCAAAATTATACGTATTTAACATAGCAAACAGATGACTTAGTAAGAGCCATAGAGGCAAGCCGAAGATCATTCGCCGACGAAGACATGTATCGACGTACCGGGCGGTTTATGGGTCAAGGTTACGCGGTGGGAGTGGACGTGGAAGTGAAAGCGGGAGAGGATCAAATCCGACCCCGAACAACATGTCCACGATCTCACCCGGGATGACGACCCACGGTTGGCCACATAGATCCGGTCATCACACGACCGCGTCAAAGGCAAACCACCATCAACACGGCATTAAAGAACTTGAAATTGTGCAAGGAGAAGATCGGGCGAGCAACTTCCAGATGGTTCTTTCATAGTAGTATACCAGCTAACGCTGCAAAGGGGCCTTACTATGAGTCCATCATTGACACAATAGCAGACGTTGGTCGGGGGGTGCCGGGACCAACTCCAAAGGAGATATACAACAAATATGTTCCATTGGAGGTAGCTGACATTAGAGAATATGTCAAGACGTTCGAACGTATCTGGGACGAACGTGGATGCACACTGATGACCGATGGTTGGACAGGTTAGTCCTTTTGAGCATAAAATTGTGATACAAATCTTTATGAATTTTACGCTTAAATATATCATTTTATCCTCTTAATAGGTATTACCAGGAAGACAATGATCAACTTTCTCGTTGTCGTTTGGGACCGTCTTTTGGAAGTCGGTGGATGCATCCGGACAGTAAAAAATGCAACATACCTGTTTGATTTAATTGATGGTATTATCGAGGAGATTGGTGAGGATCGAGTTGTCCAGTGGTGACGGACAACGCAGCCCTACAAAGCCGGCCAAATGTTGATGACGAGACGAAGTTATATTGGGCACCATGCTCCACCCATTCCATAGATTTAACGCTAGAGGATATTTGCAAAGATCCTCAAATTGATATGGTTGTTAAGGCGGACAATATATTGCATCCTTCATCTATAACCATAATTTCATTACCGAACCTAATGAGAGAGCACACAAAGGGTCGAGAACTCTTACGACCCGCTACACGGTTTGCATCACACTACTACATATCTTTGGAGAGCCTATTTGAACATAGGCGTTGCCTAACCCAAATGATACTTTCTCCGGGGTGGGCTAATCAGTATTCTTCAGAGCCAATCCCTCAGACAAACGAAAGGGAAGGAAGGTGGAACAAACATTAGAGAGTGGAGACTTTTGGCGGCTCGTAAAGAAGACAATGGATATTGTTGGTCCATTAGTCAAAGTCCTTCGCATAGTCGATGGAGATAAGAAGGCGGACAATGGATACCTTTACGATGCACTTGAGCGGGCAAAAAAAGAAATTTCGAAAAGGGTGTCAGATTTTAAGATGTGGTGGGATATCATTGACCGTCGGTGGGAGAGAACATTGTACCATCCTATACGTATGGTATGTTTTTTACAACTTAATCAAATGAAATTTCTTAATCAAATTGTTACCTTTTTGGTCGATGTCGATAGCAAACTTTTCCACGGTCAATTACTGTGTCATTTTTTCAACCCAAGATATCAGTCCGATCTTCAAGCCTATCAATGAACTGTTGGACGGCGTAAAGGAAGTCATTCGGAGAATGCTTGGGGACGATGACCGTTCAATTATCGCAACAAATAAGATGCGTGATTATAGGATGAGGTTATTTCATTTCGGGACAGCAAGGGTGCAACGAGCAGTTATGCTTCTTAGTCCAGGTATGTATAGTTAAATTAAGTCAACTTTTTAATTAAGTAATTAACTTATTAATAGCATTATGTACTAAGACATAATGATAACGTGCAGCTGACTGGTGGATGGATCATGGAAGGGCACCGGGATATGAAAACTTGGCTAGTGTTGCAATCCGAGTACTAAGCCAAACTACGTCTGCTTCCGGCTGTGAAAGAAATTGGTCAACGTTTAGCCTTATTCATACCAAGCAAAGGAATAGGCTAACATCACAAAGACTTGAGCGAGCCTAGTCTACCGTCACTATAACGTACGAGGTTGAAGCTAAGAAATTTGGAGAAGATAAGAGAGAACCAGAGGGAGGAGCAAAGATGGGTACAACAAGCAAGTGGAAGACGAATTGAGGTGCCCACTGTACAAGAACCGGAGATTGACTTAGATGAGATATTTCAACAGAGGCTTCCTCTAGAAGCCTGGGTCAACGAACGTGAGGGGTTGGGTAAACCGGAGTTCAACCCCGATGATCGGGAATGGGCTCGGGGAACTTGACAATGTTCCTCTTCCGAGGAATTTCGGATCCCTCCTCCCGTGGCGAAAAGGCAAATCGGACAATCTTCTCGTCAAAGTAGGCAATCGAAGGGCAAAGGTAAACGGTGCAACTAACCCTCTCGATATTGCCGATCCGGACACAATTCACGAGACAAGGGAAGATACACCGGAGCCTAACATCCGAGTGCAATATCAGACGTCGGATGATTCAACTTCAAAAGTAGTAGTGACGGAGATGACAACACGTACAGCAGAGGCAGAGGAAGCACCGCCGGCACCACTTCTGGTCAAGGGAGAACCAATCCACAGACACCCCCTTCACAAAGAATACCGCACTTTACGGAAGAGGAGCGGTTACCCACGCAACACAGGATTATGACCACGGGGCAAGACAACATGGGTATGGTGCAGAGTTAGAACCATCACAGGGTTCTTGGTGCCCATCTTATCAAGGACAGGATTATGGGATGATGCAGCCTTCATTAGATAGTTCTAGTACGTATTCATATGATAGTTATGGTGGTTCATTTTCGAATTATCGTAGGACAATTGTACGAGGCAGTGAAGAGTATAATCAGTTTGTCTATATGTTTAATGCGTCGTACTCTTCCTCAATGTCATGGGCAGAGTACTATTGTAATGTTGAATGAATGTTGAATGTACATACATTACATCTAAAGCATCTAAAGCAGACACCACCAAACCCCACACAGGAAGGTCTGATGGCCCTGTGAAGATGAAGAAAGCGGTGCTGTGAAAAAGAAGAGAAGATTAGAAGAAGATAAAAAACAGAAGAAGAAGAAGAAGAGATGTGTTAAAAAAATACAGAACTTACCTCTAACATCTAGGGTGTGCACAGGAAGGACCGAAAAGGATTCAAAGAACCCTAAAACTGGTGCTACGAAGATGAGCAGAAGATTAGAAAAAGATAAGAATAGAAGATCTGAAGAGCCCCACAAACTCACCTTGATTGGCCTTGCCTATGTAGGAAGAGAAGCCGACATAGGAGGCAGTGGCAGGGTCCTCTGAGGGCTTCCAGGAGAGGGGGCTCATGGGGGGCAAGGATCGCGGGATCGGGATCGGATCGGCCGATCCTCCGGAAGAAAGGGCGTCCTGGATCGGCCCGGATCGGACAATTTTTTTTAATTTTTTTAAATCATAAAAATCCTCAAAAAATCAGAAAAAAATCAGGAAAAATCATAGAAATAAATAAAATTTTTTTAAAAATAAAAATAATGTGGATGACATTCTATCAAATAATGTCATACAACGTAAGTTTCTTTCAAGAAACTATCATATAAATATAAATTATTATATAAAAGAGAGAGAGAAGAGAGTTAAAATAGATCTTTATGTAAATTTAAGTATATAATATATGTTTATGATTATGAATCTTCTATATATGTGATAGTATAAGTGATAGTGAAATATATTAATATGTTTACACTATCATCAGTGGGACGCAGAGTAGTGGATTGTTGGAGGGAGGGGTCTAGGGGGAGCCCTAGACAATGAAGGGGAGGGGGGGAAGTGAGAATGAGGGGTGGAAAGGGGGAATCGGTCCGATCTCCCCTTATCGGGGATTGAACCATAAAATGGTCCGGAATCGGGTCCTGAATCGATCCGATTCTGGACCCTTTCGGGTTCTAGGGAATCGGTCCGGATCGACCGATTCCCGGATCGATCCACCTGGATCGGTCCAGGATCGACCGATCTGGTCGATTCAGACCGATCCAGTCGGGACTCCCGGCTGGATCGGTAGTTCGGGCTGGAATCGGACCGATCCGATCCAAGAATCGGCCGATCCCGATCCGGATCGGCCGATTATGCAATTGGGGGGTGGGATGGGTGATTGAGAAACGGGTCTCTGGGCTGAGGGCAAGGTTTGCCATCTCGGATCTCGGCTTCGTCTCGGGTGGGTGAAAGAGAAGAGATCTCGGAGAGATCTCGAAAAAATATCGGGATATCAGATCTCGGATTCTCAGTTCAAAATATATATATGTATGAAACATAACATAATATCTTATAAAGATAAGAGTACATCAATGAATTTACATGAAAATATATAGCACATTTATATATCAATTGTGTGAATGAACAATTACAAAGTACTCTCAATACCAAAAAAATGATTTTTGTGCTTGTAAAAGATTTATATTTAAATACTAATATGGTATTAAACTTTTAGCATATTTTTATCCATGATAGTATAAGTGATAGTGAGATATATTAATATGTTTACACTATCATAAATGGGGGGCGCAGAGTAGTCACGGATCGACCTACGCGGTCAGGTCGCGGGGTCAAGGGGGCAGTGCCCCGTTGTGAGGGGTCGTCATCCCGGGTGAGATCGTGGACATGTTGTTCAGGGTCAGGATTTGATCCTCTCCCGCTTTCACTTCCACGTCCACTCCCACTGCCAGAACCTTGACCCATAAACCGCCCGGTACGTCGATACATGTCTTCGTCGGCGAATGATCTTCGGCTTGCCTCTATGGCTCTTACTAAGTCATCTGTTTGCTATGTTAAATACGTATAATTTTGAAAAATATTAAATACTAATTATTACATATCTTCGTCAATATCTTGGTATTCACTTCTTTCTGGTCTCTCTTGTCCGGTGCCGTATATGTGTAGCGAACGTCTTGCGGGTTCCGCAATTTCTTCACGCACAGTGTCCTGATGCCTCTTTGAAGTTCCTTTGGATCTTTCTAAGGATTGAAGATGCTGTCTAAATTGGGCTCTTACCTCAGGCGGAGTCCGTGTGCACGGTGCAACATCTCCCTTGATATCGGCATGATGATGCTTTAACCGGTAAGTTCCACCGTATAGAACTTTGTCGCAATACTTGCATTTTACTTTCCTTTGCTCCATTGACACGACCGTGCAATGGAGCCAAGCTGGGTCATTCCGGGTGGAGCGGGAAGTCTCACGGCTTGGGGAAGACATGTTAGAAAAATAATCCACAAAATAAATAACACGAAATAAAATTTAGAATGGCGAAAAAACCGCTTTGACAGTGTCAAAAATAACGCTTTAAGGGTGTGAACGACACTAGGTGGAGCGGAAACTATCCGAGCGAGGGGTGAGAACTGAGTGGAGGGACGAGCCGTTGACCGGTGATGACTGAAAGAGTGATCAGTGAGGAGGGGGAGACCGAAAAAGTGATCAGTAGGAGAGGAAGAAGACCGAAAGAGTGATCAACCAGGGCCGGGGAGGAGGTGAGGTGTGGAGTTGGAGACTTGGAGTGAGTTGAACCCTCCCCCTTGGGGGCTATAAATAGCCCCCCGGGGGGGGCAAATTAGTAAATGGTGAAGGGTGAGTGGGGGGGAAAGTCCCCCCCCCACTAACTCTCTTAAATGGGGGGGAAAAGCCCCCCCCACTAACCTGGTGGGGGGGGGGGGGGGGGCGGCGGCCAAAAAGGGCCGTGCGACCCGGTCGGCCGGGTCGCCGACCGGGTCGCCGGGTCGCGCGACCCCGACCCGGCATACCATGGCTAGAACTATATAAACTCGAAGAAGAACAAACATCTAAAGCAGACACCACCAACACCCACACAGGAAGGTCTGATGGCCCTGTGAAGATGAAGAAAGCGGTGCTGTGAAAAAGAAGAGAAGATTAGAAGAAGATAAAAAACAGAAGAAGAAGAAGAAGAGATGTGTAGAATAACAAAAATAAAAAAATACAGAACTTACCTCTAACATCTAGGGTGTGCACAGGAAGGACCGAAAAGGATTCAAAGAACCCTAAAACTGGTGCTACGAAGATGAGCAGAAGATTAGAAAAAGATAAGAATAGAAGATCTGAAGAGCCCCACAAACTCACCCTGATTGGCCTTGCCTATGTAGGAAGAGAAGCCGACATAGGAGGCAGTGGCAGGGTCCTCTGAGGGCTTCCAGGAGAGGGGGTTCATGGGGGGCAAGGATCACGGGATCGGGATCGGGATCGGATCGGCCGATCCTCCGGAAGAAAGGGCATCCTGGATCGGTCCGGATCGGACAATTTTTTTTAATTTTTTTAAATCATAAAAATCCTCAAAAAATCCTCAAAAAATCAGGAAAAATCATAGAAATAAATAAAATTTTTTAAAAAAATATAAAATAATGTGGATGACATTCTATCAAATAATGTCATACAACGTAAGTTTCTTTCAAGAAACTATCATATAAATATAAATTATTATATAAAAGAGAGAGAGAAGAGAGTTAAAATAGATCTTTATGTAAATTTAAGTATATAATATATATTTATGATTATGAATCTTCTATATATGTGATAGTATAAGTGATAGTGAAATATATTAATATGTTTACACTATCATCAGCGGGACGCAGAGTAGTGGATTGTTGGAGGGAGGGGTCTAGGGGGAGCCCTAGACAATGAAGGGGAGGGGGGGAAGTGAGAATGAGGGGTGGAAAGGGGGAATCGGTCCGATCTCCCCCTTATTGGGGGGATTGAACCACAAAATGGTCCGGAATCGGGTCCTGAATCGATCCGACTCTGGACCCTTTCGGGTTCTAGGGAATCGGTCCGGATCGACCGATTCCCAGATCGATCCACCTGGATCGGTCCAGGATCGACCGATCTGGTCGATTCAGACCGATCCAGTCGGGACTCCCGGCTAGATCGGTAGTTCGGGCTGGAATCGGATCGGTGGGTACCGATCCGATCCAAGAATCGGCCGATCCCGATCCGGATCGGCCGATTATGCAATTGGGGAGGTGGGATGGGTGATTGAGAAACGGGTCTCTGGGCTGAGGGCAAGGTTTGCCATCTCGGATCTCGGCTTCGTCTCGGGTGGGTGAAAGAGAAGAGATCTCGGAGAGATCTCGAAAAAATATCGGGATATCAGATCTCGGATTCTCAGTTCAAAATATATATATGTATGAAACATAACATAATATCTTATAAAGATAGGAGTACATCAATGAATTTACATGAAAATATATAGCACATTTATATATCAATTGTGTGAATGAACAATTACAAAGTACTCTCAATACCAAAAAAATGATTTTTGTGCTTCTAAAAGATTTATATTTAAATACTAATATGGTATTAAACTTGTAGCATATTTTTATCCATGATAGTATAAGTGATAGTGAGATATATTAATATGTTTACACTATCATAAATGGGGGGCGCAGAGTAGTCACGGATCGACCTACGCGGTCAGGTCGCGGGGTCAAGGGGGCAGTGCCCCGTTGTGAGGGGTTGTCAGGGGGGCAAACCCCCCCCCCCCCCCCCCCCCGAAAGAAAATTTTTTTGGGGGCAAAGCCTTGACAACCATGGTATCAGGGGGGCAAAGCCCTCCGAAGAAATTTTTTTTTCGGACCAGACTACTTGGGGCAAGATCTCGGCAATCTCGTTTCTCGGCCCCCTTGGCGAGACCGAGATCTTGCGAGATGGCATTCCATGGCTGAGGGGGTGGGTTTGTTGCTGAATCTGGTCCTTCTTAGGTCCGGATCTGTTGGAGGCAACGAAGGAGAGAATGAAGAAAAGGAAGGAAGAAGAAAGACAAAAATATATGCATGTTGTCACAACTTGAAGATAACAAGAAAAAAAACAGCATACCTTCTTACAGCTGATGGGAGGAAGTGGAGAAAGAGATCTCTCCTCCAAAGCCTTGGCTGCCATAGCCGAGAGGAGGAAAAAGAAAGGAAGAGAGGGGCAGTTGGTGCGTAGGAAGCAAGAAAAAAAAGGAGGGATATACATATATATATTTATAAGAGTGAGTTTGATTTAAATTAGGATTGGAAGTCCAATCCAATTCAAACCAAATTCCAATTACAAGTCCCCTTGCCCCACTTATCTAGTGTTGGGGTGGAAATTTGAAACCCAATGCCATCCTAACCAAAACCCAAGCCCATTGCACCAGTCTCTCTTCACGTGGTAATATTGTAAACCAAAACCCAACCCCATCAAATACAAACCCAGAAGCCCATGTTTCTAATTGGAGTTAGAATTCCAAATCTAATCCAAATCTATTTCCAATTGGTTTGTCATACCCAATTTCAACTCCAACCTAAATTCGAATCAAAATTGATCTTCCAAGCCCTGCGCTTCCCATAGGCCCATTATTTTTGAAAATCAATTAAATGATGTTTATCCTATTTAAAATTTACAATATTTAGAATAAATTTCTAAAAAATTAAGAGGAAGAGTAATAAACCCTGGAAAACCTCAGGAAAATTTAAATAATCACTAAACTTTGAATTTTGTATTTTCAGAATTTTATTTCTGAAAAGTCTACAAAATAAATTCTCTTTCAAAAGTAAATGGAAAAAATAAAAATAAATGGTCATAAATTTTATACTTATGTTAAAAATTATTTTTGGGATCATCTGGAGGTTTCCTGAATTTTTCAAAATTTTTGGGCTTTGGAAATTATTTTTTAGTCATTTTATTTAAGAAATAAAAAACAGGGAATATATTTTGAACATTTATAAAATGACTATAAATTTTTTAAAATACTTCTTTTTACCTTTTTTACTCTGGAAGCATTAAAGGTGGGGTCCATCAGCTAAAAAGTAGCAAATATCTGAGGAAAAATCCATAAAATAAAAAAATTACGTTGATTTTACTTCAACAGCTCTTATGCATGCTGGCAAGGTTCCAGACCTGAGCAATCCCTAGCCACCACCCCAGCCACGAAGAGAGAAAAGAGAGCAAATGAGAGGAAAAGGACGCTGCACCACTCAGCCTTCCCTTCCTATGCGGCTATGCCACCCTTGCGAGAGGGGAAAGAAGAAGAAAAGAAAAGGGAAAGGGGGAAGCAAAGCCACGTGTGGCCTTCTCTTGTTGATGTGCAGGAAGGAAAACGTGAGCACGAAGAAGAAAGCCTGCAATGTCCTCATCTCCCTTTCCCCTTCTCAGAAAACGTTCTTCTTGCCTTCAAACCAAGCCCAATAGGCCTTGTGGCCCACAACTTTGCCTTGCTTTTTTTACTTTTCATGGGGTAAACCTCTTTTCCAAGCCCCACAAGGGCTGTAGTGGTGCCCCGTGGCCTGCGCCTATGCCCTTCTGTAGGCATGTGTGCATACCCCCTGCACAGGTCTAAAAGAGCCTTTAAACAGCCCACAACCCTGTCCCAGTTCAGCCTCCGCGATTGACCCTATACCTGTCTCAGAAGATGTTCTGGAAGTTTCCTATTCCTACCTGAGATCCCCTCCAAATAGGCCCTAAAAAGCTCCATAAATGGGGCATGCACGGCCCCCTAAAACTGCTATAACCTACCCTCAAAACAGGTTCAGAAAACTGTCATAAACCTTTTTCAGAACATGTCCCGAACAGAGTCCTGTGCACCTTTAAACAGTCCCCTAAACCTAAACCTGTCTTCAAAACGGGAGTCAAACCTGGCACCAAACCAGGCCCCTGCAGACATCCAGTCCAGACCTGTAAATAGTCTATAAATCCAGTCCAGAAACCCCCTGGGCCCTGGCTGAACCTGGGAGTTCTCTGAAAACCAGTCCAGAATTCTCAGAAAAAACAGTCCCGTAAAATTCTCAGGAAATCAGTCCAGAATTCTCAGAAAACCAGTCCTGTCTCCAAAACCAGTCCAGTAAATCTCAGAAACCATTCTGAAAACAATCCCTTGTTCAGGCCTTAAAACCCCTCAAACCAGTTCTGAGAACCTATCCCAAACCTACTTTCAAACAGGGGCAGCAAGCCCATCTTCTTTGCAGGTCTGAAGGGACCCCAAACAGGGGAAAAGGAAGGCTGCGCACAGGCCCGGAACAGGCTGATGGTCAGACCTGTAACTGGCCCTGTATGGGCCAGTACTAGCCCTAACTGCCTTGGGACAGAGAGCCCATATCTGTTATGAGGCAGAAGCAACCCCCCTGCTGCCCTTGCCCGCACCCTCTCCTGATCCCCTTGCAGTAGCAGTCCAGAAAAATTCAGAAACCACTCTAAAAACAATCCCAAATCCCCCTCTCTTCTTGACATTTTTAAATTTATACTTAACTTTAGTATCAAATTTTATGTGTTTTACGTGCAAGGAAAATGTTAGAAAAGGAGCACGGTGCCTTTGCACTTCCTGATGTTAGATGACAACCCAGATTTTTGCTAAATGTTGCAAAAAAAGAGTGAAATGTAAGTGGTGCAGGAAAGAAATGAATAGAAGTGTTTGTCTTTTTAAACACAGGTTTGAGGTTGAAATGTTAAGAAATGTGATAATGTATCGGTAGAGTTGCGAGAAGAAATGAAGGGATTTTTAATTGGGAGAGCATCACAGAGAAGATATGCATTGGGCATAGTGTCGAGTTGCATGATGAGCTGCTCAAATGAAGAGACATAAATCTCATACTTGAAACCCATGAAAAGGTAAAAAGAAATGTTTAAGTTGAGATTGACGGATCAAGCTCAGAGGATAAAGAGGTGGCACAGGTGAGGAGGGTAATATATGCAAGTAATGCAACGTTTTATAAAAGTAAGGAGAGAAGAAGGGGGGCATGAGGATCTACTACTGCTAACGTTCAGATGTGAAAGGCAGTCGCCATACACCTTAGTCAGGTCGAGATTAATGAGTTTCGTCAGTTACAATTAGTTCAAATGACGGACACATCAAACTATAGGTAGGAAGATAGAAGTCAAAGGATGATAAAGTAGGTCTCCAAAGAAGGTATGGCAATGACAGGGGTTGCAAAGAAGTCAACCAAGATATTTGTAAATGATTTTTTCATGTACATAGATCAAGTCTTATAGGGTGTTTGGTTGTGTTTTTTCTTTCTTTTTGACATAAAGGTTAAAAATAAAAGAGTTAAGGTGTTTGGTTGCTCTCTGACTTCTCTTTCTTTTTCATAAATGAGATGCTCTATACATCAAATCTCCTCCAAAATAAAAATAAGGTAAGATTTGTTTTATTTTTGAGACAGACGTAGAGGCTCTCTTAGCTTCATCGTCGTTGTGTGGAGGTACCCACTTCTTGTCGCCGCCTCCTTTATAGCCTTTGCTGCTCCCCTTCTCCGTTACACCATACGATGTTGCCTGCGTTGACAAACCCAAACCCCCACCGGTTCATCATCAACAAGTTGGAACCTAGTTGCTGAATTGTCGTTGTTGTGTGGAGAAAACCATCTGGTGCAGCCGCCTTCTTTGTTGTCTCTGCCGCTTCTCCTTCTCCGCCGTGCGATACGTTGTTAACGGCTTCGACCAACCTAACCCCCCCACTTCGTCATCAACATGTTGGAACCCAATCGTTGGCCCCTTTTTCTGCTGTCCACCTTCTCCTAAAGGAACATTTCGTTGTGCTGCTGCTCCCACTTTGGCTCACAACAAATTATTTTGATCATTGAATATTATTTCTATGCTTTCTCTGATGGGAGTTCACTCTCTCTCTCTGATGAATTTGCAAGCTCGTTGGAAATTCATGGGTCCTTTGATATAGTTGTGGATTTGCTTGATGCATGAATTGTTCATATTTAACAGTGTTGTAGTTGTCCGACCTCTAGGCTCTAGAACATGGCGATTTTCATGTTTATAGAATTCATTTATTTCTTTCTAGCCTCCGGGCTCTGAATCGGCAACACTGTTCATACCACGAAGTTTGCTCATATTTTATACAAAAATTGTGTTGATATGTATATATTTTGATAAATATTTTTATTTTAAAAATGTAACCAAATAACATTCTATAATTTTTAAAAATTATGACAGTTTTACCAAACACACAAACTCAGTGTTTATGTAATTTTAAAATTGATATTAAGATAGTAGATGATCTTTATTTCAAAAATAAGCATAACTAAATTTAAAAAGAACAACCAAACACCCTATTAACTTTTATATTTGTCTTAAATGATTTTGGGTGGACGTTAACATTTTTGTCTTGTTTCACATTATTGTAGGTGTCATAGCCTATACCTTCATCTGTTCATTTTTTTAGATTATAATTGATACTATTGGTGAGGTTAGATTGGGATTAAAAGTCCTGGCATTCAAATACATCTATTGTTTTAAGGATGAGTTATCCTTATGGATATATGGATTCAAGGCAGTGTGAAGGAAAAGGGGTTATATTGTCATGTGTGATAGATGGACAAGAATCACGAAGAGTGCTATGATAAATTTTCTCATTTATTTTTATGAAGACATAACATTCTTAAAGAGAATTGATGTATTTGGGAATATCAATGATGTCAAGTATCTATTTTGTTTCATGAACGATGTTATAGAAAAATTATGTGAGGACAACATTGTTCAGTTTGTGATTGACATTGAAGTTTCATTTAAAGTTGCAAGGAAGAAGTTGATAGAGGTTATAAGAAACTTATTTTAGTTCTTTGTGTGACATTCTATAGATCTGATGTTGAAGGATATTGAAAATGAACCAGCTGAGAGCTCCTTAGTGAGTTGAGCTCAATTGATTACATCCTTTATTTGTGGCTATCCTAGATTGTTTCACATCATGAGAGAACATACGAATGGTCATGATCTAATGCGACTTGGTCTAACCAGATTTGTCACGTATTTCATTGCATTAGAGAATCTATATCGACATTAACATGATTTAATAAGATTCATTAATACTCAGGAATAGGTCATGTGCGTGGCTGATCTAGATGGAGCATCTTATCGAGGTCAATCGGTGATGAGAGAGAGTTTAATGCTACTTGTCCGTGATAAAACTTTGATACAAGTGTTGAGATTAGTTGATTCCAATGATAAAAATAAAATGGGTTACTTGTACAATACGATAGACAAAGCAAAACTGAAAACTAAACATAAACATCTAAAGAATTATAAAAAATGGTGGAAGATTATATACAATCGATGGGACATGATTGCATCACAATGTTCACGCAGCGTGCATTTGTCTATGTTTATAATTTTTAAAGTGTTTTAGTAATATGTTAAACGTTGGATTTCATTGTGGTAGGATATTTCTTAGACCTAAGAATGTAATACGGTGGACAAGTATGCAATGACACAAAAGTTACGTGTGGTACGTTGTTAGTGATATAATGTTTGGCTAGGACCATACAAGATTGAATGTAAGTGAGCTTGAAGTAAGTAAAGAACAATAATTGAGTTTTTAGGACCCATTTGTTAATATGTTATTGACTTATTTTTATTTCATATGATATTTTAGATGCAATCATATAAGATGAGAGTTGGACTGAATGTCGATATAAATCTACCATATTCATATGATAGTTTCTCTTAGTATGTGCTATCACATTTGGTACTAATTAAATATTTAAATAACAATGATATGTACTTGTTGGAACCTCAAAATTTGGAAAAAATTTCGGAAATTCATTCTCCCTTTTGATTTGACTTTTGACTTAGCCTTAACTATTAAGAAAATATGTGGTATTTCATAACAGTATTAGCTAGGTCAGTGGTATGCATAAAAATATATGTTGAGGTTATTAGGTTCTTTGAAAATTTGTTTTGACCTCTCCCCACCGGATGGTGCGAAGATCCGATGTTAATTACATCGAGAATACTCGAATACCCTTGATTAGCCGCCATAGCAATTCCGTAAATAGAAGACATACATCCGTCCATTTAACTTTTGGGTGCAACAGCCCCGTACTCTTGTTGGAATGCAAAACTTAGTGTTTTGAACTTTGATTTGATTTGATTTGTTTGAATTAGGTTTGTTGTTAAGATTTGATTTTGTTTAGGTTGGGGATTTTTAATAGGGTTTGAAATTTAATGGATGTTCATTTTTTATTTAATTTTTTGATTTGGTTAGGTTTTGCATTTGAATTTTTAGATTAGGGGATTTTCAAGATTTGAATTGATTAAGACTTAATGTCTTTTAGGTGAGTGATTTAGTTTCAACTTGATTTGGATTTGTTTTGAAAGTTTGATTTGTTATTTTTTTTTGTTTTAATTAGGACTTGATATCCTTTGGTTGAATCCAAATTGTGATTTTTGCTTAGGATGCATTTCATTTAAATGTCATTTCAAGTTAGGATTTAACACATTTTCTTAATTGAGGATCTGTTCTACAATTATTTTTTGTTTTGGGTTTGATTTGAGTTGACTTGGATAATTTTTATTTTGAGATTCTTTCCCATTTTTTATGTTGTGGAATAACATAATGAATTTGGTGTTTTGAACATGTTTGGGGTATTTTGGTTTATTTGGCTATATTTCATTATTTTTATTGGGTTTATTTGATTTATTTTATTTTAATTGCCAGTTTGATTCATAAAATTTAATTTTTTTTATGTTTTGATTATCTGAAAAAAAAATTTTGAGATAAAAAAAATGTTGACTGGTTTGACCAGATTATTGTTATTTTCAGATTTATTTTATTATATATATTTTTACATTCCTCCGAGTCTATGGGGTTTTTCATAAATTCCGATGACAATAATGACATGCAAAAATTCAGAAATTCCATTTATCGACAAATTCGAATGCAAATTACATGTGGGGGACATAAAATGTCGTGTTTCCCATTGATAAATTTCCCTTGGTCCTTGATGGACATAGGATGATCCTTCCTTGGCATATGTCTCTCATTTTTAATTTAAGGGGAAATTTTGGCATGACCTCCCCTTAAATTGATGAGATATACCTCCCTTAGTAGGTAGAGTTTGATACTCCCTACTTCGGGAGAAGGATCGATAGAAGATGGGAGCTTGCCCATTTCCCCGTTCGGAACTAAGCACGCCGGGAGCATGCCCGAGTGCCCGTCCCATGAGGTGCCTATGGAGATAGGCTAGCCTCTTAAATTTCTTTTTTGTTTCAGATTTGATTAAAATCATATTTTTTAAGGCCTTGATGACCAATTTGAGCTTCTTGAGGCCCTGACGGCCATATTTGTTCTCATTGGGCCTTGAAGGCCTGTTTAAACTCCATTGGGGCCATGGCGGCCTTGAAATCTCTTGACAGAAATTGGCCCTGGTGGCCTTGCTGATTTTTGAGCAGAATCTGGGCCTGGCGGCCCTGATGGTCTTGATGAAATAAGGCCTTGGCGGCCTTGCTTATTCTGACCAGAAAGTGGGCCCTGGTGGCGTTGAAGATCTTGATGAAACGGGCCCTGGCGGCCTTGCTGGTTTTGACCAGAAGCTGGGCCCTGGCGGCCTTGAAGATCTTGACAGAAATGGGCCCTGGCGGCCTGTGGCAGGGGGCTGGGAGAGCACCCTCCTCTTCTCTCTTCTCCCATGACTGCTACTTCTATTCACGGTGGCAGTAGGTCCAACAGATTGGAGGGAAGAAGTTTCTGCTATCTCCTCTTCTCCTTAGCTTAGAGTTGGACAGAGAGAGAGAGAGAGATCAGCAGCAGCTGGCAGCAGCATCATGTGCATGATTCAACTCCTTGTCCTCTTGCTATGGACATAACAACGTGCTCTGATAGAAGGGCAGTCACTACAGCAAGGAGAGGGGGAGGGCTTCGACGTTTCCTTCTACCTCCATCATCTTCAACATGTAGACAGGACGGTGAAGGAGAGGCAACAACTATCTTCATCTTGGCGTGCTGGAATATTAGATGTCATTATGGCCATCTACATGTAGCATCGTGGTTGCTTCATCTCCTCCTCCTCCCTTGTCTTCTCTGCAGGTATGCAATCGTGAGAGGCTAAGAGCCTCAACAGCAGGTGAAGATGAGCAGTGGGAAGCGACAGCAACCAAGGGAAGCGTAGACTTTGGCGTCCTCTTCTTCTGTCTCCACCGGCTTCAGCCGATGTAGGAGCAAAGGCCAACGCCCTCTTCTCCTTCTCCCCACTGATGATAGCGTTCTCCTAACAGCAATATAGGCTGTTTCATGAGAAGAGAGTGGGAGAGCATCGTGGGAAGGAAGTGGGACGTGGGCAGTTGAGTACGTGGGCACGATGGGTGGCTCCCACTTCTTTTTTGACTTGGTCTTTTCCCTCTTTTTTCTTTTTACACGTACGTGAGATGCCCAAGTTGATTTAAACCTTGTTCATTCGTTGTCTTCATTTATCTAGTACCGATAAGACCCAATAAGAGATGGATCCATAACTTAAGTTATGTTCAATCTAAGCCCTTGATCCAAGTCAGCTTCTATCTGTTTCAATCTCAGCCCTCCTTTATCTCCCATAGTCTAATTATTATTGAAGAAGCAGCACGAGAGAACCTAATAACCTAAACAGGTTCGATCCTCTTCTCATTTGACCCATCTGTTTCAAAGTGTGTGCCGACTTTGCAATTTTTCAAATTTTGTCCACAACTTTCCACATATAGATTGGATTGATGATCCAACTTTGATGTTGTTCATCTGGAAGTCGGGCGGACTTTACGGTGACGCCATATGTTAATGGGCACTGTCTGGATTTGTTCGGGCCCTGATAGAGGGTTAAACGGTCATTTTTTCGTCCGGGTCGGATTTTGACATTCAAGGCACCGTTGTGAAGCTCTTTGTGGAGGCAATGCTTGTTGACACCTTTGGTTTTGGTCATTTGGGCCCACCAAGCCCGGTAAGGACCGTCTAAAGTCCACTTTCATTGTTTTGCCCGTTATCTTGTCGAATACAAGTCGGATTTCGATCGACTTTAATGTTGCTCGATATGGAGCTTGGCGGACTTAATGATGCTGCACGATATTATCGGGCCTATCCGAATTGTCCCGAACCTACCAAGGGCGAAAGAGGTCATTTTACGTTCGGGTATCATCGAAATCGGATTACGACATTCGAAGTACCGTTGCGAAGCCCTCATTTGGTACGGCCGTGGACCCCTTGTTTTGCCTTTCGGACTGATATGCCCTTATTAAGGCCACTCGAAAATTGACTTTGAGTGTTTTCCTCATAACTTTCCAAATATGGGTCGGATTGCCGATCGACTGTCATTGTTTATACGAAAGTCAAGTAGACCTTTTGGTGGTGCCACTTTTCTTTGGACCTTCCCCGGTTGCTGAGATCCACAAGGGCAAAACGGTCATTTCTTGTCCGGCTTGATTTTGACATGTGAGGCGCCGTTGGAAATGTCTTGACTGGTACAGTGCTGTGAGCCCACTTGTTTTGTTATTTGGGCCCATTAAGCCTACCAAAGGCCATTCGGGAGTGTTTTCATTGTTTGACCCATAACTTGTTGAATTCAAGTCAGATTTCCGATCCGACTTCGTTGTTGCTCAAGTTTGAGCCTGACGGACAAGATGGTGGTGTCTGACCATTATCAAGCCATCACCCAGTTGGTCGGGCCCAATAAGCCTTATTGGGCCCGTTCGGCCCGTTGGCCCTAAATGTGATGAAAAGTGGGTCACACTTGCCTGTTCGATTTTCTTTCATGTATTTTGCCCAAAACTTGCTAGTTCTGGATGTCATGACATTTTTTGGGTGCCAACAGTACTTATATCGGTATTGCTTATTTTTTCATCTAAGTGGTGGTTGCAAGTAGGCAACAGAATTGGATGGAATCCACCCACCACTATTACTGTTCATATATTGAGTTTTAGCATGAGTTCAGTTCAGTGTGAGAGGAATTGGCGCACTTCAACTTTATACATAGAGAGAAGAAACTAGTTGAAGTGTGACATATTAGAAAAAACTTGTGTTTTGTCATTATAATATGCATTTGAGAATCAAAAGCATCTAAGATTGTCCAAAAATTTTAGAACAAATGTTTGCAAGATTTGCCGAAGGTTCTTATGAACAAAGACACAAAGTAGGTGATCAGGTTTTGTCACAAAATAACATTGAATTGGAATACATTTTCCAAAACAAACATTCTTTAGCAGCATTCACGGGGGACAAATATCACACCACCTCTAGTGTTTGTCTCGAATGATCATGCATGAGCTGCAGAAGAGGTCGATAGTGTACATCGGGAGAATGAAAAAACACAATTTATTGAGGTTCTAGCTCTAGCTTCCCATGTAGCTTCAGCTCCTACTACTCAAAAACCTTTGCAAAAGAATTTTTTTTTTTACTTGACTCGAATGTTTGACGAAGGTTTATTAACACAGTATTGGACATGATATACAAGAAGAAGTAGTGGAGAAGAAAAGAAACTTAATTGATAGGTGAAGACCTGAGTCTAAATTATAGTGTCGAATCATCTTCTTTAAATGACAATGAAGAAGAATTTGTTCTACAAATTCAATTGTTGTAGGAGGTTCGAGTTAAGGTAGAGGCAAAGGATCATATGCCACCACTAGTGCACGTATCAGTGGAGCAGAAGTTGATGATTTGAGCCAATGACAACATGCAAGTGGCAACGTTGGAATTAAATGGGATTTTTTGATGAATACGTGGCACATAGTTATCTAAAACCCTTAAAGACTTGCAACCTTATATTTCACCAACAACTCCAACACAAGACAATGTATGATTTTAGTTAGATGACTGAATCATTATTTTTATATGTACACAGTTTAATCATGACTTACAATTCTTAATGGTGTATCTTGGAGAATCCAAAGAACGGTGACTACCGAGGCCACTTCCCATAGATGCTAGTGATATGAAAGTATATTTTATATTTCATTTTATTTTTATCATGTTGTTTTTATTGGAATGATAATTGGTGTTAATTTATATCCACTTATCTTAAAATCTCTCATAATGGAATCAAATATAGTTAGATGTTACAATTTTATTTTTAACAAATTTTAGGGGGTTTCCACATCAGTTGGGATGTGATCCGGATCAGATTGGGACTCACCGATTTAGGTCTCGATTCTGATTCCAAACATTCTTGAATAAAAACTAACAAAGCTCATTGGGGCTGACATTAGGAGACCCTTGCCTTGGAAAACAAAAGAATGCAAGGCAAGAAAGAGTCGATCTAAAAAGGAGAGATTCCATACTATTCCATTCTTTACGGAGGAAATAAAAAGAAGAGTGCAGGTTAAGGGGAATCCCTGTTAAAACAAGTCCTTAATTGGGGGCTGACCTTAGGAAGACCTTTGCCTTGGAAAGCAAGGAGGAGTCAATCTAGATAGGAGAGATTTCATACCAATTTCTTCTTTTTCGGAGGAACTAAAAAAGGGAATGCAAGTTAAGGGGAATTCCTATCAAAACATGTCCTTATGCTGCCTAATTCAGCCTCCATGCATGTAGCACAAAACTCCTTTAAATTCTAAGGGGGATAACCCATTGGGTTAGGAAAGAGCCGTGCCTGAACGTCATGCTAAGAAGCTCTGACTCGATCAATTGGGTCAATTTAATTTAAGTGGACATGCTCATGGATTGCAGAATCGGCCGATCCGGATCGGAATCGGCCGATTCTTGGATCGGATCGGACCCCTCCGATCCGATTCCCGGCGGAATTATCGATCCGGACCGAAGATCGGTCCGGATCGATGTTTGTAGGTAGAATAAGGGCCAGAATCGACCGAAATGGTCGATTCTGGATCGATTCCGGCGATTCCCTCGCCGGAATCGACCCACAGACCGCCGCGGCGACCAACCCGCCGCGGCGGTCGTCTTCCCCGCCCTATCGGGCGGGGAAGACGGGGCTATCGGGTCCATCGGGACCCGGTAGCCCAAGACCCGATAGCCCAGTCACCGGATCAACTGGACCGGACCGGTCGGACCGGTCCGGTCCGGTGACTAAGTCACCGGTCTGGTGACTTAAGTCACCGGATCCGGGCTACCGGGTCCTGATGGACCCGGTAGCCCCATCTTCCCCGCCCGATAGGGCGGGGAAGACAACCGCAGCGGCCGCGGCGGCCGCGGCGGCCGCAGGGCCGCCGCGGCACCATTTTGTGGGCGATTTCAGGCCGATTTCGCCCCCAAAATGCTCTAGGATGGATCGGAATCCTGCATAGAGTGTTATTTTTGTATTTTTTTTAGGTTTTACCACTGTTTGAAGGACCGATCCGGAACGATTCCGGATCGTTGTTTCTTCCGGCGGATCGCTCAGAATCGGACCGATCCGATCCGGTGGCCGATTCCGATCCCGCGATCCTTGGACATGCCCCTATGTGTAAAGAATTCCCAAGACCCATCAAAGGTTCAAGGGATCCTATCCTAAACTCGTTACGTGGGGATTATGACTTATCAGTGCTCCCACCTTGGTAATATTGTGAAACCCCTAAATCAATGGAATTTTTATTTCCTTCACTTATGCGATTTGGAGTTACTAAAAGGCCCCATGACCTTGAAGGAATAAACAGTGGAATAGCCGAACCTTCAGAAAATTGGACCAAATTTCAAAGACGATCCTATAAACAAACAATAAGGAATTCGAATAAACAGCTTAATCAGTCAAAAGGTTAGAAAAACAGGAGAAACAGCAAATTGTAAACTGGAAAGTTGGAAAAACTGAAAACTGAGAAAAAATCAGCAAGCTGTGATCAGTAAACTGAGAAACCTGAAAACTGTGAAACAGAAAATAAAAAGTGAAGACAGAGAGAGCTGAGAACCAGAAAATGGAGAAACAGAAAACGGGAAGTAAAGACTGAGAAAACAGGAAACTATAACTGTAAAGCTGAGAAAACGTTATTGCAAATCATGAAAGTGAGCAGAAATTTGAAAATTGACAAGCTGAGAATTGCAGAACAGAAAAATGTAAAGTCTCTGAATCATAGAATTGAAACCTGAAACAGGGATTTAAAAGTCAAAACTGAAAGCTGAAACTCTTATAATCATCTCAAATTCAAATTTAAGTCTGAAAGGTTCCCGATCGAAATTTTAAGGGTGCGTTTGGGAACTCACCAGAAGTACTTTTTTTACTTCTTCAATAAGAAGTGCTTCTTATTTTCATTAGAGCATTTGGATGCTCATTAATATTCACTTCTTTTTCTCAGAGAAGGTAGAAGTAAGGAGTTCTTTTCTTCTTCTGGCTTCAAAAAATCTTCTCCCAATAACTACCACACGCAATTCACCTCTGCCCGGTGAATGCCCCCTGCGACAGATGCACCACGTCGACGCGTCCACACCCCTCCCCATGTGACTGGTGCACCCAGCCGGCAACCGTCCCCACCCCGCCAGCGAACGCCCCCTGCGATGGGTGCACCTCATCGATGCATTCGCACCCCCCACGATGAGGGCACCCAGTCGGCAACCGCCCCCACCCCACCGGCAAACGCTCCCCTGCGCGATGGGGGCACCCCGTCGGCACGTCCGCACTTCCTGCGACTCCCCCCTCCCCGCGACAGATGCACCCAACCCACCGACGAACTCCCCCCCGCCCCCGTTGTGCACTCTCCGCATGTCCACTCCTTGTTGCAGCCTTGCCGTCCCTTTCCCGCCTCCGTTGCAAGGTTCCTGTTCCCTTGCAGCCATGTGGCTGCCCTTGTGTTTTTTCTCTTTATCATAAAAGTACTTTTATTATTTGATGAAAAAAATGCAACCAAACAACTTCCACTTCTACAAAGGAGAATGTCTTTTAGTTGAAGTGACTTTCAAACATAGGTACTTCTATTAGAAGTACTCTTACTAAGTTGCCAAACGGACCCTAAAACAATAAGACCTCAAGTCTAAAGATAATAAACGAATATAAATTATAGTACAAACTGACTCGTAACAAAAAAAATTCTAACTTCAAAGCAGAACATAAGACTCCTTGTAAACACTTCAATACAAAACCAACAAATCCAAACAACCGGGCCAACTCTAAACTCAAAGAAACCCAAACCAATTCTAGGGAGAAAAAGCTGGCATGCTGGTAGAGCCATGGGGACATGTCTTCAATGTTTTATGGATGAATGACTTTGATGTATGAATTGCCATAGCAGTTAACCAATATTTAAGTTTTTGCTCGTTGTAAATAACACTGAAATATCGAAAGTTAGTGTGGAGAGATCAAATTTTGAGAGGACTCAAATAACCTCAGCAAAGATAAAAATGTGGTTTAGATCTTTTAAGTGATAGGGTAATCCCTATGTTAACACTTGTATAAAATGTTTTGGAGCCCACTTTGTGTTTCTATATGTTCATATCACCCCCAAATAGCTAAACTCTTGTGGTTTTATCACGCATTTTTTAACCATTGTTGTCAAAAACATCATTTTTTTTCAGAAGGGAACATTTAAAATTAAAACTTTCAAATTTGTGGTTTCATAATAGCTCTAGAATTCTTTCAGTTCTATTTGAGGCCGCTGGTTCCATTGATGATCTTCTCTAGTCCTTAATTCATAGTAAATTGGGCCTTCGTTTTCTTTTTTGCTTTCATCTACCTCTTTGGTAGACTCGTGTACTCTTATTCTATTTTTCATTTATCTATTGAACATGGTGCTGTGGCTTTCATCTTCAACAAAAATATGTGATCCCAGGTTCTGTTTTTCGAGCAGACTTCTGGAAATTTGAATGTTGCAGCAGTTGACCCTGCCAGAAGGTGGCAAAAACATTGCTGCACAAGACCCAATACCCATGAAGTTAGAAGTCCTGTAAATTCGTCCACCGGACAAAGGGGTACATGCTCCTCTGTTTGTGTTGTCACTACGAGAACTTGTGATGACTGAGGATGAGGACCTATTGTTCACAATCTTGGTGCACAGGCAGATACAAATAGAGCATATGTTGCTCTATTTAAACATGACAGATAAAGGACCATTTTCAGTATTCTCAACACCTACGAACAAATGATGGTCAACAAGGTCAATGGGGACGATGGGGTGGTCGTGCCAATTATGGCAGTAGTAAGCAGCATGATTATCTACAGTTTTTTGTTCTCTATTTCAATGACGATCAGCAGGACCAAAATGAAAGTCATACTTTTGTTAATTTTATAGGTTTTATTTATCTCTGAAACCACTTTACTGTTCTGTTGTTTTTTCTTAGAATTTTTTTTCTGTTTTTCAGGTGGAGGTCAGCTCTATATGTGGGGTAAGCTAAAGAACAATGGTGATGACTGGATGTACCCCAAGCCTGTCATGGACCTAAGGTATTGTTGCAGTATGATGCTCTAGCGCTTTGGCTAACGAAGTGATTATGCTCTCTAGTTGTCTTGGCTATTTTGATTCATCTTCGGTTTGCAATATGCTTGTCCAACTTTTTGTTCTAGGTTGTGATAATTGTATGCTGTTTTGGACACAAATATATACCCATTACAATAGCTCAACTCAACTCAAGCCTTAATCCCAAATTCTTTGTGGTCGGCTATATGAATTCTCTCTATCCACTCATGTCAGATTTTAAGTTATTGTTTCATAGATATTTAAATAAACCAAAACATGTTGAATCACTCTCTTCTAAGTTAACTTAGGTCTACCATTCTTTTTTATTTCTATTACTTTGATATTGTCTACTTTCTAAATCAAGCTTGCTTAGGTCTATTTTAATATGTCCAAACTGTCTCATTCTCCCATCTTTTAACTTTTTTGAAAGCTCCCCATCAAGATTGGTGCACTTGATTTACCAAAAGGAAATAATTATAGACGCATGTAAACATATCTATCAGAGGACCTGAGTACTAGCTAAAACATAAAAATGGCGATGAAACCTTCATACTAGATATGCAACAAAAGAATTAGATTGCTTAATGAAACGTTGAAACTCTTGCTCCTTCAGCTTCACCAAAAAGGTCATGTCTCACATGAGTCCTTGCACAATGAAGAGAATTTGCTCTTCATGTTTGAAAGTTTTATCTAAACCTATAAGAATTACTGGAAAAAAAGCATCTCAAATGTTGGAAAGGTTTAGACGGGCCACAGTTGGGGGGGGTAGAGTCTCGTTCCTGTCGTAACTCTTGGAAGATTTTGGAGCAAACTTTTCAATTTGGCTACAGTTTTCGTTATTCTCACACTTTAATATAGTATGACCACTAAGTATCCATCTTAACATTCTCATTTCAGCAATGCTAATTTTGAAGGCATGTTTTTCTTGATTGTAAAACATTCACCACTGTGTAACATTGCAGGTCTATAATAAAATTTTTCTTTAAGTTTTAGTGAGATCTTTCCATCACGTAGAACTCCTGCAACCAATCTCTATTTTAGCTATGATAACACTTAGAATAAAAATTTCACAATGTGTGTATATGTATGTTACTAAAATATTTCTTTAGATAAGATTTCTTTGCTTGGCAAAGGTACTGGTTGTATCTCTACTTTACAATGTATGTATATATATGTACAACTTATATTATAAACAGAGATATTTTATAATTTGCACAAATATGTATAAGCATCTTTTATCTATCTTTAATTTTTGATTATTTACATGTTACATTGACTTGATGGTTTTGTCTATTACCGTCTTGATGCTTTGTGCTCTTTTCTTATTGTTCTTTTTAACTTCAGTTCTTTGTCATCGTTTAATGTCCACCTTTCTAGAAAAATTCTTATTTATTTTTTCTAACATGAATTTTCTATAGCATGCTTTGAACATTGATAATTTTTGTCTGTTTGAAAATGACTGTGTCGGTAAGTTTATCTTGTTCCCGATGGTAGTTATCAAGGATTGTTGTCTTGAACATGGATTGCAGAATCGTCGATTTGGATCGGGATTGGTTGATTCTCGGATCGGATTGGCCATGCCCGATCTGATTCCCGCCGGAACTACTGATCTGGCCCGGACTTTCTACTAGATCGGTCGGAATTGGGAGGATTGGTTTTGCATCAACTGATCTTGCCCAATCAAATCAGGAATCGATCGATCTGGGACCTGATTCCAGACCGATACCCCTGAGGTGATACATAGTCACCCCTGAAGCTCATTTAGAGAAAAAGAGAGTAAGATGTAAATGGTGTCAGAAAGACATGAATGGAGGTGTATACCGCCTGAAGTAACATATGGTCGGTATGAGTGGTAATGTGAAGAAATGTGACATGGTCTTAGTTGAGCTTAGAGAAGAAATAAGAGGATATTTAATTAGAAGAGCATCACAAAGGGAGGTTAGAATTGGGTAGAGATAAGATCTTCATGATGAATTCTTAGGTCGGAGAGACACTGATCTTATGTAGGGAAATGGTAAGGGAAAGAGACAAGCACATGTCTAAGTTGATTCATCATTTTTAGAAAATGTAGAGGAGGCTCATGTGAGGAGAACCATGGATAGTAGTAGGGCTTAGACGTGAAGATGAAGAAAGAAGAAGAGGGGCAGGAGGTTCGGGTCCCATTGCCAGACGTTCTGATGTGGTGGAGGGCACACGCCTTGTTCGAGATATTGAGTTTGGTCAGACACATTTAGTTCGGCCGTTGTCAAACACTGTTATGTATAAGGAGAGCGGTAGATGCCAAAAGGGGATAAAAAAAGCCATCAAGGGAGTTAAAAGTTATGATAGTGGCTGTAAAGAACGTAATGAAACATGTGGTCAAAATATTTCTACATGCAGGTAAATGGTTAATGAAGATGTTAAGTTTTATTACCTATATGTGCTAGATGTTTTTGAACATTTTGTTAACATGATGTCTTTGTTTTAGTTCACGTAGGTGTCCCAGCACATGTAGACACCAATTCTTATTTCTAGACAATAGTAGATGTCATTGGTGAGGTTGGATCAGGATTGGAAGCTTCCATCTCTAAGTATATATATGAGGTTGGTTTGGATGCGGAGGTTAATGAGTTGAAGTCTTAGATAGATGGAATCAAATCTATCTAGAAGGAGGGGGTACACTATAATATGCAATGGGTGGACGGAAATCACAAGGAGGTTAATTATCAACTTCATTGTGTATTTTGAAGGTACTGTATTCTCGAAGTCTATTGATGCTTCAAGCCAGGTGAAGAATGCGGATTAATTGTGGATTACCTATTTTTGGTTTGATGGACGGAATGGTGGATGAGATTAGGGAAGAAAACATTGTGCAGTTTGTCATTGACAATGAGGCATCGTACAATGCTATAGGAAGAAGTTTATGGAGGCTAGACCTCACTTGTTTTGGATGCTGTGTCTCACATTCTATTGATTTGTTGCTGGAGGATATTGAGAGGGATCCAAATGAGTCATTGGTGAGCAAATGAGTCACACTGATGGTCATGATCTCATAAGACCGGGTTCTACTAGATTTGCCACGCATTTTGTTACGTTGGAGATCCTGTATAGTTACAAAGCTAATTTAAAGAGATTTATACTATCCGCTGCATATCAAGAGTACATGGATGCCTATGAAAACTCAATGGACCAATATGATGTCTTGTTAAAGATGGAGCAGCTAATTGAGGACAATAGGTGGTGAGAAAATGTGCAATATTACTTGTTTGTCATAGAACCACTAGTACAAGTATTTAGGTTGGTTGACTCGAATGATAAAAAACAAATAGGGTACCTGAACGATATTATGGACAAAGTCAAGATGAAAATTAAAGAGAAGCATCCTAGAGGTTATAAGAATTGGTGGAAGGTGATAGGCAATTTGATGCGGGACGAATCGGCTAGATCGGACTAAATTGACCGAAAATAGAACGTATCGGCGCTAATCGCCGCTAAACGACCTAAAACGAACCCAAAATGAAGTAAACCAGACTAGAACCGGTTTAAACAGGCCCGAAACAGGATGAACCGGGCCCAAAATGGTTTGCATCAGCCCAAACCGGCCTGAACCGGCTGGTTCAAGCGCTGAACCGGTTCGAACCGGCGTGAACCGGGTCTGCAGCCAGTCTGAGCCGCGAACCGGGCTGGGCAAACCGCCGCGGCCGAACCGCCGTGGAGCCGCGGGCGCGGGGTGACCCGGAGGGGTCGTGGCAGGTGCTGGCTCCTCGCCGCACTGGTGGCGTGGCCGCTCCCACGCCGTCACCCGCCTGTCGACGTGGCGGCATCGCCTGCTGTCATCGAATTGCGACAAAAGGGGGGAACAGTGCTGTCCTCGCTCGCCCGCATCGCCGTCTTCGTCCGAGCATAGCGTCCACGTCGTCGTCGTCTCCGGCAAGGAGCCACATGCAGGCGGCAGAGTGGGGAGCAGGCGTCGACGATCTCGTGTGCCCACAGTGACCCTCCCGCGCCGTTTTCGGTCGTCGCCCTCACATAGGCGGTGTAGCAGGGGAGCAGCGGAGCTTCGGCGACAGGGAAGAGAGATCTCAGAAGGAGCTCGCGATGGCAGGGGAAAGGGGGGGAAGTCAAATCCGGGGATCGCCGGATCTGCCTCCCCTCCCGCAGCTCTTTCTTCTCCTTCTTCCTCTTCTTATTCTTCCTACGTCTGGGGTCTGGTCGGGGTGGTCTTGTGCAGTCGGATCCGGGGAAGAGACTGCAGGAGTTGGTCCGGTGATGCCTTCGACATTCCAGATCTGAAGAGGTCTTTTGGTCATCGTGTTGTTGCCGTCGAGGGAAACCAAGAAGGGGAAGTAGAGAGGAATGGCACGGAGGCCAGAGGGTGAGGAGGAGGAAGGGGGATCGGCTACCTGCCGGTTTTGGAAGATGGAAGGGGAAACCAGCCTCGCCGGAGAGCTTCGAGGGGAGGGCACTAGTCGCCGGAGAAGAGAATGGGGCTGCAGCCCCTGCGCGGATAACCAACTCGTAGGCTTCTTCCAAAAATTCACTTTATATCACTCTTTTCGTATGTACATCGTTGATGCCATTATATAGAAGTGGCATATTAAAAAAAAGACTCTTTCGAGACTCTATTTACAAATTTATCCTCCTAAGGACCTAAATATAAAATGACCAAATATTAACCCAAAATTTGTCCCCATCACAATTAATGTCTGTTTAAATGTAAAATGTCATGTAATCTTTTGAAAAATATGAGAGAATTCATATTAAATATCAAATTAAGTTATAAGAGAATTAAAAGAAAATACAGACACAAAGAGGGTAAACTAATGTTAACAATGTTAATTAGGTGGTCACCTTTTATGTCTTTTGATAAGATGGAATCTAATCCAAAACAAGGTAGACCGTTAGGATGCCAATCCAACATCTAATCCACTAATTGCGGAATTGGCCAATCTGGATTGGAATCAGCTGGGTTATCGGATTGGATTGGCTTCTGTTGATCCGATCTTTCTCCGAACATCTAATTCGGAGTGACTTGCTGGCTTAATTGGCCAAGAATCAGCTGATTTCGACCAAACTGGATTGGAATCGGCCGATTCGGTGATTTCTTCGAAGAAAGTTAATATTTGGAATCGGACCCAATTCGGTTTGATTCCGGAGGATTCCAATACAATCTACCGTGATATGAGGGTGTATTCGCTAATTTCTTCTAACATTGAGTGGAGGTGGGGGTGAGATACTTGTGCACATACAAATGGATTGGGAGCAAGGATCGCGGGATCGGAATCGGAATCGGGATCGGTGGGTACCGATCCGATCCGGATCGGATCGGATCGGACCGATTCCGACCGATCCAATGGAAGAAAATCGATCCAGAATCGGTAAGCAAAAAAAAAAAAAAAAAAACGATCCGATTCCGATCCGATCCGATTCCAGACGGATCCGGACCGATTCTGGCCGATTCTGGCCGATTCTGGCCATAGATCGCGGAATCGGCCGATCCGGATCGGAATCGGCCGATCCGGATCGGAATCGGCTGATTCCTGGATTGGATCGGCCATTGCCGATCCGATTCTTGGCTGAAGGACCGATCCGGAAAAAAGTTCCGGCAGAATCGGTCGGGATCGGCCGGATCGGTCGGGATCGGATCGGAATCGGATCGGAATCGGATCGGCCGAATCGGTCGGGATCGGAATCGGAATCGGAATCGAATAGTTTTTTTTTCATTTTTTGCTATTCCAGTTGGATCGGCCAGAATCGGTCCGGATCGGTCTGGAATCGGATCGTTTTTTTTTTTTTTGCTTACCGATTCTGGATCGATTTTCTTCCATTGGATCGGTCGGAATCGGTCCGATCCGATCCGATCCGGATCGGATCGGTACCCACCGATCCCGATTCCGATTCCGATCCCGCGATCCTTGATTCTGGCCGATCCTGGCCGATCCAACTAGAATAGCAAAAAATGAAAAAAAAAACGATTCGATTCCGATTCCGATTCCGATCCCGACCGATTCGGCCGATCCGATTCCGATCCTATCCCGACCGATCCCGACCGATTCGGCCGGAACTTTTTTTCGGATCGGTCCTTCAGCCAAGAATCGGATCGGCAATGGCCGATCCGATCCAGGAATCGGCCGATTCCGATCCGGATCGGCCGATTCCGCGATCTATGATTGGGAGAGTATGATTTGGGCCAACTTAGTGGTCGAAGTCAACGTTGGGCACAAATGTGATTTTTGATGAGTATGCGATACAATGTTATCTAGATGGAGCATATCTAAGTGCATTGTAGCCACATCTTTCATTTATACATTCACCACCAGATGTATACAAAATGACTTTAGTGAGATACGAAATTGTTATTTGGATTCGGATAAAAGCCAGTTATGTGTTCCCATTTACAATGGATTTTAGAAAACCTAGAGAATGAGGAGTCTTATGACAGTTATCAAAAATATTGGTGACATAAAGATATAATTTGTATTACATATGATTTGTACCATTTATTTTTATTCCATTTGTATTAAACAATGTTTTTGGCTGAACCATCTGGTCCATTGTGCAAATTGGCTGGTCCACATTGGTGACAAAGCATGGTGACCCATGGAGACCAAATAGCGTGTAGTGTACATTGTACTCTCTCATTTTAAGAAGCTAGGTGCTGCACTACTGTTAACGACAGATATTCAAGTGTCATGACTGAAGTATTGGCAGGAACTGTAATGGGAGGCCGGGTCGGCTACCCAGTTGGTTGGGTCACCTGATCCAGCCGGTTTCTGGGCCGACCGGCCCGGGCAACTCAGCGATCCGCGACTACTCTGTGCCCCCCCCCCACGCTTAATAATATTATAACAATATTTTACTATCACTTATACTATCTCACATATATAAATTTTATAATCATAAATGTGTTATATACTTAAATTTTATAAAAATCTATTTTAACTCTCCTCTTTCACACACACATGATACTTATATACATAGATAAACACTCATATTTAATTATAACATAAAAATATAATTATATTTATGTATATATTTATATATACATAAATATATAATATAAAAATAGTATTTTTTTATTTTTATATAATTATATAATTATATATATTTATAATTTTATAATAAAATAAAAATAAAATTCGACCTCGTCCGACCCCATCCGACCCGGGGTTGCTACCCTGTCCGACTAGGTCGGTTTTGGGGCCGAACCCCGACCCAACCTTCCTTGTGTAAGTAGTGCTCTTATTTCTGTTGAAATTGGTCTCCTATTTGCTTCTGTTACATTTCTCTTGGTTAACTTAGCGATTGCCTTTTGAGAAGATCTTCATCACTGTCAAAACAGGATATTTCCTGCAGGAACGATGAAAAATACAAAATGTATGGTGATGACATGTTGGTTCTTTGTTCTTTATAGATTGGCCAAGTCTCTGTTGTGGCAGAACCCTTTCATTTTATCAATAGATGGCCTGATACATAATCTGGGAGATCAAAATTACAAGTACCTACATAAAGCCAGCGTTTCTAGTGGAGGGATTCTTATCAAGTTGGAAGGATATTCTTGATGTTGTCCTTGCTATTAAAGGTGCTTTCCTTATTAAGTAAATTTTAAGTAGAAAGGGCACTTTTTGTATTACGCTGTATACTTTGGACTTCGGAGGGAGACAGGTAGTTGGATTGTAATAATGATTTGTTCAAGAGTAGAGTCGAGAACTGGAGTAATGTGTTCCTGGTCGGACCTGTCACCTGGCACATAGGAAAATTGAGAACAAAGTTGTTTGAATTTGGCGATGACTGTATCCACATTTTAAATAATTTATAGACTTTAAGATTGATGTTATGTATTTTATTTTAGTACATTTTGAGCCAATATGTAATAAATTTTTTTAGTAAGGTATTAAGTATAAAACTGTGGCTCTATAAAAGCTCATAATCCCTTTATCTTGTATTCTGAGAATATGATGAAATGATGAGGAATTGAATAAAAATTACCAAGCTTTCTGCTTTCCGCTTCCTCTCCCTTTTCCATTGTCACCCCCATCTCCCTCTGCGATCTCGAAGAAGTGCTGACCCCCCCTAACATGCAAGTTTCACCGCTCTCCCGTTGATGTGGTGATGTCAGACGTCTTCCATATGTCCTCCGGCAATCACCCTCATCTTTCATTCACCTTCTTCTTGGCCATTTTCCTTTCCCAGTTTCCGTCTTCTTCTTGGCTTCCGTCACGCTAGCTCAATTTCTTTTCGATTGTCTTCTTTTTTCTATAGAAAATTACAAATCTTTATCCCCGGTAATCCCTCCCCCTCTGTTTTGGTGTTCCCTTTTCTTCTGGGTGCCCTCCCCCTCTGTTTTGGTGTTCCCTTTTCTTCTGGGTGCCCTTTCTTTATTCTCTTTCATCAGAGTTCTGTCTTGCTTCTAATATTCTCTTCCTCCAGTTCTTCTCTCCTTTCCGACTCCTCCATCTTCCTCGTCTGCTGCCATCCAGCCTCCATGACATCATACTTTCTCTCTCTTTTCTTCAAAACATCATCATCCTGCAACCATCCCGATTCTCTATTCGTGTTGACCACCTGTCTGACAGAGCCACTACCGATGCTGTGGACTCCTGGCAGCTGGATTGTTGGTGTTCAATCTCCCAGCACCTCTACCAAGCATGCTGTGCTGATCTGAGGAGTTCCGGATTTCAGCGACACCATAACTACCACCGCAGCCTCTGCATTCCTTCTCTTTGGTATAGGGGATCATCTGCCAACCCCTGCCATCCATTGTCTTCGTCGAGTGCGGCGACGTCTCCATTTGAGCCAGGTCCGGCAATATGCCTTTGCAAAGAAAGAGTGTGATGACATTTCCACCTTCTATCCAGTGTGACACTTGGGTCAGTGAGGTCCTGGGGTCACCGCCAGCACTCTATTGCGCACCACTTCTAAGTTCTTCGTTCTTCTCGGTCATTTTGTTGATGTCTCAGTCTCTCCCGCCTTCGGTCTTGGGCATCTTTCATCCTCCTGTTCATCTCCTCTGCACTCCTGCCATTCCAGTGATCCTGCACTCTTCCCCTCAGATCTGATCGACAAGCTTGCATGCCCGGACAGCCACTGCGATGCAGTCATGCAATGCTCCTTTGCCTCACATGATGATGCTACAGCCATCACTTCTCCTCACATGCCTGTCACACCCACATCCAAAGGATCAAGAAGTCCTACCCAGCCCCTCCATCTGATGCCAGCATGGGCCTGTTCCACTTGGACTTGATGCAGCCACTGAAATCAGTGCCATCTAATTGATTTGTTCAGTTCAGACCTGGGCCTGCTATGTTCACTTAGCCTAGATTGGTTCAGACAACTTCACACTTCATCGCCCACTGGTGCCAGTGTGAGAACAATCTAGCCTCCATACTGGTGGACGGTGCCAAACCATGCAAGGACCATCTGGTCCATCCAATTTGATCTGCTGCAAGACACATGCTAGATCTGGTTTGTTACATCAGCTTAAATTGATTCAACCTAATTCATTTTGGCTCACATCCAGTTCAGTATATCAACCAGTCAGCTCACTCAGAACTACCAGCCAGACAGGTTCGGCCTGGACTGACCCAGTTCAGTGGTTTCTAGCCTGACTCAAGCTGATCCACTCAGTTCGACTAATTTAGCATGTCTGACCAGTCAGCAGACCGATACAGTTCATTTAGCTCTCTTCAATTGGTTAATTTGGTCTGTTTGCACATATAAATGGCGTCTTCTGCTTTGTCCCACATCATAAAGCATGTTTATCTGACAGCAACTTTAATGTGGTTTGGTTTTTAGTGAAAATTTCAGTCAGATTAAGTGGACTACTGAAAATGGAGAATATATAAGATGGATCAATTTGGTTGCCTTGATGAATTCCTCTGGCAGACCAAAAGTTTACTTGGTTCAAATATTTGACTCAATTGAAAGCGGGCATACTTATCATCTTATTTCAGGCTGGGGAAGCTAATATAAGGGCCAGTTGGATTCCAGATCCGAGATGGCTTGGCCTGAGCATGACTTCTGTAGGTTGGTTCATGAATGATAGAATTGAATGCCTGCGAATGGGTGCCTGGTGTTATTTTTGCTAAAAATCTTGTTCATATGGAAAATGTGAAGTCTCCGCTGAGTTCTGTATTTGGTGGGCTTTCATGAGAGACGTATGTTGGGTGGCAGTTGCATTGAAACGTTCTGAGTATCCATGATTGTGGGTGGTGCTGGGTGCTTATCTATTTTGGAGGTATTCCAGGAAAGTACCAATTACCTTCTTATCTCCTTTTTCTTGGAGGGGCTAAGTACTTCGAATGATGTGGAGCAGAGGTGCAATGCTTCTGTCATTCAAAAATGAATTCAAAAGTCTTTCATTCAGCAATTGTATGAAATGAAGATTTAATGAAATGCAGCTATTGATGTGCAGATGTTTGAAAACCTCGGTTTGCAACCATTTGATCTTGAACCTCTGAGCCCTGCTTTGCTATAGACAATTTGGATTTTAAACAAGAAGGAAGAATGTTTGACAGGTTCTTCATCCACGAGAGATCATTTCAAGAGTGGTGGTTAGCTGCTTCAAGATAAGTGTTAAGCTTGAAAATTTTCTTCTAACCAATCCCTATCAGGGTGTAGCTTAATTGGGAAATCGACTTGGCTTCTTTTCATAATGTTCCATTGGGGATTTCTGTTATCATCCATAAGGTCCATGCAGAATGTGTTGGCCAAAATCAAGGATTCCGGAATCGGCCGATTCCTGGGAAGAGAATCGATTCCGGATCGGCCCGGAATCGGTTTTTTTTTTATTTTTTTTTCGCCAAAAAAATTCAAAAAATTCAGAAAAAATTTTAAAAAAATAGGAAATGAGTTAGAAAATTTTTTAAAAATAACCAATGCATTCATCCACAGGACCACATCGAATAAATACTAATGAACTCCAATTGAAGACTTGAAGTTAAGTACATATTCCAATTCCATTGATTCAAAAATCAAAGAAATGATACATCATGAAAAAAAATATTTACATCATATCAATCTACTACCAAAATTTAGGATATAAATATGGGTCAGCCTCCTCTCCCTGCTGCGCTTCACGCTCCTCCCTCGTGCTCAGTCTTGTATACTGTCCGGGACCATATCCATATGAAAATAATGCCGATGCCATGCCATCAAGGTCGTATGGATCGGACTGCGGGACGACCGGGACGTAAGCGAGAGGATGGTGGAGCTAGTGGTGTAATCCACCGCCGGTCAACCCGGCCAAATGCCGGATACCGTGGTTCCCGTATATAAGAATCGTGTGTATCCGAATCCGGCGTGTAATACTGACTTTGGATGCCGTGAATCGGAGACTCGGCTACCGCCGATGGCCGCATCGCCGGTATGCACTCCTCGTCATCATCACACGAGAAGTGAGAAGGAGCTCGCGTGCTGTCATCCGGGCCGACAGACGCCCGACCTCTAGCCTTCCTTCTCTTCACCTCTTCAACCATCTCTGAAGTACCAGAACCCAAAGTTTTTTTCAACTTTGCAAATCCTCTCATTTTCCGTGCAGTCACTTTTGTTTTCGTTTTCCCCGGACTGCGAATGGGCTGGGTAGTGGCCGCCGGGACCGGAGCCGAGCCGGGGCTAAAGCCGCAGTGGTCGCTCCATAGCCGCCGGCGAGAAGAAGGCCCCGCCCGAGCACGAGAAGTAGATGGAAGTGGAGCCGAGCATCCTCCTCGGCTTCAACACCATCCAACTCTCCTTCACCCGTACGCACGGTCATCGGGATCAAACTCACCGTACGATCCCCGGCTTCCTCTCCTCTATTCAGAGGCAAGTGCATGCTCCTCCTGGAATATCTGATCTATGTCCACCTCCTCGGGTGGTGAAGTGGCGGAGGAATGCCTTCGCTCGTACGGACCACTGCGAATCGTGCAAATCGTGCCTCGCCGATCTTCGTCGATCCTCGATGTTCTTTACGCGCGCCCTCATGTTGTAATGACAGAAGACCAGCTTCTCCAGCCGGTCTGAGGTCAACCTGTTCCTCCTTTTCGTATGTATTTGGTTGAATGTACTCCAGTTCCTCTCACAATGGGAGGAACTGGTGCTCTGGCTGAGTATCCTGATACCGATGGCAGCAAGTGGATTCCATCCACTCCTGGTGTTCACCTGAACCCTCCACTCAGCTGCAAGAAAATAACAAGAAGAGAAAAGGTAAACAATTAGCTCATCATCTACCATAACTTATATGAAAAGAATATAAAATATTCATCAAGCTATTACTATACCAGGTGACACTTTGTCAACTGAATATTTCAGATCAGCATCTGAGTATACGCCGACCCTCATCTTATACTTCTGCATCTGAAAATTTTATAAAAAAGCATTAGTTGCCTGGTAAGGCTACTCCAAGGTATTGAATGAACTCTAACTTATTTCTATCTCAGCCTCTATCCTGTCCTACTCAGATCGGCACAGACGCTGAATAACAACAAGTGTACCCCGCATCACCTCGTTGTCGTTCACCACCTGTCCTCCATATTGGATGCAGAGGTTCAAAAAATATCCTGCAAGATTTTATTAGTTAACACTGTGAATAAGACAATTATTCAGCAAAAATATTTTTTTAACCAAGTTACCTGCAACATGGACATCGTGGTGCAAGGTCTTGTCCCATCGATCATCTATGATCTTTCACCACTTTTTGTAACCTTTGTGATTTTTTTCTTTTATTTTCAGCTTTGCCCGGTCCATGGCATCGTACAACGTGCCCATCTGGTCCCTGTCATCTGAGTCTACCAACTGCAAGATAACTACCAGTGGCTCAATGATTGCCAAGTAGTAGGCAATCCTCTTCCAAAACCTCTTGTCAGTGATCTGCTTCTCAGACCTGACAAGAATCTACAACTGATCTTTTTTGTCATGCAGGTTGTCCACCATATAGTTATAATATTCCTCGGACTGTGTAAACCTAACCAATACATGCCTGTGCCGGTGTAGACTCTCCAATGCAATGAAATTCGTAGCAAATCGAGTCGGACCGGGCCTAACAAGATCGTGCCCTCCTGTGTGTGATCTCATGATATGTAGCAGGCGGGGATGCGAATAAATAAAAGATGTTATCGCCTGCGCTTGCCTGACAAGTGTGGATACACCCTCCTCCTTGCCTATATCCTCTAATATGAGATCAATGGAATGTGCTGCACAGGGCACCCAGAAGATGTGCTTCCTCTTCTCCATCAACTTCCTCCCAGCCGCCTTATATGATGGTTCGTTGTCAGTGACAACCTGAACCACATTGTCCTCCCCGATCTCCTCCACCACCCCATCCATCAGAGAAAAAATGAAGTCGGCATTTTTTATCTTCTCAGAAGCATCTACCGACTTCAAGAATGTTGTCCCCTCAGAATAGTACACCAAGAAGTTTATCATACTCCTCTTGGTGATACCTGTCCACCCATCGCACATAATTGTGCAACCCCTCTCCTTCCACACCAATTTAAATCCATCCATCCACTCCTTCAACTCCTGGACCTCCTCATCCAGGCCAGCGCCGTATATATGTCTGCTGCCCGGGGCTTGCAAACCCGGTCCAGCCTCACCCACGACATCCACCATCGTCTGGAAGTAGGGGCTGGTGGCTGCATGTGCTGGGATGCGTACATCAAGTTAAAAAAAAATTGGGATCGGGCTAAAATTAAGTTTAAGTAAATAAAACACACATAATGTCAATTTTAATTTAAAAAGTGATACCTGCATGTAAAAATCATTTCACAATGTGGCGAACGGCTCTCTTTGCAGCCGTTCCTGTTGCCTTCACCCATTTCATTGCCTGTTTAATCCTCATCTGCCCAGCACTATATTTCCTAAATAAATACTCGTCACTCGGTGTAAATCGAGTGCTGGTAGAAGTAGAACGGCGGTGTGGCTCTGTCTCCGGGGTCAGTCTCTCGGTCCCAACCCGAGGTCGGGCGAGCCGATGCTGATCGGCCCAAAGCTAGGTCAACTCTGGACCCAGACCCTCCTGCTCCCCTCCTCCTGTCCTCCTCCTCAGCAAATGCACGCTTGCTATCGTGCCTAGCACGTCTAAGCTCGGAGTCCGAGGACTCGTCCTCGCTCTCTGGCTCCGGCTCAGCTGGTGTCTTCCCCTTGCCTTTCCCTTTCGAGGTAGGCAAATCGCGGTCCCTCCTCCTCTGGAGTAGCTCGTCGTGCAACTCCTCCCTCTGCTCAATCCTAACAGCCCGTTGAGAGGCTCTACCTGTCATGTAGCCTCTCATCTCCTCACTCTTCTCCCTGGGCACCTTGTCACATTTCTTGACATTCCCACCTGTTCCGGCAATATGTTGTTTCAGCCGGAACACCCCCGTTCATCTCCTTCCCACACCATTTGCACTGTACCCTCTTCCTGACTGGGTCTACCATGTGCCCGTGTTCTCGACCCACGTCGGTAGCACGTGCTGGTGCTGCATCACCTTGATCGGCCATTGCTTATATCTGCAAAAATTGTAAACAATGCACTAAAAATGATTAGATAACATAAAAATTGATTTAGATGCTGTTCGGGAAGCAGACAACCCAAGTAACACACCATTCGGTATGTTTAAAGGGTTATGTATTTGCCGGAAATGGTCGTAAATTAACGTACGGGATATACGGAATTTTTCCCGTGCAAAATGGACTTAAACGGATAGTTCAAAACTTGGACGGACTTGTTCGGTCGGAAATCACAACGTTTAACGACGCTCGGACTCGTCGGAAACGCGTAAGAATGTACGTACGAAGTTTTCGGCGAAGAAATCTTACCAAAAACCTTAGAAAGATCGAAGAAGAGGTTGATTCGAGGCCGGTCCGAGCTTGAATCGGCGGAATCCCTTGAAGACGTTGCTTGGAATCGCCGGAATCGCCGCCGGAATTGCCGGAATCGGTGGAATCGGGCCGGAATCGATGCTTGGATCGACGGAATCGGCCGGAATCGATGCTGGCAGCTGGGATCGAGGCCGGAATCGACGGAATTGTGCCGGAATCGTCGGATCGAGCTTCTGCCGCCGCGGGATCGACAGAATCGAACCGGGAATCGAACCGGGCCGGTTGACCTGGTCTTCCGACGGAATCGGTCGGATCGACCGATTCCACGGAATTCTTCCCGGAATCGGTCCTTCTGCCTGGAATCGGATCGGAATCCACCGATCCGATTCCGCCAATTCTGCATTCCATGGCCAAAATTGTTCTTTATAGGTTAAATAAATCGCATTAATCCAAAATCTACTATTTCGACCAAAGTATAGTACACAAGGAAGGATGGGTCAGGGTCGGGCTGGGGTCGGTTGGGCCCAAAGCAGACCCGGCCCAACTAGGTCGTTACTTTTTTATATAAAAGACAAAATATAGAAAAATGCAAAATACTGTAAAAATAATTAAAATCTGAAAAAATTGGGGATATGACTAGAAAAAAGTTAATTTATTTATATTTAAATTATAATTTTTTTGTTCTTTTGCATAAATTATATACTTTCTCAATGACATTTGGGAAGAGTAACATTGAATATATACATGACACTTGTACTCGTTGCTAATCTCGTGCAATCATCTTAGAATGAGATCTCATGCATCCACCATAACTACTATGTATGTAGTGTATAGAAGTGTGCGATGATGATATATGTGTAGGTTGAGTCATCCCTTAATTTTCTTGGTGATATGCCGGAAACTCCATATGTAAGTTGAGTATTGAGATGAATAAACTCTATAAGACTACTCATAGTATTGATCACCGCCCCTTTGTGTGTGTTGGTTTTGATCACCTTGCGACCAAACACCATGATTTGTGTCTTGTGTCATATGTTCACTAATTTTCTCAGGTGAACTACATCATATGTCATGCCAAATATGTTCAAATAATTTGACGTATTGCTTAATATCTTCTACCTCTATTAGAAGATTAGTATTGTATATCTCTTTTTGAGTTGGTCCTGGCAATCATCTACCGACGTTGGCTATGATGTTGATCATGGACTCATAATACATCTCCTTTGCGACATTTGCTGATATACTACTATTGAAGAACTATCTTGATGTCTCCCGCCTGATCTTCTTGCATAACCGCAGATTTTTTATTATTGTCACGATGGATGCTTATCTTTGATATGGGCGTGTGATAACGGGATCCAAGAAACCTATTGTTGAGTCGTCATCTTGTGTAAGATCATGAATTTTCACTTCTTTTGTGTTCAATCCTTCGCTACTTTTGCGTCTACTCCTACTTTTCGAACTTGGATGCAAGAATCGGCATGCATGTTGATATATGTCTTCATTCGCAAATGACTTGCAACTTACCTCCCTCGTTTGTGTTAAGGCATCTGTTTGTGAAAATATGCATAATTAAATATTAAAGGTTACACAACTATATTGATATGATTTAGTAAACTTTAATGGCAACATACCATTGTCGAAACTTTCGTTTTGAGGAATTTCCGGGCGCTTCTGTCCCGTGCTGTAAATGTGGACCAAACGTCTTGCGGGTTCGAAAATTTCTTTTCTGACAGTGTCTTTATGCCACTTTGAAGTTTCATTTGTTTGTTCTAACTTTCGTAAATGCCTTTGATGATGTTTCAACTGATAAATTTTCCCATAGATAAATTTTTCATGAAATTTATATTAACTTTTTTTCTATCATGGATATCAAGTTGTAATGAAGCCAAGTCAAATTGTTCGGGGTTGAACCAGTCATTTGAGTGTCATAGCTTAGAGAAGACATGTTAAAAAGAAAGCTTGAAAAGATAATGAGAACACTAACAAAAAGAGGTTAGCAACACAATTGGTCAGAAAAAGGTTAACAACACAATTAGACAATAATGGGGTTAGCAACAGTTCTATACAAAATGGTGATAGCAACAAAATTAAACAAAAAAGGGGTTAAGCACTAATTATATGCTTAAAATAAATAATTAACACTAATTATATGCTTAAGAAAAAGAGTTTGTGTGAGAGAGAGCTTAAGAGAGAGTGAGGTGAAGAAGGTGAGGGGAGGGGTGGCCTCTTGGGGACCTTATATATGCCCCTAGGGGCCTTAGGGGACTGCTAAAGTCCCTCGACAGTCACATGATTATTTCGACCTGGTTGGTTGGGTCATAGGGTCATGCGACCTGGTGTGACCCTGCTGGGTTGAGCTACAGGGTTGCTCAATCTAGGTCGCGACTGGGCCGGTCCCTACTAAAACCGATTGGGTCGGGCTACCTGGTCCAACCCAGATCCAACTAGGCATTCCATGATAGTATATGCATGTGTGTCATAATCATGTCAGGTACAAATGAATATAATTTTGGAATCTACTTGATTATTCTAATTTTATTTTGGCTTCCTTTCCATTTTAAGTCAATGCTTGTTTACTTGTATTATCTTTTCTTTACATTACTCAGTTTCATTAATTTTGATCACATGCATACTGGCTTTTTCCATCTTTTCTTGATAGTGGTTGGAATATCCGTTGCATGGACTCGGGCAATATGCACCATGTAATTGGGGCAGATGAATCCTGTATCAGTTGGGGTGTTGCTCAACATGGAGAGCTAGGATATGGCCCACTTGGCCAAAAGTATGTCCTCTGACCATCCTTTGTTTATAAATTTTTCATTGAATCACAGCATAGTGATGATATCTGCTTCCCCTGTTGATGCAGGTCATCTGCCAACCCAAAAAAGATAGATAGCCTCGAGGGTATGCGTGTTACAAGGCAAGGAAATACTGATATTTAACTTTTTTTTCTGATATGATTTTTACTATGCTTAAACCATTTTTGATATTTTTGTAGTGTGGCATGTGGAATGGGTTTTTCCATGATCGTGGTCGACAGAACTAATATTAGTGACCAATTGGACCAGGTTAGTTTCAATAAAGTTACAACTAACATTAATCCTTTGTTCCATTACTTTCTTTAAGTAGCATTAGAATTGATTAGAGATATGTCCTGAACGAGGCTTGTGGCAATATTTTAACAATTACATGGTATGATAATTATATCTTTTAGACAATGGTTGAACAATGCACATCTTTAGTATTGGCATTTTATTCTTGTTAATGGGATCCAGCTGAGTGCACAGTTTAAAGTAGTCACTGGGTGATATAAAGATTAAGGAACACGGCATGTAGAAATCTTTGTGCGCAAAAAAATATTTAATTTGCTTGATCTTGTGTGTGAAGTGGTTTCTAGGATGCACGAGATGCAGTTTCACCTCAGTTTGCCATGTCGTCCGCCATGCTATCTTTGTTCCATAGGTGACAAATGAAGTGAATTAAATGATTAACCTAGTTAAATAACAACTTTACTTGTTTTAGTAATTGCCCTTACTTTGTATATTTAGTATTTTGGTTAGGAGTCTTTTCTTGCTATTAGATTACTCTGTAGCCAAATTTTATCTAGCATATTTAATATGACCTATTCAATATCCCTCAATGGCGGGTGCAGCTCCCATGGATTAGAATGACGTTCAGTGCCTGCATAAGTTGATAGATAGATAGTTATGTCTATATTAACTGAATTACTCTTACACTGACACCCATTCTGAAAAAATCGAAGATGGGAGTTATTTCTATTGTTTGTACCCACATATATCCAACTTTTTCTAATTATTCTATTATTATAATTAATGTTTATGCCGTTTTCTTCTGCATTACATTGTGTCTACTTCAATTCCAAACTATGCTCTGATTACTCCAGTTGTTAATCGCACATGACCATTAATTTTGAATTTGCTTTTATTTCAGCTTGATGTTTACGATGGTGTTTCTGCCGAAGGTACTTTGCAGAAGTTGCCCTTTTTAATAGCTTCATCTGTTTATCCATACATTTATGTTGTAACAATTTTGCCATTCTCTCCAGTTTTAGAATAAGAGAAAAGTATTGCATGTGGTATAGTTATGTTAGAATGCTGAATTAACTCAAAAACGTCTTTAAACATATTGTTCATGCATAGCAAGTGGGGTTCTAAATTTGACTTGTGTGATATGCCGTTTGACTCAATCTTATTTTGAAAATTGTTTTAACTTTTGCCTTATTGTTCTTTCTTCTAGTTGAAGTCCATGTGATATGCATTCAAGCTTTGCTGCTACTTGTGTTAAATACCCATATTTTTGGAAATAACAGTTGTTTACTTTTACTGAAAATGGGTATTGTGTTTCTCTTAGCTTTTCATCTACCTATTAATTTTTTATACTTTCATGTTCTTTAAAATTTGTGCATATTTGGAAAGCAGAGGAAAGCATTGGCATTCAACTTGACATATGTTTTTAAGACTGGTAAATTGAAGTCAAATTTTTTGTTTTCTTTCAAAAGTTGTATGTTTGTCTGTTTCCTTTGAAAATTAATCTCGATCTCTTTATCTGTTATATCCATCTCAACATCTTCATATGCTCTAGATAATTGACAAACTTTCTTACCACCTAAGAATGAAGTCTAGCGGATCTGTTTGGGATCAGTTAGGGCTTGGCCATTATGGTTGGTCCGGACTGATAATGGCAGACCCTTACTTGGACCTGGATCGAGTCATTGGTAATTCTTGTGTTTTCTGGAAAAACATAGAAAATGTAAAATATGAAAACAGAAACATCATCTTGTTCAACTTACTTATTATGTTCTACTATTATATCATGTTGACTTTCATGGTAAACAAATACAACTTGTAAAATAGCAATTTCAACAACTCATAAAACAACGATTAACATGAACACTAACTTTCACTAATAACATTAAGATGATCTTTGGAGGGTGGGCATAATTCCCATGACCAAGCTAGAAAGTATGGGGTACCTAGAGAGTGTCGGTCTGCTCCTGTTGGTTTGCACATTTGTATCAGCCCATGTTGTACCCACTTGTAAAATATTAAGTAATAATTTTTTGAATTTCTATTCAACCAATAACTTGCTTAAATGATACATTAACTAATTTATATACTTATGGCCTGTTTGTTTGGGCTTAACTGGTGTCTTACCTCTGAATTGGTCAGAGGTGACCATGGGCATCTCAGAGCCTATCTTAGTGGAAACTCCTTTTTGGATTGGTTCCATAGGATCAGGTTGGCTGGTGCTGATCCTTGGATTAGTCGATCCTTTAAACCATGCTGCTGGGCATCTTTTACTTTACCAACTCATACGTCTTTACCAAGTTGGTCAAGTGAGACAGGATTTTGATCTCTCTAGTTGAACAGTAGATAAAGGGAGAAAGAAATGAATTATTAAGAGAGAGAGAGAGAGATAGAGAGAGAGAGAGACTCTTGAGAGGATGGGAGGTGAAAAGTTATTGGCTACAAGTACAGCCCTTAAGACCCCTTGGGTACCTTATAAATGTGCTGCAGCAGCTTGCCCGGCTATCCACTTGATGGATCTTTCGGCCAAGGAAGGAAGGATCGCGGGTTAGGCATGGGTTGGCCTGGCCCAACCCGACCAGAATCACCTCGGGTCAGCAACTCAGATTGACACAGATCTGATCAGACCCAGATTGAATGCGAAATCAGGTCAAAAGATCATGTGGGTTGGGCTAGGTTGGCCAACCAGGTCTGACCCACCCCGACCTGGCTGATCCAGCTGACCCTGATGGCTGGATCGGTCGGTGTGATGCATAGTCGGCTGGGGCTAAATCCAATTGGGTCGGGCCGGCATTCCATGCTTTCAGCTTTTTGTTTTTGTTTTTATTCCTGCATCTAATACTTGTTTTTGTGTAGCCTATTTGAGAAAATGATTGTGGAATCAAATCAGTGCCTTAATTTGGGGGGGGAGGATTGATTTTGCCGAATCCAATTTTGCATTCTTTGATGTCTCCTAATTCTTTTCATCTGATGCCAGAAGTTGGTAACAAGATTTACTCATCATTCGACTGACTATTATGTAAACCATTTGTTTACTCAACTGAATCTATGTAATTTTTAAAAACCATATGCGAAAGTTTGCGAGTTTACAAATGTAGTAAATAACCATATTTAAGTTTAGGGACTTGTTCACCTTATACACACCAAAAATGGCGCTAGATTTAGATTATTCTTAGAGTTCAGTTGGCAAAGCGAGATTGATTTGCATGCTCAACAAAGACAAAGCATAATTGAAAAATTGATTTTTTTCTTGCTTCAGACATGGTAGATGCTGAAAAAGAAGTCACCAAAAGAGTGGGGAACACACAGAAAAAGCGTGCTGCTGATTCTTCCGACAGATCCAGCAAAAAGAAAAAGACTGCCTCAGAGTCAGATGATGAATCTGATACAGATGATGATAGCAAAGAAGAAAATGGTGAAACATGGAGAGTAAAGAAGGGGAGGGGTGGTAAAACTTCAGGCCGAGGACGTGGCAAGCATGCTTCAACAACAAAAGGATCTGGGCGTGGGAGAGGAGTCCCACAATCTGATGGAAATATATCAGGAAGAAGTGGTGGTTCTAAGGTGGAGAAGACACCTGGTCATAGCCGCGGGCGAGGTAGATCCAGCAAGAAGGCAAGACATGGCAGGTGATGATATTTTTGTGTAACCATACGCATAACCAACAACCAAAAAGAACGTAGGAAATGCTATTAATTTTGTTATGTGCCATTCATTTGTCTTGCCATATTTTTCATGACACAGATGTCACATATTTAGTTACAGGGGAGCCTAGCTGGCCTTTTTGAAGCTGTTCTTTAGTTTTTTACATGTCATTAGTCACCATCATGCACTAGATCCTTCATTTATGGACTGGTGGTTGCCATCAACAAGCAAGAATTTTGCCATGTCCATATTTCTGCATAACTGAACTAGGGTTGGTGACTGAAAAGTTGTGCTGTTTGCCATTTATGATTGAGTGTATCTGTCCTTACAAGGACATTGGCAATGGGCAACAATTCACAATGCAGTTTGTTTGTTTCAAGATGACTTCATTGTTTAATTTCTCAGAGCTTTCTTTTGTTGGCTTAAACACAATTTGGTGTGCAAGATTCCCCATCAACCGCAGTGCATCTAAAATTGGCAAATCTCTTTTTCCGTGCTTCTGTCTGCATATGTCAGCTTTTATTCTCCTTAAATGTTGGTTCTTCAATTAGTTCTGCTTTTATATTTTGATAAAGAAACTCCTTAATGTGGGGGCAAAGTTGAGAAAGCCACACACTTGATACATCAAGCTCATTACTAACTGAATATCATATATGTTCTTCTATACACTTTTGTTTACCTCCAAGATTCTTCAGAATGAAAATATCTCCATAACTACTAGTCTATTACCATCATGCTACTGATGTATAGGCATGGGCTTCCCAAGAGTCAAGACAAATCGCAGGAAGCTTGGATCAGCGCATCACCACACGAGATCCCTGCAAGCAGTGATGGGGACCGGTACAGACCGGATTGTCCATTTGTTCGGAGATAGCATCTTCCGGGTTCTCAGGAAACAACGTAGTTATTTTTTTTATTTCATAGTGTTAGAGTTTTATTTTTATGCATTTTTATTTGAGTATTTAGAGTCCTTCGAGTCATTTTTTTATTTTAGTCATTTAGAGGAGATATATGTAATTTGGATTTTTAGAAGTCCATCTTGTAATGTCTAACTCTATTTAAAGAACCCAAGTCATTGAATAGAGATAGAGATGTATGTTTCAAAGAAAGGAGAGAAGCTCCTCCCATTTTTCCCGTCCCCTTTTCCCTAGTGTCGATCCTCTCCCCCTCCGACGTGGACGTCGTTCCCTCACCTCCGGGTGCTCCCAGCCTTCCCTTCACGTTCGGAGCTAGGTCCAGCATTCTCCCCCTGTCCCAATCAGTTTCCCCTTCACCTCTGAAGAGTTCTGAGACCCGTCGACATCTCCGTCACCCAATTAGGACATCCAACCCTCACCCTACGAAACCCCCTCCTCCCCAGCTAGAGGTACCTCGCGACCCCCCTCGCTGGAAGGCTACGAAGTCCCCACTCCCCTTTCCAGTCTGTCCACACCTGCGTGCACCGCGCGAGCCCTAATCGACCACCCCCCCACCTAGGCGATTGCCTAGCCCCCCATAAGCCCCCTCCCACAAACCCATTGGCCCTTACAAAGGCCCTCACAACACCCCTAAGTCTTCCCATCGCCGTCCCCCTTGCCGGTTAAATCCCTCTTCGGAAGACCTGACGAAGACAAAGACAGAGGAAAGAAGAAGAAGAAGAAGAAGACGGAGGCGACGACATCAGCGGAGGATTGCCTCCGGTCCACGTCCCTCCAGCATCCCCCACAATGATGACACCGACGGCTTTGAGCTCTGAAGTCCCCTCCTCCCACGCCAGACGGAGCCGTGGACGACGACGTCGCAAGCCCCGATCGGGAGCCCTTGGGCGATCAGGCGTGAAGGATCCTCGCCTAAGGGTACGCGGCGATTTGACGTTCGCCCACGCTCCACCCGCCCAGTGCCCCCCCTCCCCGGGTTAATCGCGGCTGGCCACGCGAACGGCTGAGTCGGTTTGCTCTGCAGCCACCCGAGCGGGCCCGCCTGGCCGCCGGTTCGACCCGCCAGGCACGGTTTGCCAGTGGTTCACGTTTAACTGCTGGTTCAAGCTCGGTTCAGGGCGGTTCAGGCCCTCAAAGAGTGGTTCAAGGCCAATTCAGGCATCTTTGACCCGGTTCAGGCCAGTTGACCCCGGTTCAGCCATTTTAAGGCTGGTTCAGTGCCGTTAGGGACCAATTCAGCGGTATTGGGTCTGGTTCAGTTGTCGAGGGTCCCGGTTTGGTTGATTTTAGGCCTAGTTCAACAGTTTCCAGCTCAATTCGACGCGGTTCAATGCCCATCGGACCAATTCAACTTGGTTCTAGTTCGGTTCAGTGCCCATCAACTCGATTTAGCCTTCTCGGGCCTGCCGGCGCATGTCGGGATGGCGGCATCACCTTTTCTGTCCCGCATCAGTTTGGTATCAAAGCTGGCGTCGACTTGTTTCCACAAGTCGGGATCCTTGCATTGCGCGGGACATCGACACTTCAGCTTCGACATCACATTACCGATGGAGACACACCACGATATTTCTGTCTAGCTCTTCATGCAGCGTCATCTCACAGTCCCTTTTCGAGTTGATCGCTCCAGATTATCAGGTGGTCGAGGATGGTCGAGCTTACATCCAATTTGCTCGTATTGTCGGCGACTGGCTTAGACCATGGACAGTGTGGTATGTAGAAGATGCCTAGTGCGAGATAGTTCCCTACGGACACTGTCTTATCTTGGGTTCCAAGTGGTTAATTGATCAATAGGCATATTTGGATACATTTGCTCGAGAGCTTACCTTGCGGCCCAAGGAGTACAAAGCACTTAGAGAGCCGATCTACATCGACAACACTTATGCCCAGTGGCCTGTGCCTGAGGAGCAGCCTAACACGTTTATGAAGATAGTTTATGAGGTCAATCCAAAACTTGCTGCAGAGTATAAGCAGCAATGCACCATAGATGCCGAGGCAGACAGAGCTAACGAGGCCGAACAGACTGAGCAGCTTACAGAGTTACTACTTGAGCTGACAACAGAGTAGCAGCACCTTGCAGAAGTTGAGATCGATTGAGTCGTCTTGACCGAGTTGATTGCACAGGTTATGGAGTTGTTGATAGAGATGACCACCAAGGATGTTCCAGAGGATCCTAGCATAGTTGACTCGACAGAATATCTAGACTTGGAACTTTGACAGCACTTGCGACACCGTTTGGGTCACCTTGTAGACACTTTGGAGCTTCTCGATCCTACTTTGTCATCACTCGGGTCACACTACCACTGTCCTCTGTTTTAATAGTGACCGTGTTGATCGTATGACACTACAAAACTCGAGGATGAGTTTTTCGCAATCGAGGGAGAATGATGGGGACCGGTACGAACTAGATCATCCGTTTGTTTGGAGATAGCGTCTTTCGGGTCTTCAGGAAATGACGTAGTAATTTCTTTTATTTTGTAGTGTTAGAATTTTATTTTTACGTATTTTTATTTGAGTATTTAGAGTCCTTTGAGTCCTCTTTTTTATTTTAGTCTTTTAGAGGATATATACGTAATTAGGGTTTTTAGAGGTCCATCTTGTAATGCCTAGCTCTATTTAAAGAGCCCAAGTCATTGAATGGAGATAGAGAGAGATGTTTGAAAGCATGGAGAGAAGCTCCTCCCGTTTCCACCTTTCCCCTCCTATTGATCGACTCCCCTTCCGACGTCGGCGTTGTTCCCTCACCTCCCGGTGCTGCCGGCTCTCCTCTCCCCTTCCCGTGTTCCTCCCCACCTCTGGAGCTAGGTCCAACATCCTCCCCCTGTCCCAATCAGTTTCTCCTTCACCTATGACGAGTTCCGTTGACATCTCCATCATCCCTGCCTTAGGTCCACTTGGGCCTCCCCACCTTGGAACCCTCACCTTACGAAACCCCCCACCCCCTGTTGGAAGTCCTGCGACCCCCCCCTGGAAGGTTGCGACCCTCACCCTATGGAAACCCCCACCCCCTTGTTGGAAGTCTTGCACCCCCCCCCCATTTTCGGCTTCGTCCACACCCGCGTGGACGCCCCTGCCCTAAACAACCCTTCCCCACTCAGATGGCACCTCCATCCCTGCAAGCCCACTTTCACAACCCCTCTTGGCCCCTCACGGAGCTCTTCGAGCCCATCTAGCATTGTCGCATCTCCCTTTCCCCCTGCTTAAAGAAACCCCCATTCCAGCGGACCCTCCCGAACCCGACATCGACGGAGACGAAGAGGAAGCGAGAGGAGGAAGAAGGTAGCGCCGACAGAACCGACGGAGGACCCCCTCCCCTTCGGCGACGGCCATGGCGACGTCCAGTGTCGCTTCTAACGTCTCCTCCCGCACGCTGCGCCGCCGCGGCCACGAGAGAAAGCCCGAAGAACTCGCCCATGCGAGCGCCTGCCCGAGCTTGTTCGAAGCCCCGCGAGGCGGGGTATGCGGCACACTATCCACCGGCCTCGAACCCCCCACTGGGGTTAGTCGTGTGGTGCCACCCTGCGGGGTTAAACGACGTGGCCAGCAACACGACCGGTTCAGCCAGTTCGCCCCAGCTGCTCGAGCCGGCCCCCTCGGCCGCTGGTTCGACCCGCCTGGCCCAGTTCGGTGGCGGTTCATGTCTAGACCGCCGGTTCAAGCCTGGTTCAGCCATCTAAGAGCCGGTTCAGGGCTAGTTCAGCCCTCCCAGAGCCGGTTCAGGCTGGTTCAGGGCTGGTTCAGTGGGTTTTGACCCGGTTCAGGCATTTTAAGGTCAGTTCAGCGGCCGTGGGGTCCAGTTCGGTGGATTTCAGGCCTGGTTCAGCAGTTTCCAGCCTGGTTCGACATGGTCCAGCGCCATTTGGGGCCGGTTCAGCGCCCATCGGGTCGGTTCAGCACTCGTTAGCTCCATTTGGGCAATCTTCTGCTCGGTTCATGCCTGGTGGGTCCATCTCGGTGCACGGCTTTATCATTGTGATCTTCCTCGGGCCTGCTGGTGTGTGTTGGGATTGTGGCACCTCCTTTTCTGTCCTGCATCAAGTAGTGGGCTGGAAAATTGGGGCATGATGAGCAGCTCAAGTTGGTGAGTGTACAGCTGACGTGGAAATGGTGATCTGGAGCAATGATACGTGAGATGTGCGGATGGGCATCACACGAGATGGGCACATTGATGATCACGACTGCATGTGGCATTGGGAAGCCACAGTACACATGGAGGTGTGGGGGTGTTGAGGATGGCTCTGTGCAGGTTTCCGAGGATGAGCATAGGATAGGCCATGGAGGGAGGGATGAGTGGGCCATCCTGGAGGCGAAGGGCTAGTGTACCGGCTGCTGCACAAACAAGTTGCATAGAAAATGACAGGTGCTGCACTACGACGAGGGGGGGAGGGTGGAACTAGCATGCAGATGGCATGGCCCAATTTTTTTGTTAATGTATAGGGGTATTATGGAGTGAGGGTGGCTTCTTAGGGGCTAGCCTTACAGCCTGAGTGACCACATGGGCCGTTAAGAAGGGGGTTGCAAAGCTCACATGTCTGGAGATTCTATCCCCGGATGTGGGTGAGGGAAGAGTTTTTGCATGCGTGCTGACTGTTAGGGACACCAGAGATGGGGCAGTTGTTGCACTTAATTCTTAGGAAGGCTGGAGCTGGGAGAGATGGCAGTGTGGGCTGGTTGCAGCAAGTCTGCAGCATGGTGTACGGAGTGGTGGGGCTTGAGCAAGGTGTGTGGATTGAAGGGTGGTAGGTGAACTCGGGCACTGGTTGGCAGGTGTGGAGTGTTGATGGCTACTTGATCTTGGTTTATGGTGAGTGGGTGAAGAGATGATGGTGAGCACCCTCACGGTGCGAGCAGGGGTGTTCCAGACGTAAGCCGTGCAGGAGGGAAGAGTGCGGATGAGCAGCATGGCTGTTGGTTGCAGGCTGATGTATTGTCCAGGCAGCCAGGAGGCCCACACTTAGATGGGGGTCACTTGTGAGGTGGGGCAGGGACATGATCAGTTTGACCCATGAACAGGGCTGAGGATCATGTGGGGGGGCGGGCAGCTTTGGCTATTTCAAACCCTGGGAACTCCGGCCGTTGCACTGGGAGCGGATTGGGGGAGATGGCTGGTGCAAAGGTGGGGGGGAGAGGAATCGGTGATACGGCACTGGTGGAGGGTGACATGGCTCCCTGTTGTGCAGAGGTGGTCAGTTTGTGGAGTGCGCATGTGGCTGCCATGGAAGGAGGGATGTCATGGAATATAAGAAAGCAGAATTCGAGGAAAGTGCCTAAAGGCAGCATTACGGCCTGCGATGTGGGCCATATGGAGGATTCAAGTAGATGTGGGAGAGATGGGATGCTGGAGCCTGGATATTGCTGTAGGTGGGTGAGGGAAAGCTGTGCGAGCTTGCATGGCTATGCAGCAGCAACTGGATGGCTGTCTGTATATGGCGTATCTGGACCTGTCAATGTATCTCTTAAGATACGAAGTCCGATCTGAATCTGATAAGTTTAACATAATTTTGAATCATCTGCTGACTGAAATTTTAATATTTTGCGGGTTTTGGAAAACCTGGTATACCAATCTGTGGATTCGGTGCCAGAGATTATGGAGAGGGGGTGGTGCGGTGGATGACGGTGTGGTTGAAGTGGAGGCTGATGGCCTTGGCGGTGGAGGCGGCAGGTGCCTGCAAGGCCATGCACTGGCATCACTCTGGTCGTACAGCCCAGAATGTTCAAGGTGGCCGTTGATTGTTGTTATTGACAGGGAAGATTCAAATCTGAAGATTTATTTCAAATCCAGATTCAGGTCCAAACCTGAGTCGAGTTTAGTTAATCTTTGGGTTTAGTGAAATTGGGTTTCGATTTGGATTCTCATGGATTCGACCCAAACCTGATCCCAAGGTAAGGAAGGTTGGGGGTCATGACCAGGTCGATCGCCCCCAGACTGACCTAGTCCGACCGGGTTGCGACCCCTAATTTTTTTAAATTTTTTTGAAAATTTAAAAAGATCAAGAAAAATGTGGAAACAATATAAAAAATACTGAAAATGAGAAAAAAATAAATGACATGATTTAAACAACTAATTCATAAATTTCATTCCACCGTGACATGTTCTACATTTTGTAGATAGTTTATATACTTTCTCCATGTCATTTGGGTTGAGTATAAAGCTTGATACATATGTACATAGCGATCATACTCGTCAGTTCCTTGGGAAATCATTACAAGACTTGATCCAAACCATTGATTGCAGAATCGGCCGATCCGGATCGGAATCGGCCGATTCTTGGATCGGATCGGACCCCTCCGATCCGATTCCCGGCGGAATTATCGATCCGGACCGAAGATCGGTCCGGATCGATGTTTGTAGGTAGAATAGGGGCCGGAATCGACCGAAATGGTCGATTCTGGATCGATTCCGGCGATTCCCTCGCCGGAATCAACCCATAGACCGCCGCGGCGGCCAACCCGCCGCGGCGGTCGTCTTCCCCGCCCTATCGGGCGGGGAAGACGGGGCTACCGGGTCCATCGGGACCCGAGAGCAGATCCGGTGACTTAAGTCACCGGATCGACTGGACCGGACCAGTCCGACCAGTCCGGTGACTAAGTCACCGGATCCGGGCTACCGGGTCCCGATGGACCCGGTAGCCCCGTCTTCCCCGCCCGATAGGGCGGGGAAGACAACCGCGGCACCATTTTGGGGGTGATTTCAGGCCGATTTCGCCCCCAAAATGCTCTAGGATGGATCGGAATCCTGCATAGAGTGTTATTTTTGTATTTTTTTAAGGTTTTACCACTGTTTGAAGGACCGATCCGGAACGATTCCGGATAGTTGTTTCTTCCGGCGGATCGCTCAGAATCGGTCCGATCCGATCCGATCCGGATCGGATCGGTACCCACCGATCTGGTGGCCAATTCCGATCTCGCGATCCTTGATCCAAACGAGTCACCATAGCTATCGTAGCCATAGGTTGATTGGATCGAAATATTGATGACTCCACATAATTCATTCCATAATGCTCCTAACCATATATGGGGAACCAAAAGTCTTGTGATGAATCATGTGTAAAGTTGGAGGCATTGTGATATTGTCCTCCAGCTCCATAGGTACGGTGAGCTCCTCCACGTTGCGGCCTTGTACCATGATCGGCGTGTTGGGTCACATGGGTGTATTGCTCCTCGTCGATAAAGCGTAGAGATGTTGTAAGAGATATGGGAGGATATGAGGTCCCTTGTATTTGTGAAGTGATGACGCCCTTGTATCCAGTTCCACTATCACTGCTACTCTTTGACAAAGAATCATGAGAAGTTTGGTACTATACTCAAATGTTTAGCTTCGGGGTGTCTTCTCGATCATCTTCAACTGTATCAGCATATGCAATATCAAGAGGATTAGTTATAACTTGTTTATCTTTTCTTTTACTTTGCGTACCTCGATTGGTTCCTTCTCCGATCCTCTGTCGCTTTGTTAGGGAGGGAGAGATCTGGAATTCTTCGGCCAAAGATACATCGTCGAGCACTCCTTCAGCCCATTGTCAGTTTGTTGGGTTGAACTCCGGTTCTCCCAACCCTTCTCGGTCATTGACCCAAGCTTCTAAGGAGTTCTTCTCGTAGAAGATTTGATCTAAATCGATGTCCTCTTCAATTGGCGGCTCCTCGACTTGACGTCCCGTTGCCTGTGAATCTATGATATACAGCTTTTTTGTTCCATCTGGTTATGTTTTATTCTCTCTAAATTCTTCAACTTTAACCTCATGTTGTAGTGACAATATACGAGGTCTTCGAGTCTCTTTGATGTCAACATGTTCTTTTGCTTCGTGTGAATCAAGTTGAATGTAGACTAATTTTTCTCACAGTTCGAAGCCGAAGTGGTTTGACTTAAGATCCTGATGGCTACATCCGCCACGTCCTCATACCATGTTATTTTACTATGGTCCATTCACCAATCAGCTACATAAATTGAATGTGATACATTATTATATCGTACATTTTGAACGATTAACTGTTAAAAAATAATGCTACGTACCCGAACTTAGTAGCATCACATCTCGTTTCACTCTGCTCGTAGTCGTATCAAAATGAAATGACCGTATTCGGTAATCGTACATCTTGTTATAAGCGATAATAGCCCGATCGTCGTTACTGAACATCCGTCGGATGATGCTCTTCATGTTATCTAATAGCTCGTTCGTTACCTTGAAATGTGAACTATAGCAATACCTTGTGTTGAAAAAGTAACTTACGAATCAAATAATATTAGTAAACAATTTATATGTTTGAACAATGTAAAAAAAAGGCAGTAAATAACTAACGAAATATACCTGCCACATGTATGTGTTGATATAATGTACGTTCCCAACGATAATCTATGATGTCCCACCACTTGGCGAAGTCGGACACTGTCTTCGAGATTTCATCATTCGCTCTCTTAATTGTATCATATAAAAATCTCATGTCTGCTTTACTATCTCCGTCAATTATCCTTAGTACCTTAACTATGGGTTGGACAATGTTTAACGTCTTTTTTACAACCTTCCAAAAATCCTCACTCTTTATTGTCTCTTCTACCTTCCTCTCCTTTCTCTTATCCAATGGGTTACATCTAGCTATCCAACTATCCAATCCGGTGAAATTACCATCTGAGTTAAAGCTCTTCTTTGACTTGACAAACTTTCTAACAAAATGTAGTGCGAGGCGAACCGGGTTGCACCGGGCAGTAGCAACTCTCGGTCTTTGGTATGTTTCCTCATAAGTGTAAGGACAAAGTTATGATTGTAAATAAAAGAAGAAATAAATTGAGCTAACTTAACTACCTTGTCTATTTGAGAATCCTTGCATATATCCTCCAACATCAAGTATAAAGAGTGGGTGGAACAAGGTGTCCAATGCGACTTTGGTCTTTTGACCATCATCATCTGTCTGGCCGATTTGTATACGGTTACGTTGTCTGTGACTACTTGAACTATCTGGTTCTCTTCTATTTTTTCTATTACTCCATCTATCAATTGGTAAAGATACTCTGTATTTTTTATCTGTCTCGATGCGTCTATTGACTTTTAAAAGACCATGTCAGTTTGACTGTATATTAGTAAATTGATCATCGTCTTTCTAATTATACATGTTAAGTATAAGATATTAATTAAGTTATACTAAAAAGAATATTTATACATGTAATAATTATACCTTTTAAGCCTCCCCTTTTGTTAGCAACGGTCACCAGCAAGGTGACCGTTGCCAGCCTGCAACGGTCACATGACTGTTGCAGGCGGGGTTGCGCGATCCCGCCCACGGGTCTGCAGGTCGCACGACCCAGTAGTGACTCTACGACCCGGCCGACAGGTCGGGCCGACCAGGTTGTGACCAGGCCGGTCGCAACCAAAACTGCCCGGTCCCAACCCGGTTTTCCATGCCTGATCCATTGAGAGGTCTAGTCGGATGTTCTCAAATGCATAGAATCTTCTATTATTGTTAGCTCCGACAAAGCCACACATCTGAAACTCTGGTCATCTCTGATTTCGTCAAAAATAATCATGTCAAATCAAATATAGTTCATCTTAATTGTTGTTATTCACATAATTATGTAAATTTGCTTACTACAACGAGAACTCCGATAGCAATTTTACATGAACTTGGCAGGTCGTACCTACACAACTTGTGTTTCCATATTCATGTAATTTCTATTGGTGGCATAATGGATTTATCCTCCGGCTATGCAGAATAAAAAATTAAATGTTTGACTTGTTTGGAGAATGCATGACGTTCAATACTGTTGTAGTTCACCAGTTTCCTTTGCGGAAAATGTGCCAGGGCAAAAGAGAAGTTGTGAATCTTGTGATCTTTCACTTTGTTTAGATGATGTATGCTGATATGCTCACACTGTTACAGTTTTCTGTAGTGAAGATGTGCTGGGTCAAATGGGAATATGTGATATTCGACCTTGTTTAGTGCCTGTTTGGTTATAATATTAAAATAATATTATACGACTTGATGTTGACATTAAATGCATTCGAACTAAAATTAACACTGCGCGGTATTAGATTTAATATTGATACCAGTGCTTGATATAATATTCAAACATGCCTTGAAATAATGTATGTTCACGATCCCCACTTTTCAATGTGGAAATGTGCCTGGTCAACTTGCCCTGAGCGTCAGTGGACTGTTCTGGAGTCACTTCACCCTTCGGATCTCAATTTACTTTTCATATCTGAGCCTCATTCATGCCTCAGCATCAGTTTCATCCCCAGATCTCTCCGCTTCTGGTTTTGAGCAGAGAGAAAAAGGTTTGTTATTGACAGCAAGCGCTTGAGAGAATTCTGATAATCAACGTTATCCTTGGAGCAGTTCCAATGGAAACAAATGCTAGTTTGTATTTGAGTCAAATGCAGCCTTCCACAGCCCTTGTTCAGAGACACAAAAGGTGAAACATTTACCTGTTCTCAGTAAAAAGAAAGGAGAGACCTCATAGCGGGGATATCTGATGTCAGAGATCTGTACAACCAAACCAGGTAATGAGCCAAAATAGTTGTGATATATGATAATCTCTTGTAAATCCAGAGTAGGGGACAGGTTTCTTCTCAACCAGCTGCTTTTATAGTGGACGGATGGAGAATTCTTTCCTTTACATCCGGTTTGCAACAATATTAAACAATTCTACTATCACTATTAATGTTGAAATTGTTATGGATATAAATCATCATACGGTGCTTGAAGTGCTTGACTATCCCTGCCAATTTTGAGATTTGTTGTACAAACAAAAAGAATTGCCGTAATGGATACTATATCATCATGAAATATCGTTATAAAAATTAATATGGTGTCATTATTAATACTCTAATCTAACAATCCATTAGGTAAAAGGTGGGCCTGAACGAGCATACATCCGAGAACTGAGAGTACTGGCTCGGCATGTTTTTTTTTAATCTTGAGTTGCTTGTTCATAAGCTGCCCTCAAACATGTCTTGCATTTTAGTAGTCACTCTTCTCTCAACGTGCTTATTTGCTGCCTCACGCCTGGGAGATAATTTCATGTTTGATCTCCCCTTTCGTTTGAATTCTAAAGCAAGATTGATTCCACCAATGCCCCTCATCAAAGCATGGTCATTGGTCATAATTTATTGTGTCTTTTTTTTTGAAATACATAATTTATTGTGTCAAACTTGACAACCCCCCATCAAAGCAGTGATTCCTTATTTCAGTAAACCACAGGAATTTAGGGTGGGGTGGCCCGTTTGGATCATTGTAAAAGAAATTTCAGGTAAAAATAATTTATGTAAGGAGATCTAGAGGATATTTTCTTATTAACTCACCAAGGGAGGCCAGAGGTTGGACTTATGGCCTGTTTGGCACCCAAATTTTTTGAGGATAAACCAGGTTTATCCCCATGTTATCCTCGTACCAAACATGGCAATGAAGAAACAGAACCACTAAGGTCACTCACTTCACTCGCCTTTGGGTTGAGTCTTCTGTCTCTCAAGAACGGATATATGGGGCGTGCTGCGGTGGCCACGGGCAGGACTGAATTCGTGAGACACAAATAATTTCTATGAAGTGATTTTTCAAAGGAATTGAAAATAGTAATTTATTTTTTTTGGGAAACTCAATTTGTTATTTGATTCCGTAAATTATTTTCCAAGAATGCTTTCGGTCATTTGTTTGCCACAATGTTGTGTTTCAGAACTAATTAGGAGGTGTGAAGCAACATATATTTTGCCTAAGCTAATTTTTATGCTTACTTTCGTGTTCATCATCCCACAACATCATGTAATACGATGTTTTCTTAAAACAGAACTTTTATAAATTACAATTTGAAATTTTAAGAGGCATTGATAATTGCAAATGAAAATAATTAAAATTGTAAATAAAGTACCGCAGAAATGGTGTTGGCCATGTGCTCTCTCTCTTTTTCCGGTCACCATAAGCGATGTTACTAGGTTGACAGATGGCCTTCTGCATGGCTTCCAAGTTCTTCCAAGGACTTGATGTGATAATCAGGTTTTTAGTAAAGTAGATATATATTAGTTATAATATTATTGTGAATATGAGAATAAAAATACATGTATATTAATTATTATATCTCCCTTCTTCCTACGTAACCAGTATCTAGCTACCAAGGTAGGACTTCTATTTTTGACCAAAATCTCCTCCTCTTCCTCTCTCTCTACGTAATCCTCATTCCCCTCCACCGTTAATCTCCTTCCGCTCTCATCTTATATTCTGTTGTTACCGGCCGCTCCATCGTCTTCTTCCCTCTTCACGCACCAGACGCTCTCCTTTTTTTCCCCGAGTCGCGTCTGCCTGCCTCCTTTCCGCTGCGCCAGCTCGGCCTTTAGTCGTCGTCGCTTCCGTCATCCGTCGCGCCCTCTGCCTTCTTGCCCGTAGACGTTTCTCGCCGCCCTCACTTGCATGGCCGCCGCAGACGTCATCATCCCACCTTGCAGCCGCACACCCTCCCGCGCTGACCGGGCATGCCAGTGCTGGGCCGCCATCTTCTCGCGCGTCGCCTGCTCGACCAGCCGCCATGCATCCTTCCCCTTCAGCCTCCGGTATCCCCCTCTCTTTTCTCTCTCCTGTCCATCGTTTCTCTCTCTCTCTCGCTCTCTCTTATTCACCGGCATAGTAATCTCTTGATATCTCTTTTATCTTATTATTATTATTATCTTTTCCTCCTCTATTTGGCAGATTCTACCCGGTTAATTTCACCTCAATTTTCTTTGTCGCCGGTACTCACCATCCAACAAAATTCTTCTTGGATTCGATTAGTTTTCGGCGAGACTGTTCGGGTAGGCATCTCAACTATCTCTTATCATCTTAAATATATTAATTAAGGCACTAAAATATGATTAGTTAATTTTGGTTAAAAATATATTTAGTTAGTTAAATGACTTAATTTATTTATGTACTTGGTATCGATTAGAAGTTAATTTAGATGTTTATGCTTAGGTAATTTATTTATGTTAATATAAATGATATCACGTTAAATTAGAGTGAATGAATATTTTATTTATGTAGCATGCTCTAGTATATTATGTCCTCGTATATATATGTTTGGATTCATTCTAATAAAAAACCTTAATTGTTATGAGTAAATTACAAAGGCATTTAGAGTACTCGATGTAAGTAGATTGTAATTGTTTAATGTTATTAATTGTATGGCATATTAATTCATAATTGATTGTATGATAGTTGTATCACTTGGTTAGTTGTGCATTAGATTGGTTAGTCATGACTTAACATGCACATAGGTGAAGTTGTAATATTTTTAATTATGTCATTGCATAAGGTTGCATATAGTTGTGCTTTGTGTTTAGGTTGTTATTTACATGTCTGATTTGATTAATCAGTGTATGTCTGAATATTATATGCTTTCAACTTGTGAGATATAGTTGATGCAGTGTGCTGCATTCTGTGATGTAATTGCACTTCATCAGACTATGGTTAGTGGCCCGTGGGCAGCGGATGAAATAGAATAGTCCGGAGCATCTTTTGATCCCGGATACTGTGGTTTATCTTAAGTACACCTCTGCATAGATGTACTATGGGATCTAGCTTACTATATGTTACATTCTACTATATGGTAAATCTGATGCTAGTCCTGTAACATAACTACAATGTCTAAGTGAAGCATGAGGTTTACTCAGAGCAATGATTTAGTTTTGTTTGCGTTATGACATGTAGATTAGTAAGTTATTACATTTAATTCATCTTTCATGATAGGTCTGTATGGTAGGTGCATGTAGAGAAATACTAGTAGTATCTTGTCTTGGTTAAAGTAGTATGCATTTAGAAATCATGTTAATCGATTTAATGGGTAGAAAAGGCATAATATTTGATTAATTGAATCTTGATATTAGCTTTAATTATAGTTGTTATAATCTGATTTTTGTTTGGGCTTTATATCTTTATTATCAGTAGGACTTGTTTAGTATAATGGGATGGTTGAGTGTAAGTCCCACTGGGTATATGTGACTCACCTCTTCTATTGTTAATATTTTTCAAGATTACAGCTTTAGCGCAGTAGAAGCGTAGTGGTGTTTTGGAATTAGAGGAGTTAGTTGATTATTTGTTTAATGTTGATCTTTAAATTATAATTTCATAGAGACGGTTTAGATAGAATTATTGGAATTATTTATTAGATTCGATATTAGAGTTTTGCTCTAAACCGATGTACTTTTAGGGGTTAGTTACCCGGTTATGGTGTCGGATTATCTTCCGCTGTGCATGTTAAAATCCGGGTCGTGACACTCGAAGAGAAATGGAGTGGGCAAATTGTTTCAATATTTTTTCCTCTTAAAACGTCCACCAATGAGGAAGTGACACGTTGGATTGTTGCTGATAGATGACCACGTGGCAGTCGAGAATAATAAAACAAAGTGAAGAAGAAGAAGAAGAAGAAGAAGAAGAAGAAGAAGAAGAAAGGCGGTGTGATTTTTATTACATCCCTGCATTATACTAATACCCAGAATGGCATATTCTTTCTTCTCGCCGCCTCTGATTAACTGTATTTGCGTCTATACCCGCTGTATGCATGCACCTCTGTTACGCCCAACAGAAACAGTGTTTTCTTGTGCTGCTTATGTTGGAACTTACGGGGTGTTTGGTTGCATGATAATGAAGGTTTTTGTTTTAATTTTTAAAAATTGTAAGAAAACTTGTTAAAAGAGGTGTTTGGTAACCATGATAATTTTATGTTTTAAAAGTGATTTTCTTCTTAAACAAAAAAAGAGGGGGTGTTTGGTTGCATGATAATTTTTTGTACACTTTCATGGTAAAAAATTGTATTAAAATAAAAAGTGAACCAACTCATGACATAAAATTATCATGTTTGGAGGGATGTGATTACAAAAAAGAGTAACTACCACACATGACCAAACAAAGTGGGGGACCACAAGAAAAAAGAAAGAGGTGAGACCCTCTTTTTTTGTTTAAGAAGAAAATCATTTTTAAAACATAAAATTGTCATGGTTACCAAACACCTCTTTTAACGAGTTTTCTTACAATTTTTAAAAATTAAAACAAAAACTTTCATTATCATGCAACCAAACACTCCATTAACGTTTTTCAACGTGGTCAATAAATAGGAATTAAGTTACATAAATATTCTCTTTTTAACATGACATTGATGTACGTAAGTATTTGAATTAAAGAGGAGAAGAACTAATAGGGGAAGAGAAGAAAGAGGCAAGAGCCTTCTTCTATATACGAATGCTTCAACGGAGAAAAGTTCCTGTAAACAATGTTCCTGGGAGTCTGAACTCCTCCGGCTGAATCACATTCCTTCAATTTTTAGGTGCCAACTTCAACGTCCTCTCACAGGCTTTCCACCGTCTGCTTAATTAGCTGCTCTCCTACTTTCTAGTTAGTCCTTATTAATATTTTCAATGTTTTTAATTCCTAATGCCATGTTTGGTAACACTATTAGACATCTCTATCATTATTAATTTTAAAATTGATATTGTTGGTAATCACCTCGAAGTGTTTGACTCATAGTAACAATTTTAAAATTTGTAACGTAAACAACACATGTTATGTAATACAAGTGTCAACTTGTATCAATTTTGATATTGATATTCCATCTTCTAGAAATATCAATATCAATACTAATATAGTATCATTTTTGATACTCTAACCAAACAGGCCATAAAGTAATTAGTACTTATTAACATTTTTCAATGCTCTTAGTTCCAAAAGCTTAATTAGGAGATGGGTGTTGCGGATATCTTACATAGTCTACCTGACAAGAGAAGCTTTGTGTGCAAATGCCAGCAGCACCCTGCCATGCTTGGGTAGTGAGGGCACTGAACAAAATCTCAGCTTTTTATTTTTATTTTTTTGCGGGATCTATCTCAGATTAGGTTCGAGATCAACTTACTCTAAGCCTAATCTTGACACAAAATATATCATTTGCAGGCAGTTGAGGCAAATTCGGATCAAGATATCAATTCACGTAGATCGCAAAATAGAAATGCAAATTTGCGTTTGGCTTTTGTAGGTTTGATCATTTTTCTGTCTTAATTAACCTTCGACGGGCCTTTTACATTTCAATAAATCTCTTAAAAATAAGTCCTGTGGTTTAACTTTCTATTGTTCATACCTAATCTCTGTATAGAGGGTAGAAATGATGTGAATGATATATTCTCAAGTGAACACAAAATTAATCATTATTGTAGCATCTTGTTCGAATAAAGTACTTTTTTGACCACAAACTAAGTGGTTAGACATGATAAATTGAGTTATTCTTACAAACATATGTCATTGTAACAAAATTTGTTAAAAAGAGTGTTTGATAATTATTAAAATTTATGTTTTAAGAGAGATTTTTTTTCTTAGAAAAAAAGAGAGGTGAGAGCCTCATTGTTTCCTTGTGGTCTGGTCTCCCACTCTTTTTAGTTATATATTGTCTTCCACTTATTTTTTATCGTCTCTCTCTCTCCAAACATCACAATTTTATATCTTTGGCTGCCCAGCCAGATAGATTCAACCCCATATATATATATTAAAGGTCACCCTACCATAAATCAGCCTGAAAATGCCCAGAATCGGTGGTGCTTTTAAAAGAAATCAGGGAGGATCGGCTATTTTTAAGAGAGAGCTCCTCCAATCAGCCTGATTCTTATTTTTAGGTGTGGGTATCAGTTGTTTTCTTAGAGGTGAGATTAGTTGCTCATTAGAGTTCATATTTCAAGTAAAATTGAGAACAAAAGGGTCTGATCTCTCCCCAGATCAGCTAAGTATTACAGTCAACTGAAGAATCCGGCGTGGTTCTCATTTTCCTTGGAGGTCAACACAACAGTGGATAGGGTGGGGAACCCATGTACTGGGAGTGGACTGCAAGCAGCAGTGGAGGCACTGATGAGATGACATTATTGGGACAGCACCACCACTGCCCACTTTCCACCTGCTTTTTTTCTTGCTTGCTGCTGCAGCTCAAGAACTGGTGAAGGATGTCAATGCTGGGAACAACCACTCAGCATCTCCTGACAGTTTTTTTTTTTATGTGAGATGAGATGATCTACCTCTAGGGTCCCTCTTGTCAAGCATGTGGAAGACAGCATCCAAGTCACTGCTAATCATTTACCTGGACTTCCCATGTGATGTGGGCTCTACACATATGCATCAATTCAGAGGGGCAGGTGGGGAGAAGAAGTAATGGGAGTGCCAGCTCTGTCACAGTTCCCTGAGGGGAACATCTCTCTTCATCACTGTTTGCTTAAAGGCTTGATGCTGCTGCTGCTGCTGCTTCACTGCTAGACCATGAGTAGAAGATTAGGATTGCTTGGGATTGTACTTAGCTGATTCACCTACTCTGGGGGCTGTTTCATGTTGTTTTTTTATTTTTGAGATTATACATCACATCTGATATTACTGTATCTGACTAAAGTTATCAAAATTGGTGTCATATCACTTTCAATATTTTAACAAAATGGGCCCTTAAATAATGGAATTTTACACGGCAATAGAATAGACCACCAAGAAAGATTATCTCGACCTGTTCTGAGCCAAGATTGTTGAATTTTATAGCTTGAGCTTGCTTCTATTTGTAGAAATCCTTTTCAAGCATGGGGATCAGTGATGGAGATTGAACCAGAGTTTTGAGAGTCTGATAGTAAACTACCTTTGGCACATCTAAAACTACACCATGCTCGATTCCTTTGCTCAGATACGGCTATGCCTGTATTGTGATCCGGAATGATTAATGATCTGACACTCGGCATGCCAAGTTTGGTCACCGTAAAGAGCAGTTAGAACTTGATGTGGTATTATCTGTGGTATTATCTGACCCCCCCCAATTGCTAGTGGGGTGTTTGGTTGCATGATAATTTTTTGTACGCTTTCATGATAAAAAATTGTATTAAAATAAAAAGTAAACCAACTCATGACATAAAATTATCATGTTTGGAGGGATGTGATTACAAAAAAGAGTAACCACCGCACATGACCAAATAAAGTGGGGGACCACAAGAAAAAAAAAAGGTGAGACCCTCTTTTTTTGTTTAAGAAGAAAATCACTTTCAAAACATAAAATTGCCATGGTTGTCAAACACCTCTTTTAACAAGTTTTCTTACAATTTTTAAAAATTAAAATAAAAACCTCAATTATCATGCAACCAAACACCCCATAATATATGTTTTTTTATTTATTTTTTTATGTCTGATCTTGGATCATGGATGATTGTCTGGGTCAGCTGCAGAATATATTCTGACCAAAGCCAGCTGCTCAGACCCCACCCTGATCCTATGAACCTCATACATAATCTCTCTCTCTCTCTCTCTCTCTCTCTCTCTCATGAATGATACAGTACTGGTTATGTTATTCTCATTAGTTTATCTAATTTGGTGGCAGCTCAACCACCACACATATGATCGATAAGCCATGGGACACAGACGTATATAAGCACAACCATCACAACATGTAATTAACCTTTGATAGCAGGGGGAGTAGTGAAAATATTCGGCTCATTTACGAGTTAACATATTATGGTTTCAATTAATTAAGAATCATTTTATTTTGATTTTGTTTTTATTCCGATTTCGTTATAGGAATCGAAATTGACTTACATAAACCTCAAAATATATAGATGCTAGATGTTATTGAATTTTATCTAGAAATATGTCAATAAATCACACACAATCACTCAGATCTGATTTGATATCTTTAAAGCTTTATTTTTATTTTTTATTACTTCATATAACAAGTTTTATAATCTATTTTCTTAATTCAATCTTTTTGGTGTCGTATACTAACATTGTATCAGAATCGAAAAAACAAAAAAAAAACAAAATAGAAGTGCACGTGCCGTCGGGAGGCCTGTGGGCCCGACCTGCACGTGATGGCATGCGCCTGGCCTAGCGGGTCGGGGGCGTTGCTTCGAAGGTGCCTACAAATTGTTGAAATTGCACATATCCCTCAAGAAGTGCATATCTGTACATATACTCTTAGCAGCCTTCAGACGAAGGGTTTTATGCATAGATAGCTGCATCTGTACGTATACTCTTTCCCAACAAGTACCTATCCATATGGATACTCTAACAACCACAAAAAAATGACAGCTCCAACATTGAGAGTCAATTATTTTTTCTTGTATAGTTAATGCATTTTCCATAAGAAATACTAGCATCGAGTATGAAAAATAATATCAATATATAAATAATAGTGTATCCAAACAGGCCGGCCCCTTGGTAACACCATTTTTCACCCATCAGCAGCTCTGATGAAAGTTTTGTGGGAAGTGAGGGCTTGGGGATATTTAAGGGGAGAGTTGCGCGAGAGTGAAAAGAAAAAACATTATTTTGTGATATATATATATTTATATATATATATAGAGAGAGAGAGAGAGAGAGAGAGAGAGCGCATAGCATAGTATATCTCCCACGGTACATGCTAGTTAATTTTCAAAGATAGTAATTAAAGAAAATTACATGAACATAGACACACATCAATTAACAAAAAAAATAGAGGCATAAGCACCGCTATTTTTCTAGACAGCTTATCCCGTCGGACATTCAGCTTATAGAATCGTGCTCAAGTTTACATAGTTATATTTTCAAATATATATATATATAATATATCACAGGCCGAAAAGAGAGGAGGCCAGCAAGTCCAGGTGGATCTCTCCAATTTGTATATGTAAATAAATATATATATAATAGAACTCTGGTGAAGAAGCTAGGGTTACTCTCATTGGATCTATTTGACCAATCTAGAACAAGTCATAAATTGATCTTCCTCCGCTGATGATCGATGAGGGGTTAGAATTGACCAGATTGACAAATCATATAAAATAGGATTTTTGATTGCACAATAAAACTATTTTTCCTGTACGAAAACATATATCCGTGACAAATTAATTAAGAATATTAAAAGAGATGCTTGTGGATCACCATAAAGGACATAATTTTATAATTTTTATATATAGTTGCACATGTCTCTCACCCTTGTTATTATTTCTCACCAGGCACCTTGAGATTTTATGCATGTCTCAAACTATCTCGGATTTTATTTTGCATCCAAACATGCCATAAAATCATCACTATCATCTTCGTCGACGTCTAAGTTCGGATGGATAATCCATCCAACGTTGTAATGCTAGAAACAATCAAAAGCTTATTTATTTGGTTCTTGTCTCATTTGGACTAACGTGGATGGTGTCCTCTTTTATTATTTTTTTATTTCAGAAAATATGCTGGATTAATTACAGCTAATTCTGATCGGACTAAGGTAGTTTTGAGGTTTTGGGATCTATTGTCTAATGGGTGCTTGGTTGCATGATAAGCTAAGTTTTTACTATAGTTTTGCATTCTTTGAAACAAAACTAGTTAAAAAACTGGTTTAGCAACCATTACTTCCTTTCAAAAAAAAAAAGGAACGATTAAAAATCTACCTTGTCAAAGAGATTTTTTTCTTGGACAAAAAAAATAGGTAAAACCCCTTTGTTATCTAGTGATTCTCCGCCTCTCTTGGTCACAGAGGGCGCTCACTCTTTTCTTTCTTTCTGTTTTCTCGTGTCCTCAAACATGACAGATTTATATCATTACCTAGCTTATACTTTATTTTATTATAATTTTTTATCGTGAAGGTGTATTAAAATTTATTGTGCTACCAAACACCCCATGATATTTTACCCTTTCTATAATTAACACATATGGCATACATAACCTTTTCCTGAACATCCATGTCATATTCTCCTGTTTTCTCTGGGAGCTTTCTCTGTCATCTTTTGCCACCTTAATTAATTCTCAGCACCTGCCCCTCTTCAACTCTATGAAAGCTTTTCCTGTTCATCATCATTTACACCTTTTCTTTTCCTTAGCTTGTCATTCACTCCGTGTAACACCCACCCCTCATTTCCTGGTCCAAGAGCCTCACAATCTTGGTCCATCTTATCAAATCCTTGCAGAAATACCCCTGATTTTATTTTTGTTGTCATAGTCAAGATTCCATTGTGTGTTTTATAACCATGAGAAGAGCTCTCCTATCTCTTCTTTCTCCAACCTTGAGTTCTGTTGAAAAAGGAACCCTAAAACAGTTATCATCAAAATCTTACACTTTTCATACCAACATCTTTTCAACCATCCATACAAACAACTCCTTTCCATACCAAGATCTTAATTATAGGGTGTGGTTGCTTGGATTCATGCCCGGAACAAAGTGTGGAATGGTATTTATCTCTCTCTACTCTTCAAAAAATACAGATCTTGTGATAGTTGATGTTCTCTGTATATGATATCTTTCTCTCTCCGTGGCTTTTAAATATTGGGAGAGAGAAGATATGAGATTAATCTACCTCTTTCTTAGCTTCCTTAAAAAATTGAAGTTGATCACTGCAATCTAAAAGTCAAAGAGGCAAGATGCATTTGTATAAGATCAAATTCTCTTTCATAATCTCAATCAAATGTATTCCTGATTAAATTATATATTACAGCCTAAACATTAAGATGGTTGCAAATGAAGGGGCATAAGATGCTCTGCTGCTTCTTGTTCAGTGGTTGCAAAATTCCCTGTTGCTCTATCTATTGCCGGAAGCAAGCTTCACCTCCACTCTCGATCAATGAAGAAATTTAGCGTCTACACCCTTGGTATTTTTTATTTAATGTATATCAGCCATTTAGCTTCCTTGTATTTGCAGGTATTATGCTCTTGTTGAGGATCGCGGTAGATATCACTGATATAGTGCGGAACTAATATACCGACTCTGCAAAGAATAAATAAACAAAATATATACGAGAAGTAGAGATAGAGAGGAGCACACCGGGATTTACGTGGTTCGGAGGCGATAAGCCTTCCTACGTCCACGGGCGAAGACGAACGACTTCCACTATATGAGAAACAAGTACAAAGGATGGAGAATCTCTCAAGACCCAAAGCCCTTTACACCCTCAAACTCTCTCTATGATATCTCCTAAGAGAATACAAGAAATAGAGAGAAGAAGAGAATAGGGTGGTGATGGCTCGCTCTTGCTAGCTTGGCCTTGTCTTGCTTATGTGTTATGTTTCTCCCCCTCCTCATGCCTTTATATAGAGGTGGTAAGAACTCTCTAGATTTGGCTAGAAGATACCTTTTTGGGATATCTCTAGAAAATATCTAAGCACTCTAGATGTGCCTAGAAGATACTTGAGCACATTGGATGTGCCTAGAAGAGTCCGGAAGATTCTTAAGTTGACCAAGTCAACCTTCACAAATCTCCACCTTTGGCTTGGTCAACTAGAATAGTGTTCGTCTTCTCCAACCCCTGAGGGTACCTTCAAGTCTTTGTGAATACCAATTAAGTTCAAGCAATGCTTGAACTTAGCACTGGAAGAGGTTTTGTTAACATGTCTGCTTTGGATTGTCTTCGTACCAATCTTTTTGATATTGATCTCTCCTTGAGAAATAATATCTCGAATAAAATGGTACGACATCAATGTGCTTTGTCCTCTCGTGATACATCCGATCCTTAGTCAAGTGGATGGCACTTTGACTATCCTGATAGACAGTAGTCACATTCTGATATGAATTAAGCTCGCAGAACAGACCTCTTATCCATATACCTTCCTTTACTGCCTCTGTAATTGCCATATATTCTGCCTCTGTGGTAGATAATGCAACAGTAGGCTGTAAGGTGGCTTTCCAACTAACAGCACATCCTCCAACTGAGAAAATATATCCGGTGAGAGATCTTCTTTTATCAAGGTCACCTGCAAAGTCTGAATCAACATAGCCTGCTAAATTATCACCATTTCTCTTAAACACTAAACAAGTGTCGATCGCCACGGAGATATACGAAAATCCACTTTACCGCATGCCAATGTACTTTACCCGGATTTGCCATATATCGACTAACGACACTGCATGTGAAATATACGGACGAGTACATACCATAGCATACATCATCTTGCCAATCGCACTCGAGTATGGTATCTGTGACATGTACTTTTCTTCTTCTGAAGATTGTGGTGATAAAGAAGCTGAAAGTTTGAAATGAGCAGCTAGTGGTGTAGCAAGCGGTTTTGCATCCCACATGCCAAAGCGCTTAAGTACTTTCTCAATGTACTTAGCTTGAGTAAGATGTAACTTACTTGCACTTTGGTCTCTCTGGATCTCCATGCCGAGAATCTTCTTAGCTGCTCCCAGATCTTTTATCTCAAACTCACTGCTGAGTAGTGATTTTAGCTTGTTGATATCAGACATTTCTTTTGCTGCAATTAACATGTCATCTACATATAGCAGCAAGTAGATAAAAGAATTTTCTGATAATTTCCTGAAATAAACACAGCTATCAAATTTACTTCTATAGTAACCATGTTGTACCATGAATGAATCAAATCGCCTATACCACTGTCTAGGAGATTGCTTCAAACCATATAAAGATTTCTGAAGCAAACAAACATGGTCTTCTTTTCCTTTAACTGTGAAACCTTCTGGTTGCTGCATATAAATTTTCTCTTCAAGTTCACCATGGAGAAAAGCAGTTTTTACGTCCATTTGCTCTAACTCCAAATCATAAGAAGCAACTAGAGATAGCAATATGCGAATAGAGCTATGTTTAACAACAGGGTGAAAAAACATCATTATAATCAATACCTTCTACACGACTATAGCCCTTTGCAACTAACCTTGCTTTGTATCTAGTTCCTTCATCACTTGAAGTGTCTTCCTTTTTCTTGAAGACCCATTTGCGACCCAACAATTTTCTTTTCTTTGGGAGCCTTTCACTAACTCCCAAGTCCGATTCTTATGAAGAGACTCGATCTCTTCTTTCATAGCAAATAGCCACTTATTCGCATCCTTACGAGATATAGCATCCGAAAATGTGGAAGGCTCATTATCATCAAGTGTTTCTACTGAGATAAAGCATAAGCTACCATATCTGCATAGCTATATCTCAATGGTGGCCTAATATCTCTTCGTTGCTGTCTCGGGCAAGAGAATATTGTTGTAGTTGTGGTGCTTCCTCCATGTTGTTCATCAGTGCACTGAGTTTGGGAAGATTTCGAGGTGAACTTGTAGTTTCTAACTCCACCTTCTTCGTAGTACTCCCCGTAAAATCTACATTCTCGTGGAACAAAATCCTTCTTTGGATAAAGTAATGTAGATTCATCAAAAGTGACATTCCTTTCAATCATAAATTTAGGAGATCTTGGATCAGAACACCATAATCTATATCCTTTAACTCTGAAGCATAACCAAGGAATATGCACTTCTTTGCCCTCGGTTCTAATTTACCATTATCAACATGAACATAAGCGAGGGCAACCAAAAACTCTTAAGTCGAATAGTCTGAGGATTACCCGACCATACTCTTCCTTGGAGTTTTAAAATCAATAGCGGAGGCTGGAGATAAGTTCACCAAATAACAAGCCGTGGACACGTTCGCCCAAAAGTCTTTGTTAAGACCCGCATTTGATAGCATACAACGGGCTCTCTCAAGAAGTGTTCGTTCATTCTTTCGCAACACCATTCTCGTTCGAGGTGTATATCTAACTGTACGGTGCCTAACAATACCTTCATCTTTGCAGAATTCATCAAACTCTGTGGAACAGAATTCAAGCCCGTTATCTGTCCTCAGCCTTTTAATTTTCTTCCCAGTTTGATTTTCAACTAAAGCCTTCCATTGCTTAAAATGCTTAAACACATCACTCTTTTGCTTAAGCATAAACACCCAAACTTTCCTTGAATAATCATCAATGAAAGTTAGAAAATAACGAGCACCACCTTTTGACGGGACTTGAGAGGGACCCCAAAGACCAGAATGAAGATAATCAAGAGTGCTTTTGATTACGTGAATTCTTTGTTTTGAAGCTCACCCTTTTCTACGCTTCCCGAAAATGCAATGCTCGCGAGAATTCTACCTTACCGGTATGTCAGGCCACAAAGCAAACCTCTTTGACTTAATAGGGTCATTCCCTTCTCACTCATATGTCCCAACCTCATATGCCATAATTTGGTCAGATCATCTTCTGACATAGAGGTGGATGCAGCAGCTGCGGCACCAGTAACAGTAGTGCCCATAAGGGTGTATAAACCTCCAGATCTTTTTCCTTTCATCAGAACAAGGGATCCTTTGCTGATTTTTATAACTCCACCTTCAAATTTGAGTACTTACATCCATTTTCATCTAGTGTACCCAAAGAAATAAGATTTTTCTTCAAGTCGGGAACGTACGACATTTGTCAATGTTCTAATAATGCCATCATACATTTTGATCGGATGTGCCAATCCCAACCTTGTCTTGCATGGAGCATCATTTCCCATCAAGACAACTCCACCATCTTGACTCATATGTGGAGAAAAAAATCCCGATTAGGGGTCATATGATACGAGCATCCGGAATCTAAGATCCAATCATCTTTGGATCGTATGGCTTGTACGGATAGAACATAATCTTCGGACTCTCTTTGGCAACACTAGCCTCTGATGAAGTTTCACCTTTGGAAGACTCTTTCTTGTCTTCTTTTAAATTCTTTCTCTGGAGTTTCCAACAATCAGCTTTAATGTGACCCTTCTTGTGACAGTAGTTGCAAATCTTACTTTTGGTTCTTGACTTAGATCTGGATTCACCATGATTTTTACCAAATTGATTTCTTTCTTTTGGTCTTCCTCTGACAAGAAGACCCTCAGATTGATGTCCTTCTGAACTACCACTAGTCATATCTTTATCCATCAATTCTTTCGAGAACAAAGAAGATTTTACATCTTCAACAGAGATAGAATCTCTACTATATAGCATAGATTCTCGAAAAGTCTTATATGACGGCGGTAGAGAACAAAGCAAGAGCAAGGCTTTATCTTCTTCGTCTATCTTCACATCACTACTTTCTAAATCTATCAGGATAGAATTGAATTCATCAAGATGTGATTTTATAGACATACCTTCTGCCATCTTGAGCATGAAGAGACGCTGCTTCAAATATAGCTTGCTAGTCAGAGACTTCGTCATATACAACGACTCCAATTTCAACCATAATGCGGCCGTTGTTTTCTCATGAGTGACTTCTCGTAGGATTGCATTAGACAAGCTTAACCGAATTGAAGCCAGTGCCTTCTCATCAAGCTCTTGTTTCTAATCATCAGACAAAGTGGGTGGCACCTTCTCCTTCACAACCAGAGCGTTCTGTGCCCCTTGATGGGTTAGGAGTGCTTTCATCTTGATCTGCCATAAATTGAAGTTGATGCTCCGGTTCGAGACTTCTCGATATCAAACTTTGCAGACATCGTGCTTTTCCAAAAAAAATATCAATGAATCTTAACCTGGCTCTGATACCAGTTTGTTGAGGATCGCGGTAGATATCACTGATATAGTGCGGAACTAATATACCGACTCTGCAAAGAATAAATAAACAAAATATATACGAGAAGTAGAGATAGAGAGGAGCACACCGGGATTTACGTGGTTCGGAGGCGATAAGCCTTCCTACGTCCACGGGCGAAGACGAACGACTTCCACTATATGAGAAACAAGTACAAAGGATGGAGAATCTCTCAAGACCCAAAAGCCCTTTACACCCTCAAACTCTCTCTATGATATCTCCTAAGAGAATACAAGAAATAGAGAGAAGAAGAGAATAGGGTGGTGATGGCTCGCTCTTGCTAGCTTGGCCTTGTCTTGCTTATGTGTTATGTTTCTCCCCCTCCTCATGCCTTTATATAGATGTGGTAAGAACTCTCTAGATTTGGCTAGAAGATACCTTTTTGGGATATCTCTAGAAAATATCTAAGCACTCTCTAGATGTGCCTAGAAGATACTTGAGCACATTGGATGTGCCTAGAAGAGTCCGGAAGATTCTTAAGTTGACCAAGTCAACCTTCACAGCTCTCTTGTGCTTTTTGTAGCTATTTGCCTAATGGGGTCTTTGGTTGCACTACAAATTGACCTTTTGTTATAATTTCATGTTTTTCTTTAACAAAACTTGTTAAATGAAGTGTTTGGCGACCATTAGATTTTTTGTTTTTAAATAAAATTTTGTCTTGAATAGAAAAGAGGTGACCCATGATCTCCCACTTAGTGGAGCAATAAGACATTGGTTTAGTGTACATAAAAAGAGTTAAAGGTGTGAAAAACAGAGGTCATTTCAAGAGAACAGAGATAAATATAGTTGTAAAAACATGTTTTTCTGACTTTACCAGTATTGTAAATAATATGCTTTTGGAAAATAAGGGCACAATTTCCACTCATTCTGATTTCCGGCTCAAGAAACTGTGAAAGCTAAAAAGTGCTTGATAGTACCCTAACTGAAGATGATAAATTTCTTATCAGAAAGAAAAAGAAAGATGAAAGAACCACTTAATCATGAAATACATTTTTTTTTGAAAAAATGGGTTGTTTGATTATCTATTTTATCACCCAATCCACCCATTTTTCAAGACACAGCAAAGGAGGGTTTAAATATGTCATTAGAATATTTTTAAAGGGATCTCAGAGATAAATAATAATTGTATATCAATGCTGAACGTAGAAGAGATAGATTAAAATTATAGTGGTACAACTGTATAGGTAAAGGACCTTAAATTAAACCATAATAGTCATATCCTTATTTTATGAGCTCTCCACAGATGTTCTTGACACATATCTTGGACTCTCACCCAGTTTGATTATGTCTGAAATTCATTGACCTTATATATATATATATGAATTACCCAAGATGTCTAAACATAATATATATTTTTATAAAATCTAAAATATGGTGGTTTATACGTACCCTTAGAATTAAGAATCGGCAGCCCCCAATGGCATTATATTTTAAGAATTATTTATTACAATACCTTTAATGGTCTTACCTTTATATCCTGCAGATATATAATAACCTCAGTTGCGTAATTGTCCCATAAATGTAAGACGAGAGAAAGATATGTAGGGAGAAAAAAAAGTAGAATAAAGGGTTCTTTTGGGTAAGTTAATGAGGGGTCAAGTCTTATAGACTTGAGAGCAAACGGTAGCTGGATTTTTAATCAAAATTTTTGACGGAAATTAAATATCATATATATAGAGATGATATATTTTTTTCTAAGATGTCGAGATAAAAAAAACAACTAATTGATGGAGGTGGTGCTAATTAATGTACAAGTACGTAGGGATGTGCACCATTCAGTTTGTTTTTTAGACCATTATTCTTTCAAAAACTCATTCAAACCAAGTATTCAGGTTGAATCAAACTGGAACAATTCGATTCATATTAAGACCTGAAAATAGATAAACTATTCAATTATAAATATTAGTTTATCATATTATAAATATTATCTTGACTCATTCATATTAAATAGTTTGATCCGATTTGATTCAATTCAGAAGCTTTCTAAATCAGTTGAACCAAACTGATGGCTCAAACCAAACAGTCGTCTGGTTTAGTGAGACACCCCTATGCACAAGTAGGGATGTTTGATGTCAATATAGATTTTATTTGATTTAGATGTTATTCTATTTAATTTTAGTATATATTTATATTTTTAAAATTTTATCATAAAAACTCATAAAAAATATTTTTATCATACGGATATTGTTAATATAACTAAATTAAATTAATATTTTAATTTAATTTAAGTTATTATATTTATCGTTTTAGTTTAATTTGAAGGGTCCTCAGAGGTCATGCCTCGGACTCGAATATATGCTGCAGCAATTATATTTGACAATGTAATCAAAAGAAAATAACTCCTAACATACATCAGTTTAGAAATAGAAACGATAACAATAAATACTATCTATTAACTCTGTTGAATCTATTTAAAATATCATCATGAATTTGCAATCTAAATAACTCAAGTATCAATATAAAATATGAAACGACCATTTTTTATGATTTTGTGCTAAATCTTATTAACTAAAAATGTTAAGATTTGAGTGAGACAGATGGACTCAGTAGGTTCTCCATAACAGCTCTTACTTACCAACACTATCAAATATCAAGCATGCATATTCATATCATATATTATGTTCACAAACACGTATATATGATATCATAAAAATAATCATAAATTCAATTTCAATTTCTATCTGGGTCGAATATACATATCATGTTGTCATTTTCTCTTAATCAGATGGCAACCCTAACTTCATGCTAAACACTAATTGACTTTCAACCATATGAGCCATCCTAATTCTAATAAACATATGATCGAGACAACTACACAAATTAAAAGCAATACTTCAAGTATACTCGTGACTTTCAAACAAATTATCATACTTTACAAGACACACATACCAAAATTTTCTAAAGACTCATGTCAAGACATATGGAAGTATGACTTGCACATATGTCAACTTACTTATGTCTTTTCTTCCACAAGTTACAAGAGTTTTCATCATGTTAACAATATATAACATGCCAAACTAATTGAGTTTAAGAAAGAATTCATATTAGAGACTCTAATATTTAAGACGCCATAAATTCTCTTTTTCTAAATGCATGAGTGCTGGAAACATGTACCAAGTCATATTTGTTGCTAAATGTCATATAAGTAGTTAATTTCATTTCTTTTTCAAGCATATTCACATGATTGTTGGTATTTGCCATCTTGCTTTCACGCATCACACATATAAGCACTTACACCATATCTAGACTAGACGTAGAGTGCATCTTGATAGTGATGCATTTAGGGTAAACTGCAACATCCCGAATCGATGGATGCTCCATATTGTTTTAATCCCCACTGTCCATGGGTTTAACTAGATAGTCTAGTGAAGTATAATAACACGTAACATATATTTTGTAAGTTTTCTCATGACAAATTAATTCATATCTTTATTTTATGTACTTATGATGGAATATTTATATCACATGATAATACATAGATGCCATTTTCATAACTACCAAGATATAACTAGAATTTGTTATACATGTCATGTTTTTTATTTTCAATATAAGACCGACATAAACATAACTCATAAACCATGAACTTACTGTTATGATTTATTCATGATTAATACATATAATTTTTAATTCAACTTTCAAATTGTCGCTAAACATGCATATTTGTTTGACATGATATCAATCAATGATAGTAAGTTCAACTAATACATATATACTAGACTTAAATATATAACACTTTTACAAAATGTTGTATTATGCTATCAAGTTGTCATGGAAGTCTAAAATATACTTTTGTCATGAAATCCCACTAAATGTTTAACACATACGCTTATATTTATCATGATAATTCTATGCAAGTTTTTCATATTTATAAAGTCAAAATAGGTAAGTGAGCTTGATATACCTACGTATCACACATGTTGTAATATTAATGATTGATACGAACATAAAGATCTAGACAAATAACTTTAGTTATATACACGACAAATATATCTAAATACATAATCTGACTCTAACCAATAATAAAGACATGATGAAGATAAAATCACATGTAGTAGTCTTGACACTAAACATATACCAAATGTTTTACATATTCTCAAGACTTTCATCAAATATGATTGTTGGAGTTTCCAATCAAATGATTTAATTACATGTGACATCTTGCTAGTAAGTTCATATAATGTGCCCCTTTCACATATGTTGACACGAATGTATCATATAGCCAAAGTTGAGTTCTTTTCTTTTTTATCAAATTATCAACAAATAGTCTCCTAGAACATGATTAAGACATAAGTACAATATAAATTAATTATAACTCATGGCATCTAACATATCTATATGTATTTTAAACTAATATGTACAACAACATAAATGAAAGTAAGTAGAAAGTGCCTACCGATTTGCCAATTTGAATTAATGATCTCTTACGTGTTGGAAGACGGAACATTGAAAATGCATATAATTGGTCAATTTGTTGTTGATTGGGCAACGAGATAGCATCGAGCACTATGGTAGGCGACAATGGTACACACAATGGGAAGTCGACTATGCACAAGGAAGGGGTTGTGCACCACAGTTGATAACGGTGGAGGCATTGAGTATGAACAGAGCGCGACTTTTTTGCATGTGAGAAAAGTTTGTCGGCAACAATCTATGCGGCTATGCAGTCACAGAGAGAATGAAGCACTTCTATGTGTGAAAGAGTGAAATCGGATCAATGCCGATGAAGAGATCAATCAATGTTGCAAGGTGACAAGGTTGGGTGGTAGCAACTTGCCCAAGCTTGCATTGTCATGGCGGGAGGTACCGGTCAATGCTGCAGGAGGCAAGGTAGTAGGAGGTCAACATAGCTTATGCTAGCGGGTTACACGACTAGGAGCAACGATTGGGGTAGCAACGGATCGGTGTGGCTTGCATTGACGAGCTACAAGTCAGGGCATCAAGCTATTGGTTCACGCGGCGATACTACGACAACACAACACAGCAACAAGAGAGAGAGAGAGAGAGAGAGAGAGAGAGAGAGAGAGGAGAGAATGATAGGTCCACGTTTATGTTGTCGAAGAAAGAACTATACAAGAAAGAACGGGGCGAAGAAAGAACAAGATCAATAAGGGAGAGACCACGGAAAGAGATAGAGAGAGATGATATGGGTGAGATAGGGGGAGAGTAGTTGGGCAATTGAGACAGGGTGAGGAGGTGGAGGCCTTAGAAGACCTAATCATCCGAGTTTATTCCCCTTTTACAAATGTTACATTAGAAACCAAACCTATCTATAGTTCAAATCATACCAAATTTAACCAAATTAGTGATTCGATTTGATTTTTGTGTTGAACACCATAAAAAGGATAATACATCCATATAGCCTCTAGTTTATTCAAATCTATATCTTTTTACAATTTTATAAATCTTATATTGTAAATAGTAAAATAAAAGATGTACACACACTCGGCGGATAGTATAAACAAAATCTAATATTCTGATATTTCGATTCGATTTCGATAAAAATTAATGGATTTGAAACTTATTTTTGTATCCTATAAGCTATCGGAATTTATTAGAATTGAAATCAGAATCAGTTGATTCCATTTCTGTTAATCTGATTTCGATAAAAAATAAGTATATATAAATATAATATAATATAATATAATATAATATAATATATATTAATTGATAAAATAATAAAAATAAAGTTTTAAAGAGATTATATCGAATTTTAGTAATTATATGTAAATTATTAACTTATTTTTAAATAAAATTTAATATTTAATATGTATATCATAAATTATTGGATTTGGTTTCGATTCCAATAACGAAATCGGAATTGGATCGAAATCGAAATATAGTGATTCTGAAATTATCAGAATCAGAAACGAAACTCCTTAATCCTTATCGGAACCAGAATCGAATTTTGGTGATTTCGCTACCAAATTTGACTCATTTACAACCCTAGCAGTTAGGGCTCCAATGCCCAACTGTGTTGCAATGAGTAAATGCCCACAACAAGGGGACCTTATTCTCTTTTCACCTCTATAGACACCTCAATACATATCACCACTTCCATATATGCTCTCATCGCGCAATTAAATATATTATTTAAAAAATTTAAATTAGACCCGAGCAAAACTATTATTTAAATGTTGATAAAATAAAGTAATATTAATATTTCTTTTTAATTGATAACATAATCTAAATTATTTATATTTTAACTTAAATATAAAACTTAAATATATTTAATGTTAATTTACATAAAATATAATGTTATTTAATATTTATTTATGTTCTCAATTTAAAAATATCAAAATTATACATTTAATTATACCATATGAGCGCAGATCCGGTCCCAAGGACAACGTGGTGAACGTGGCAACGTGCAACGGCTCCGCCTGGCGCTCGTAGGTGACTGCCGGAGTGACGCCGCTTCTATCGGCGATCCCGCAAGGAACCCGAGGAAGGTCGCGTCAGCCGGCGTCATCATCTCTGGGTCTTTACCAATGGCGTTACAGGGTTTTCCAATTCCCTGTAGTCGTGGACTTCGGCTGCCACAGTGAAGGATATAAGTATAAATACAATATTTATAATGAGTAAAATGAAAACAGTAATAAATTGCTCAGGTGGGGGGAGGTGAGCAAGTCTCAACTCTTTCCGGAATAGCACCGGCAGCGCCAGCAGCAGTGAGGAAGAGGAGGAAGAACAAGACAAGGTTCGTAGCTGGGAGGAGCAGCGGCAGCCACAGAAGAAGACGAAGACGACGGAGCGACAGCAGGAATAGTGGGAAGATGGGAAACCCTGCGAAGTGCTGCCTCGGCATTATCGCCTGCGGCCGAGGTTCTGCCAGCCAGGACGATCCCGTGTCGTCCGAGGTAATTCCAGATACCCCCTTTCTTCGCCCTCTCGATCTACCTGGCGTCTTGGTGTTCTTTGGATGCCTCTGGTCGGCTACTCTCCGTCAATTTCTGCTCGGAGCTGCACCTACTGATGTTGTTTACGCTGTGTTTATGATGGCCAAGTCGTGGCTCCGTCTATACTTTGTCACATTGCTAGTGCTAATTTTCTTGTCTTTCGTGTTTTTTTTTGGTTGTTGTGTTTACTCTTCGGTTCGGTTGGAACAGAAGCGGTAAGGTTCCTGTGACTGAAAGTGATTGGTCCTTGCTCTGTGCTCCACAAAGTTTGCTGGGGGAGTGTGTGAATTCTCTTGAGATCCTACTTTTTACTTTATATTGACATCGGTGTACTGGTCATATCCATCCAGGGTTAACTGTGAAATCCGTTTTTTATTATTTAACACGTTACTCTGGCAGATTTTGTTGTTTCAATCTTGTGTTTTGAGTCGGACTTCCACGTGGTTTTTGCAGATAACTATCTTTCTCTATCCAGGAGACTGCATAACTTTGTTTGAGATCTTCATTATGTGCCTGCAGATGTTATCGAGATCAGTGTTTCTGCGAACATTTGATCACAGTAACTTGGTTAGATTTTGAAAGAATCTCATGAATAAGTACACCTTTTTCACCCAACATTCTGAAACCACGGAAGAAACTGAAGAGGAAACAAGATGCAATCCTCCACCTTTTGATGAGCTAGCTTCTATAAAATTGTAATATTTACAGATGCAACTGACAAAGAAAGACCAACTTTTGTAGTTACTAAGCTGGAATATTTAGACATTGGGCCTTCTTTTTATCAAAAAACTGTGATGTCTGACATATGGACTGCTATCCAAAAGTGAGTATTTGTGTCAGTGCTCCTGTTAGTTGGAGTTGATGCTTTGGGATGCAAGATGCAAGTTGTTTGTTCTCTAATCAATCTAGCTTCTGTAAAGTGGAAATGAGATGTGGTTGTACTTGTCTCAAGGCATGAAGTCATGGATATGGCAAATTGAAATGATCAAAACTCAGGCATTTCCTTGGTAAAGAAATGGTGAGATCAAGATCCATCAAATGTCAGCTTGAGATGAATATCTGCAGGAGTTCTTCTGTATTTGATTATCTTAGGATGTAAGCTTGCAAGTTGCAAGATCCCCCAAGTCCAGTCTATCCTGTCAGCCATTCATCCTTGACTTCCCAAGGATCTCCCCATTCCCAAAAAGGCCTTAAAACATATCATTCAATGCAAGGATAAATTGGGACTCTTTGGTTTAAACTATGATATGGTATATGTTTCCACTTTTACCTCTCGTCATCTATGTCCAGATTCTTCTTCTGATACTTCCATGTGCTCTGTATTTTTTATCATCAGCCAACTGTTAGAAGAATTGAATTTTTGCCAATGAATAGAGTACTTTAAAAATGAAGTTTGATAAAAAATTTCTTACATTAGGATACCTGTTGTAATGGTAAGTTGGCTTAGGATGATGAGTGGTCCATGGTCTTGGCCGCTCCGCAGAGAAGGCTTGGTGCATTGCCACTGTTGGAGGAGTCATGGCAACGGAGAGGATTGCAGGACCAGCAACCATGGGTGGGAATCTTCATGGACGTCCACTGATGCACGCTGGCATGTGATGTCCAGTGTTGCAGGGGTGAGCTAGCTGTGAGGGAGGGGATGCTGTGAGCCTGCTGGTCTGATGGCGAAGATGTGTAGGGGAGGGGAGTGGCCAACACGAGGAAGGGACAGGTTGGACATCCAACTCAGCGACAATTAAGGGTGGTGCAGCATCAGGGAAGCCTGCAGCCTCAGTCAGTCCTGCACAGATGTTTAGATGCTGGAAAGTTGTAGGTTTAAGGAGGCAGGCTGGTGCAGGTGGCACTGCAATTTTCTGTGAGAGGGAAACAAGGAGTAGGGAAGGAGTGTGGGAGGAGAAATCGGAGGAGAGAAAGAGTACAGGAGATGATTTAAGAATTGGGAAGTGAAAGAGAGAGAGAACTCTACTACATATTTTTAAAAAAAACCCAAAAATACATTTAAATTTTAAACATACCAAATTGAACATTATTTCGAGCATGTGTCCTCACATAACTTAAAAAGGAACTATCAACAATAATTAATCTGTGATTGTTGGGACAACTAGTTCAATCATTTGTCTTCTCCAATCCACAATGAATCTCTTATGCGACGGCGACGTTGAGATGGGTCAAACAAGACTTGTGCGAGTGTCTCCCCTTATCTCTCAAGATTTTGTTTTTGAGATCTCTTCTCTCATGTCTTTTGAGACTAATCCGAGATACGAGATGGCAATCCTTCACTTAGATATCCAGCAAATAAATAGAATTCATGACATATCTGTTACAGAGATGTCTCCATATGACCTCCAGATCAGATGTGTTCTTGATCCGCTCCTTTAACAACCACAAATCTGGTGCTTCTAGATGCAGAGAATTCTAGCATAGATCCATATTGAAGCTAAAACTCGTAAGTGGGACTGCTGTCTTGTTTTCATTGTTTTCCCCTTGCTCACTTGCCATTATAATCTTTGTTATCAGATGATTTAAGTTACTAGATCCGATTCTCACCTCGCCCGGATCCAAACCCAGTGAGAGCCGAATTTGGTAACTTAAATCATCTTTCACCACCTTGAAATCTCCAATGCCCAGTCTTCCACCTCAAGGATCCGATATCTTAATGCATTGTAGGCTCTAGAAGTGAGTTTTTTTGTTTTTTTATGTTCTTCTCCAAAAATTTCAATGTTATATATATGTTTTTTTGAGGAATTCTTCAATAAAAAAATTTCTTCTCGAGCGCCGCTCACCTCTGACTACATAGATTATAATTCATGGATCTTCTATTCTCTGGTGAACATTTACTCTTCTGATGTCTGCATCTGCCTCTCTTACATAGCTGACATGAGGTGCCATGAACATTGAATCACATTAGCTCAACTATGCTTTTAGCTATCCATGAGATCTGCTTCAATGATGATGGAACAAAAATAGAATTGTACAGTTTTTCATGGGAAACACTAGATGCAACAGAAACATTCCAAAATTTGGCGAATTAAGTTACATGCTCAAGATTATACTTTTTGACTAGATTAGAAACTAACAGACCTTGAAATTGGACCGTCACTGATTTTATCAAATGAATATTGTACTAGTGACATTGTTTCATCTTTTTGTGAATAGTTTGATTGCTCCTTTTTGTATTTTATTTCTTCTCAGCCAGTACCATCATCTGATAAGCGAAGGTGGAGCTTCCGGAAAAGATCTGCAGGGCATTGTGTCTCGAGTAGCAGTTTGACATCAGTACCTTCACCAGTTTGTATTAACAAGGAGAGTCTGGTGGCCAACCAACATGTTTCCAATCCACAAGCAGACCGGTTTATTCTTGAGAAGCTTCCTTCACCAAAAAAGAGCGATGAAATTCTCCTAAACTCTATAGACATAGTGGACAAAAAGATGATTGATGTTTCTCTTACCACTGAAGACACGGTTAAGCCTGAACTTTCTGTCCAAGAATCTATTGCTGCTGTTATTCAGGCTGCTATCAGGGGTTACATGGTAAGCCATGTGACTAATGTCCAACAGAGGAGATCTAACTTTATTATTCACTTACAAAATTCTGGTCAATCTGAATAGGTTCGCAAAGAAGTGCTGAAACTCAAGAGCATTGTTAAATTGCAAGCTGCTGTGCGTGGACATTTGTTAAGAAGGCAAGCTGCTGGCACCTTGCGTTGTGTCCAGGCAATTGTCAAAATGCAAGGTCTAGTGCGGGCTCGTCTCATGCATCAGTCGGAAGAAAAATTAGCTAATCAGGTGATACTTAATACAATGTGCTGTATGAATGATTATAAATTTAAGTACTTGATTATTTTTTTTTCATAATATTTGCTTCTTAGACAGCACATAGAATTGTTTTATGCAATGTTTAAGTTAACACTTGGAAAATGCTAGAACTCAATCAGCAATTTCGAAAATAGATTGCAATTTTTAGTAACTACATGGAATGGCTTGGCACTTGCTCATACCATTGTATTAAACTTGATTTCAGGAGGAATATTCTGGTCACAAGCAGAAAAAACCATATTCCTCAACAGAGAAGCTGCTGATAAATGGATTTGCTCGTCAAGTATGACCTTTTCCTGTCATTTTATTCTCAAGATGTTGCAGTTTTCTTTTTAATTTGAATGCCTTACTTTTCTTGTTGATGTTTTTTGTTTTCATAAAAGCTTTTGGACTCAAGACCAAGGACAAGGCCTATACACATAAGTTGTGATCCTTTGAAATCTGATTCATCATGGAAATGGTTGGAACGGTGGATGGCTCTGTCATCATCAGATGTTGGACAAAAACAGGACCTCTGCCTGAAGTCTGCACACCAAGAAGGAATAAGTACTGCACTTTCTTCTTATGAAGTTTCATCTGCTGAGAACACACCGTCAACACCTGCCAAGATGTCCCGAGTGCAAGCTCAGACTGAAGAATTGACTGTGAGTAATGCCGGTGACATTGAATTACAGGCTCCAATACCCACTTTGTTAGAGCATCTACCTTCACAAGCAAAAGATGTGCAGGAGTATAGTCAACCAATAATAGAGCATGCACAGAATGATGATATCAAGGAAACTTATAGTTCAAATCTAAATGCAGTAGTGATATCTGCTTCTGCATTTCAGCCTCCTGACAGTTTGTTTGATGAACCTGAAGTGAAAGTGGATCATTATGCTAAAAGGACATCTGATTCACAAGATGTTGAGGATAAAAAGTTTGTGCTTGGGACAAGAAAGGTCTGTGACCCCTCTTTTGCATCTGCACAGGCAAAATTTGAAGAGATGAGTTCTGTCGGTTTACTTGAGTCAAAATGTAACAGTCAAGATATTTCAGTTTCTTCAAGATCAGGAAATCTTTCTTTTGATTCTTCCACAAAGAGCAATATAAATTGCATGGAAAGATTGGCCTCTCAAGGTTCAATAGTGCAAATTGCAACCTCTGAATGTGGCACAGAAATTTCAATATCTTCTACTCTTGATTCTCCTGACAGATCTGAGGCTGAAGGTGGAATTATACTGGAAATAGGAACGTTGGAGAGTAGGAATCATGATGAAACTGATAACTCCAAAAATACATTTGAATATCTTCATTCTGATGTAAATAGTACATCTAAGACAAAAAATGCTGCCCTTCAGCCATCAAACCTTGATGTGCTGACCGAAAATCCTAATAATGGGACTGTATCTAATTCTGTTGAGATGGAGCAAGAGCCTTCGATGGAGGAACAAGTTTCATGTATGTTTGATGTCCTTAAAGAAAAAGTGGTAGATCAGGAGACAAACAGGTCAACACCTGAAGGATCTCCATGCAGCCATATAACTGCCTTGGAGTCATATGGAACTCCATCGGCTCAGCCATGTGAGAATGTTAAAATGGACAAGGTAGAGAACAAAGTGTGCAGGAGAAAACGTGGATCTCAGATGACAGTGGGGAAGGGATCAGCTACTCTGGAGATGAATTCAGGGGGTAGAAGTAGCTCAGAGCATTTATCCATGGATATAAAGCATGCAAAAAGACGGAATTCACTTGGGATGGCTGTATGTGATCGTATTGAACATGAACCAAGAGTCAGCACCAGCAGCTCAGTTCCCAGCTATATGCAGGCTACAGAATCTGCAAGAGCCAAAGTTGCAAACAGCTCTCCGAAATCAAGCCCAGATGTGCACAAGGAAGGCTATGCGAGAAAAAGACACTCATTGCCCATGGGAAATGGGAAGCAGAGTTCTTCACCTCGCATGCAGCACTCACCATCACAGATGCAATCAAATGCCAAGCAAAATAACACTCTCTCTCCCCATAATGCTGCTGGTAATTCCTGGGAACTATGCTAGTATATTCTTAGGAGAATGTTTTATATCATGTTTATGTAAGTACTTGATCTTCTATATTTTAATGAATTGACCACATGGAGAGTTGGTGTGAAGGAGGGTATGCAAATCATAGTGTGAAATAACTTTTTTTTTTTGCCCTAGTCATGTTAGTCCTGAGATGGCCTTATCGTTCCAGCCTCCACTGATTTGTTCATCATTAATGCTTGAAGAAGGAACCACAGGCTCTGGTTATTTCAACTTGGAGACAGCTTCATGGTTTTGTCAGCAAGAAAAAGGGGTCTGTTTTAGACCTTCGTAAGCACACAAGGATTTTTTTAATCAGGATTGGCCCCTGATCGACAAGGATGGATCCCAATCCGGATTGGAATCAGATAGCCAGTTAAGCTGACAGAAGAAAATCTGATCTTGGATATACTTGGATCAGTGCTTTTAAAATTTGAGAAGAACACCAAAAAGTCAACGAAAGCAAATAAAATAAATAATTATCAGCTATTCTGGACCAGTCAGGGAAGGATCAGGGTTAGATTGCCACGTCGGGTGGGGTAGCCACTGCCCTCGGCATCTTCCCTACCCTAAACAATAGAGTTGGGATTTCAAGCTAAATAGATTCTTCATCCTAATGTTGTATATTAGTGTGTGTGTGTGTGTGTGTAATTTTTGGGACTATGGTATGGTAATGAAGTTGACTTACATTTTTTTTTACTGTGAAAGTGATGACTGTCATAGAATTCTTCGTGTTTGGCATCATATGCTTCAAGTTCATTTATGATGCAACTCTCGATTATGCCTTTACCTTCTATTTGTGATTAGACATCCAGTAAAATTGAAACAATAGAGAACATTAGCATGGCCACTGCTCAAGGATGATGCCGTGGTAGGGTCTGATCGTTATTTTTTCTTATGCCATAGGAAGGAAATCCCCTAATAAGATGAAGTCTGCATGAAGATTATGGAACAGCTGCAGTACTAGTGCTCAGTTTTGGTAGGGGTGTTCATGGATTCGTTTAATTCGGTTTTCAGGTTCTTTTTCTCCTAACCAAGCTAATTCAATTTGGTTAGGTTCATAGCATTTTTTATTAAGGTATAGTATATAATATATATGTTTGTATATGATTTTATTTGGTTTGATTTAAATCATATTTTATTAAAATACAACATATATATTTTTATATATGATTAGTTCTATCAAAATATTTATTTTTACATGAAAAAGATACACAAATATTATTAATAAGCCTAATTTGGAGTAAATATTCAATCTAATTGGAGTTATTTGTTTTACCAGTTTTGTTTGGTTTGAAGGACCTTTAGAACAAACCAAACCAAATAAGTTTTTCAGGTTGAACCAAACAGTGAACACCCGAAGTTTCAGAACAACCCGGTAGCTTTGCCTTTGTTTATGGGCTCACTAGAAGGGTCTACAGCTGTGTTTCAGCTTGCATTTGTAGGTTGTTGGTATAGAATGAATGCTTTGGTGATACATTTTGAGGGGTATTTCTGATCTTCTTATAGTTGCAAGCATACAAGGACCCATAATCTTTGACTTCTACATAGATCATACCTACTTTCTTCATTAAATTTATGTTTTGATATGTGCTGTTGCCTGTCTAGCCGTTTAAAGTTGTCTAGATGTCCCAGATAACCTTGTAGCTTGCCTTTCTAATGTGTTTCTACCTACTGTTGTGTTATCTTAGGGTCATCCATCATGATGGAGGCATTTAACAATTAGTGCGAGAGAAGTGATTCTCGGCTTAAGTAAACTAGATACGTATGGTGCTTACTTAACCATCTTTTGTTAGGCTCTGAAAACTAGAATTTCAGAACCTCATCTTTATTGTGTGTTGGCTATCATGTTAACTTTTCATACTAAGGACAGAACTCTTCCAACCTTTTACCTTATATTAATTGTAGGTGCTGCTGCTGTTTTGGCACTGATCTTTTTCTTTTCTTTTTTAGAAGTGATCTCATTTTACTAAATCTCATCATTCACCATGAAATAAATATTTTACCAGAATGAAATGTGTTGTGGAGTATTGTCACGAGAACTGACTGTTTTATCACATTAATTGCTTCTCTCCTGCTGCCCACTTCTCGGTGGGATCTCAACTCGAGTTGTATGTTTTCTCTTGAACGCACCACTCTATTGTTGGTGTTTGGTTTCCCTTGGCAATAATCAACATATTCATTGGCTCCCCTTAACATGTCCCTGCATGATATTTGCATCACACCTTGAATTCATCTGTCTCAGAGAGAAGATGGCGAAGATGATCTCAAGTGGCGTATACATGAATTTGCATGTTGGGCTTTCCTGTGGATTGGCCCATGTCCAGGCTCCGATGTTGGTGACTAGCCATAAATCATTTTACTGGTCTCTCCTTTGTTTTGCTTTTTGATGGTTGGCGTGAATGGTCACTTGTTTTCTGTAAATTGTTTTCCTGTGTGGTTGCTGAGAAGGTTCTTTGTGTTGCCCGTCTCTGTTTCAGTGTGGCATTTTATGTGGTTTTCAGATACATAAAGGCTGGGCTTTTAGTTTTGGTGACCTGTGAAAGATTCCGGCCAAATATCAGCTTAAAGCAAACATCAGTTGAAGCCAAGGTTTATAATGGTTCACCGTCAAACTGATATCTGCATTTGCTCGTTACATTTTGGTGAATCATTTTTTTTATAACATTCATTTTCTTGTGCAGTTGCACTGTGGCTTATTGTTTCTTTCTGTAGATGCATAATAGCCACTTTGGGTCACATATCTTCAGGATCACAATCTTTATATAATGCTAAAAAATGGGTTAAACATGAATCCACAAGAACAATATATCTTGAATGCAGTAATGTTTGATAATCAGCTTCAGCAATACTTTCTAACTAAGTTGTGATCTAATAAAGTACAAATGTGAAGCGCATGCTTTGGGTTTCTTTTCATTTTAGCACAAAATATTTTAAAATATTAGTTGTGAAGGTCACATATAACTTCAATGATTTTCATATGATGAGCCATAGATGATGTCACAAAGCAAGCAAAGAAGAAATATTGTCCCATGTGCTTGATCTGAATATCCTTGTTCCTGATGGTTTTCAGAGCATCATATTTAAATAATCTAGCTAAATCCTTAATTTCCAAGTCGTTCACACAAGCTATTAATCAAGGTTGTATCTGAAATGGGGATGCCAGTGCATCTCAGGATTTTCTGGTCTTTCGTATCAGGTCCATGATACATGATCTTGTCACTTACCAATAATGTTGTATAAGATCCATCGGACACGGTACAACTTCCTTTCCAACCGTCATCTCCCAACAATGATTCGACTCTGATTGGGGTCAGATGGGTCCAACATCAGCCAATTAGTCATCCATGAGCCCAATCTTGATAGAAACCCTTAGATCAAACTTCTTTCTCAGATCGAGTCGACAAGTTTCCAACTCAATCCAAGATCAGACGATCCTGCAAACATGCATCTAACAATTGTATCACCAAAGAAGTATGTCAAGAGGTTTGGATGAGCCAGATAGCTACCAAGTGACGCTTCCGTTTATCCATTTCAAAATTCCATCTTAGTCAAGTGAGCTCATCCTAACACTTGATTTGTTGAACTAGGTGCTTGAGTAGAATCAAGTGAGCATGGACTGGGCTGACTTCTTTTAGCCCAGTTGGCAGCAAACAGGAAGTCAAAAAATGCTTTCTAATTAAGTTATATAGTTCCTCTTATTTATGTATAATCCTGAGGGATCAAACACAGTCAAGTACGGTTTACATTGTTGAAGGACTGCAAGAAGGGACTCTCAAATGGCTCCATATGAGGTATGACATATACACCGTTAAAGCCAATTACCTTTTATAATTTAATGGTGTCTCACTAATCACTCTTCAAATTTCTAGGTGCGCCCATTTGAGCAAATTCCCTCTATTATGGATCAATTAACTATCATAATATAACATATGAGCCCATCGTTCTTCCCAAAGGGAAATACTTAATTATATGGAAGAACACTTATGTGGTGTTTGGTTGCATGACAATGGAGGCTTTTATTTTAATTTTTAAAAAGTGTAAGAAAACTTGTTAAAAGAGGTGTTTGACATCCTTGACAATTTTATGTTTTGAAAGTGATTTTCTTCTTAAAAAAAAGAGAGGGTCTCACCTTTTTTTTTTATCTTGTGGTCTCCCACTTTGTTTGGTCACGAATGGTAGATACTCTTTTTTGTTATCACATCCGTCCAAACATGACAGACAATTTTATGTCATGAGTTGATTCACTTTTCATTTTAATATAATTTTTTATCATGAAAGTGTACACAAAATTATCATGCAACCAAACACCCCATTAGCGAATAATCAGTATGTGCCAGGCAAAAATCACAGGTCGTTGTACATAAGCATGTTATTAAGTAGCCTTATTGTCGCCAGGTCTGAGCACACCATATATGCTCTCCATGTATCGCCGTCTTTCGATAGAGGTGCATAATTGTGTGGGAAGTTACTTCTTTCATTTCCTAAAGATTAAATAAAATAAATCCCCCTCCACTTAAACATTGGCATAGCATTATGTTGGAGTGTATTTACATTCTGCATACGAACCATGTTTGTTCTATATAAAATATAACAATGGAAAAAAGAAATTAAAGTGGGATGATGTTCAAGAAAAGAGCCATGTTTTTTCTAAATAAAATGTCACATTTTATTTCATACTCATGTAAAAGGATGTTTATACCAGCAACGTTCTTCACTCTTATGTGTCATAAGAGATTAATTATTTTGATTCATAATTTTAGAACCACCATACATATATGCAGGTAATAATATTATAGCCCATTTACTTCATCAAATTGAGGCTGAATTGGTGCAAGTAGAAGACAAGGTAATATTGATGATTAAAATTCCTAAGCTACCGTTTTAATTGCATTAAAATACTTTTTACATATTATTCAATTTATCGGATTTGTGTACATTCACATCATCTATTAACATTTTTTTTGTTTGCTTTAGTAAAGCCAGTACATGCAATAACTTTGCTTCTGATATAAGCGATCATTTGATCTTTTAAGGTACTTACCCAAACTAGAGGTCAAACACAATAAACAAAGGAAATATTGGATCAATAATCTGGTGTAATCATAAAGACTAATACATGAAGGTACTCAATCCATTTACTTGGTTTGATTTACAGCTCACAGGGACAAGCGAAACCAATAAATACTTCAAACTAAATAAAATAATTTATTTCATTTAGGAGTGCCGATGTGCCAATAAATACTTCGAACTTTTAACTCAGAGACAAACGAAACCAATAAATACTTCAAACTAAATAAAATGAGTTAAAGTTAAAATATTGAATATTTTGACAATACCAAACGTACTTAATCTTCACTCCTCCGTCCTCTCTCTTCGTGGTCGTGAGCTACCCCTTCCTCCCCCCCCCCCCCCCCCCCCGGCTCTCTCTCTCTCTCTCTCTCCCTCTTGCATAGGGGGGCTACCGAACCAATGCTTTTAATGACTAATTCGACTCAACTACTTAAAAACTCAATTCGAAATTCACGAGAAAGTTATTTAAATGTTCGATTAAATATTTGATTAATTAATTAAATTATAAATATATTATATATTTATTTATTAATATTATATAAAATTATATTTTTTGTCTAAATAATAATTTAAAATATCTTTTTAATATTTGAAGTCGAGATTTAAGTACGCAAATTTAATCTCGAATTCGAAAACGAGTTCGAATATGAGTTCGATTTGAATTTGAGTTAAGTTGACTCTATTGCATAAACGAGCAGTTCGATGAGTCGAGTTCGAACTCGTCGAATTTAAACTGAGCCGAGTTCGAACAATATTTTTGAAAATTCATTGAGTATCGAATTGAGTTCCAATGATTAAATAATCAATCGAGTCGAGCTCCCCCACCTTGTGACCAGCGCTCAACGCCGTGAGGGACCGGAGCAAGGCAGACGCGTCCCGACGGCGTGCTTGCCAGCACGCTGACCCGCGCTGAGTGCCTCTGCCATCGGCTGGCCATGTCCGCGACGACCCCCTCTGCAAGCACGGTCTCAACCGCGCCTCCCCGCCGTCGCCCCCACTCCGTCCTCCCCGTGTTGACCCGAACGACATGCTAAAGATTTATCCTTGACGTAATTAAAATAAAAATCTTGGTGTTACTTTTAAGAGTTTATTGTTTAAAAAAAGATATAAGTATACTTTTAATAATTTAAATTACTTATATCATGATAGGCAGACTATAGTTGAACCTTGGCCTCTCTAGCATAGTCATGGCAATAGTCAACGAAATTTTTATGGGTTATGGGGATGAGTGGGAAGACGTGAGAAGACAATATCTTGCACTAAAATAATCTCATGTAGAACGAAAAGTTATCTGGATCCGTTTATTTTTGAGGAAATCAAGTACCATTTTCGGAGATCCAAACAATTCTCAGGAAACTGGTTTCCTCTTTTTCTTTTTTTCTTTTTGTTTTGAATCGACCTTGTCGTTTGAATGTACCTTCTAAGCCATCGCAGTGGCAAAGCTCTACTGCTGCAACCACAACTACTGACCTTGTCATTGTCACTGGGATAATGTGGAAACAAGTCAGCAATGAGGTGGCCCAATACTTTTCTTACACCTGCAACGTCATCGTACGTGTGTGTTAGCGAGGTGCCATGTCACTTGTTGTTCCTCTTTTGTGGGTAACATCGTATGTAAGTTAATATTGATAGGAATTGGAGGTCGCTACTTGGAGTGGTTCTCCCGCGTCATTCTCATTGTTCTTCTTGTGATCTTGTTCTCCTATGTTTCTACTTCCCTCCTTTAGCTTCACCTCGGGCTATCGATCAAAGACGCTCATGGCGACTCCTTAGTCAACTCAACATGGTACCGAAGCAAGGCACGATGGGGGATGTGTCTAATGTCTCATCTTCTAGGTATGTTGCGCAAAGGTTACCGTTCATCCCGAACCCTGGATCTGTCACCTCTGCACTTCCATTTGCTATTGGACCTGTTTTTCCTTTGCTTCCAAGTGCTTCCAATTGCTTATTCATGAAGCTCACTGGGGAGAACAACTTCTTGATATGGAGAGCTCAGGTCATTCCGTTTCTTCATGCTTACAAATTAATGGGGTTGTCACTAGTTCAGTTCCATGCCCTCCACTTACTATTTTTGATCCTTCGGATCAAATGAGAGTTGTTCCAATCCTGATGCGGAGATTTGGGGGCAATATGACAATCTCATCATGTTGGCTCTTAGTTTCTCAGTTTATGAATTGATTCTTCCTTTGATTGTTGGACATACTACTTCAGTTGATATCTGGAAAGCCATTAGTTCCATGTATGCTTCAACTTCGAATGTGAAACTACTTCAGTTGCATCTTCAATTGCAACAACTCAAAAAGGGATCGATGAGAACTACGGAGTATCTACAAAAACTTAAATATATCGCCAATGCTCAATGGCTTCTAATCCGATTTCCCCTAATGAGTTGCTTCTACATGTTCTAGATGATCTTAGACCAGAATATGAATCCTTCATCACTTCTGTTACTACACGTATAGATGAATCTCTTAAATTAGCAGTAGCATATACTAGCCTTCATGGTGTAAATTCTAGCAGAGGTCGTGGAAATAAAAATAGAAATGGAGGTAAGCAAAGATCCAATTGTGGATACAACAATCATGACAAAAATAATTCTCTAGGCAATCAAAACAGTGGTTATGATAGGAAGCGATTTAATTTTTAAAACAATGCAACTGTCTGTAAGCTTTGTGACTGCAAGGGACATATTGTGCTAACATGTTTTGATATTAACTTCCGTGATGATAGTAACAACAATAATTAGTTTGGTACTTGTAGTAATTTTTAATAGTCTGCAACAAATATGGCTTCCATAAATTCTGTAAAGCAAGGCTTTGACATCAATTGGTATCCATACCAAGGAAGGCTAGGTCAAGGGTAGAGGTGTCAACGGATTCAGGCAATCCGTTATCCTGACCCAAGTCCGAGTTTGTTTACGAATTCGGGATCTAAATCAGTATATTTGATAGAATAATTATTGGATTTAGGCTTCGACGAACCCGAAAATTATTTGTTCGGGTATGTTTTGGGTGCCCGACATTGTCCCGATTGTTTAAGATGTCATCCCGTCTTGATGTCTGCATTATTGCGCGGTGCTCATCTTCACGCCCTATTACCGGCTGGCCTTCATTTCATTTGGCTCTTGGTGCCACTGCCGCCAAAGCAAGACGAGGTCGATTCCACTCTCAGGCACCACCGCCAGAGGAAGATGAAGTGCTTGAATTGGAAGGATGACAGCGGACAATCCAGATCGTGAACACAGATTGTGCAGGAATTGCCCAGCATTGGCCCCTTCGTTCGGTGTCGGCGCCCAGGTTGCTGCTTTCGGTAGGGCCCCAAAGAACGATGACCGGGTTGAAGGGGGACCTGTTCCCCATTGAGCCGCAACAGAAACTGGCCTTTGGGCAATCTCTCTGACGTCTTGCCGTGCCATCCATGGTGGGGGCATGGTACATGTACATGGCGGTGGCCGGAGAAGGGCAACGTCTAGACTCGGCGTCGGCAAAGGCGGCAGACGAAGGGAAGACCCAGGGTGGTGTTTCCACTAGCTCCACGAAGCTCGTCTCGTAGTCGAGGCAGATGATGGCGTCGCCCGTCTGAACCTACACGAAGTGGCTGCACCTATAGCACCAGTAGGACATCACGGAGGCGGCGGGGTTGGTGGGGAAAGACATCGATCGATGCAACTCTCACCGGCTGATGGGGGCCATAGAACAACCCAAATCCCCCAAGCAAATGCACAAAATCAAAGAATGGACCTGGGAACAAATCAAAAGGGGAAAACGTACAGAGATCCCTCCTTTCTAATCCAAATTGCGAGCCCTAAATCGAAGGGAAGCAAGTGGACGGAGAGGTGGGAGAGAAGAAGAGGCAAGGCGGTGGGCAGGAAGAAGAAGGGGGTACGATGTGATAGGAGAAGCAAGGAAGGGGCAATGGGGCGGTGTGACCTGGCAGGATGAGGGCGTTGGCCCCGTGCCAGCGGAGGGAGCGTCGCCGCGGCGGGTGAGGGAGGATGCGGGGAAGCAAAGAATGGGTGATAGGGGCGGTGCAGCGCAGCAAGATGGGGGCATTGGCCGTGTGCCAACGGAGGGAGTAGAATCGGGCAGCGGTCGACGGGGACAGGTCTTGAACCATAATAGGTGACCCAAAACCTGTAAACCATTTCTGGTCTAGGTTTTCGAAAACTCTGTCACAGATGAGTTCGGATTTGCATTCAGGCTACGTTAGTCAGGGTCAAGTTTGGATCTTTGTGGATCCGATCCAAACTCGACCCATTGACAGGTCTAGTCAAGGGTTGGCTCGGGGTCAGTTGGCCCCAAAACTGACCCGGTCAAACTGGGTCACGACTCGGGTCGGACGGAAACGGATTTATTTATTTTTTAAAAAAATATTAAAAACATAAAAATTACATGAAAAATAAAAATAAAAGATAGAATTACATTACACATAGATAAAAATATATATACGTAAATATGATGTTATAGTTGAATATGAGTGTTTATCTATGAATACAAGTAAATATAATTTTTTGTGATTATGTTGTATTAGTATATATCGGGAAAGAGTTAATCTCAAGTGAGAGAGTAAAGACGATTAGGAAACAATTTTATAAATTTTATGTATGTATCATATATTTATAATCACAAATCTTAACTATATGTAATAATATAAACGATAGTGAAATATTGTTATACTATTAATAAATAGAAAAAATGTATGAGTCATGACAACCCGGTTGGATGACTAAATTGCTTATTCCCTATTTGGTTAAACCGTAAATAAAATAGCATATCATGTTTGATATTGATATGTTTAAAATGTGGAGTACCAATATCAAACTTTATAATCACAAATCTTAACCATGTCTTAAGTTGTGTTACTCTTGCACATTTACGGAAGTTCATAGTTGTTTTCTCAAAACTAAACATCCAAATTAAAGAGAAGATAACTGAATTGCTGATTCCTTATTTGGTTAGGCTGTAAATAAAACAGTATATCATGTTTGTTATTGATATCTCTAAAATACGGAGTATCAATATCAAAATTGATTTATGTTGATATTTATATTACATATCATGTTTTATTTGTATTAAGTGTTTCAATATTAATATTGATAATCCAATCAAAATAAGAGCTAGATTTATTTAATTTTTTTAAAACATTTAAAACATATAAAAATAAAAATAAAAAATATTTTTATATTATATCCATAAGAATATATATAAGTATATTTTATATTATAATTGAATATGAGTGTTTATATATGTATACAAGTAAATATTTTTTATTATGTTGTATTAGTATAAGTTGGAAAATAGTTAATGTCAAGTTAGAGGGTAAATATGGTTAAGAAATAATTTTATAAATTTTAAGTATACATAGTGTATTTATAATCACAAATCATAGTTATATGTAATAGTATACACGACAGTGAAATATTATTATACTATTAATAAGTGAGGTGCTCAAGAATCGTAGATCAACGTGCGTGATAAAGTCACGGGAGTCAAAGGAGCAGTATCCCTTTGTGAGAGGTTAGGTAAAGTCCTCTGAAAGGAAAAAAAAATTTAACTCACGAGATTGAATGACCCAAGACAACTTGGTTAGTCGATTGGCTGATTGAGTCAATCTGACTAGGTCACCGCTAGACCGGTTGACCAGAAAATCGACCGAGTCGGTCAACCCGGTCCAACCAGGCGAACCATTCTCCTTAGTAACATAATATGTGAATATTTGATATATCTTGGTACAATAGTAAAATATTATAAAATTTTAATACAGTATAATCTGATACATTTTATGATATAAATATACATATAAATACTTTTAATGAGAATAAATAAATAAATTTATGAATATTTTTAACAATAATATATTTTAACTTTAGTTTTTTTATTAATTTTTTAAAGTAACCATCAGTTAAAAATGAAGCACTATACTGACTCTACAAGCCTGTGTGCAGTACACAGACTCTCGAGACAGAAATACGACAAAACTCGGTACCACTTACTTGGGCCACAAGGTGGTGTGCAAAAGTGGGGGCATGACACACCCACTGTCTTGAAATTTTTTTAATTTGGCTTATAATATTTAACTCTTAATTTTTATTATAAAAATAATATATTCTTAACAGACTTCACTGTCGAAGTCCAGTCAAGTGGTCGGACTTCTGAGCGAAACTCCTGATCGGGACGCCTCTCGAAAGGTGGTTCCGTAAAGGAATTTTCAACTACTTTTCGTAAATAAAAAAGTGTGTTATTTAAAAAAATTCGAAGTTTCCTCGCATTTCCCCCTGAAAGGTCGGCTTTTCCCCCTTTTTGTCCGTTCCGAACTCCGCAGACGGCTCTCCGCCCCCACCCTCCCGCGACGTTGATGGGTCCGTCGACGTCGCCACCGTGCTCCGAGAGGACGACGAGCAACAGAAGAGCCGTCCGGGCGCCTTCACCGGTGCTCTTCTCCTGTTAGCTGCTCTCGCCCTTGCAGTCCCCACGGCGAGGCTCGCGCACCTCGGCATTCTCGTGAACGATCGGGCGAAGAAGAATTGCGGCGGCAACAATAGCTATGGAAGAGTGCCGAGGGACGGCGGGCTCTTCGTGTGAAAAAGCATGGTGGTGATCTCGCCTCCGACACAGCCACCGGCATCGCCATTGTGCCGGAAGAGGAGCCGATCGGGTTAGGAAGCTGTTAGCTCGGGGCAGGAGCATGAGTGGCCTGATGGCACGGACGGGCCGGCACCAGCAGCGCTACGAGGACGGCCACCGCCTTGTCGCCGGGTTTCCTCTTATCCTCCCACCAGCATATATCTGCTTCTTTTACTTTTCTTATTCTCTGTACACGCTCTTGTCCTGCTCCGGTTCCGTCGTTGTCGTGGTTGTCGCGATTCTCTTGCTGATACGCACCGGCGAATTTGAAATAATGACTGGAGCGACACGGGAAGAAGTGCCCATTTTTTTAGATTTGTTTTATCCAAGGATGAAATATTTGTTCCTTGGGCCCCCCCAAATCCTCTGTTGTCGCATTAGCTGTCTCGTCTCTCGCTGTTTCTTGTATTATCTTCATGCGGCAGGGATTCCATTCGTTTTCTTTTGGTTCGCTCTTCTAACACGACGCTCGTTCTGTCTAATTTTCCTTCTAGGTTATTTATCTACCATGGACGATAAGACCTGCGAAATAGTCTGTCGCAATCAAATGTCTGACCTGCATTTTGCCATCGCTATCGGTTTTATTATGTTTCTACGTTGCTTCAATGGGGCCTCTCAATCAGATTTCTCCGACTTGGTCATAACCTCTGTTTCTCAACCTGCGGATAGATGCTCCGAGTTGGTCGTAACCTCTGTTTCTCAACCTGCAACGGGCGGCGACATGACATTTAATGACATTTAAAAGGTGACCAACAAGGTCAAAGTTCTAGTATTGATAGAGTAAACGTAAGTGCATACGTTACTGCAGAAAGGAAAATCATCAAACCAGGAGATAGAAATCCAAAACGAACTACAATCAAAATATTTTGTGGCAACAAACAAGAAAACATCATGTCATCAACAAACTTTCAACAGACGAAGCAGTGCAGAAGAATCACCCAAATCACTCAAGTTGCAAGTAAGAAGCCACTGTGGATAGGCCAAAGAGCTTTGTAACATGTACCAGCTACCGGCTAGAACAAAACCTCAAAGTTTCTTCTATTTTGGGCCATCCTTATATTCTATAGAAAAGTTGGCAGAATGATCTCTAGACAACTTGTTCTCTCTTCGTTGTATTTAGATAACACCATTGATCCTTCAAGGATTACAGATTTACCAAATTCAACAAAAGGATCGCTGGAACTTTGCTGATGACTGTCCAAGAGCCTGAATAATACCCCAAGTAAGAAATAAATGATCTTGGGTTTCATCTGCATGCAGCAGCTTTTGGTTGAACTATCCTTCAGCTACCATAGATTTTAATTATTGTCTGGCCCAAGAACATGTAATGGTAAATATGTATTCTAGACCTTCGATCTCTGCTTCACTAATATTTGACACCAAGAAAGTATATAAGCTGTTAAATTGACTAAAAGTGGCCCATTGGTACTTCGCAACCATCTTATAGCATCTCTTCTGGAGGGACAACTCAACTGTAGAAACTTAGTTCTTGTTTGGTGACAATATTAGGCACATCTATCACTATCAATTTAAAATTGATATTATCATAAATCATCAAGAGGTATTTGGCCAATAGTATCAATTTTGAAACTTGTAGTACAAATAACACATGTTAAGTAATATGTGTCAACTTGTATTAATTTTGATATTGATACTCCAACTTCTAGAAATATCAATATCAAAATTGATGTAGTATCATTTTTAATACTATAACCAAACAGGGCATTAAGAATCATAGTTGTCAAGGCGACAAGGCGTTCAAAGCACCCGAAAGGCCTTTTACAGCTTAGGCGACAAGGTAGGGTACGAAGGTGTGGCAAATTTATATGAAAAGCATAACATGTACAAAATCTAATAAAATTGGCATATATTAAGAGCAAAATTTAGATGAAGAACATAACATGTAAAAAAATAAATATAAATTTAAAATGACAAATTAAATTGGTAAATTGATTAACCACTTTCTAAATCAATACAAATAATTGGATAACAAGAGAAGATGTGAGAATACTAGAATTTCTCATATTTAAACCCAAGTATAAAGAAGTCTGACAGAGGTCGTCAAGGGGGATTCCAACCCTAGCATGGTTAACCTATCAATATCAATCAAACATGGACCAATCAACCAACACAAATTAAACAAAATGTATATATATGGTGGTATATAAAGATGCTTTTATATGTTCGTTTCGAAGGGTTTCGATTGTTACTCTAGTGAAAACAACGTAGAAACTAGAAACAACTTATTGACAAGAAGAAAACGAGATACTTGGTTTAATTCAATTCATAATAGATGTTAGGAAGTTTAAACAATGTCTATTAGATGTTAGGAAACAAATGTTCTAAGAAAAACAAAAAGAATGATGTAAAAATAAAAACCCTAAAAATTTGATGGTGGAGTCTAGAGACATGCTTAAAAGAACTTATCGGCAATAGGAGGAAGCCCTTGTGATGGCGGGATGGTGGTGGTGAGGGGCGGCAAGCGGCGATGGTGACGATGTTCTTCCGCAGGAGAACTGGCGGCGGCATTGGATATGCAGGTGACGGAGAACATAGGGAGGCATCTGGTGGGACTGTCAGGAGCTTGATCCGGTGTTAGAAGATATCTCGATGAAGGCATCACTGGCGAAGGACGGTGGCATCGGTGGAGCAGGGAGCACCTAGGGCTGGCGGTGAGATGCTAGTGGGATTCTTCCGTCGACGGCTCGAAGCGAAAACTGATGGTTAGGGAGAGAGGAATCGGGGGCTGGGGGATTTAATGGGTGAATCGGTGCCATTGAACCGGTTGGCACCGGTTCACTCATTGATAGCCAAGTGGTTAGGTGACAACCAAGGCGGACGCCTTTTTGGCTCTTGCCAAGGTGGGTAGCCCAGGAGATCGATCTCACCGCCTTCACACTTAGGCGGTGCCTGCCGGCTATGCGTGTGCCTTGACAACTATGTTAAGAATTAATGTCTATAACAATCAAAGGGATTGTTTGTACCATGTTTTAAAAATGCTGTGGAGTTTTTTTAATTAAGTATTTAAGTTTGCCTTTGTTAGATTATTGACAACTTATGAATGAGAAGGTGGAAAAGAAATTGCAGAGGTGGAAAAGAAAAATTCTCTCAACTGGTAGTAGGTGAATTTTTATTTAAGAGTGTACTCGAAAGCATATCCCTTTATCATTTCTTTATTCTCAAGATTCCTAGGGGTGTTTGTAACACACTTGAAAGAGCAAATTTTGTTTGGCAAGGCAAAGGTTGTTGAAAAGGTATTCATTTAGTGAAATGGATCAAACTCAAACTCAAACTCAAACTCAAGCTCAAGCTCAAAGTCTTAGTCTCAAATAATTGGGGTTAGCTACATGGATTCGTCTTTTCCATTCTCCACTCCACGGTCTTCCGCTCTATGTAGTCAAAGGCAAGAGGCGACTAAGGCGAGGGAGGTCTCATCTCGCCTCAGGCGCTTGAGGCGGGCACCTGAGGTGCCTAAGGCGACATTTATTATTATTATTATATATTTTTAATCTGTATACGCTATGGGGTTATTTGAAAGTGAAAAAAAAGCAAGACATACCTCTAAAAAGATTGGAAATATATGTATAAAAACATGAAATTCTTCTAAAAAGGTAGAACACATATCTAAAAATGCAAGAAATATATCTAAAAAATAGGAAATACATTAAAAAAATACAGAAAATACATCAAAAATATAGGGAAGACTCACTTTTTCTATGTTACCGGACTTTGCAACAACAATTGAAGTACATTAATATGTCAAGTGACAACAATTGAACAATAATTCTAAAATAAGCATGGAAGTACATTTGTAATTCTAAAATGGCATGAGAGTAACAATAATTGAACAATAATTTTGAAGTCTTTGCCTTTTTTGATCTTAAATTTTTTTTGAACATAGACACAAGATCACTATTTCATTAATTTAAGAAGAAAGAAAATACAATGTATAAGATGTAATCTTATGTTGAACTAAACAACAAATAAAAAAATAGATCTGAAAATAGGAAAAAATGTAAAAGTATATACACTTGAGGCAGTCGAGGTGCACAAGGCGACTGCCTAGGTGGTTGAGGTGAAAAAGGCGATTGCCTGAGGCCATTGCGGGCTAGGCGAGGCACTGAGGCCTCATTTCGCCTCTCCTCGCCTTAGTGCCTAGGTGCCTAAGGTGGTTGCCTTTGATAACATAACTTCCGTTAACTTCTCCCATATGCATAGTTCGTCCAAATTATACTAGATATGCCTACGCCAAGTTAACTTGGACCTACCTCTTCACTTCTTGTGTTGGCAATATCAGAGTCTTGATATGTCTGACATATGTCTTAATAAGGCGCCGCCTGATATATCCAAACCAACGAAGTCTTCTTTTCTTTACAATATCATCGATTATTGCAACTCTCACATGATTCCTAATGCATTCATTGTGGATTCTATCTACTTGTGTGGCCATACATCCATCGTAGCATCCACATTTCAACTACACTTAATTTAGCATTATGTTTTTTCTTAGTAACTTAACAATCATTACCGTAGAGCCACTACTGTGCAATATTATTTTTTTTTTTCAATTTTAGGAGGATGTTAGGATTACATAGAATCTCTGTAGTTTGCCACCATTTTGGCTATCCCACTTTAATCTTATGGTTGACATCTTCGTCACATTCCCTGTTCATATGTAAGATTGAACTCAAATATTTAAATTGGGTACTCAATGCGAGGGCCTTTCCGTCTAAGGATTCTTCTACATCTTCAACTCTCGTGGTTTCGTTAAATCTAAAGTGTATATATTTTATCTTTATCCTGCTAATTTTAAACCTCTTAACTTCCAACATAGTTTTCCATCATTCAAGTTTTCTATTAATACCTTTACAGGTCTCATCAATAAGAATAATATCATCTGTGAATATCATACACCAATATAAACTCTCTTGTATATTCTTTGTTATTTCATCCATGACTTTGACAAAAAGATACGGGTTTAGAGCGGATCCTTGGTGTAGCCCAATTGACACTAGGAAGGGTCTAACTTTCATCCTGAGGAGAAAACTTGAGCAGTCGCACCCTCATGTATGTCCTTGATGATGTTTATGAATTCATTAGGCATCATCTTCTTTTTTAACACTTACCAAAGAACCCTTATTGAAACTCAGTCATAAGTTTTTTTCTAAATCAATGAAAACTATATAAAGATCTCTCTTTAGGTCTTTATATCTTTCTACCAATGATCTAGTTAAGAAGATGGCCTCCGTAGTCAATCTACTTGACATGAATTCAAATTGATTTCCTAAGATCTCAATACGCTCTCGAAGTCTCATATCCATAACCTTCTCTCATAACTTCATAGTTTGACACATAAACTTGATACCTCTGTAGTTCTCACAATTTTGAATGCCCCCTTTCCTCTTAAATATCGAGATGATGATGCTCTTTCTTCACTTATTTGGCATCTTTTCGGCGGTAACTATTTTATTTAAGAGCAGAGTTAGCTACTCCACTTATCTCTCACCCAAATATTTCCAGACTTAGATCAAAATGTTATTATGATCATATACCTTTGAGTTTCCCATTCTTCCCAGTGCAATGCGCACTGTTAGAGGGGTAATTTTTTGGGAAAACTCCATCTCGTCTCTACTCTTCTTCCGACTCCATTGTGATTTCTAGAATAAGATCATTGAAGAGCGTTTCCAAGTAACATTTCCACCATTCTTGGATGTCCTCGTTTCGGGTCAACACCCTCCTCTCCATGTCTTTAATACATCGAACTTGTCCTAAGTTCCGAGATCTCCTCTCCCTTAACCTTGCTAGACGTTAAAAATTCTTCTTACTTTACTTTGTGCTCAATTTGTCATATAATTTGCTACATGCTGACTCTAGCTCGTTTAATTGTCTTTTTTGCATCGCTCTTAGCTCTTTTATATTGTTTAGAGGCCTTATCGATGTTACAATTAGGCAATTTCTTAAACTATTCTCACATGTTCTTCATCATTCTATCATTATGATTCTTTCGTAGGTAGACCTCGCCTAGTAGACTCGTCAAAAGCATTTTTACCTATTGCCTTAATCTTCTATGTCATGTTAACCCACATTAAGCTTAGAGGTCTCATTCTTAAATATCTTCTACTTACGTCCCTTCATTTCATGCTATTTGATTTTAGGGACACTCTTTTGTTGCACTATTTGCAATTGTCTTAGGACTTGAAAATACAAGACAAAAAGTTTATGCTGAGTTGTGAGCACTTCACTAAGTATGACTTTGCCATCCTTACATCAAGCGTTGCTTGTTTTCCTAGTAAAGATAAAGTCAATCTAACTCCTACTCACGTTCTCAAATATTACTAGGTGGGAGTCTCTCTTGATGAAATGAGTATTTGTTAGGATTAGGCCATAGGCCACCGCAAGCTCTAAGATATTTTTTCCCTTTTCATTCTGTTTCTCGTACCTGAAGTCCCTGTGGATGCTCTTAAATCCACTTCCTTCGGACCGGCTGTGACCATTGAGATCACTACCAATTACAATACTTTCCTTAATTGGTATCTTTTTCATAGTACCATTCATGTCTTTCCAAAATTGAACTTTCAACTCGTTACTAGCCCCTACTAGGGATGCATAAGCACAAATTACATTGATTACCTCTTGATGAGTAATCATGTTAACTAGGAGGATCATATCCTTTATTCAGACCACAAACACCACCTTGTTCTTAAGGGTATTACCCAAAATGATTCCAACTCCATTCTTGAATGTGGGAGATATTGATCTTATGTCTCTCTATTGTGTCTACCAGTTCATTTAATTTACCTATAAGGGTTCTCCTATATTCCAAGTACCAATGTGTAATTTTGTCTCTGACTTTACTCGACTAGGGTTGGGCATATGCACTCTTTTGCTCTGACGATTACGAGAGGGTAGATCTGCCTGACCCCTCCTAATCCAATTCTCTCTCTACCTTAAAAGCCCACTTCTGTCAAACACCCTACTCTATGACCCTAGAAGGTGGAGTCTCGTCTTAACCTAACCCATGGTACCCCTAACGCTCGAGCTCCAACCTGACTTGCCATAAGAATAAATATGATTTGAATCTATGAAAAAAAGAATTGCCATGTTTTATGCTGGTTGTCACCTACTGCAACCTTCTCCTTTTCTCATTTGGGCTAAGGATTGACAATGGCATGAGAATTAAAAAATAAAATAAAATAAAAATACAATAAATATGAAGCCATTGAGACCAATTTGAACTAAGTCAAACTAAAAATAAAATACTAACAATATGCAACATTTTCTTTAAACAATAAATGAAGATATTAATTTTATATGGTTTGATTAATTATATATGCTCAACTTTTTAATTAAAAGGTGTATGAGCAAGTAATTAATCCAATGATTAAAGGTACAATCAAATGAATCAATCAACTACGAATTTAATTAACATAAGATAGGTACAACAATAGTTTTATTGAATATGCGCAAATTCCTAATTCTATGTGGATATAAGAAATAAGCTTAATTATTGTTAAATTACACATGTATGTATGCAATTTAATAGGGAAATAAAAACTTTATATATAAAATAGGTGGATCTCACTGTGGGGTCGCAACGGCATTGACAAAGGGAGAGGGTAAGGTTTCTTCTCAGTCGAATAGTGCTAATGGTATCCTCGAATAGTTGGGGTGGAGGACCACCAGATGGGCTCAAATGGCCAATGGCCTTAGTAGCTTAGTGGGTAGACTAAAAAAGAGTGTAGTGTTGAAAAAATGGAGATGGTGCGAGGTGTTTCCACTCTGCCACTCCTTTTCCCTTTATTCGACAATCTCTCCTTTGTTTTCTCTGTCTTAATCTTTTCCCACCACAGAAAATGGTGGACAGCATGGCACTACAGCGGAGCGGAGGAACCTGCCACCCTCCTCGGGGTCTTTCTTTTGATTAAATGTTTGGCATGGAATGCCATCTCGTTGATATCTCAGTCTCGCCAAGGGGGCCAAGAAACGAGATTGCCGAGATCTCACCCCATGTAGTCTAGTTCGAGAAACGATCTGGGACTACTCTGCGTCTCTTGTTTATGGTAGTGTAAACACATTATTATATCTCACTATCACGTATACTATCACATAAAAAATGTGCTACAAGTTTAATACCACATTAGTATTTAAATAAGATTGTATACAAGTTTTAATCTTTTAGAAACATAAAGAGCATCTTTTTGGTATTGAGAATGCTTTATAATTATTTATTCACACAGTTGATGTATAAATGCATTATATATTTTCATATAAATTCATTGATGTACTCTTATCTTTATAAGATATTATGTTATGTTTCATACACATACATTTTGATCCGAGATCTAAGATCCGATCTCTTGAGATTTTTCTGAGATCTCTCCGAGATCTCTTCTCTTTCACCCCCCCCCCCCCGAGACGAAGCTGAGATCCGAGATGGCAATCCTTGATGTCTGCAAAGGTAAGGAGGGTGGTATTGGTTTGCTTTCTTTTGATTATATTAACAATGCCCTCCTTTCTAAATGGCTTTGGAAGCTCAATCAAGGTAGTAATTTTTTATGGTGGAGGATTGTGTCTTCTAAATATAGAGTGGTGTTCAACGAGGCTTGAGCATGTGATTTTATATCTTGTAGAAGGCTTTCAAGGCTATGGAAGGGTATCCCTCGAAATTAGAATTTATTGTCTACTTCTACGACTATTTCTGTTGGGAATGGCAAGACTCTTTTTTAGAAGGACATGTAGATTGGGAATGTGCAACTTGTAGACCAATATCCTTTGTTGCTCAGAGTGTCAGCAAATAATGAAGCAAAAGTGTTTTCTATTTGGGATGGTGAGGCTTTGCAAGAAAGAATTGTAATGAAGAAGTATTCTAAGTGCTTTTGGGCATATGGATTTTGAGGGTCTTTTCTTGTAATCATGTGCAGTAAGATAAGATGAAGTGGCTTCTTAATGGGGGGTATTTCTTTTTTAATCAAATCTGCTTGTAGGAGACTGTTGGCACCTAAAAATGTCACAGCACCAAAAAATGACAAGTTTCGGACAAAGTACATAAAATAAAACCGAATAGACATGTGGGATCCATTTTTTATTGTATTTAAGACCAATATGCCAAACAAGCCCAATAAGCCTTATTGGGCCCGGCCAATCAGACGATGACCCAATAACGATCAGACACCACCAGAAGGTCCACTTGACTTCTAGATGAACAATGCCAGAGTCAGATCGAAAATCCGACCCATATTTGAGAAGTTATGGAGAAAACAGTGAAAGTCAATTTTCAGGTGACCTTATTGGGGGCATATTGGGCCCAAAAGACAAAACAAGTGAGTCCATGGGTCTGTACCAGTCGAGACCTTCGCAACGGTACCCCAATTGTCAGAATTCGGTTTCGGTAGGACCCCGAACGGTAAAATGACTTCTTTCACCCTTGGTGGGTTCGGTCAATTCGGGGCAGGTCCGATAGCATGTTGGCGCTTCACTAGGTCCGCCCAACCCCAACTCGAGCAACATTGAAGTCGGATTGGAAATCCGACTCATATCCATAAAGATATGGGCAAAATAGTGAAAGCGAACTTTTGAAAAGTATTTGCAGGGCTTAATGGGCCCAAATGACCAAACAAGTGGGTCCACGGTGTTGCCTCAGTCACAAGTTCCGCAACGGTACTTTGAATGTCACAATCCGACTCCGGATGAAAAAATGACCATTTTTGCCCCTATTGGGCCCAGACAAATCTAAGCAGGCCCATTAACATTCGGCACCATCAAAATGTCTGCCCAATATCAAGAAGAACAATGTTTGATAAGGATGGATGAAGTTATGGATGAAATTCAAAAATTTGCGGTGTCGGCACGTATTGCGAGATAAGGGCAATTTTGTTTAACCCGCTCGCAGATAGCATTGTTTGTGGTGAAGACCAAAGTTCGGGTGTATAAAAAATTGAATTGTATTTTAGATGCAATTTTCAGAATTTTTGAGGGCCGAGATCGCACCGATCGGAAAGTCCATCAAATCGGTGATCTCTGGACAAATTAGAGACTCTCGACCGTAGATCTGATGGAGCACAAGATCTACGGCCATCTGAATACCTATCGGATAATTCCGGTCAAGTTTTGGAGCTTAATTAAGTTAATTTCACCCGGAATTGATATAAACCGTCGGATCAGGAGCATCCTGATAAAAATTAGGTCGGAGCCGGTTTGAAAAATACCTGCCGCCACCCTTCTCTCCTCCTGCCAGCGCACCAACCCTCTTCCCTCGGTTGTCTCCTAAGATTTAGGAGAAGATTTAGAGGATATTAAGAGAGGGATAATATCTCATTGATTATGGCATTTAAAAATAAGAAGAAGAGGGAATGGGGGAGACGGCCAGCAAAACCTGCCCAAAGGCAGGGCTGCAAGAAAGCTGTCTCGGATCTCTCCCTCCCTTGGCAGAAAATCAGGAGAGAAATCAGGCTATTTCCTCTCTCTCAGCCGATTGGATTCGGGGGATTGGAAAAGAAAGCCGCGGCCGACAGAGGACGGGGAGAGGGGATCCTTCTTCTTTTCTCCATCCTCCGACAGTCCTCTGGAAAAAAGAAAGAGAGAGAGAGACAAGCCTCCCTCCCTGTCTCCAACAGTCCCTCGCGGCTCCTCCCTCTAGAGGAGGTCATCCATGGATTGCAGAATTGGTCGATCCGGATCGGGATCGACCGATTCTTGGATCGGATCGGTACCTACCGATCCGATTCCAGTCGGAATTAGCGATCCACCCGGGAGTCCCGGCTGGATCGGCCGGAATCGGTCGGATCGGTCGATCCCGGACCGATCCACCCGGATCGATCCCAAAATCGGTCGATCCGGACCGATTTGCCGGAAAACCGGAAGACCCGGAATCGAACCGATTCCGGGATCGATCCAGACCTGTTTTAAGGCCCGATCACCCCCGATTTGAGTTTTCTATTTGAATCCCCGTTCGGTTTGACCGGCATTTCGGTTTTACCGATTTGGGTTTTCTATTTGAATCCCCGTTCGGTTTGACCGGCATTTTGGCTTTACCGATTTGGGTTTTCATCTTGATTTCCCGTTCGGTTTGACCGGCATTCCGGTTTTACCGATTTGGATTTTTTATTTGAATTCCCGTTCGGTTTGACCGGCATTTCGACTTTACCGACTTGGGTTTTCTATTTCTATCCAAAATAACAAGCTATTTTGGGCCCCTTTTAATGGAAAGGTAGCGCAAAACCACTTAATTTCGACATCATTTCGACTAGACAGAAGTTGGGTTGGCTTTTTTCTATCCAAAATAGTTCACTATTTTGGGCTCCTTTTATGGAAAGGTAGCGCAAAACTAGCCCCCTTTTATGGAAAGGTAGCACAAAACCGAGGCATTTCTTATCTTCTAAGGAGTGAGAACTCAGAGTTTCTCTTTTCTCAACTCTCTCTTTCTTACCAAATGCCAACCTCCTCCCCCAACACTCTCCAACCTATGTACGTATGGCCATATGGGGGTATTTATAGAGGTTATTGGAGGGGCATTCTGGTCATTTGGCAAGCCCCCACTAAGTTTATTTTCGCAATAGTGGGGGGGTGACCAGATTCGGGGTGAACTTAACCTCTTTTTCTCCCTTTTTTAGGACTCTGTTTGACCGATGGTCAAAATAGGCGGTAAGGTCACCTTGGGGTGATCGGATCCAAGGAGTGGGGCCACTTCTTTGGACGTGGGCACATGGGGAGGGTCTGTTGACCCTGTCCCTTCCCTTTTTTCTCTTTTTTTTTTCTCTTTTGCTCTTGTTTGACCGGCGGTGGTCAGTTTGACCAGAGGGAGCGCGCCCGCGGCCTCACCTGTGCGTGCATGTAAGGCCTGCCGCTGCGCGGCCCTCCCTTCTTTTCTTTTCTTTTTTTTAAGCCTTCCCCCGGTTTGACTGGGGGACACGGTTTTGACCGGGTGGGCATGCGCGGTCATGCGCGCGCACGTCTGCCGCGTGCGTTCGCCGCGCGGCTCCTCCCTTCTTATTTTTTTCCTTTTTTGGTTCAACAAATGCCCCCTACGGGACATTTCCCAGAGACGAGGTTGAAGGGGAGTGTCCCGTGTCCCAACGGGTTTAGTTTTCTCCTTTTTCTTCTTCCCGCGTATGTTAACCTCCATAGATGAGAGATATTTTTTTAGTATGTCACTAATACCCTTTCTTTATTTTTGGGCACGGCAGCTATGGCACGTGGAGGACCTCGTTTTAGGCGGAGTGGTCGGGGTGAGCCTTGCTGCGGGCGAGGCATGATTCCTCGTTCTGTATTCGCTTCAAAGCGACTTGTTGCTTTTGCCAGTATAGCTCCGCCGAGGAGGCTTATGCCAAGGCCCAGCCGGTTTGACACTTCCAGGCTGAGGTAGCTCGACTTTCACTTGGTTGCGCAAGAGTTGGCTAGCATCATGGCCAGTGCCAACTTAGTGGACCCTCTCTTCTTTTTTTTCTTCTTGTATTCACGTTCCACCAGCTTTGGGCTGGTCCTTGTTGTATTGCCTTCGGTGGTCAACAAATTGACGATATTGAATTCTTTTTATTTATGACATGTCTTTTCTCAAACTTGTGTTGTGGAATGTAATAAATCCCATTGTTTGTAGTAAATAGTCACTTCGAAGAATTGTGTGCATGTTGACATATTTGCACAATATTACCTAACACTACACAAATTTAAAAGTTACCATGTTGTATGGCCAAAATTACGCGAGCCTTGATGGTGTATTGATTCAATGACCATATAGACCTGAAGGGTCGTGATGGTATGAAGTTTGAACGATATAGGCTTTAGTGACCATGATGGTATGAGCATGATAACCATATAAACCTTTGTTGGTTATGGTGATGCATGCTCTTTAAGGTTATGTAGGCCGAGGAGACCATGATGGCTTGTGATTGCCTTCTTTTTTTTTCTTGAAAACCATATAGACCGCAAGGGTTATGATGGTGTGAGGGTTTTAAGGCTATGTAGGCCAGAGGACCATGATAGCTTGTGAATTTTCTTTTGAAAAGCTATACAGGCCTTGAGAGCCATGATAACATGAAATTTTTTGTAAACCATGTAGACCGAAAGGGTCATGATGCTATGAAGATTCGAACCATGTAGGCTTAAAGGGCTATGATAGTACGAAGTTAAACCATGTAGGTTTAGAAGGCCATGATGGTATGAAGTTTGAACAATATAGGCTTAGGGAGCCATGATGGTATGAGTTTGAACTATATAGGCTTAAAGGCCATGATGGTATGAACTTTGAACCATATAGGCTTAGAGGGCCATGAGAGTATTGAGTTTGAACCATATAGGTTTAGAGGCCATGATGGTATGAACTTTGAACCATATAGGCTTAGAGGCCGTGATAGTATGAACTTTGAACCATATAGGCTTAAGGGCCATGATGGTATATCGGAACCATGTAGGCTTAAGGGCCATGATGGTATATCGGAACCATGTAGGCTTAGGGGCGCCATGATGGTACGAAGTTTAAACCACGTAGGCTTAAGGGTCATGATGGTATGAAGTTTTAGAAAGCCATGTAGACTCTGGTGGTCTTGGAGGCATAGGTTTGGAAGCCAAACGGACATGACGGCACATGTTTTTTTTAGGGCCATGTCGACATAGAAGTCATTATGGCATATGTTTTGCATTCATAGAAAGGTATATAGCCAAGAACCACGCAGACTTAAAAGTCATTATGGTGTGGGTTTACATGCCTTTCGTTATGGTGACATGCTGCTTACAATTTCGGACATGTTCCCCGTGTTTAAAAACTTTGCTTGTCCAAATCGTAGTGACGATTGTCATTTCTTGTCTGCTTGTCTCCACTTTGGGTGATCATGTCCAATTCGGTAGTCAAATATGGAGTCACAACTTAGTGAAGACTCAGATTGACATGGATAACCACATGAAACTCTTGTGTGATCAGGCATTTTAATCACCTTGCCTTTAACTTGTAAAAGGTGTGCTTCATGCCATGTTGATCATTGATCCTCGAAGCAGTAGGAGATCAATTTGGAAGACCAAACTATTTCACCATTTTCTTCTTCTTTTTTTTTACTAGTCTGACTGCCCGTTCGGGTTTTCACCCAGACTAGCCTCCTTTATATTTTACCTACGTGCCTTTACGAGGTTTTCATGTAGCGGGGAATTGTAGACAAATTGAAAAATGAGAGATTGAGATGATTTGGACATGTTAGATGTAAGCTTAAGAAGGTTCTAGTTAGAAAAGTAAAAAAATAATAAAATAATAAAAACAAAGAATAAAATGGTAGACAAAAGTTAATTTGGAGAAGGGTAATTTAATATGATTTGGATGGTTTAATGATTTTTGAATAAATAATACAAAATTGACAGGAGGGAAGAAATAGAATCTATATAGCTAAGCTCAAATAATTTGGGATTAAGGTTTAAGTTGAGTTGAGTTATTCTTGGAGATTTTTTTTTAAATATGCTTGTTTGTCTTTTGATCTTAATATCTAAAATCATCAACTTATGTTGTTGTTAAAACTTCACTAGTAATAACTTTATATTATTTTCAGATATATTTTCTAGCCTTCTCAGATTATGTCACGACCCTTAAGCCACAATGGTAATTGGGATCTTAACACTCAATGGTGTCTTTCTTTTGAAAGAGATCTCGAAGAGTAGGAAATAGGTGAACTTACAAAACTTTTATTAATTCTAGACAACCTGAAATGTACTGAGGGTAAGGAGGATAAGCTAGTTTGGTTGCCAAGTAACAAATTAGTTTTCACAGTCAATCTACTAGGGCAGATTTATGCCGGGTGGTGTGGAAGTCTTGTGGCATTCCAGAGGTCCTTGTATCTGATTAAAACTAAGCTTTTTTTTGTTATACAAAGAAAGACTCCCTACAAAGCATCGTCATGACAAGTTTTTTTTCCGAATATCTCCATGATGTGCTTTTTGTGGTATGAGGGACAAAACTGCTAAACACCTCTTTATTAATTGTGGAATTATCAACTCACTCTGGATTACTCTGCTCTAGAGTTGAAAGATTCAGTGGGTGGAACTGCCAATGTACCACTCTCTCTTCTATCAGTTTGGCCAACTTTGAATCCCCAGAAAGTGGAAGCTAAATTATGGAATCTTATATCACCTGCCATGTTTTGGGTTATCTGGCGCACGAGGAACAAGATCTTTAAGGAGCATTTTAAGCATTCTAGATCTATATTTTTATTGATGTCAACTCTAATCAAAGATTGGTCGTTTGCTATGTTTGGCATTCATATGGAAGGGTCAATCTTCCGGGAGAACTTTTTTCCTTTTAGACCTTTTTTTTGTAGTCCTTGTCTATCTCTACCACCTCGGTAGTCGTTTTGATGGGGCTTGCATTTTTCTTTGCCCTTTTACCTTTTAGTTGTTACTTAATTTTTTGCATTAATAGAAAAATTGACCTCCAGGTCATCGTCAAAAAATAACTTTATAATTTTTGCAAAGAGTATGATTAGTCTTTTATATTAGAATGAAATTGATTTGATTTTTATTGTGTCCACTTTTATGACCTGTTTGGTTAGAGTATCAAAATTGATACAATATTAATTTTGATATTGATATTTTAAGATGATGAAATATCAATATCAAAAGTGATAATATCAAATCGTTTTAGGTGTTTGGCAATACTATATCAATATTAAAATTAATATTAAGTGTTTGGTAATACAATATCAAATTTAAAATTATTATTAGTTATTTTGACTGATTAAAGTCAAAATTATTATTAATATCAAAATATATTTATTAAAAATATAAAAACATTTATGTTATTTACAAAAAATATAAATATGTACCATCTCTTTTTTTTGAAGAGGGCCTATATCATCAAATGCCAAATATCAATACATTCATGATGACGATGATATTGACCCTGAAGAAAGGTCGTATATCGTACAATTGTCACTATATTCATCAGGTAGACTCGCTTTACAAGTTCTGCTGTGATCCAGAACAACTCTTGTGTAGTGCTGTTGATATGTGAGACCCAGTGTCGAATAGTTGGTGTGCATCAGAGGAGTATACAGGCGTGAACGAGTGCTTCTCTGCGCTTGGATGTCATATTCATGGCGGCGCCTTCAAATTCAAATCTCTCGATCAGGTTTCCTTGCTCCTCACCGGAATCCACCAGTTCTTCGAGGCACCACCTCTCCCGGAGCGAGATAAAAACACTAGAAGGTAACTGACCAAATCTTTAAGGAGCAAAACCCCAACTCCTTCGATGTATCCACCGGCGCCACCACCGTCTGCCAACGCGGTGACCACCTTCCCAACTTGCTCTTGCCACTGTTCAAGAAATGCTCGGCCGAGAAGATCTCCACCATGTCATGAGCTTCCTCGTCGTGGTTGCCGACGTACGCTAGGGTCAGCTTCTCCCTGGTTGCCACCAGCCTCGTGTAGCCAAACTCGCCGCCACAGTACATCAACCTCCGAGGTTTGTGGAAGATGGGGGCGTCCTGGTGATCAGTCCCTGGTTCCTAGATCGAGGAGCGAAGAGGTGCCGTAGAGAGGCCGACTTTGACAGGGAAGAGGAGAGATACCATAGAGAGAAGAGGCCTTTCGGGGTTTTGATGGACGGGAGGATCAATATTATTTTTAATACAAGTCTAGACCTGTATTGATTTTGGTAAACATTTGTATTGTAAATTTTAAAAGTGATATTATTATCCAAACACAATTTTCTCACCTCTACCAGTATCAATATCAAAATTAATATTAATATTCTTACTCGATATAGTTACCAAACAGGCCATTAAATATTTTTAATAAAATTCTCTTTTAATAAAATGCTATTTGTTAGTATTATATCATAGGCCATAACAAAATCAAGGATATTCTTTTCCTCTTTATTTAAATTTCTTTTTTTTTGATGATGACTGAGGTCAAATTTTTATTGATGTAATAAAATGGTACAATAATAAGATAAAAAAGAAAGCAAAAACGGGCACATCAGGAGCAACTACCAAGATGGTAGTTACTGATGGGTATTTCAAGAAGAAAACATTAAAAGATAACAACTTATTCCTGAAAGTTACCCGATCCAAGTGTTCTTCTGTGCAAGCATACATCCAGTCCTTTACTAGAGTAGACATCAAAAGAGAATAGATCTTGGGTGTTCAAAGCATGGTTCGCCGGGTCGCGACCCGGGTCGCGACCCGGACCCGACCCGGTCGGTTTTGGGGCCGACCGACCCGGTCGAGACCCCAAGACCCCGACCCCATTTTTTATTTTTTATTATTATTTTTCGCGACCCGGGCCGACCCCGTCCCGACCCGGGTCGCGACCCCGGCCGACCCGGGTCGGTTTGGGGCCAAACCGACCCGGTCCTGACTCCCGACCCCACCTTCCTTGGTTCAAAGCACTTCTCAAAAATCCTATGGTTTCTCATCTGCCCTATAGTTTAGAGCATAGTAGGTAGAATAAGTTCCTGTAGTTTAAATTCTGCCATCCATGGATTCTAACTAGACCAATCAAATAGTAGAGAAGTAACACTGTCTGGTTCCAGCCATTGGATCAACCAACCTTTGAACAATGCAGACCACAAAGAGCTGATAACCTCACACTGAATAAAGAGGTTGTTGGCAAGCTCACCTTTCAATCTACAGATAACACATTTCGTGGATAAGTTATGAATGAAACTATTAAGCTGAGTTCTTGTTGGAAGCCTTCACCTGCAAATCTTCCAGAAGAAAAGTTTGTTTTTAATAGGATATGAAGATTTCCAAACATCTAATGCCATGAGACTCCCACCCTCCTTGTAATAGTCAAGTGGATTTAACTGAGAAGTTTGCATTGTTGCTAGGTTGCCACATTAACTTATCCTTTTTGTCACAAGTGCATTTATAACTATGTAATAGTGACATAAGGTTGGCAAAGTCACATATTTCAAAGTCTTTTAGATTCCTTCTGAAAGAAATGCACCATTGAACTAACTCCTGTCTGAAGATTGCAACAAATATTAAATATACTAGGGAACATTATTGCAAGAGTATTGTTCACACCAATGATCTTCCTAGAAAAAGAAGCCTGGCTACCATTACCCGCTTCAATGTAGAAGAAAGCGTTAAAGAAATCTCATTTTTCTAGAATACCTTTCCAAATGCTCATGTCTGCTACTATCTCGGAAGTCTTTGATCCAAGTTTCGTTCTCACGTACACCATTTTTGGAAGTGATGATTCTAGCCTATTTTGAATGTCTATTTAGTGTTAAAATTTCAAATCTATTTGGACAATAGGGCTTTATTCTATGTATGCAAAGGTGTCAAACCTACACCTTCTTCCTTCTTTGATCTGCGGTGTCAAACCTACACCTCCTTCCTTCTTTGATCGGCAAAAAGGAGATGGCAAAAAGTGTAAGTAGTTATCTTAATTTTAATTCCTATATGTGAAATCTCTATGGACTTTCTCATATATATGACATTCATTTTCAACATGTTCATTAAATTTTATTTCAATAAATATATATTTTTTAATTTTATACACTGCATAAAATTGTCTATATCCTCCCATTTTTTAAATTTCACTTCTTTATTCAATTTGTGGAGCATTGGTACTTATTACATTGATTACATCTTTTCTATAATCATTTTACTAGAATAATTTATTTTCTACTCATTTTACTGATTCCACTTTATTTTTTTAATGTTGATAAATGATACCTACCCTATTTTCTCCTTTCCTATATACCAAAGTTTATAACTTCTATTTCTCACTTTACATTTCTCTCCTATCAATTTGGTTTCTTGAATACCAGTCATATTGATCTTTTTTCTCTCCATGCTATTAATAAGTTCTATAAGTTTTTCAGTGTAGTGTGTTGTAAGTAGAGAATGCCCCAATGTTTATATCATTTGAATTCTTATCATGAGATATGACAATAATTTTATGCTGGTTGTTACCTACAACCCTTATTTCTTATCCATGCTTGAGCTTAGCTATGGTGGAATTTGTACTAGATTGTTTCAATTTTGGAAAAAATTTCTTAGACTATTGATGTTATGCAAGCATGTTAGCATTTTTTGCCTTTCGTCTATTATTATCTTCTGACAAGGAGTGTCCTACAGATGCATTCCATATAGATATCGCTGCTCTGATGATGTTCCTGGTGAGAGAAGAGAAAAAACAATTGAAGTTCTTATGATTAATTCTCCTAGCGGTCCAGGTCTTCTATTTCCAAAGGTCTAATCACCGCAGAACCGTTCATATGCACTCCTTTTGTTGTTCAATTTCTACTATGGTGTCTGGCCATTTATGAATTTTTGAGTGAACTTGATTCTTTTTAGCTGATTTATTACCAGTGCACCATGTGAATACTTCTAATGGCTGCTTCATGTTGCTTGTTACGCATTCAGGTACATCCTGCATGTGTCTTCTAAGTTTCCTTCATTTGTTTGATTGCCTAATATGCTTAAGCAGGTCGATGATGATCATTGGGAAACTATGCTGGGTGAGGGAAGGGGAGGAGATGTGGCCAGGGTGAGAACCCACTTCTGTCCTGCACAAACAGACATCCTTACCGGTGTCTTCCTTGACCTTGACCTTCTGTGGAGGAAGGGTGGATGTTGGTTGCCCATGGACTGCGCTGGCTGGATACACCAAGTTTTCTATCTGCCAGGACAAACCATCTGGGGATCATTTCAGGTCTCTGGAGAGGGACACTTGTGTGTGGTGTCAGGAATGTGGTCATTGGACAGTGGGATTCCAGAATGCCATTTGCCGCTTGATCTGTTGCAGCGTGGGGCATATGGGTTGTGTTTGCAAATGGAGGAGTTGCAGACATCTATTAAGGGATGAATACTTCTGTGTGTCCAATGATGCTGCCCAAGCTGTCATCAGAGCTATCCGAAGAGCCAAGTGATTTGGGGGTAGTTGTGAATCTCGTGTGGTCAATGGAGTTTGGCCATTGTCAGGACTCAGGACTGGTTAGAAGACTTCATCATGACTAAGGTGGTGGGCCTCTGTTCCATTGGGAAAGTGAACAGGCTGTTTGGGTGTGCAATCTCTGCATAGTCTTCACAAGAAGCAGGATTAATGTCAGCTCATCAAGGGGATAGGAAAATGTTAGATGTGCTCGATCAACAACAAACAAAGTGCTTACGAAAGTGAAACTAACTCAACCAACAAGAGAGCAAAGGCTCGGCTAGATCAATAGAGGCACCCTTAACAGAGGTGCTATAGGCCTTGAATCAGAGAAGTTTTCCCTACCCTTATAGAGGTGCTTGCACTTGAATCAATCGATACAGGACAAAGCTTATGGTGAGAGGGAGCAGAGTTCTCCTGAATCGGAGACCAAACCTGTGCTGGAGAATCTTCACCTGAACTATTTGTTCAAAGGTTGGTGTTCAGTCATCTGAAATTGACACTTCAAGGGCTCGTCAGGGGTGGAGTCCATCACTCCTTAGACTAGGGATATTGGGGCATTTCGGCTAAATCTCAAGCGCAATGATGTGTCATCTCTGGCCTTCCTCTGCACTGGCTGAGCACAAGTGTGGTTGGTGCTATCATTTAATCATTATGTATAATTGTGGTCGTAGAGATGGGGGGGGGTTGGCCATTTTTGCAGTAAAGGAAAGTGATGATTTCATCGCAAGGTGCTTTCCAGAGGGGGGCAGGGGAGCTGTTCCCATCAAAATTCTGAACTGCAACTCTTTTGCTGGTGTCAGAGGGGGTCATCTGGCACTGTCCTTGTCATTGTGCCATTCAAAGGCTCCTCAACGGCTATGATGGCCTCAGGACTGCAGCTTCTCAGGCGAAGGAGCAGCCAGTGATGTCAGGAGAGTGTCCCCGAGGTGCCATTTGCATGATTCCGCTCCTTACTGATCATCCTCACTTGCAGTGAAAGGTATGATGCATTCTGGTTTGGGTTGGTTGGACAAGTCTAGATCCTTGAGACCCCATTAGACTTCAGATCTTGAGGATAAGCCACATATCCTAGTGGTTCACGGGGTGTTCACTCTGGCTCTCCAACCTTGAATCCTCCAATCAGGGCTGGCTTCCCATGCACTCTCAACCTCCTGGTCCAGTGGTTGGTTCCTGTCAGCTCCCTTTAACCAGTTCCACCAGCTTGACACTCTTTTGCTTCTCCCTTCTGACTAAGGATCAAAGGATCGGAATCGGAGTCGGGATCGTGGGTACCGATCCAACCCAATCCTCAAGAACAAAAATTGATAAGGATCATTTTAATTTTTTTTCAATACAAAAATTCAGAAAAATCAGAAAATTTCAAAAAAACATAAAAATAAGGAAAATTTTTAAAAATTGTTATAATGTCATAAAAGAGTGATATCATGCAAATGATGTCTCTTATACATTATGATATTAGCATTTATTCTGGTTCTCATACAAATAACAATTTAACATCCATTCTATTAAATAAAAGAGATGGTACAAATAGAAATCAAAATTAAGTGACAACAGAAAAGATGATATAAGTACAACTCAAACATAACTGAAAATATACATTCTCACCACTATGAACAAAACTGTCTCTCATAGTCTTTGTCCTGTTTCTCATTCTCGTTCTCTTGGATAGTCCACTGACTCTTGGCCACCTGGCTAAAATCATATACGCTATCTACTCTAGTCACTAGAGATGATGGTGGATAACAAGGCTCGTAATCTGAAGTAGATTCCAGATATTGTGCTGCAACGTACTCATCAAAGAAGTCTATTTGATTCCATTTTTGACTCCTTCCACTAGAATGTTGCATCTTACTTAAAATTTCTTGCACTTGTTCCTTTTGTATGTGCACTACTAAAACCACTATGTTGGCCACCTCCAATTTCACCTCCACCTCCACCTTCACCTCCTCCGCCTGAACCTCCCACACCTTGTTGTTGAGTGGGTGTCTAGGTACTATCATCCGTAAGGATTGGAATCAACTGTCTTCGTTTGGTTACTCGGCTTCTTCCTCTTCACTGTTTGTATATATTTGGTACCCATATTTATATTGTGTTGTACTACTTAAATGCCTTTAAGCTGCCAAAGGCACCACTCTTTTTAGTGGTAGGCCTTGCATCTAGGATATGAGCTGGAGCGGTTAAAGTTGTGACTGGAGCTATACTTTGTGGAACTGGAGCTAGCTCAGGCGGTGGAACTAGAGCTGTGCAAGGAACTTGAGTTTTTATCCTTTTTCTATCTGCTCATCCTCACAAATGACACTGTCAATCTTATCTTTGGCCTAAAATCTATCATTCGGGTCAAACTCTGACTCTCTGTTAGTGGCTTTCTCATCCAACCATGCAACAAGTGGATGTTTTTCTTGGAAGAGATATTCCAAGTCCACATCCCCCTATGACAAACCCCGATTAGCCTACAACTCTTTCTTGATACAAGCCACTTGCAAATTAGGCAAATCCTTTTTCAAATATCCTATCCTTGATGTTTTTAATTTTCAATCTTATATGGTAATAGCAGAAGACTAATTTTTTTAATCTTTTCATCTTCAACTTATTCATTCTCTTTGTGTTTGAGGTTGGATGTGCTCCAATTTCTTTCACATTGAGAAGTGCTAGTACTTTGGCTTAGTACCCTAATTGTAATGATTGACAGTGGATTCTATCTAGTCATATTGTTCAATTGGATCCACCATTCAGCTGTAAAAAGACAAATATCACAGAATTAATAAGAGTGGTAAACTTCTAGTTAAAACTGTTAAACATATAAGGTATATTCAATGCCCTACTAGGAGAAACTTTCTCATGTGAATAGACAAGATCTGAATCCCCATACATCCCAATTCTATGCTTGTATGATGTAGTTAAGTTTATTGCTCATCTTCGGTGTGACGGTGTCTAATAATAAATAAATAAATAACAAGTGCTTACTTCAATCTCAACCTCTATTCTATGTTGTGCAGTCTTGGCTAAACGTTTGATCGCTAACAATTTACCTGACAAGACCTCTACATCATTACATACTTGGCCACCATATTGCATTCTTGGGTTGAAGAAATATCTTGTCAGAAAAATCCCAATCCAACCATTAAGGCACTAACATATTACTACAACAATAAATAAAATGTACTAAAGACTTAAAATTATACTTGTAGCTTGAATATCATGGTGAAGTGTCCTGTCTCATCTGATGCATATAATCTTCCACTATTTTTTGTAGTCCGTCGGATGCTTCTATTTGATCTTCATCTTGGCCTTGTCCATGGCATCATACAAATATCCCACTTAGTTTTTATCATTTGAGTCAACCAAACGTAACATTTTTACAAGCGGTTCTATGATTGATAGGTAGTATTACACGTTTTCCCACAACATGTTATTCTTAATAAGGCTCTCTTTCTTCAACAAAGTCTCATATTGGTCAATTGTGGCTCGCGCAATATCCATATAGTTCTGATAAACTGTAAAGATGACTATAAATCTTTTCAAATCATTTTTGTATCTATAGAGGTTCTCTAAGGAAATGAATTGTGTAGCAAATATGGTTGGACCGGGTTGAACAAGATCACAACCATCAGTGTCTTCTCTTATGATATAGAGCAACCTGGGATATTATAGATGAAAGATGTAATAAGTTGTCCTTGACTCACCAAGGACCTCACACTTGTCTATTTCCTATTGTTTTCTAACATCAAGTCAATTGAGTGTGTAGTACATGGCACCCAAAACAAATGACTTTTCACCTCCATCAGTTTCTTGCCTACAATCTTGAATAAAGTCTCATTGTTAATGACAAAGTGCATATTGTTCTCCTCACTAATCTCTTGTACAACTCTATTCATTAGACCAAATAAGTAATTCACATTCTTCACTTGGCCCGATGCATCAATTGACTTCAAAAAAAAAGTGCCTTTAGAATAATACACAAGAAAGTTGATAAGGGGTTTCATTGTGATTTCCGTCCCCCATTGCACATCATAGTGCAACCTCTTTCCTTCCAAATGGATTTGAATTCATTTATCCATGATGTCAACTCATCGACCTCTATATCCAATCCCTTATAAATATATTTGGAGCTGGATATTTTGTATCCTAGTCTAGCCGTAATGTCATCTGATTATTAATCTTTATTCGAAAAACAAAAAAGTCACTTAAAAAATTTCTACATTCATATACATGCATGTAGAAACCATTCACAAATATGGTTGAATGCTTTCTTTGCAGTCCCTATAGTAGCCTTCACTCCCTTAAATGCATGCTTGATAGACCTCTACCCCCTGTCATTTTGTATATACGTGGTAGTGTCCGTCGACTATGTTGACTGCAATCGATGGAACTCACTATCTCGAGCCAACACCTATGTAGAGCGAATGACTTCCACATTTGATCCTCAGGTAGTGGCACCTGCACCTCCTGCTCCATTTCTTCTTTCTTCATCTTCTCTAGCCTGAGTCCTACTAACATGCATGACTCTCCTCATCTCTACCTCTTTTTCATCATTTGTAGAGGATGAATCAACTTACACGAGTTTGTAACCTTCTCTTCTTACCCCTTGCAGACATGAGATCAATCTCTCTATACAAGCAACTCATTATGCAATTCCGCTATATGCTCAATTCTAATATTTCTTTTCAATGCTCTCTTAGTTAGATAACTTTTCATTTCTTCCCTCAACTTAGCTAGGACCTTGTCGCACTTCTTCACATTCTCACCTATACCTGTTATATGTTGATTGAGATGGTAAACACCTCCATTTATATCCTTCTAACACCATTTGCATCTTACCCTCTTCTTGGCCACATTCAACATGTACTCATGTTGCCATCCAATGTCCATTGAAGCGGGAGCTTGCTCATTGTCAGACATTTTATCTATACATACCAAATAAAAATTTAAATAGTATCACGCAACAATAAAAAAATTAACATTCAACCCCAAAGGGATGATCTGTACATGTGAAAGCAGGTCACCTCCGAAGGGGTGATCTGTACATTCAGGGTGACCACCCCCTTTTGGGGGTGAGAACAAAGGGAGAGAGGGGTGGATCAGGATAGGGGAGGTTGGATCGGACTAGAATCAGGTGGATCATCGAAGGAGATCGCCAAAGCAGCTATTGGGGAACCTTGGTCGCCGGAGGGGAGCCCTAGAGAGCACCATTAGGAGGGAGAATCATGGGGGGTGGGGGGAGATCGAACTGTAATTAGATCTTCGGAAGACCCAATTCCGGAACTAATCGGTGTTCTGGGGAATCAGCAAGGATCAGCCGATTCCCTGATCAATCCTGGAGAATTGGCAATGTAGGAATTGGCCGATCCATCATCGATCCCACTGATTCCCACCGATCCATCTGGAACTCCGGGTAGGATCGGTTATTCCACTAAGAATCAGATTGATAATAGCCGATCCGATCCAAGAATCGGCCTATTTTGATCCGGATCAGCCAATTCTGCAATCCATTCTCTTGATTGGTCTCAGGGTGGTTCAATTTGCTTCTAATCATCCAGTCTCAGTGGCTTTCCAAGAGAACCTCTTCCGTTCCCTGATCTTTCTCTGAAGCATGCTATAGAAGGGAGCCTGCCCCCTGTATGTGATCAGGCTATCTGCCTGGTGGAAGATGGGGTCTTACGGGGAGCTCTGTCTTTTGGTCAGCTAGGCCTAGAAGGTGCTCTGGAGTCTAGAGGACTTTGCACAGCGGTCAGACTTGGAGTTGGTGGAGGTCCCTGAGAGGCGTTATTTGCAGAAGTCTATAAGTATGTTAGGAGGTTCAACGACTGCATTGGGATAATAGTACCATTCCCCTAAGATGGGCAAAAGGTTGGGTAAACGGGGTCGAATTTGTGCTAAACAACAAAGTCATTGAGGATGCCTTGTGATCTAGGAAGTTGGGAGGCGGAGAATAAGGTGGTGATTTGGTGATCATTCTCACTTGGAATTCAAGAGGGCTGTGGGGATGACAGAGATTAAGAGGATGATTTGATATAATCTTATCCAAGAGACTAAGAAGGATTGTCCTAAGGGAAGCTGTGATTAGGGAATTGGGAGGTGTTCAGCTGGAAAGTTGGTCTTTCAAGGCTTCAACTTGCAGAGCTGGAGGGCTAGTGACGCTATGGAATAGAGAGGTATTGACAGTGGAGAAAGAAGACCAAAGCAAGTCCTCTATCACTTTGGTATTTACAGACAAACTCAAGACCACAGCTTATGGTCCGGTATATGATTCTCTAAAAGAGCTATTCCTAAGTGACTTAGGGGAGGTCAAGGGAAGATGTGGCCTTCCGTATTTGTTATGGGGTGACTTTAATATGGTGAGATATCTGAGAGAAAGATCTAATGGAATTAAAAAATGAAGATGTTTAACAAGTGGATTGCTGTCATCAGTCTGATAGAGGTGAACTTATTTGATAGCACGGGGCTAATGGAATTTGAGATTCCGAAATTCTGATTTGATTTCTATAACAATTAATGAATTCAAGACATATTGATATATCCTATAAACTATTAGAATTAGAATCGGATATTCTAATAACTTATTAGAATTGAAATCATAATCAATCAATTTGGTATCTATTTTCTGATTTCGATGAATTTTTAATATAAATATCTAAATTAATATTATTTAAAAATATAAATTGATAAAATGTAAAAATTGTTACATATAGAATGATAATAAAGTCAAAAATAAAAATTTAAAGTTATTAGATCAACTTTTAGTCGTTATAAATTTTTATTATTTATTTTTTTTGAAAAAGTAATATGATATATTTAAGAAATTATTAAATTTGATTTTGATTCTAAAATTGGAATCAAAACAAAATTGGAATATCATGATTTTGATTTAGTTGGAATTGAAATCAGAATTCCTTAACCTTATCGGAATTAGAAATTGCCATTTCCCCTACCAAGTCTGACCCATCCAACAGTAAGTTTACCTGGGCCAATAAGGCATAGATTGCAGAATCGGTCGATCTGGATTGGGGTCAACCGATTCTGAAATCGGATCCAATTAGTCCGATTCCGATCGGAATCGTCCGGATAGACTAGGATCAGTCCGATCCAATCGTGGATCGCTTGATCTCGAGCGATCAGTTGGAATATGGAAACGTCTGGAATCGGGGCCTTTCAGGACTTGATTCTGGACCGATTTTTGAATTGATCCCCCCAATAAAGGGGAGATCTACCCGATTTGCCCCCCAGCTCTGATTCCCATCTCCCTCCTCCCCTTCAAGACTTTGCAGACCTTGCAGTCCCCCCCTCCCCAGGTGATCCTCCTTGGTGACCACCGATCCCCCTAAAATAGATTGTTTTCTGTCCCCCTCCCTCCTTCCCCAATCCTTGCTTTGGGCTTCTTGCCCCCCTTTCAGCTCCCCTCTAGGCTAGGTGTCCCAAATATTTATACACCATAAAAAGAATTTGGGGGGTTTTGCCCCCCTGATACCTCCCACAAGGGGGCGCCACCCCCTTGACGTCTACAACATGACCACGTAGGTTGATTCGTGATTCTCAAGCACTCATTTATGATAATGTAAACATATTAACATATTGCACTATCACTTATACCATGGTATGCCGGGTCGCGACCCGGCCCCGACCCGGTCGGGTTTAGCCCCGACCGGCCCGGTCGCGACCCGGTCGGGCCGACTCCCCCGGCCGGGTCGCTGGGTCGCGGCCGGGTCGCGCGAGTCGCGAGACCCGGCCGACCGGGTCGCGCGACCCGGCTGGCAACGGTCATGTGACCGTTGCCAGACCGTTGGCAACGATCATTTGACCGTTGCCAACGGTCATGGGGGGGCTGCGCCCCCCCATTCAGCCCCTTGGGGGCATAGCCCCCAAGGGGCTCCCCTTACTTTCACCCCCACTCTCACTCTAAACCTCTCATTTTTGCTCTCATTGCTCTCATTTTGTTCCTCATTTACTTAATTATTTCATTAAACATTTCATTAGTTCATTTAGTTCATTTATTTAACTTTTGTTTCATTGATTAGTTAGTTAATTAGTTCTTTTTAATACTTATTTGCTTACTTACATAGTTAGTTAGCTAGAAGATTAGTTAGATATTTAGTTTAGTAGTTACTTAATACATCATTAGTTGGAAGGTATAGTTAATTACTTACTTGATCATATAAATACTTGAGCATTATTTTTACATAATTAAAAGTATACTTACATTAGTAGGCACTAATTAACGTCATTAACTTTTTAAATAATTAATTACTTACTTAAGTAATTATTTAATTACAAAAATGTCTTCTCCAAGCCAAACAACCCAAACTACCGGCGCGACCCGGAGTGATCCGGCTTGGTTGCATTGCAATTTGATCTCCGTGGCGGAGAGAAAAGTGCAATGTAAATATTGCGACAAAGTAATATTCGGTGGTATTTATCGTTTAAAATTTCATCTTGCAGGCATGAAGGGAAACGTTCTTCCTTGCACACGGACTCCGCCGGAGGTCAGAGCTCAATTTCATAGGCACCTACAAGCGATGGAGCAAACGAAAGGAACTAGCAAACGGCATAAGGAGACCGTCCGAGAAGAATTGCAACAACCGGGGAGACGTTCCGTACACATTTACGGGACCGGACAAGAGAGGCCGGATATTTTTGGAGACGAAGAGTACGAAGGTATGGGAGGTGTTACTCATAAACGTTGTTCATTCTTCTATTTTAAAGGATAATTAAGTAGTTAAATACTTAAATGTTTCTTAAATAGATGAACTCTCGCGGGGAATGGAAGCAAGTCGAAGATCATTCGCCGAGGAAGAGTTCCATAGACGCACCGGCCGAATGATGGGTCAAGGGTGTGGAAGTGGGAGTGGTCGAGGAAGCGGAAGAGGATCCAACAACCAACCGCAAGATGAGGTTCATGATCTCACACAAGACGACGACCCGGCAGTAGGTCCCGTGGATCCCGTAATCACCAGACCACGACAACGTCAAACGACAATCACGACGGCGATGAAGAACCTCAAATTATGTAAGGAAAGGATTGGCCGGGCAACGTCGAGGTGGTTCTTTCACCACGGCATCCCGGCGAATGCCGCGAAGGGACCATACTACGAGAATATGATCGACACGATCGCGGACGTCGGGAGGGGAGTGCTCGGTCCAAACCGAAGGAGATATACAATGTATATCTTCCTATGGAGGTGCAAGAAACAAAGAAGTACGTGGCATCATTTGAACGCATATGGGAGGAACGAGGTTGCACGTTAATGACCGACGGATGGACCGGTAATTTAATTTTCTTTTACTCATTTATATTAGATGTATAAACATTCTTTTTGGTATAACTTAGTTAATGTCTTATACTTAACAGGTATAACTAGGAAGACAATGATCAATTTCCTAGTGTACAGTCAAGCCGGCACGGTCTTTTGGAAGTCGGTCGACGCATCAGGACAGGTAAAGAATGCGGAGTATCTTTACCAATTGATAGATGGAGTGATAGAAGAAATAGGAGAGAGCCGGGTAGTTCAAGTAGTCACAGACAATGCGGCCGCATTCAAAGCGGCCGGTCAGATGCTTATGGTCAAAAGACCAAAGTTGTATTGGACACCCTGTTGCGCCCACTCTTTAGACTTGATGTTGGAGGATATATGCGAGGATGCTCAAATAGACGGGGTAGTTAAGCTAGCCCGGTTTATTTCTTCATTTATTTATAACCACAACTTTGTCCTTGCACTTATGAGGGAACACACCAAGGGCGAGAGTTGTTACGGCCCGATGCAACCCGGTTCGCCTCCCACTATATTTCCTTAGAAAGTTTATTGAGTCAAAGGAGAGCTCTAACTCAAATGGTCATTTCACCGGGTTGGGGTAGTTGGATGGCTAGATGTAACCCATCGGATAAGAGAAAGGGGAGAAAAGTAGAAGAGACAATAGAGAGTGGAGATTTTTGGAAAGTTGTGAAGAAGACGTTAGACATCGTCCAACCCATAGTGAAGGTACTAAGGATAGTTGACGGAGATAGAAAAGCAGACATGGGGTATTTATTCGATGCGGTTGAGAGAGCGAAGGAAGAAATCTCCAAGACCGTGTCCGACTTCGCCAAGTGGTGGGATATTATAGATCATCGCTGGGAACGTACATTACATCAACCCATACATGCAGCAGGTAAATTTTCTTAAGCATTTACTCAACTTTTTATTAATCAAAGTTATGTATAAGTTGTTTACTAATACTATTTGGTTCGTAGGTTACTTTTTCAACCCAAGAATCGCTATAGTCCACATTTCAAGGCGACGAACGAGCTATTAGATGACGTGAAGAGCGTCATCCGACGGATGCTTGGTGACGACGACCGGGCTATTATCGCTTGCAACAAGATGTATGATTACGAGAATGCGGAGTTTTCACTTTGGAACGAGCGAGTTGAACGAGTGTGATGCTACTAAGTCCGGGTACGTAGATAATAATGTAATCGAAAGTAGAATTGTTTTTCATCAAATAATTAATCAAAGTTTACTTAGATAATAATGTAAGACATTCAATTTATGCGGTGATTGGTGGATGGACCATAGTAAAGTACCGGGGTACGAGGACTTGGCGGACGTAGCCATCGGGGTCCTAAGTCAAACCACTTCGGCTTCGAGTGCGAGCGAAATTGGTCTACATTCGGCTTGATTCACACAAAGCAAAGAAATAGGTTGACATCGAGGAGGCTTGAAGATCTCGTGTATTGTCGCTACAACGTGAGGTTAAAGTTGAGGAATTTGGAGAGAATGAAGCGAGAACCGGATGGAACAAAAGAGTTGGATATCGCGGGCGGCGGGACGTTCGGTCGACGAGCCGCAAATTGAAGAGGAGGACATCGATTTGGATCAAATATTCTACGAGAAGAACTCCTTAGAAGCTTGGGTCAATGACCGAGAAGGGTTGGGAGAACCGGAGTTCAACCCCCAAGACCGACAATGGGCCGAAGGAGTGCTCGACGATGTCCCTTTGGCCGAAGAATTCCAGATCCCTCCCTCACTAGCAAAGTGCCAGAGGACCGGAGAAGGAACTAGTCAAGGTACGCAAAGTAGGCGAAAAGGTAAACAAGTTATGACTGATCCTTTTGATATTGCAGATGCTGATACGGTCGAAGACGATCGAGAAGATACGCCGGAGCCGAACATCCGAGTGCAGTACCAGACGTCCGAGGATTCGTCGTCAAAGAGTAGCAGCGATGATGGTGCTGGATACGGGGACGCGAACACTTTACAAGTACAAGGGACCTCAGATCCTCCCATATCTCCTACAACGTCGTTACGTTTTACCGGCGAGGGGCAATATACTCATGCGACCCAAGATACCGATCATGGTGGAAGGCCACAAGGTAGAGGAGGTCATCGTAGCCGTGGAGTTGGAGCGAGAATACCACGATGCCTCCGACTATGTGTATGATTCATCCCAAGGCTCTTGGTTCCCTACATACGATTAAGAGTATTGTGGAATGAATTATGTGGAGTCATCGGATACTTCGATCCAATCGACCTATAGTTATGGTGACTCGTTTGGATCAAGTCTTAGGATAGTTTCCCGAGGGACTGACGAATATGATCGTCATGTGTACATGGATCAAGCTTTGTACTCAACCCAAATGACATGGGGAGAGTACATCAACTACCTACAAAGTGTAGAACACATCACGTTGGAATAAAATTGATGCATTATTTATTTAAATCATGTCATTTAATTTATCCAATTTTTATGTATTTTTTCAGATTTTATTTTGTATTTTTCATAATTTTTTTGTATTTTTCAAAAAAAAAATTTAAAAAAAGGGGTCGCGACCGGGTTGGCCTGGGGGTCCCGCGACCCGGTCGCGACCCGCGACCCCTCCCTCCTTGACTTATACTTTCGCACATTTATATAAGATTTATAATCATAAATATATGTTATATACTTAAATTTTATAAAGATTTATTTTAACTCTCTTCTCTCTCTTACACACATCAACTATATTAAAATTAATTATTTTTTAAAATAAATATATACCTATCCATACATAATTACATAAATAAAATCACATTCAAATGTATGACCACATAAACATACGCATTCAATTATAACATACAAATATAATTATATTTATATATATTTGTTTGTATGCATAAATATATATAATACAAACATCTAATTATATATATGTGTGTTTATGTATATACATATGTATATATAACCATCCAATGTTACCTTGTCTCGTAAGTGGAATTGACACCCTTCAATGTCTTGGACGCCTTGTCGCTGTGACATCTATGATTATGTCACATGTGTTGTACTCATTTAATTTCATGTAATGTATTTATAGTGTGTTTTTTTAGATGTTTGTAATAATAGTTTGTACTGATATGTCAATTTCTTGAAATGAACTTACTTTGTATGTCATTGTTTGGTAGAACATCATCCGCATTGCTTTCATTTTTAAATTTTTTACTTATTTTTATGATTTTTTAATTTTTTGAGATTTTTTTCAAATTTTAAAAAAAATAAAAATTTTTGGCCGATCTAGACCAATCTTGGATTAACAATTCGTCTAGAGGATCAGCCGATATGGACCAATCTGGGGACCAAATCCGATCCCGCAATTCTTGCAAAAAAATGGGTCAGTCAAAAGTCCATTGGGTCTTAATGACTAAGGATTGACAACTGTTCTTTAATGGTTGTGCAGCTAGGTGTCTTCTTCAAATGGTGTTGGATCATTATCCCATTCGTCTCTACACTCAATTGGCTTAGGGCAAATGATTCATAATATTTATGTATGAAAGGCCATGGTTGAAGATAGGTATAGTTTTAGAATTGGTGACCGCTTAATGCTATCAAAGGGAATCACCTCGGTCGCCTAGGCGATGAGGCAAGTTGAGGTGGTGGTTTCCTGCCTTGCCCTAGCCAATTTAACCTCAGGCGACTGCCCGAGGTGCCTAGCCCACCTTATCCGCTTCACTTGCTCACATGACCCTATGACCTAGACCACCCCAAACTTCTATAGTTTTAAATTTTTGTTGTTGTTATTAACATGTTATAATTAATTTAATTAAGTTTATATTTTTTATTTTAAATGGATATTATTGCTCTTTTTATTTTGAATTTTTGTAATCTTTTTTTTAAAATTTTTTACTTTTGTTATTGATTGTTCTTCATTTCTATAATCTTTTTAGTTTAGTGGTCCTATTTAGTCATTCATAGGTGTTGAATTATTGATGTTGTTGATCTATTTTTTTAAATGATTCACTTAATTCACTTAATTGTTCACTCTTTTTTGTTAGTTGTATTTTTTACTTCAATTTTGAATTTATGATTTATTATTATCTTATATATACATACATACATAAATTAATAAAATATAAATATGTATTAAAAAAATATACTTTGCCTCAGGCTCCTTTGGCTCTTGGCTCAAGCACCTGAGGCGAGGCGAGTCCCACCTTGTCTTGGGTGCAAGGATTGTAGGATTGAAATCAGGATAATGAGCGGTGGGTACCGATCCGATCGGACCGATCCCGACTGATCCATTGGAACAAAACTGATCCAAAATCATTAAGTAAAAAAAACTATTCCGATTCCGATCCAATCCAGATCAATCCTGACCGATCCCAACCGATCCGACTGGAATAGCAAAAAAAATTGATTTGATTCCAATTCCAATCCAATCCCGTTTCGATCCCAACCAATATGGCCAATTTGATTTCGATTCCAATCTGATCCCGACTAATACCGGCCAATTATGCCAGAATTTTTTTCCAAATCGGTCCTTTGGCCGAGAATCGGATCAAAACCAGCTGATTCCGCAATCTATGCTCGGGTGCCTAGGGTCTCGGATAACATAGGCGTGATGGGCTGATACTTAAACTACCTATGAGCCAATCTCCATGAAAAGCTTAAGTGGGTGAGGAACAAGTTGTACATGCGAGATGATAAAAGAACAGAAAATCAGAAGGAAAGAGAAAGCCATTGCAACAACGAAAGGAATTTGGAACACAATATGACAATGATCGGTTTTCAGGTGAAGGTTTTGAGGCTTGGAATAAAGCCAAAGAAAACTTAAATAGGCTGGTGAAGTGGGAGGATATCAAATGGCAACAGGGATCAAGCAACACTGGTTTACAAAGTTCTTCCATGGGATGGCTAGTAGTAGAAAAAGAATTTGTTTACTTTGCTATATTATCATTGGTAATATTATTGAAGATGATGCAGAAATTTCTGAAGGCATTCTCAGTTATTACTGCAGTTTTTTCAGAGAGAAGGATATCTTGAGACTTTTCATCACTTCTCACAATTTCTAAATGCTGTCAGCAGGGGACAATTTTCAGCTTACTAAGTAGATTACTCATGAAGAAATGAGGTATGTAGTATTCCAAACTAGAGCAAATAAATCGTAAGGCTGCATGCGTTTTCTCTTGTTTTCTTAACAATTTTGGCAGGTCATTGAGATGGACCTAGTTTCAGCAATTCAGGCTATCCAAGACTGTCCCCAATCTTTTAAGTACTTCAATGTGACCTACATTATATTAATACCTAAGAAGTATTAGGCCCTGGAAAGTTGGAGGCTATAACTTTATTAGTTTGTTCATAGGGGTTTATGATTTTTTATGAATATCTTGTTAAAGAGACTTCAACTGGTGATCAATAATCTAGTTGATGAAGGCTAAGTTGGTTAGTGATAGCTTCATGGCAGTGTAGGATACTATTTATGATCAAATGTGAACAAAGAAGAAAGGGGCGATTGTCAAGTAGGATTTCAGAAAAGCATACGATAAAATCTATTGGGCCTGCATGTACAAAGTGATTGATTTTATGGAATTTGATTCTATATTCACAATAGATAGCAACATGTCTTGAAATCGATATTTTCTTTATTTTGGTTAATGGGCAGCCAGTTGGCTACTTCCAGTCCTCGAGGTGCCTACTTCAGGGTGATCAGTGATGTCCAATCTTTTTTGTCCTGGTCAGTCAAGTGCTTAATTCATTTTGAAAGAAGACAACTAGTACGGGGCAGATCAAGTGCTTACCATCCCCTCGGAGACAAGATGACTAATTTCAAGGCAATTATTATTTTTATTCAAACAACTGTACAACTCACAACTCAAGCCTAAATACCAAATTAATTGGGGTCGGCCATATGAAATCCCTTTCTCTATTCATGTCGATTTTGACTTAATTCTTCAAAGATATGTAACTCATCTAAATCATATTGAATTATCCCTATAAGTTAATGTTGGGTCTACCATGCCTTAATTTCGTTTCAATCACTTTTACATTTTCTACTTTTCTAAATGGTGCTTCTTTTGGTCTATGATATGTCCAAATCATCTCAATCTCATTTCTTTTAATTTGTTTGCAATTGTCATTACTTTCATATTTTCCATAATATATTTATTAAGTATTTTATCTAATCTAGTATAACTACACATCCATCTTAACATTCTCATTTGAGCAACATTTTATGGAATCATACTTTTTTTATTGTCCAACATCAACTACCATAGAACGTTGCATGTCTTATAGTTGTATGATAAAATTTTTCTTTCTAATTTTAGTGGAAATTTACGATAACATAATTTTGTAGCCAATCTCCACTTCATCCCTCCTTTAATTTTATAGTTAACATCTTCTTCACATTCACTATCTTTTTGAATAATTAAACCGAGATATTTAAATTGAGTACTTTTAGGTGATATTACTCTATCCAAACTAACTCTTCTTTCTTCTTCTCTTTGATTTTATTAAACTTTTACAATGCATATATTTTTTCTTATTTGTACATGTTCCAAAACCTTAGACTCTAGAGAGTTTTTCCAATGTTCTAGCTTTCTATTAACTTCTTGTGTCTCATGTATTACCACAATATTGCTTGCAAACACCATATATCATAGTATGCCATTTTGTTTATTCTTTGTTAATTTATTCATAACTAATACAAAAAATGACTTATCACAGATCTTTGATGTAAGTCAATTGAAATTGAAAAATCTATGGTTTCTCCTACAAATGTGAACACATCAATGATTACTTGATCATACATGTCTTTTATCACTTGAATGTACGTAATGGGTACCATCTTTTGTCAAAATTCACCACACAATATCTTTCAGAACTCTTTCAAGTCTTTTGCAAGTCAATGAATACCATATGCAAATATTTTTTGTATCTCGACATTTTTTCATCAAATTTCTAATAAGAAAAATAACTTTCATTGTATATTGATCAGGTTTGAATCCAAATTGGTAGGTTGAAATACTTTTACAATCTCATAATAGTCGCTCCGTAACTCTTTCCTACAATTTTATAGTTTGACTAATTAGGTTGATCTCTTTATAATTTCAACAAACTTGTATTTCTTTTCTTTTTAAAAAATAAGTATGATGATGCTCTTTCTCAATTCATTTAGCATTTTCTTAGAGATAAATTTTTGTTTGAAATTTTTGAGTTAACTATTCCACCTCTCTTATCTCTCAAACATTTTCATACTTCTATAAGGATGCTATCAAGGCCACATGCCTTGCTTGTTTTCATCTTCAATATTTCTTTAACTTTTAAAAATTTTATATTTTTACATTTGTTACATTCTACCTCTTCTATATTGTTAGTAAGGTTGTCATTAATAAGAGTATCAGAATAAAAATTTCACTTTCTTTAATATCATCGTCTTTGATCAAAGTATTTCGTTCTATATTCTTTATACATTTGATTTAGTTAAGATCTTGTGACCTTTTCTCTCCCATCCTTGTTAATTTATAAATGTCTTTTTTGCATTCTTTAGTTCCAAAATAAGTCTCATCTCTTACTCATTTAATAGTCCTTTTTGCATCATTTTTGTTATTTTATACTGTTCATAAGCATAGTTTTTATTACACTTTAGTAATCTTTTATATCAATCTCTCTTATTCTCTTTTGCCTTTTGTACTTTTTATTCCACCATTATGTCTTTTTTTAGGTGGACTATGCCATTTAGACTCCAAGTATTTTTTTAGTTCTCTATCTCATAGTCGTAACCATGTTCATCGACGTAGCATTGGCTTATAAATCTAACATCCAATCATTTATTTTTAAGTTCATTTTGAAAATTTTATTGTTTCACCACTTTTAGTTTCCACCAATTTATTATGGGAGAAATCTTTCTTTGAAATATTTTTGCTTGTTTTTTGGTCTTAACATCTAAAATCACTAACCTATATTGAGTAATTAAAGGTTCACTAGAAATAAATTTACAATCTTTGTAAAGAGTATTATTCTTTTTTCTTGTAAGAATGAAATCAGTTTACTTTTATTACATCTATTTTTAAATATTATTAAATGAGATTCTCTTTTAATTAAATGAGCATTTGTTAGTATTAGATCATAGGCCATAGAAAAATCGAGCTTACTTTTTCTCTCTACATTTAAATTCTCCTATTGGAAACCTCTATGAACTTTCTCATATCTATGACTTTTATTTCCAATATTCATTGAAATCTCTTTTAATTAATATATTCCTTATCATTTATTATTCTCTACATAAGGTTATACTTATCTTCCCAAAAAGTTTTTTTAATCTCATTTCTTAATTTTATTTGTGGAGCATAAGCAGTAATTATATTGATTATCTCTTTCTCTATAATCATTTTTACTATATAATCCTATCTCTAATTTTTTCACTGACACCACTTTATCTTTTAATGTTTTTTCAACAACAAAACCTACCTTATTTTTATTTCTTTCTTTTTTTGTATACCAAAATTTCTAGCATGTATTTTTTCCTTTTTTTATATTTCTCTCATACCCATTTGGTTTTTTGAATACAAGCAACAACAATCTTTCTTCTCTCTATATTATCAATATGTTTCATAAGTTTTCTTATAAAATCCAATATTCTATGTACCGATTCTCATCTTTTTTCATTCTTTTCTTTTTTAGATTTCTTTCAATTTGACTTTAATTTTGTTTTAAAACTCTTGTTTTTCTCTGCACTATGGACTAGATTTTTTACCCATACCTGAGAACTATTGACTACATTATAGTGCTTATACGATAGATCGTGTGTGATAAACATCCTCACCCTTGTATTTTTCACTATACTCAGGCTCGTGTAGTGCTTTGTAAGTAGAGAACTTCCCAACATTTATATCATGAGATATGATGATAATTTTATGTTGATTGTCATCTACTACAACCGTCCTCCTTTCTTGTCCAGGCTTTGGACCAGCCATGGCAGAGTTTTCTCCAAACAGCTATATGGCTGAAATTAATTTCAATAAAAGTGAAGGGGTGGTATTTACCTATCAGAGATGAGCTTAGAGTTATCTTTGTCTGGGGTTCTCGTAGGTCACTTCCCTCTTAAATACTTGGGTACGCCTCTCTTGGGTAATTTCTCATAAGGGTATTGGAACTTGATGCTGAGAAAGTTTTATGATAGGTTGCAGGGCTGGAAAGTCAAACTTCTGTATGTGAGTGGGAGGTGGGTGCTGATTTTGCTATTTATTTTAACATTTCTTTCTTGTTTTTAGTTTTATGATAGGTTCAGGGCTGGAAAGTCCCCGATGATATTTGTTAAAACTATAGAAGGTTACAAGGCAACATTTTTCTGAAAGGAAGCAACTACCAAGTGGAGTTGGACATTTCGTGTGGTGGGAAAATGCTTGCAAACAACGAAAGAAAGGGAGATTGGGCTTCACCTTTTTAAGGACAACACATTTGGCTCTCCTCTATGAATGAGAAATTTGTTTCAGATCACAATTGACAATTCTTCTTGGTCCATGGTAGTCGAGTAAGTATTGACCTTCTCATGGTGGTTGGGTAGGTCCTCTCAATCTTTCTCATTCGCTTTAAGTGTGGGAAGATATATTATCCTATATTGTCATTTGCAAAAGCACATCTTATGTACAAAACGAGAATGAGATTTTGGGATGACATATGGTAAGGCATGACATGTTGAGGGACTCTTCCTACTTATACATAATTGTGGCAAATAAGGGCAGTCTACTTGAAGATTCTTGGAAGTTCCTCTCAAGATTGGAAGATCAACTTCTAAAGGGTTTTCTTTCAGGATGAAGAAGTGCATTTAATTGCTTCAAGTGGCATAGTTTTTGAAGGTTTGCAAACTAACTAGACTCTAGAATTTGGTTCTGGATCTCAGTCACGTATACACCTCTAGGTTGGTTGCAAAGGTCAAGCTCAGGTGTTGTCAAGGTTCTATGGTCCCTTCTTAATTTGTAATAAAGTGCCTCTAAAAATAAGAATTATTTCATGAAAAATTGCTTGGAAGAGACTACTTTTGTTCTTTAGACTTGGTTAAAAGACAAATGCTCAGCTTTGCATATTGTGTGGTTTGCTGCTGAAGATCAAGGTCACTTGTTCTTGAAGCGTGTATCATAGGCAAATATGTTTTCTGACGGTGCACAGATTAGGCCAAGAGGGAATTACAACTTTACTTCTAAAGAATCGGTCATTGTGGATCCTCAATGTGTTGGTTGATCACCTACTTTGGGGTGCTTTTTAACCTGTACCTTTTGTGGAGCATTTGAATTGCTAGAAACAAGAGGAGCTTTGTCAGTCTATTTTAACATATTGGTCAGATTATTTTCAGTTGTTTTGGCCACCCTAGTAAATTAGGAATGGACAAATCTTGAATATTGGAAGCTCTAAGATATCAAGGACAGAAGGACTTCTATATGTTCTCACGTCTCCTTGGTTTTCCTGATGGTAGCTAGCTTTGTCTAGTAGTGAAAGGGGTAAATGTTTGTTTGAGATCCTCTGCTCTGCTCAGTTTTATGGATATTCTTTTTGTGGCAACTTCTTTGTTGAGTTGGTCTATCTGCTGGATGGATCTTTTGTGTGTGCTTGTACTCTCACACCTTGTTCACGATTTTTGATTATTGAATCACTCTTTTTTGATGGGTAGCCCCAAACAAGTTTGTTTGATTGTCTATACATAATTCATAGTGATGCTTTACATCTGTCATGAACTGCAGATGATTCTTAGGAACATAAAGCTACCCAGGTTATATGTGGGTGCTTCTTTTGCATCTTTATAAAAACTCTTTTTTAATGGAAGATAGTCCCCATATATTTTCATATTTTTCTAATATTTTCAGAATTTATACACCTGGAAATTCTTTACTGGGAGGAGTTTGGCCCTTGATTGAACTCTCCCACCAGTGAATTTGGGACTTTCCACTGGTTTGTCTTGGCCGGTAGGACCCTCACCAATTAAGATTAGGTCTGCTGGTGGGAGAGTCCCACAAGAGTTGTTCCTTTTCATTTTTTTTCCTGGAAATATTCACCAGTGGATACTTATTGGTGGGACCCCCCCCACTGGCTGATATGGACCAGTGGAAGAGTCCTACTCTCTCTCTCTTCGTTTCCTTTTTCTTTTTATTTTCTGTTAATCCCCTCACCTGTGGGGTATTTGTTGGTGGGGCCCCCCACCAGTTGATTTTGACTGGTTGGAGAGTCCTACTTGGAGAGAGAGGTGGCTGCATCTCTCTCTCTACCCTCTGTTATTTTATTTTATTTTTTTGTGTGGGACCCACCCAGTGTAACGGCCCATTTCTTTCTTCCTACACATGAGAGAGGAGGGATGGCTGGTGGGAGAGTCCTAGCAGCTGTTGTGGGTCTCATCAGGTGTAACCTCTCTCTTGGATGAGTATGAGGAAGGTGAGAGAGCATGCAGCTGGCAGCCCCCTCTTTTTCTGCTTTTTTTTAATTTAAACATGCAAATAAAAAAAGATAGTGCAACAAGTTCATACGTTGTTCAAAATTATACAATTTTAAATTGTCCCTTCAACACCAATTTATGGATCACTCTGACATCAACTTTCTTTTCTATCAGGGAGGATGGGAGAATGATGAGACTGTTGAGCAAGCAGCTGAGAGAGAAGCACTCGAGGAAGCTGGTGTTCGAGGAGAGATTAAGGTTGCAGACCATGACTTGATGCATATTCAGTATCTTCATTGCTTATCATTGTGTCATGAATACATCCCATATTTATATCTTTGTTTCATATCCATTTTTGAAACTGTAATCCTGTGATAGCTTAGGTTTAATCTCTATTGGGAAATTGCTAATAATGTTTAACATTTTTGAACCAGTTGTTTAGATGCTTGTATCTGTTGGTGGTTTCCTGCTTCTCTTGAAGTTTTGAAGAAAAAATTCATATTCTTTTTGAACACCTTGTTTTTTCCATTATTTGAGAAGAATTTGTAGTGCAAGATTTACTTTTCTTCCTTCAACTTCTGTCCACAGTGTGAAGGTAGGCCCAATGAAATTAAAATATAAGTTACAAGTCTGGTGATTGGTGGGTCCTCTCTAGTGTGTTGCAGAGTATTCCACTATATTATTTCTCAATTTTCAGAGCACCTACGGGAATTTGCAGAAAGTTGGAGAGTATAAAAGCAAGATTCTTTTGGCAAGATAGCAGTGAAAGGAAATGTCTCCACCTTAAGTGGAACAATGTTTGCAGGCCAAAGAAGGTGGTGAGTCTTGTACCCTTGGAATTTACTAACAAAGCTCAATTGCCAAAATGGTTATGGAAGCTAAATCATAACAATGGCACAATGTGGGCCAGAATTATGTGTTCAAAATATGAAATTTGGGCTAATGGGACATGGGTTAAGGATTTTAGTGATAAGGGCAAAGTCTCAAGTAGAAGGGTATTTTCCATAACTGGGATTTGTTCTATTCATCATCTTCTATTGCGCTGGGAAGCGGAAAGAACACTATTCTTGGAGGACCAACAGATGGGTATGCTTGGCTAATATGTACCATTCACTGTTCATGTTAAGTTGTGGTTCTCATGCTAAGGTATGTTGCATGGTTTTCCATCTCGCTGAGATCTCGCGAGAATCTCGGTCTCGCCAAGGGGCCGAGATACAAGATCACCGAGATCTCACCTCATATAGACTAGTCCATAAAAAAATTTCGGGGGGCTTTGCCCCCTGATACCTCCCACAAGGGGCGCTGCCCCCTTGACCCCCACAACTACTCTACACCCCATTTATGATAGTGTAAACACATTTAATATATTTCACTATCACGTATACTATCACGTAAAAATGTGTTACAAGTTTAATACCATATTAATATTTAAATAAGATTGTATACAAGTTTAAATCTTTTAAAAGCACAACGATCATCTTTTTGGTATTGAAAGTGCTTTGTAATTGTTCATTCACACAGTTGATGTACAAAATGTGTTATATATTTTCATGTAAATTCATTGATGTACTCCTATTTTTATAAGATATTATGTCATTTGATCCAAAAATCTGAGATCTGATCTCCCGAGATTTTTCCGATATCTCTTCTCTTTCACCCCCCGAGACGAAGTCGAGATCTGAGATGGCAATCCTTGGTATGTTGTTGCTAGGATGAGAGAGCCAAAGGAGTTTAATATTTAGAAAGAATCTGAAGGATGAGAAAATTTGTGATTTGACAAGCATGTTGGAGCACTTAGAAGGTCACATTTGTGTTGAGGACTAGGAGGATTAGTGTGGATGTTATGCATAAAACTGTGCTTCTCTGTCAAGTCAGCCACTCTTAAATTGGTCCATGGAGGGGAGAAAGTCCAATGGAATCAGTTTATTTGGGAGCTGTTTTACCCCATCAAAATTAATCTCTTTATTTGGGAGTTGTTTTACCCCATCTATTAGTAGTTTAGTTATATGACCTTGTTAAGTTTGCTTCATATATTGTCAACTTTATTATACAATCTATCCAAAGATTTATCTATGCATTATTGTCTAATAAAAATTTATAGCTTAATATTTTATGACTACATATGTACAATTGACCCAAGATGTCTTATCAAGCTCTAGAGGTTTCATAGAGATACTTTCTCTCCATATTGTTCAAGACGAAGCTTAGGTGTGACATAAGATCTCTTTTATGTCTCTTGTTAACAATAATTCACTCTCTCTGTATTTTGTATTTTGCTTTTAATTATATGTTAGCTTATTTTGTTGTTGAATATGAGTTTTCTTATTCATTTTGAAGAGATTACATGATATTTTACACTTACATATGCACTTTAATTGACATTTTTGAGATCCAATTTTCCGAGATTTTTTTGAGGTCTCTCTGAGATTTCTTCTCTTCCGTTTCTCCGACATAAAATCAAGATACAAGATGACAATCATTGACCTGTCTTACACCCTGTCGATGCTGCACCCTTGTCAACCATCATGGCATCATGCAAACATGTGACCCACCCTTCTTTATAACACCCACATGCACAACCCACCCAATGTCACCCTCCTGGATAATTTGCAGACATCTACTGGTCTACTAACCACCGCAAGCCCTACACACACCCTTCCTCTCTAAGTTTCTGTCACGTCCCCGCTTACACTCGTGATACCCCTTACAGCTCCGCAGCAACCCGCCTGCACCCTGCTTTTGGTGCCGCATCATCATTCTCAATGTGGCACTTCTCTACTGTGGCTGTAAACCTGCCACCTTTGCCACCTGTATGCTGCTGCGTGTCCACTTGTTGCCCTTCAGATTGCATATCCATACCAGTCACACCCTGCACCTGTGCTTTACCCCACACCCTGTTCAGTTACTTCTACACCCAGATGGCAGAGCAACCTTACCGGGTACAGTAGGATCCAGGTAGCCCTTTCTTTCCTTGATTGGGTGCATCAGGCCACTGTCAGAGTTGCTGCATCGTTTGATGTCACACTTGACAGGTAGATATTTTGAAGCTGTTAAATGTGCATGCACACACATACAAGATTCAGGTATTGTTGGCAATTCAATTTGGTGACTCAGTGGCTCCCTCGGCTTTGTTCCACAGCAGAATGATATCAGAGCCTGTGGTTTGGCTCATTTCTAAGTCAGTTCCTGGATATTTGATTGTCGTTTTTTTCTCTTATGTTATAAAATTAAAACTCGATGATAAATTTTTGTTGGAAAAGAAGAATGATGCAACCACGATTGGGTTACACATCAAAAGCACAAACATTTTGCTATCGATTTAAATATTATTTTTGGGAGGTGTCTAAGTTTGAATAGTATATTTTCTAAAAGTTGAGGGTATGCTCGAAATAGACCTTTAAGGTGGATATTTATGTACAGAAGGGGTTTATCTAACCCCTCGCTATGTATTAAGAAGAAGAAGAAATGAAGTGAACTTTTGTAATTCCTCTGGGGAGTTCCTAGTCTTATTTCTTTCTTTTTGTTTCTATCGATGGGCTGAAGAGGTCTCTATCAACTCCTCCTTTCTTCCTTGTTCCACCTTGGCAGTTGGCACCATTCATTCTTCTTCCTCTTCCTCCTATCAGCCTCAATATGCCATCTCCCTTCTTGCTCATCCTCTTGACATTTCTAAGCCCTATGCAAAAGTTTCTCCATCTCTGACCACACATGCACAAAACATAGCTTCTTGGTGCAGCTCGGGCAATCCCTAGAGCCAAGCAAGACACTCAAGGGACAAGCACACCATGTCCATCCAGTGCAAACATCTATGAAACTGGAGGCACTCATGGACTACTTTTTGCCAAGGAATTTTGTATTGGGATCGGCCATGGACAGGCAAGGACCATTCAGTATAGGATCTGATCGGCTGGGTTGGCTAATCTAACTGAAGTAAATTGATCCACTATCAACCTGGATTGGTCTTTCAAAAATTGAAAAAACGAAAACAAAAATGCATTCCTGATCAGTTCCTGGTGGATCAGCAGCCCAGTTATGGCATGATTGCCACCTCATGGCGGTGAAGGGGTGGCCGCTGCACCCTTCTCGTTGCCCACACTGCTTCATCATCAGGAGACAGTGATACTTCCAGGATCAGCTCCGGATCAGGTCCAAAATTGACATATTCACTCAAATCTAGCTCGATCCTGGTGGAAGTCAGCCTCTGGAACTGTGAGAGGAGGGGCCAAACTCCTTTGTCCTGCCTACATCATCATCTTTCACTGCTTCGATCAGACAGCCGAAGCCTGACTGCAACTCTGTCAATCCCTGGAGTTGAGAACCACCAAAAGAGCCGGCTGGCCACCACACACGACCATTGTGGCGCTCAGGTCTCGTGCTCCTGCTTTGCCAATACCAGCACCTGCAATGACCCCCTCTTTTCTCTCTGCTCAACTGTCTATGTTGGACGTCAGATCTCTCAGCCCTTTGCCAATACCTTTGCCACAGCCACACATGGGTTGCTGCACCTTTGTATGTTCTACTGTCCTTGTTGCCTCTTCTGTCACATCCCAGTGTCCTTTCATCTCCATCAACTCCACCATCTCTGCCTAGCGTCATTGTGTCTGCACACTCAAAGCCTCTTCTTTTCCTCTGCTCCATTTTTCTCTGTTCATACAACAGCCTGTGCAGGTCTGCAGCCCCTTCCATGGACAGATGCTCATATCTCTCCATCCATTTGGCTTTTCCTTCTCGGATCTGTTGACACCAAGGATTCCGGAATCGGAATCGGAATCGGAATCGGTTGCGATTCCCAGAATCGGCCGGAATCGGCCGATTCCTGGGAAGGGAATCGATTCCGGAATCGGTCGGAATCGGTTTTTTTTTTGGATTTTTTTTTCGTCAAAAAAATTCAAAAAATTCAGAAAAAATTCTAAAAAAATAGGAAATGAGTTAGAAAAATTTTAAAAAATCACCAATGCATGATATCCACAAAACCACATCATACAAATACTAATGAACACCAATTGAAAACTTGAAGACTTGAAAGTTAAGTACATATTCCAATTCCATTTATTCAAATATCAAAGAGTTGATACATCATCAAAAAAAATTACATCATATCAATCTACTACCAATATCTAGGATAAAGATGTGGGTCTTCCTCCTCTCCCTGCTGCTCGTGACGCTCCTCCCTCGTGCTCAGTCTTGAATACTGTCCGGGACCATATCCATATGAAAATAATGCCGATGCCATGCCATCAAGGTCGTATGGATCGGAGTGCGGGACGACCGGGACGTAAGCAGAGGATGGTGGAGCTGGTGGTGTAATCCACTGCTGGTCAACCTGGCCAAATGCTGGATACTGTGGCTCCATAATATAAGAATGCGGTGTCTGCTCATCCAGCGTGTAATACGGCTTTGGAAACCGTGAATCAGGTGACTCAGCTGCTGCTGATGGCTGCGTCGCTGGTATACACTCCTCGTCATCATCACCTGAGGAGTGAGAAGGAGCCTGCGTGCTGTCATTCGGTATGTTTAAAGGGTTACGTAGTTGCCGGAAATCGTCGCAAATTAACGTACGGGATATCCGGAATTTTTCCCGTGCAAAATGAACTTAAACGGATAGTTTAAAACTTGGACGGACTTATTCGGTCGGAAATCACAACGTTTAACGACGCTCGGACTCGTTGGAAATGCGTAAGAATGGACGTACGAAGTTTTCGGCGAAGAAATCTTACCAAAAACTGGTCAAAGATCGAAGAAGACGTTGATTCAAGGCGGATCGGAGCTTGGATCGGCGGAATCGGCTGAAGGAATCGCTTGGAATCGCTGGAATCGCCGGAATCGCCCAGGGAATCGCTGAAATCGCCGGAATCGGTGCTGAATCGCTCCCGGATCGACGGATCGCTGCCTGAATCGCTCGGATCGACGCCTGGATCGCCGGATCGATGCCGGAATCGCTGAGGAATCGCCGCGGAATCGCCGGAAACGAGCCCTACCGCCGCGGGATCGAAGGAATCGACCGCGGCGGTCGATTCCCGGTCCAGAATCGAACCGGGAATCGAACCGGGGCCGGTTCAACCGGTCTTCCATCGGAATCGGTCGGATCGACCGATTCCACAACGAATCGGTCGGAATCGGATCGATTCCGACCGATTCCAGTCGATTCATACCGATTCCGCGGAATTATTCCCGGAATCGGTCCTTCCGCCAGGAATCGGATCGGAATCCACCGATCCGATTCCGGAATCGGTCGGAATCGGTCCGATTCCACCGATTCCGTAATCTATGGTTGACACTGAGAATTTGTATAAAAAAACAATGAGGGGACTACTATAATGGTTTGTCAAGTTACATGTCAACCAAGAATCCCAAATTGAAAGAGCTGACAGGTGAAAGAAGAAAGTTGAACAAAATTCAATGATTGGATCATTCATCTGCTCATGGAAACAAGATGCTATTGGGCCACAGGCAAACTCAAAGCCAGGCCGCAATGCACCCAGCTAGTCCAGCTTTGAGCCAAAGCTTAAGTTAAATGTGGGCCTGAGAGTTCAATTGTTATGTTGATCGTCCAGTTAAGGGAGCCCAAAGTCAAATGACCTGCTCGGACCATCTTCTAGGAGGGTGAATGGGCTGTCTTTTGGTTGGCTCAACTTATTGAGCAATATAGACTCATTTCAAGGTTGGTTTGACTTTCCATGGGCTTATTGAAGCAGGTCCGGCACTAGAATGGAAACTATGGAAAGGAGGAACCCGGGACTTACCCGAATGGTCAAGGGTGTGTTCCCGACAGAGCACCACTAAACTTCCCATATTCACCCAACAGATCGGCAAGGAAATCTGAGAGAGTCCAAGAGCCATGTGGGGTTCCCACGGAAAGGAGAGGAGCTCCTAGGCGTTTCCTACTCCAAATCAAATTCCCTCAATGGCAAGAGGTTTTGTAACTGTCTCTAAACACATCCGCTGAAGCCACAAGAAGAAAGGAAGGTGATCCCAAGTGTTATTTACCCTTCCCGATTTCATCTCGAAGACGTATTCCTTTTCCAGAAAGCATCCCGATGGCGGAAGGGGACGCTGCAGTAGCCTTGTCCGGATAAGCTCAAAAAGAGCCGTGAGACGTATCCATGGTTATCCCATGTAATCCAGATCTTTTCGATTCCGTCTCAAAGCTGGGTTTCCGTCCGGGAGGTTCCCCATTGGCGGAAGGCCCCAAGGCCTATATAGCTGGTGTATGACGAAAGAGAAAGGGGGATCGGAAGAAAAAGAAGAGAGGAGAAGAAGGGAGGAAGATCGAGAGAGGTACCAGAGTCGTTCAGGGTCCTCGCGCTACAGTCCACGTGTCTACCCCTTTTCGCAGCATTGTCGGGTTGCTCTCCCATCCCAGAGAAGCCCTTCTCCCCTTTCGGCAAGGTGGTCAAGCTTCCGGCCGCATCGCCAAAGCCACCTCCTTTCGGTCACACTGGCAGGTTTGCCTCTTCCTTAAACAATGCCGCAAGTCCCCGATCTCTCCCTGGTGCAGCGCTGTGAAGATCTCTTCATCCTCCTGATTGTGATCACCAGAGTTGTCTCAGTATCCCACCAGAGCTGTCTTCCCCTCCGATCGGGACCATCGAAGCTATGTCCCCCTGCCTCCATCGCGGTCGGAAGCAGGTGAAGCCCTCAGTTGAATAGCGCTGCGAGGGGGGGGATTATTTTTTCCCCGACTTTGGTCCACAGTGGCGAATGCTGTGGGGCCTACAAAAAAAGGGTGAAAAAAAAGGCAGTGGAACCGGGCAGAACCCGCAAGGCCCGTGAGGACGGTGGCCACAATGGGCTGCCGGAGGCCCAATAGCCCCCTCGGATGAACAATGCCCGCAAGGAGGATCCAATTGAAAAAAAAATTGTTTAAAACAAATCATCAACTTAAAATAAATAAAAAAATCACTAATTAATTGAATAAACTGTGGCAAGCATAAGGTCGGCAAAAAACAACCCACGTCATGGTCTCGGCATAACCTAAAAGAATTCAAAATAAATGGGTAACCAAGAGGCCGGTTTAAAACCCACCTCTTGACCCTTAATTAAAAATAAATAAAATAAAACAATCAATCAATTGAAACTAAATAAAAAATCTACATTTAATTTAACAATCGAGACTAATTGGGGGGTCGAATAACCATCTACCCCTACGTCTCGGCTTAATTTAAAAGAAAATTAAAATTTAGACTAGTTGGGGGGTCGACTAGCCATCTGCCTCTACGTCCTTAAGTTAGACATACAAAGGTTTATAAAAGACCACAATTTCTTATCATGTTCATTAAGTTATGGAAGGCTTGAGCATATCTAGTATGCCAACATGCCAGTCATATGCTAATGAAGTTCTCCAAAACCGTGGGAGGAATGCCCTAAATCAGTGGGATAAAATCCATAGTGTCTATCAAAGACCAGATGGGTCAATCCTATTTCATTCAATTCATGGGAATTATAGCATCTCTTATCTTCCCTTCGTATATTTGCAATTCAATTCAAGCAATGAGAAGCTTTCATGTTCGGTTCACATACTGGCATTGAAGGGAAAATCAATGACCTCTTTGGCTTGATGGATTGCAAGGACCCAAAAAAATTAAAATTTCAAAGACTTAATAAATCTAGGACTGGGAATCTCGATGCTCATTGAACTGCAAAATCTAATTTTAGAACTCCGATCATAGAACTCTAAATCATGAGAAAGCATATGGATTAAAGACAGGGAATTCAAGTGCACAATCTGTCAACTCTTGGTCTAGGCATTGATTGCAGAATCCTCGGAATCGAATCGGAATCGTCCATGCGGAAGGGCTGATTCCAGGAGGAATTATGCTGAATCGGTTGGAATCAGTCGGAATCGATCTGATTCCGACGATTCGGTCTGGAATTGGTCGATCCCGACCGATTCGGCCAGAGATCGGTTTGACCGGTCCGGTTCGATTCCTGGTTTGGTTCCGGACCGGGAATCGACCACTATTGGTCAATTCCGACGATCTAGCAGTGGTGGCGTCTTCAGCAGGCGATTCCGAGCTCAATCCCAGCTTCCAATTCTTTCAAGGAATTCCGCCGATCCAAGCTTAGATCGGCCTAGATTTAACCTCTTCTTCGATCCTTGGAAGATTATTGGTAAGATTTCTTCGCCAAAAACTCCGTACACCCATTCTTATGCATTTTCGACAACTCCGAGCGTGATTAAACTCGGTGATTTCCGATCGAACAACTCCTTTTAAGTTCTAAACTAATCAATTGGATGTTCTTTGTACGGAAAAAATTTCGGATACCTCGTACGCCTTTTTCTACGCGTTTCTGACTACTCCAAGCATGGTTAAACTCGGTGATTTTTGATCGAACAACTCCGTTCAAGTTGTAAGAACATCGATTGGATGTTCTTTGTACAGGAAAAATTTCGGATACCCCGTACGTCGATTTACGACCATTTCCAGCAAATACGTAACCCTCTAAACATATCGAATAGTGTGTTCAACGGGCTATCTACTTTCCGAACAGCCCCTAAAGCAATTTTTATGTTGCCTAATAATTTTCCATGCATTGTTTACAATTTTTGCAGGTATAAGCAATGGCCGATCAGGGTGATGCAGCACTAACACGTCCTTCTGACGTGGGTTGGGAACACGGGCATATGGTAGACCCGGTCAGAAAGAGAGTGCAATGCGAGTGGTGTGGGAAAGAGAAGAACCGGGGGGGGTGTTCCGGCTGAAACAACATATTGCCGGAATAGGTGGAATTGTAAAAAAATGTGATAAGGTGCCGAGAGAGAAGAGTGAGGAGATGAGAGACTACATGACAGGTAGAGCCTCTCAACGGGCTATTAGGATTGAGCAGAGGGAGGAGTTGCACGATGAGCTACTCCAGAGGAGGAGGGACCGAGATTTGCCTACCTAGAAAGAGAAAGGCAAGGGGAAGGCACCAGTTGAGCCGGAGTCAGAGAGTGAGGATGACTCCACGGACTCTGAGCTTAGACATGCTAGGCACGCTAGCAAGCGTACATCTGCTGCGGAGGAGGACAGGAGGAGGACAGGAGGAGGGTCAGGGTCTAGAGCTGACCCAACTCTTGGCAGATCAGCATCGGCTCGCCCTACCCGGGACTGGGAGACGGAGGGTTGGAGACAGGAGCCACACCGCCATTCTACCATTACTCGGTTTACGCCGAGTGATGAGTATTTATTTATGAAACAGAGTGCTGGGCAGATGAGGATCAAACAAGCTACAAAAGGGGTGAAGGCAACAGGAACGGCTGCAAAGAGAGCCATTCGCCACATTGTGAAGTGATTTTTGCATGCATGTATCACTTTTAAAATGACATTTGTGTGTTTTATTTACTTAAGCTTAATTTTTGCCTGATCTAATTTTTTTTAACTTGATGTAGGCATCCCAGCACATGCAGCCAGTAGCCCGTACTTTCAGACGATGGTGGATGCCATGAGTGAGGCTGGACCGGGAATGCAAGTCCCGACCAGCAGGCATATATACAGTGTTGGGCTGGATGAGGAGGTGCATGAGTTGAGGGAGTGGATGGATGTATTCAAATTGGTGTGGAAGGAGAGAGGTTGCATGATTATGTGTGACAGGTGGCATAGTTTTCAAGGCGACCAAGGCGACATAGTACCGCCTTACTGCTTAGGCGACAAGGCGAGGTGTTAGGCGACGCCTTTTTTCATATTATAGACACAAGAAGTACAAATACACTCTTGGTAGATATGGCTGGACATATAAACATAAAAAAGAAACCATGACCGGTTTTACATAATCTATATACACATTATATACACAACAAGTCCAAGTTGCAAATATGCATATTATATACAATCTTTCAAGTGGAAATTGTCAATGATTCAAAGAAGAAACTAAAAGACAGATTGCAATAATATTAATGGTTCTAATAAATGTACAAAATATTGTTTTACATTGAAAAAAAATATGACAATGAGCAAACAAACATAATGTGTCAAAAACTAGATTGGAACAAAAAGAATAAATATAATTGTAAAAGAGAAAAACAAACGTACCATACAGTTCCATGAGCTTTCCTTTTGATAGGTGACTAATTATTTCTTGTTGAAGTTATCAAGAAAAAGAGAATGAGATGATATGTCACAAAACCAACATGGCGGTAATAAGTCAACAACAAATGAAAAGAAAGATAATAACATTTTAGATATTGACAAAAGTCACAAAATGAAGAGGTCATCAAACACTCATATGATATGTCATTATGTTCATTGTCCTAACATTCAAAAAAAGAGAAATAAAAATAAACATCTAAATTCTAATCCCAAAACCAACATCCTCATCAAGAGAAGCTCCAGCAATTGGATCCCCATGATTTCTCTCCTCATCATCATTGTTATCTTCACCTTCCCCATTTTCAGCCACATCATTGTTATCATCATCAATGTCGTCTTCAAAGTCAACTAAATATTCTTCTTCAATCTCTTCCTCATATGTCATTTCCAAATCATCCACTTGCATTGTAGAAGTTTGAGTTATTGCACTACTTGTCCCACTTCTACGTACTTTAGACCTTCTAGCTCGATTTATACCTGTAATAGCATTTGATGCTCCTAATGCAGTGTCTACATCAACCCATGTAAGATCATCAGTGCCTTGCACTAAGTCATCTTGTAGCGGCCTTCCTGTCATCCATTCACTTGACCAATCCAACTCATCAAAGCATATAGGATCATATTTCTCCGGACACATCTTTCTTTCCGTAAATCTCTCCTTCAAACGGCAATTATACTGAACATAACAAGGTCATTCAACCTCTTTTGCTCGAGCCTATTCCTCTTCTTTGTGTGAATCTGAAAATATATTGAATTAAATCAAAAAATGCATCTTATAAATTAAGCATAGAAAATGCACCTTAGTAATGCCATACTTACAAATTCAAATGTACTCCAGTTTCGTTCGCATGCCGAAGAACTACAACAAAGACCAAGAATACGAAAAGCTAATGCACGTAATTCAGGAGTTTCAGCACCATAAGTATGCCACCATTCAACTAATTATTTAAAATTTTAATGAGTGACATACATAAATGTGAGTAGTTTAACAAACTTATAAAATAAAAGTTACACAATAAAGTTACCTGGTTGTTTTTTATCTTGATTTCTCTTAGCTAAAGGACTACCAAACAATCCTTTACAACCCATGTATACATCCAATTCGTCACTTATCTTGTCTTGTATGTGTTGATCTTTAATCATTCTTTGAAGACAATCAAGAAATGCCAACTCAAATTTTGCAACCATTCTAGTATCTCCCTCTTTTGCAGGATAATATTTAGATGGATTGAGAAAAAACCCTGCTGCATGTAATGGACGATGCATCTGTCTCCCAACGCCTATCAGTGATGGCAAGAATAGGTTTGTAGTCCCTTTCTTTACTACCAAAGTTGTCAATGATCTTTTCTCGTGCCTTTTCCATTGCAGCATAAATATATCCCATTGTTGGAATTTCATCTCCATCAACTAATTTCAAAACTTGAACTAAAGGTTGAGATGCCCTCAAAGAATCTTAAACTCTATGCCAAAACTCTACTGCCAAAATAATGTTTACTATTCTTTTTCTCTGATTTTGCTTTGACCACATGCTATTGTTCCAACTATCATATACAAATAGTTGCCTCAATTTGTCCTTAAAGGTGTATATAAGCTTTGAAGTGTAAGAAAAGCAGAGGCAAATCTAGTTACACCACACCTAACAAGATCTCTTCTATTGGTCACCTTTCTCATCGCCTCAAGCAAACGTGAGTGACTGTAGATAAATGTTGTGATTGCCCTTGCTTGAGAGATTGTTTTCTTGTATTTCTTCAATTTACAAATGTCTTCTAACATCAAATCCAAGCAATGAGCTGCACAAGGAGACCAATATAGTGATTTTCTTTTCTCCATTAGTAGGTTCCCTGCACCACACCATTCAAACATCATCATAAGAATAATAAGTTGTGAAGATAATAGATCAAACATAATTAATAAGAAAAAAATAACATACCTGCAACAACATTAGCAGATGCATTATTTGTGACAAATTGTACCACAAACTCCTCTCCAATTTCCTCAATATGTTTGTCAAGTAATTGAAATATTAACTGCGCATCTTCTCTTTCCCCTAAAGCATTAAATGAGTCTATAAAAAAGGTATCATCAGGACAATTAACAAGAAAGTTGATTAAATGTCTGCCTCTCTTATCAGTCCACCCGTCACACATTAATATACATCCATAAGTCTTCCAAGATGCCTTATATTCATCATACAAAGTTTTTGTACTCTTCACTTTATTTTCCAAGAGGGGTTTTCTTAATTTATGAATGCTTGGAGGTTTGTATCCAGGACCATTGATGCGGGACAAACCAGCTAATCCGGGCTCAACCGAATGAAAACGACTTAAACCGGCGCTAATCGCCCTAAACAGACTCTAACGAACCCAAAATAGGCCTAAACCGGCCCGAACATCTCAAAACAGGCCCGAACGGGCTCAAAACGCCTTGAGACGGCCTGAACCGGCCGGTTCAGGCACTGAACCGGTCCGAACCGGCGCGAACCGGGTCAGAAACCGGTCGAACCGGCCGGTTGGCCGGTCTGGATCGCGAACCGCCGGTCTGGGCGAGCCGGCGACCGCCCGCGTGCGTCTCGCGCGCTGCCCGCGCTTGCGGGAGCGAGCGTACCCCGGAAAGGGGGTCGTGGCGGCTTCCTGGACGATCCCGGGGTAGTCGCGTGGCCGCGAGAGCACCGTCCAGATTTGACGCCGTGGCGGCATCCCGGGCGTCCGCGTGAGCGCGGGCCGCGACAAAACGGCGAGCAGGGCGCATTGTCCTCGCCGTCCGGAGGAGATCGCGCGCAGCGCGCGGACGGCGGAGCAGGGGCCGGAAGTCGGACGCCTTCGTCGCCATCGTGCTGTCCGGAGAGGGGGGGGCGTGCGCGACACCATCGCCGTCCACGGCGCTGTCCAGCCCGCAGGGGGGGAACAAGGGAAGAAGGGGGCAGGGCGAGTGCGGCGTCGGGGTCTTCCCGCGGGCGGAGGGGAAGTAGGCGACACCTTCCGGTGGCGCGTTCGTCATCCCCGTAGGAGGAAAAGCCGCACGGGAGGGGGCCGCAGGGGATGGAGGATCCGGGGATTGCCGGATCCTCTCCCTTCCCACCCGTCTTCTTCTTCTTCTACTTCTCTCCGTCTACATCCGCGAAGGGAAGGAACGTCGAGGAAGAGAACCGCCGGAGATGGAAGACTCGACGTCGGGCTGTCGAACCGAGAAGCGGGAAGGGAGGGGAACGGCGCGGAGGCCGGAGGATGAGGAGGGGGAGAGATCGGCGCACCTCGCCGGATCCGGAAGATGGAAGGGAGACCGGGAGCCCTTCCCGGAGGTGAAGAGAAGGCCGGCGTCACTGCCGGGGGTGGGGAGGAACTGGGGCCGCAGCCCCCTAATCGGGAGGAACCAGACCCGAGAGGGTTTCCAAAAATTGCTCTATTGATTGTTGAACTCTGTACATCGACCCTCCTTATAAAGAAGGAGTGAGAAATTTAAAGAAAAGATCCCTAAGTTCCCTATTTACAGACTTGTCCACGTATGGACATAAAAATAAAAGGAAAACCCAAAATATTCAAAATATGTCCCCATCATTCTCTCCGACCGGGAGAAAACTCGACCTCGAGTTTTTAAACCGGTTCGGACGTACCCAAGACTCGACTCATGAGAACGAGTCGATTCCGGGCTCTGATACCAAACTGATGCGGGACAAACCGGCTAATCCGGGCTAAACCGAATGAAAACGACTTAAACCGGCGCTAATCGCCCTAAACAGACTCTAACGAACCCAAAATAGGCCTAAACCGGCCCGAACATCTCAAAACAGGCCCGAACGGGCTCAAAACCGGCCGGTTCAGTGCCTGAACCGGTCCGAACCGGCGCGAACCGGGTCAGAAACCGGTCGAACCGGCCGGTTGGCCGGTCTGGATCGCGAACCGCCGGTCTGGGCGAGCCGGCGACCGCCCGCGTGCGTCTCGCGCGCTGCCCCGCGCTCGCGGGAGCGAGCGTCCCCGGAAAGGGGGTCGTGGCGGCTTCCCGGACGATCCCGGGGTAGTCGCGCGGCCGCGAGAGCACCGTCCGATTCCGACGCCGTGGCGGCATCCCGGCGTCCGCGCGAGCGCGGGCCGCGACAAACGGCGAGCAGTGGCGCATTGTCCTCGCCGTCCGGAGGGAGACCGCGCGCGGCGCGCGGACGGCGAGCAGGGGCCGGAAGTCGGGACGCCTTCGTCGCCATCGTGCTGCTGTCCGGAGAGGGGGGGCGCGCGCGACACCATCGCCGTCCACGCGCGCTGTCCGGCCCGCGGGGGGGAACAAGGGAAGAAGGGGGCGGGGGCGAGTGCGGCGTCGAGGTCTTCCCCCGCGGGCGGAGGGGAAGTAGGCGACACCTTCCGCCGGGGCGCGTTCGTCATCCCCGTGGGAGGAAAAGCCGCACGAGGGGGGCCGCAGGGGACGGAGGATCCGGGGGATCGCCGGATCCTCTCCCTTCCCACCCGTCTTCTTCTTAACTTCTACTTCTTCTTCTCTCCGTCTACATCCGCGAAGGGAAGGAACGTCGAGGAAGAGAACCGCCGGAGATGGAAGACGGACGTCGGCCTGTCGAACCGAGAAGGGCAAGGGAGGGGAACGGCGCGGAGGCCGGAGGATGAGGAGGGGGAGAGATCGGCGCACCTCGCCGGATCCAGAAGATGGAAGGGAGACCGGGAGCCCTTCCCGGAGGTGAAGAGAAGGCCGGCGTCACTGCCGGGGGTGGGGAGGAACTGGGGCCGCAGACCCCTACGCGTGAGGAACCAGACCCGAGAGGGTTTCCAAAAATTGCTCTATTGATTGTTGAACTCTGTACATCGACCCTCCTTATAAAGAAGGAGTGGGAAATTTAAAGAAAAGACCCCTAAGTTCCCTATTTACAGACTTGTCCACGTATGGACATAAAAATAAAAGGAAAACCCAAAATATTCAAAATATGTCGCCATCAACCATATTGTCCAATAGCTTCTATCATCACCTCAAATGATTTTAATTTTGCTGTATTAAAAGGTATCCCGGCCATATAAAACCATCTTGCAACATATTCATCCACTTTCTTTCTATCTTCTTTTTTGTATCGATTTTCTATTGTTGTCTGATGCTTTGAATTTTTCCTTCTCATATTTACCACTTCCTCTGGATTTGGTCTCACAAAAGAATCAATTGGGCCTCGAGTATGTGACTTTCTTTTCTTACTCAATTCAACTAATTTTGTTGATTTTGTAGTTTGATCTTGCTCATCATCACTAACATCTTCTACTTCCTTTTCCACTCCATCTAGAAAGTCAACTTGCAGTTTTTTTTTCTTGTTTGTCATCATATAATTATGTAATTCTATGGCAATAGATGAGTTTGTGTTGGCACATTTTGCAACATCTCCAAATCCTCCAATCAGATGCTGTTTTTGTCTTTTAATTCCCCCTTTGGAGACAAAACCACATAACTCACATTGCACCTTATTTTATCATTTGCATCTGGCCATATGGCATACTTCCATCCTGGGTCAGTTGATTTTGCCCTTAACTTTATTTGACTTTCACTAGCATATTCATTGGACATGTTTTCATGACCTTGTAAAGTTGACATTGTAGATAATATGGTTGCAAAAGATTAAAAGAGCATAAACTTACATTAAGTAACCAACAGCATGTTAGCAACACAAACTTACATAAATTGAACTCAAAAATAACTAACAACAACATTACCAACTTAAATAAAATTAATTTAACTTAAGTAAACAAGTTAAATAAGATTTTATTAAGTAAAATAACCAACCTAGATAAACTTATATTACATTAGAATACCTAAGTTAATTAAACAATTTATTTAAAGTTAAGTTAACTAAAATAATCAATTTAGATAAAATTTAACTTAAATTTAGTTAAATGACCGATTTATATAAACTTAATTTAAGTAACTTAAATAAACAAGTTTTGAAGTTAAATAAAAATGTAATTAAGTTAAATAATCAACTTAGATAAACTTAGTATAACTGAAATAAACAAGTTAAATAAAATTTAAACAAGTTAAATAAAATTTAAACAAGTTAAATAACAACTTAGTACGTACGTAATCTTAGTTTAACTAATTAACTTAAGTAAACAACTTAAATAAGATTTAATTAAGTTAAATAACCAACTTAAATAAATTTATATTACATTAGATTAACTAACTTAAGTAAACTAACTTAATTAGTTTAATTAAGTTAAATAACCAACTTAGTTAAGTTTATATTACATTAGATTACTTAACTTAAGTTAACTTAAATAATCAATTTAAACAAAATTTAACTTAATTTAAGTTAAATGACCAATTTATTTAAACTCAAAAAGTAACTTAAATAAACAAGTTTTGAAGTTAAATAAAAATGTAATTAAGTTAAATAATCAACTTACATAAACTTAGTATAACTGAAAAAAACAAGTTAAATAAAATTTAAACAAGTTGAATAACAACTTAGTATGTACATAATCTTAATTTAACTAATTAACTTAAGTAAACAACTTAAATAAGATTTAATTAAGTTAAATAACCAACTTAAACAAATTTAGATTACATTAGATTAACTAACTTAAGTTAACTAACTTAATTAGTTTAATTAAGTTAAATAACCAACTTAGTTAAATTTATATTACATTAGATTACCAAACTTAAGTTAACTTAAATAATCAATTTAAACAAAATTTAACGTAATTTAAGTTAAATGGCCGATTTATATAAACTTAATTTAAGTAACTTAAATAAACAAGTTTTGAAGTTAAATAAAAATGTAATTAAGTTAAATAATCAAATTAGATAAACTTAGTATAACTGAAATAAACAAGTTAAATAAAATTTAGACAAGTTAAATAACAACTTACGTAATCTTTATTTAACTTAAATTACTTACGTAATCTTAATTGAATAGTAAATTGTACAGTACATTGTACTGTACAGTGTCGCCGTCACGGTGGCACCCCGTTACCAGGCGCAGTGCAGTGCGTGGCGGTCCCGGTCCAGCTATGCAAAACAGGGGAGAACAGGGGAGCTCCGTACCTTCTTGCAGCTATCGGGGGTGTGCCGGATGGCCCGGAACCTGACCGGGAAAGATGGAGGCATCGTCGCGGTGTCCCCACGAAGCCGGAGCAGTCGTCGCAGATGTGCACTGCCGGCACGATGCAGTCCAGAAGTGATCGGAACCGACGACGATGTCCGGCATCCGCATCATAGAAGCCCCACACAAATGCTGGAATGGAAGAGAAGGCGTCGCGGTGATGATGGAGGGGCAGGCACCGTAGGAGAAGGCATCGGGAGGTTGGAAGAAGATCGGGTATACGGTTACCTGACTACGGAGACTGCGGGCCGCCCTCCCCTTCCTCTTCCGGTCGTTGCTGTCGATCTTCAGCCCACAAGCTGTTGTCGTGGCCGTGGCGTCACGGAACAGCCGAGCCGATGTTGTTCTCCACTTCTCCTTGCAGGGCCTCGTCGAGACGGGGAGTCGTAACGTCGTGGGGGAGTCGTAACGTCGTCAGTCGGCCAGCCAAAAATGTCGTCCAAAAGGCCCGTCGACTAAATTTTATAGTCCGATGGTGTTCACCTAGGCGAACAGCATTATCGCCAAGGCGGGATGGGCGGCAGCAAAGCGGGCTGGGCGGACGCTTTGTTGTCATGGTCGCCAAGGCGTTCGAACGCCTTAACATGGCTACAACGCCTTGTCGCCTACGCCTAGGCGACGCCTTAAAAACACTAACAGGTGGACTGGTATCACCGAGAGGAGTATGATAAACTTCTTGGTGTATTGTTCTGAGGGGACCATGTTCTTGAAGTCGGTGGATGCTTCTGGGAAGATCATAGATGACTAATGCGACAAGACTTTGCACCACGATGTCCATGCTGCAGGTTAGTAGGTTCAAAAAATATTTGTGCTTACCAACTTTAGATTTAGTCAATAATTATTTTATTAATAATGTTAATTATTAAATTCTTGCAGGATATTTTTTGAACCCCTGCATCCAATATGGAGGGCAGGTGGTGAGCGACAACGAGGTGATGTGGGGTACACTAGTTGTTATTCAACGTCTCTGTCGATCTCAGCAAGACAGGATAGAAGCTGAGATAGAAGTAAGTTTGAGTTTATTCAATACTTTGGAGTAGCTAATTATTAGACAACTAATGAATTATTTTTTTAAAATTTTTTCAGATGCAAAAGTATAAGATGAGGGTCGGGGTATACTTAGATGTTGATCTGAGATATTCGTGCGACAAGGTGTCACCTGGTATACTTATTTATGATGAAGATTTTATTTTCTTATCTTTTAAGTTATTGAAGATGACGAGGTAACTGTTTGTTTTTCTCTTTTTTTTGTAGCTGAGTGGTGGGTTCAGGTGAACACCAGGAGTGGATGGAATCCACTTGCTGCCATTGGTATTAGGATATTTAGCCAGAGTACTAGTTCCTCTCATTGTGAGGGGAACTGGAGTACATTCAACCTGATACATACAAAGAGGAGGAATAAGTTAACCTCAGACCGGCTGGAGAAGCTGGTCTTCTATCATTACAATATGATGCTGCGCATCAAGAATATCAAGGATCGACAGAAGATCAGTGAGGAGCGATTTGCACGATTCGCAGGTGGTCCATACGAGCAGAGGCATACCTCTGCCACACCACCACCTGAGGAGGTGGACATGGATCAGATATTCCAGAAGGAGCATACACTTGCCTCTTAGATAGAGGAGAGGGCAGTCAGGGATTATCCAGCTGAGTTTGATCCCAATGACCGTGCATAGGCCGAATGAGAGTTGAATGGTGTTGAAGCCAAGGAGGATACTCCAGCTCCAGCTCCACCTACTTCTCAGGTTCAGGCAGGGCCTTCTTCTGTCCCAGCAGCTATGGAGCAGCCACCTCTAGCTTTAGCCCCAGCTCCAGCCCCAGCCGCTGCTACCCAGCCTATTCGTAGTCTAGGGAAAACGAAAACAAAAGTGACTGCATGAAAAATGGGCAAATTTGCAAAGCTAAAAAGATCTTTGGGTTGTGGTGGAACTTCAGAGATGTAAGCTGGAGATCAGGCGTTCTGTGAGCCCAGATGACAACACTGAGGCTCCTTCTCACTCCTCAGTTGATGATGACGAGGAGTGCATACCAACGACGCAACCATCAGCAGCCCAGTCACCTGATTCACGGCGGCCAAAGTCATATTACACGCTGGATGAGCAGACATCACATCATCATTTTATAAAGCCACAATATCCAGCATTTGGCGAGACTCAAGAGCAGTGGATTCCTCTACCACCATCACCACCACCAGAGTCTACTTACGTTCCGCAGTCCGATGCCTACGACTTTGATAGCATGGCATCAGCATTATTTTCATATGGACATGGTACCGGACAATATAGAAGATAAAGCACAACTCAGGAGCATCGACAGCAGCAGGAAGAGGAGGAAGGCCAATATCCATATTATGGATATTGGTATTAGATTGATATCATGTATATTTCTATTTTTTATGTTTTCATGCTATATCAAACTATCAATTAATTGGTTTTTGTATTTGAATATGTACTTAACTTCATTTCATGTTCATTAGTAATTATTCCATGTGAATACATGTTAATCTTATTTTTATAAATTTTTATAAATCATTTCTTATTTTTTGGAATTTTTTATGATTTTTTGAATTTTTTGATGAAAAAAAATAAAAATAAAATCGATTCAGGCCGATTCCTAGATTGATTCCCTTTCCCGGAATCGGCCGATTCCAGGGTCCCCACCGATTCCAATTCCGATTCCGATTCTGCGATCCTTGGGTCTAGGTGTATGGGGTGAGCAGAGCTGAGAATGCCCGAAAGCAAAAAGCTGAACAGAACACAAAAAAAAAAACAGTCAAAGCTCAATCTCAAAGTTAAACACTCTGCTGAACGTGACCACCCGATGGAATCCCTAAATCTGAATCTCCAAAAGCACACTTAAGGCAAAGAAACTTCAAATCAAAAGCATTCTCGAACAAATTGCAAACTTAATCAAATCCACAAATAGAATTTAAACCAAATGACATCAAGCTCAGATAAAAGAGACTTCTAGTCTTAATAAGAAAAAAAACAAATCAAATTCAAACCAAATATCTAAATAGGCCTTAATCAATTAAAATTAAATCTGAAATGAGTCTTGGACCACAAATTGAGTTAAATTATCACAAGAAATGAAACTGACCTCAAGTAAACCCAAATCTAAATAATCTTAATCAAGATCTGAACAGATCATCAATCTACCAAATCTCAAAGCAAAAATTCTCAAATCAAAAGGTATCAAACCTTAATAAAACAAACCAAATTGAATCTCCCAAATCCAATCAAGATTTAAGGCAAATCCTTAAGATAACAAATCCTAATAAAAATGAACAATCCATGAACTCAAAATCCACGCAATCTAAACAAACCTTGAATATGTAGGTAGGTTTCAAAGAAATCTGAACATTCCAAGCTTAAATTTAAAACAAATCAGAAGATAACAGATTTTAATGAATAAACCAATAAAACTTTAATCAGATCAATATAACCCAAAGACAATCTCCAACCTGTTAAAAATCAAAATAAATTAAAACTCTCAAACCAGGTTCATTAATTTTAACTAAGTAAATTTCACTCAAATCAAATTAAATCAAACCACAACCAAACTGCAATCTGAAATCAACTCCACGTTTAAATACCATAACAAAAATTCCAAACCTGAAAATTTAAACTAAAGAAAATTATCAACACATTAAAGTTGAAAGATAACAAGTCTGACGGATTAAAACTAAAGATCACCTTAAATTGGAAAAACATCAAGCCTTAATCAAAACAAGTCAAATTTTAAATAGATCTTTCTAGTCAAATCCAAATTCAATTTCCCAAATCAAACTCAAACTCAACACAAATCAAATTAAATTTAAACTAATAAGCAATTCATAAAAGAAACTCAAACCAAATTTGACTTAAATCAAACCAAATTTTAAAACATATTAGGTGTCTACATTCCATCAAGTTCATGGGCCGTTGATCCTATGTGTATGTTTATTTTTGTGGATATATGTCTTCTGCTCTATGGATTGTTATGGCGGATAATCAAGGGTATTTGAGTATTCTCGATGTCATTAACATCGGATCTTCGCACCATCTGATGGGAAGAGGTCAAAAACAAATTTTCAAAGAACCTAACAACCTCAACTTATATTTTATACATATCATTGGCTTAGCTAATACTTTTATGGAAAAGTACCTATTTTCTTAAGAAGTCAACGCTAAGTCAAATAAAAAAACCAAATTGGAAAATGAATTTCCAAAATTTTAAAATGTTTAGTTTTTGAGGTCACATCAGATTCCTGTGCAAGCCACCTGGAACCCCTCTTCCTCCACTTGCCTGCTCACTATTTTATCTATCCAATACTGACCTTCTGTTGTCCCATACTATGTTCAGCTGCCTGCCATGCACAGATGACGGGGCAGCCTTAATCTCACTGTATGGCCATACGGGTCCAAACCATGGTGTTTCTTTCCTTGATTTGGGGTGTAGTATCCTGTCTGAGTCAATTGCACCATTTGATGTCACAATCAATGCACATGATATTATGTTAATGAATATTATGTCTATATATAATATTCAGGCGTCCATGGCTTCACACCATGCTAGGCCCCACAGGTTCAGCAATGATGCCACGTTTCAGTGGCCCTTTCTTGAGCCCTTGGTGAACCTGTGTGAAGATGGACTGACCCAAACACCCAGCTTGTACATCTTCCCTGGTACCCTACATGCTGACTCCTAGAGGAATGCCTTAAAATACACCACATCCCGCTATTCCGGCTCAGTTGACTGTGTTAAACGTCTTTGAGATATAGAGCTCTTATCAGGCCTTAGGAAACTGCTGGGCATTTCAGCAAGATAGCATGTGTGTCAGCAGGTAGGTGGGTCATCCGGTAGGATGGCTTGCCAGAGCTTCTTCCAGCAATCTTAGTCTGGAGCACATTTATACAGCACCTTTTAATAGTTATCAACTAGTGGTAAACCTAAAATTCATATTAGTTTTTATTTATTGAACTCTGGAGCTTTAAAGTTGAAGTTCTTTTATGATATGTTACAACGTAGAAGATTAAATTGGATCAGATTTTGCAGTTTTTTTGTCCACAATACATCGACGTGACATGAGTGTGAGAGGTTCAAGAGTTATCTTTTTATAAGGGATAAAAATGAATAACTTATTTTGGTTTTTGACCCCATATTGGAGGGTGGATCTTGAAAGGTATGAAAGATCTCCCTCCAGTTCAATTCTTCTGCAAGATTTGTGTTTTTCCACCAATGATGCAATTGCTATCCCTTTTTGTGATTCTTATTCTTATTTTTTATTTGATGAATTAGTTAAGGTATTATGGCCTTAGTAATTCTATGTTGTCCTAACTTAGGTGATAGGATAAGTTTTTCATGTAATTGTCTTTTTGTTGGGAGACTTCTTGTTTCCTTTTGTTGTTTCTGCCACCTTATGGGGTGTTTGGTTATGTTTTTTTTCTGAAATTTTCTCTAGTAAAATTAAAAATAAGATAAAGAGACAGAAGGAGAGGCGTTTGGAAGTTCTCTACCATTTTTAAGAGCACCCTTGTGTGTTCTTTTTCTACTTATTTAAAGTAAAAATTGAGAAGGACCTTTTTTTTTCTTGAGATAAACACGGAAGGCCACAAGAGAAGCTCAGCATCTAATCTCAGCGTTGTTCCTCTATTTTGGTGTGACTGGATAAGTTTTATTTCTACGTGATTACATTATATTGTTCATCGTCACACTATATTGATGGTAAAATATCAAAATTACTTAACTTCTCTTTTCATACTTACTTTAAAGACATTTATTCACTTTTAAAATTACTCTATATTTCAAGATTCACCGATACACAAAACAAGTTTACAAACTAGTTTAAATACATTGTGACAATTTTTAAGGATTCAACTAGTTTCAGCTGTTATAAATTTTTTATAGTGATATTTAAATATTTAAATTAGGAAATTGCCAAACTGATGTATATAAAATTTAAAAATTATCACTTTTGTCAAACAGATGAAATCTTTATTCTTTCAATTTTAAAAGTTATATTAGGTTGAAAGAGAATATAAAATTAAAAAGTAAAACTACACAAGTAAGAAAATTGCATCCAAACACCCTATTACTTTTTTTTTGTAGTTGTACTTGTTTTGCTTTATGTCCTAATAAATCATGGCACTCAATGTTTTTTCTTTCTTTAGCTCACTCTTCTGCTTGTATCATTGGTATTCCTATTAGTGACCGTCTCTCTCTAGGTTAACTGGAGACTTTTCTTCTCTTTAGTTTGGTTTATTTTCTCCATTTTCATTCCAACTCTAATTGTTGCTTTTATTTTCTCTGAAATATTTCTACTACCTTGGAAGAAATGAATCTCCTGTACTTGCCTATTATGGTTTTTGCTGCTTATGAACTGTGTCCCTTTTGGGCTCCTCCTGAAAAACCGTAAACTCATTGCACTTGGTCGAACTTCCCAAAAATCCATAGATGCACATTTCACATACTCAGTTTGATGTCCACGGACATTATTCGGCACTCATGCTTTAAATTTTGATGGCTTTCATAATTCATAATCCCTGGTTTTGGCAATACCGTCACTTTTATGGCTGATTAGATACTCCGTTGAGCATGTTTACACACTTATTTTTAATAAAAGTTTGGTTGAGATACCACATTAATGTATTTGAATGATATCCTCAGTTGTATCTCAGCCTATGCAAGCTCATTTTGCTGATCAGAAGTAAAATGTAGGCCCGTTTGCTACCAGATTTTTGGTTTTCCCCCTAAATTTTGTGGATAAATGATTTGGGGGATAAGCCAGGTTTATCCCCTAAATAATACGGTACCAAACAACTCCTTAGTATTACATAGTAACTTTTTTGGTTTGCAGCCTTAGAAGAATACAAGAGGAAACTAGAGTGCTTATTACTTGAAAAGAGTGAGGAAGGGCCCTTGTAGACTTTTTTAATTACACAGATAAGGGAGACAGGCAGTATCTATGAGAGGTCTTTGTTGCTGTTAGCTGTCAAATGGCTTGCCTTCTTTAGATAGATACCAGGAGATTAGGCTACAATTGTATGACCCTAGTTTCACTTTTTTTTGGTCTGGTACTTTTAGATTTTGTTCTAGATGGAAACTTCAGACTCCATGCAGCAGATATTTATGCTTGGATTTATGTGGTTCATATAGCTTGTGATTCATAATCCTGCTACCTCATCATTCAACCATAATTGGGTTTTGTGTCTCCATCAAGGTGAGGTGCTGGTACACACCGCTCCTAGTTTTTAATTGTTCTGTTAGTTTTCTCTTTGTACCGGATGTTACAAGCTTAATGCAAGGAAATTCTGAAGATCTAGAGGCAATTGTAATGGATGACTCTTTGATGCGGTAAGATTAGGTTTTTGACACTAACAGAGATGCCACAGGTATGAGTTATTAGAGGAGAAAATATTATATTCTGGCCGAGAAATGAAGTTTTGCATGATCACCAGGAAGGAAACTTAAATTTTATATCGGATGTTGCATGGTAAGGTATTATTGACAGTAGATATCGGCAATAAAGTTGCTGGAATTCGGTGTTCTTAGAAAGTGAAACTTTGTATACCAGGATGCTTAAGCCGTTCAAGCAGTATAAAGTGGGCCTAGAGCTTTCAGTCTTCTGATATTTTTATAAATACGGTTTCTAATTGATGATATGGGATTAGGCAAAGCTTAAGCAGTATCTAGATGCCTCTGGTAAGGCAGGCTGAGTAAAGACATTTTCAGGTCTGATGTGTGCATATAACAAGCTTTCTTCGACTATCACCAGAAAATTATAAATATGGGTGCTCATAGGAGGGAAAAAGCCGCTCTAGAAGCAGGACCTTTGATTCAAACTCAAACTCAAAGTCTTAGTCTCAAATGATTGTGGTCGGCCACCTGGATTTGCATTTTCCATTCTTCATGGTCTTCCATTAGCTCCTACTGTATGCCTAGTTCTTTCAAGTTATACTAGATATGTCTTCACCAAGTTAATTTGGACCTACCTTTGCCTCTTCTGTGCCAGCAATCACAAGGTCTCGACTTGTCTAACAAGCATCTTAAGGGGGTGCCACCTGATATGTCCAAACCAACGAAATCTTTCCTTCTTTACAATATCTTTGATTCTCGCAACTCTCACTTTATTCCTAATGCACTTGTTACAGATTCTATCTACCCATGTGTGGCCACACATCCACCATTAGTATCTGTATTTTAGTTACACTCAATTTAGCAGTATGCTTCTTTCTAGTTGCCCAACACTAAGTACCATAGAGTTTATCGGGACTTATAAGTGTGTGATAGAATTTTATTTTAATTTTTAGGGGAATATTATTGTTGCATAGAATCCACGTCGCCTGCCTCCATTTCAGCCATCCATTTTAATTTTATGGTTAACATCTTTGTCACATTCTCAGCTCATATGTACAATTGAACCTAAATCTTTAAATTGGGTACTCAAGCAAGGACCTTTCTGTCCAAGGTTACTTTGACCTTTTTAACTTTTGGAGTTTCGCTAAATCTGAAGTGCATATACTTCATCTTCGTCCTGCTAATCTTGAACTCCTTAACTTCTAACACAGTTCTCTATCATTCAAGTTTTCTATTAATTACTTTTCGAGTCTCGTCAATTATAACAATATCATCTACGAACATTATACGCCAAGGTAAACTCTTGTATATCCTTAGTTATTTCATCCATGACTAGGACAAAAAGATATGAGCTTAGAGCGGATTCTTGGTGTAGTGACACAGAAAAAGCTTATGACTTCCCACCTTGGGAGGAAAGCTGAGCGGTTGCACCCTCATACATGTCCTTGATGATGTTAATAAATCCGCTATGCATCATCTTCTTTCTTATCACCCACCAAAGAACTTCTCTTGGAACCCACTCACAAACTTTTTATAAATCGAGAAAACCATATGAAGATCTCTTTTCAAGCCTTTGTATCTCTCTACTAATGATCTAACTAGAAGGGTGGTTTTCATAGTCGATCTACCTGACATGAATCTAAATTGGTTTGTTGAGATTTCAGTACACTCTCAAAATCTCCTCTTTATAATATTCTCTCACAACTTCATAATCTGACACATGAGTTTGATACTTCTGTAGTTCCCACAATTTTGAACACCCCCTTTTCCCTTAAATAGCGAGATAATGTTCTTTCTCCATTTATTTGGCATCCTTTCGGAAGTAACAATTTTATTAAAGAGAAGAGTTAGCTACTCCACTCCTCTCTCACTCAAACACTTTCAAACTTCAATCGGAATGTTATCGGGAACACACGTCTTTGAGGTCCCCATTATTCCTAGTGCGAGATGCATTTCTAGTGGGGTAAATGTTTAGGAGAACTCCACCCTTTGCCTCCAATCCCCTTTTAACTTCATTGTACTTTCTGAAATAGGTTCATTGAAGAACAGTTCAAAGTAGCATCTCCATCGCTCCTAGATATCCATGTCTCGAGTTAGCACCCTCCCTTCTCTATCTTTAATACGCCAAACTTGTCCCAAGTCTTGGGATCTCTTCTCCCCCAACTTGGCTAGTCGGTAAATATCATTCTCACCTTCTTTTGTGCCCAATTTGTCAAATAACCTACTACATGTTGACCCTCTAGCTCATTTAACTACCCTCTTTTGTTTCGTTTTTAGCTCTTTTATATTGTTTAAAGGCTTCACTAGTGTCACATTTAGACAATTTCTTAAACAACTCTCTCTTGCTCTTCACTGCTTTATGCACTTCAACATTCCACCACTACAATTCCTTTATAGGTGGACCTCACCCAATAGACTCACCAAAAATATTTTGTTCTATCATCTTAGTCTTTGATATCATGTTAGCCCACATTGACTCGGCCTCTCCATTCAGATCTCATTCCTTAAGTTTGAAGGTCTCGTTTCTAAATGCCTTTTGCTTACTACCCCTCAGTTTATGCCATCTGATCATAGGGACACTCTTTTGCCACATCGCTTGCAACTACCCAAGACCTTAAAATCCAAGATCATGAGTTTATGCTGGATTGTGAGCGCTTCACTAGGTATAACTTTACAATCTTTACGTAAAGTGCGCATTGTTTTCTGTTGAAGCCTCTTGAAGAGAATTCTTTTTTGAAATCTTTTTCTTTTGTCCAACATTGACAACTATGAAAATATGTGGTGTTCATAGAAGTATTAGCTAATTTGATGTGGTATTGTTATATAGGAACACTGATGGTTCTACAAATTTTCAAAGTGTCAATCTGGGGATTGCCTGTCACAGATTATTTGAACCACATTTTACATTTGAGGTTTTTTGAGTTCTTTGAAAAATAATTTTTTTGATCTCTCTCCATCCGACTCGACATTCCAATGTTAATTATATCAAGCAAATACTTGAATATCCTTGATTAACCGTCACAACAACACATTGAATGGAAGTCATTTATCCACATAAAACACAAAATTGGATGACATCACCATGGCCTCATGAGATAGGATTTGGTTAAACTCAATTCATCTAATTTTTTTTGAATTCATGGATTTAGTTTATGATTTGATTTGTTTGTCTTTTGTCATTATTTGACTTAGACAATTTAACTTGGTTTCTTTTTTATAGGAATTAATTTTTATTTTTTATTAACATTTTGTCATGATTTTAGTGAATTTTGTTATTAACATTTATTCTTATTAACATTATGTGGTTAAATTTAATCCAACTTAACATGTTCTTGTAGTTTTCGGTAGAGATTTTTCTTGTGTTATTTAACCAAATGATTTTGTTTGGATTATGTTAATGTTTTGTTAATGTTTCAGTTAATTTTTTGATTTAGATTTTGTTATGCATACTTATTTAATTAAGTAGCATTATCCACTTAATTTTATGATTGAGTCCAATTGAACTTAACATATTTTGTAACCATTTATGGTCATTTTTATGCATAATTTTATGAGATGAAGTTGATTCAATTATCTTGACATTTTATTAATGTTTGAATCATTATTTAATTTGAATTTTATCAAATTTGTTTATTTTTTTAAGTTTAAATCATTTGAGTGACTTATTTAATTTTATCAATCTCTTGAAAGCCATAGGAATTTAATGTCATTTTGGAATAACACATACATCAAGCGAACTTGAATTGCATTTCATTCCAATTTGAGTACATAGAAATACAACAAATGGGGGAGCACGCAAGTCTTGCTCTATAATGGATATCAAAGTCAGAGTTTTTATGCATATTTATTATGTATTACTCAATTTGACAGTTAGACGGCTTCCCAACCGGACCGAGTCAGGTTTTCATTCGTTGCTTGCATTTGATATACGGTAATTTTTAGATTTTGTTCAACTTTGCCAGCATTTCAACTTTACCGAATTTGAGGGTTTTCTAATTTCTGAGATAGCTTACATTCGCATTTTCAAATGCGGGCTACTCGGTCCTCTTCTTTAGAAAAAGGTAGGATCAAAACTAGCTTGCACTTTGGCTTAACGGAAAGGATGGCTGACTAACATCCAAAAATAGCGTAATCCACATTTGAAATGTGGGCTATTCAGATCCCTTTTTTGGACAAATGTGGGATCAAAACCGGTTTGATTTCGACAGCACTTTGGCTTAACCAAAAGGATGACTGGCAAATTTCTGAAAATTAGCATAATTCGCATTTGAAAAGCGGGCTATTTGGTCCCCGTTTTTGTAAAATGGTGGGATCAAAACCAGTTTGATTTTGGTAGCACTTCGGCTTAACCGAAAGGATGACCGACTGATTTTCGAACATAGTGTAATTTGTATTTGAAATGTGGACTATTTAGTCCCTTCCTTTGGAAAAAGGTGGAATTAAAGGTGAAATCAAAACTGGTTTGATTTCGGTAGCACTTCAGCTTAACTGGAAGGATGGTAGACTAATTTTTGAAAATAACGTAATTCACATTTGAAATGCCGGCTATTCGGTCCTTTTGTGTAAAAAAGGTGGGTTCAAAATTGGTTGGATTTCATCATCAGGCAAAGCCCTACCTTCTTTCTAAGCGGTCAAAGACCCTCCGAGAAGATTGAAATTCAAGAGTTTTTTATCTCTCTTCTTTTCCTTCAGAGTATATTTCTATCCCACAGCTAAGTGCCAACTTAAAATCCAACCCCTTATGTATAACACCTAAGGGGCTATTGATAGGGAATTTAAAGGGCTATTTTGGTTACAAAAAGTCACCCCACTAAGCTCATTTTCATAATAGTGAGGGTTGACTGGATTGAGGGTGAAATTACCACCCATTTTCCCCTTTTCTTCTGTTTTCAGAGCCTTTTAGGGATTATTTGATTGGCGGTCAACCCAGGGTGGTAAGTGCACCGGGGGGTGACCGAATCCAAGGTTATGGGTGCACTCCCTTGGCAGCCACGACATGGGAGACCGATTTGACCCGGTTTCCCTCATTTTTTTCTTTTGCCTTTTCTTCCTTGTTTTTTGTTGTTGGTTGCGATTTGACTACGTAACTGCGGTGCCTCTCTTCGTGGCTCCCTTCTCTATCGCCCCAACTCTTTCTCTCTCGACAATAGGAAGTTACCGCAAGAGGGTTTTTGCATAGCGACTTCCCTTTCACAGTGGGCTTGGCGGCGGCAAACTCCGGTGGATTCCAACAACGGCGACAGCGGGAGGACAACGGCGGCGGTAGCTTCTTTTTCCACTCCCCCTCCTCCTTTCGGATGTGAACACACGAGGCCTTTTGCAGTGGGTTTTCTCTAGCGCTCTGCTTGCAGTAGCCTTCCACGCGGCGGAGGCAGCTCCTTTTGGTGATGGTGTCGGCAGTGGTGAAGTTCGACGACGGTGGCAGAGCCTCCTCTTTTGGCTGGTCCTTCCTTCTTGGCTTGGTGGATGTGTAGGAAGGTGATGACAACGACGGCGGTGGCCTTAGGCCTTTCTGTCGGCGGCAACGACGGCATATGAAGGTGGCGGCATGGAATTTTTACTCCTCCTTTAGCTTCTCTCCCCCATACACTATTTCTTCCAGCAGCCCATTCCTCCTTCCATTGCTCACGCGCATAGAGCATCCATAGGGGGACTTCTTCACGGTGCCTCTTCCAGCGAATATGGCAAGAGGTGGCGGCAGTAAAGGGGTCTCCATTGCGGCTTCCCTCTTGTTGTGAGCAAGGCACCTGTGGCTTTCCTTTGGTGGGGGCGAGCTCTAGCGGCAGTGGTGTGCAAGGACAACGGCAGCGACATGTCCGACCTCCTCCCTTTCTTTCTTCCTAGCACACACGGACCCTTTGGGCTTTACTTTGACAGTGGCACTAACATCGGTTCCCAACATTGATAGTGACGATAGCAAAAGACCTTTGGTCTTCTCTTTTCGATGATGTTGACATGTCGACAATCTGCAAATAGTGGTAATGATGTTGCCTTTGTCCTTTTACTTTTTGACGGTCGATTTCTTCAATCGCCTTTTCGTTTGGTTTGTTTCCCTTTGAAGGTACTTTTTTTGGGGGGGTCCACCGAGTTTAGCGATTTGTCAAAGCTTTGACTGGTTAGGTTTATCTTTTTTCGAATTTGGCTTTAATGTATCAATATTAGTGTTTGCCGATCGGCACATACATTTCTATCTGCACGTGTTTATCCCTTTTTAGGGGTTAGAAACCGGTTTCACATTTTTCTATTAAAGATAAAGTCAATTTGATTCTTACTCCTCCCATTTTTAAATGTTATTAGGTGGGAGTCTTTTGATGAAGTGAGTATTTGTTAGGATCAGGCTTTAGGCCATCGTAAACTTCAAGATATTTTTCCCTTTTTCATTTTGATCCTCATACCCAAAGCCCCGATGGACGCTCTGAAATCCACTCCCTTAGGACCCAACATGACCATTGAGATCACCACTAACTAGGATGCTCTGCTCATTTGGTATCTCTTGCATGATACCATCTGTCATCTGAGAATTGAATTTTCAATTCATTACTGGCCCCTACTTGGGATGCATAGACGCTATTTATATTGATTACCTCTTGATGAGCAATCACTTTAATTAAGATGATTTTATCACCTAGTTGAACCACAGATACCACTGTCATTGAGAGTACTATCTAAAATAATTCCAACTCCACTTTTAATAGATGTTTGTCCCGTATACTAAAGTTTGAAACCCGACCTTCCCACATCTTTGACTTTCAACCCTTTCCATTTGATTTTCTAAATGCAAGTGATATTGATCTTACACCTATCCATCGTGTCTACCAGCTCTCTATCAATCATTGATTGCAGAATCGGTGGAATCGGTCCGATTCCGACCGATTCTGGAATCGGATCGGTTTCCAGGCGGAAGGACCGATTCCGGGAAGAATTCCGCGGAATCGGTATGAATCGCCTGGAATCGGTCGGAATCGATCCGATTCCACCGATTCCTTGTGGAATCGGTCGATCCGACCAATTCCGTCGGAAGACCGGGTCAATTGGACCGGTTCGATTCCCGGTTCGATTCTGGACCAGGAATCGACCCGCGGCGGTAGATTACGTTGATCCCGCGGTGGCAGAAGGGAGATCCGGCGATTCCGGCGCGATTCCGGCGATTCCGGCGTCGATCCCAGCTCCCAGCATCGATTCCGGGCCGATTCCGTCGATTCCAGCAAGGATTCCACCGATTCCGGCGATTCCGACGATTCCGGTGATTCCAAGCAACGTCTTCAAGGGATTGCGCCGATCCAAGCTCGGATCGGCCTCGAATCAACCTCTTCTTCGATCTTTATAAGGTTTTTGGTAAGATTTCTTCGCCGAAAACTTCGTACGTCCATTCTTACGCGTTTTCGACGAGTCCGAGCATCGTTAAACGTTTTGATTTCCGACCGAACAAGTCCGTCCAAGTTTTGAACTATCCGTTTAAGTCCATTTTTCACGGAAAAAATTCCGGATATCCCGTACATCTATTTTTACACATTTCCGACGACTCCGAGCAGTTAAACTCGGTGATTTTTGATCGAACAACTCCGCTCAAGTTGTTTGAACATCGATTGGATGTTCTTTGTACAGGAAAAATTTCAGATACCCCGTACGTTAATTTACGACCATTTCCGGCAAATACGTAACCCTTTAAACATACCGAATGGTGTGTTACTTGGGTTGTCTGCTTCCCGAACAGCGTCTAAAGCAATTTTTATGTTATCTAATCATTTTTAGTGCATTGTTTACAATTTTTGCAGATATAAGCAATGACCGATCAAGGTGATGCGGCACCGACGCGTGCTTCCGACGTGGGTTGGGAACACGGGCACATGGTAGACCCGGTCGGGAAGAGGGTACGTGCAAATGGTGTGAGAAGGAGATGAACGGGAGTGTGTTCCGCCGAAACAACATATTGCGGGAACAGTGGGAATGTCAAGAAATGTGACAAGGTGCCCAGGGAGAAGAGTGAGGAGACGAGAGGCTACACGACAGTAGAGCCTCTCAACGGGCTGTTAGGATCGAGCGAGAGGGAGGAGTTGCGCGACGAGCTACTCCGCAGGAGGAGGGACCGCGATTTGCCTACCTCGAAAGGGAAAGGCAAGGGGAAGGCACCAGCTGAGCCGGAGCCAGAGAGCGAGGAGGAAGTCAACAGACTCCGAGCTTGGACGTGCTAGGCACGCTAGCAAGCGTGCATTTGCTGAGGAGGAGGACAGGAGGAGGGGAGTAGGAGGGTCTGGGTCCAGAGTTGACCCAGCTTTGAGCCGATCAGCATCGGCTCGCCCTACCTAGGGCTGAGACCGAGAGACTGACCCCAGGAGACAGGAACCACACCGCCATTCTACTTCTACCAGCACTCGATTTACACCTAGTGACGAGTATTTATTTAGGAAACAGAGTGCTGGGCAGATGGGGATTAAACAGGCAATGAAAGGGGTGAAGGCAACAGGAACGGCTACAAAAAGAGCCGTTCGCCACATTGTGAAATGATTTTTACATGCAGGTATCACTTTTTAAATTAAAATTGACATTATGTTTGTTTTATTTACTTAAACTTAATTTTACCCTGATCCCAATTTTTTTTAACTTGATGTAGGCATCCCAGCACATGCAGCCACCAGCCCCTACTTCCAGACGATGGTGGATGTCATGGGTGAGGCTGGACCAGGTTTGCAAGCCCCGGGCAGCCGACATATATACGACGCTGGGCTAGATGAGGAGGTCCAGGAGTTGAAGGAGTGGATGGATGATTTTAAGTTGGTGTGGAAGGAGAGGGGTTGCACAATTATGTGCGATGGGTGGACAGGTATCACGAAGAGGAGTATGATAAACTTCTTGGTGTACTGTTCTGAGGGGACAACATTCTTGAAGTCGGTAGATGCTTCTGGGAAGATAAAAAATGCCGACTTCCTTTTTTCTCTGATGGATGCGGTGGTGGAGGAGATCGGGGAGGACAATGTAGTTCAGGTTGTCACTGACAGCGAACCATCATATAAGGCGGCTGGGAGGAAGTTGATGGAGAAGAGGAAGCACATCTTTTGGGTGCCCTGTGCAGCACATTCCATAGATCTCATATTAGAGGATATAGGCAAGGAGGAGGGTGTATCTACACTTGTCAGGCAGGCGCAGACCATCACATCTTTTATTTATTCGCATCCCCGCCTCCTACATATCATGAGATCTCACACAGGATGGCACGATCTTGTTAGGCCCGGTCCGACTCGATTTACTACGAATTTCATTGCGTTGGAGAGTCTACACCAGCACAGGCATGCATTGGTTAGGTTCACACAGTCCGAGAAGTATTATAACTATACGGTGGACAACATGCATGACAAGAAAGATCAGTTGTAGATTCTTGTCAGGTCTGAGAAGCATATCACTGACAAGAGGTTTTGGGAGAGGATTGCCTACTACTTGGCAATCATTGAGCCACTGGTAGTTGTCTTGAGGTTGGTAGACTCAGATGACAGGGACCAGATGGGCATGTTGTACGATGCCATAGACCGGGCAAAGCTGAAAATAAAAGAAAAAAATCTCAGAGGTTACAAGAAGTGGTGGAAGATCATAGATGACCGATGGGACAAGACCTTGCACCACGATGTCTATGCTGCAGGTAACTTGGTTAAAAAAATATTTTTGCTGAATAATTATCTTATTCACAGTGTTAACTAATAAAATCTTGCAGGATATTTTTTGAATCCCTGCATCCAATATGGAGGACAGGTGGTGAACGACAACGAGGTGATGCGGGGTACACTTGCTGTTATTCAGCGTCTGTGCCGATCTGAGTAGGACATGATAGAGGCTGAGATAGAAGTAAGTTAGAGTTCATTCAATACCTTGGAGTAGCCTTACCAGGCAACCATTGTTTACGGAATCGGTGGAATCGGACCGATTCCGACCGATTCCGGAATCGGATCGGTGGATTCCGATCCGATTCCATGCGGAAGGACCGATTCCGGCATGAATTCCGTGGAATCGGTCGGAATCGGTAGGAATCGGTCGGAATCGGTCCGGAATCGGCCGGAATCGGTCCGGAATCGGAATCGGATCGTTTTTTTTCATTTTTTGCTATTCCAGTCGAATCGGCCAGAATCGGTCCGAATCGGTCCGAATCGGCCGGAATCGGCCGGAATCGGTCCAGAATCCGCCGGAATCGGTCCAGAATCGGTCCAGAATCGGAATCGGATCGTTTTTTTTTTTGATTTTTTTCTTACCGATTCTGGATCGATTTTCTTCCATTGAATCGGTCGGAATCGGTCCGATCCGATCCGATCCGGATCGAATCGGTACCCACCGATTCCGATTCCGATTCCGATCCCGCGATCCTTGCAGGCAACTAATGTTTTTTTTATAAAATTTTCAGATGCAGAAGTATAAGATGAGGGTCGGCGTATACTCAGATGCTGATCTGAAATATTCAGTTGACAAAGTGTCACCTGGTATAGTAATAGCTTGATGAAGATTTTATTTTCTTTTCATATAAGTTATGGTAGATGATGGGCTAATTGTTTACCTTTTCTCTTCTTGTTTTTTTCTTGCAGCTGAGTGGTGGGTTCAGGTGAACACCAGAAGTGGATGGAATCCACTTGCTGCCATCGGTATCAGGATACTCAGTCAGAGCACCAGTTCCTCCCATTGTAAGAGGAACTGGAGTACATTCAACCTGATACATACGAAATGGAGGAATAGGTTGATCTCAGACCGGCTGGAGAAGCTGGTCTTCTGTCATTACAACATGAGGCTGCGTATAAAGAACATCAAGGATCGACAGAAGATCAGCGAGGAGTGATTTGCACGATTCGCAGGTGGTCCATATGAGCAGATGCATTCCTCCGCCACACCACCACCCGAGGAGGTGGACATGGTTCAGATATTCCAGGAGGAGCATGCACTTGCCTCCTGGATAGAGGAGAAGGAAGCCAGGGATCATGCAGCTGAGTTTGATCCCGATGACCATGCATGGGCTGAAGGAGAGTTGGATGGTGTTGAAGCCGAGGAGGATGCTCCAGCTCCAGCTCCACCTACTTCTCGTGCTCGGGCGGGGCCTTCTTCGCCGGCAGCTATGGAGCAGCCACCTACAGCTTTAGCCCCAGCTCCAGCTCCAGCTCCAGCTCCAGTCCCAGCAGCCGCTACCCAGCCCATTCGCAGTCAGGGGAAAACGAAAACAAAAGTGACTGCACGAAAAATGGAAGGATTTGCAAAGTTGAAACAAACTTTGGGTTCTGGACCTTCTGATACTTCAGAGATGGCTGAAGAGGTGAAGAGAAGGAAGCTAGAGGTCAGGCGTCCTGTCAGCCCAGATGACAGCACGCAGGCTCCTTCTCACTCCTCAGGTGATGATGACGAGGAGTGCATACCAGCGACGCAGCCATCAGCAGCAGCCGAGTCTCCTGATTCACGGCATCCAAAGCCGTATTACACGCTGGATTCGGATACACATGATTCTTATATACAGGAGCCACAGTATCCAGCATTTGGCCAGGCTGACCAGTAGTGGATTACACCACTAGCTCCACCATCCTCTTCTTACGTCTCGGTCGTCCCGCAGTCCGATCCGTACGACCTTGATAGCATGGCATCGGCATTATTTTCATATGGATATGGTCCCGGACAGTATACAAGACTGAGCACGAGGGAGGAGCGTGAAGCGCAGCAGGGAGAGGAGGAAGACCCATATTTATATCCTAGATTTTGGTAGTAGATTGATATGATGTAAATTTATTTTTTTTTCATGATGTATCAACTATTTGATTTTTGAATCAATGGAATTGGAATATGTACTTAACTTCAATTGGAGTTCATTAGTATTTATTTGATGTGGTCTTGTGGATGAATGCATTGGTTATTTTTAAAAAAATTTCTAACTCATTTCCTATTTTTTTAGAATTTTTATGAATTTTTTGAATTTTTTTGACGAAAAAAAATTCAAAAAAAAAAAAGATTCCGGGCCGATCCGGAATCGATTCCCTTCCCCGGCCGATTCCTGGAATCGGAATCGGTCCGATCCGATTCCGGAATCCTTGCTATCAATTTATCTATGGGGGTTCATATATTTTTAAGTATCCATACATAATCTTGACTCTAGCTTTACCCGACTAGTGTTAGACATGTGCACTCTCTTGCTTTGATGATTACGGGAGGGTAGATCGGCTCCACCCCTTCTAATCCAATGCTCTCTTTACCCTAAAAGCCCACCCCCAACATGTGCACTCTTTTGCTTTGATGATTACGGGAGGGTAGATCAGCTCCACCCCTTCTAATACAATGCTCTTTTTGCCCTAAAAGCCCACCCCCAACATGCTCCCTACTTTGCGACCCTAGGTGGGGGGTCTCTTTTAACCCAACTTACAGTATCCCTAACTCTCGAGCTCCAACCTGACGTACTACAAAAATAAATAGAATTCGAATACATGAAAATAGAAATGACATATTTTACATTGGTTGTCACCTATCACAACCCTCTTCTTTTTTCATCCGGGTTAGCAATCGGCAATGACAGAAGAACTAAAAATAAAATTCAAATAAATATACAATAAATATGAAGGCATATGACCAGGTTGAACTATGTCAAGCTAAAAATAAACATTAGCATTATGCAACACTTTTCTTTAAACAATAAATAGAGATAACAATTTATACGATTCAATCAATTATACAAGTTCTACTATTACATCAAAAGAATGTGCATGGATAAGTAGTTAATCAAATGATTAAGTGTACAATCAATTAACTAAGAACTTAATTAACATAAAATAGATACAGTAACATTTTTATTGAAGTATGCCCAACTCTATTTTTTATGGATATAAAAAATAAGTTTAATTAATACTAAACTGCACAAAAGTATGTATGCAATTTAACAAAGAAATAAAATCTTATATAAAAAGAGTGGATCTCACCGGGAAAGATTGTAGAATCTCACAGTAGTGTGTACAAGGTTCCTTTAGTCTTCGTGAGACCACTTTGATGTTGGCTATGCCGCTTGTTTTTTATTTACTTCCATCGATCGATGCGGCAGAACAGAAGGCAATGGGGGTTTGATGCCCCTTCCCAAATACACCGAGCAGAACACAAAGTACTTACTCTTCCGTGTGGTGGGAACTTCTTCCCCAAACCGATCAAAACGAACTGCCAAACTCGGCTCCTCTGGCAGACCCCAGCCGGGAGGTCCGCAGCAGGAAGAGATCACAGTACCAGCCAGACCCCACGGATTCCCAGCTTGCTTGATTTATCCTTCATCTTGTCCCAACTAGAAGAACAAATACAGTGTCTGGTCCTGTGCTTAGTTTAATGCATCCAGAAATTGTAATAAATGTACACAATTTCTATTTTCTGCATTTTAAAAAATTTGAACTCTGTTTTATTTGAGAAGATCAATAATGCTAGCACACCGATTATGTTAACTCCAATTAGCTGTTTTTTCTCATGTTGCATGTCTTGCACTTGTATGCCTTGTGTCTTCACCACGATCTTGTGGTTGTTGATGTTCCAGGGGATACTGGGATACTACTACTTCAAGAGCAGAACGCAGAAGGATGAGTTTTGCCCAGATGGGTCATGTAAAGCAGCCATGTTTCCTTTGCTCGTGAAGGAGGAACTTCTGTCCTGGCCAGAACAAAGCACTCGCCAAAGAACATGGTTGACTATACGTGAAGCCGAACAGCAGTGCAGGCACTTGTGGATGCAGGGTGCCCTTTTGCAAGACTTCCTGAAGTGGCACGATGACAATCCATCAGACAGCGAACAGGATAACTGATATTGTTCGTTCTTTATTGTTGGATCCTACCCTTTTTGTTTACTCTAGGTTATAAAACTTCTTTGTTTACTCTAGGTTATAAAACCTGCCTAGTAGTTTCTAGTGGTATACTCTTCTTTTTCTGGGTTTATGTGCCTTCCTCTCTGACTTGAGTCTTCGCTAATTCATGATTCATAGATATGTACTTGAAGGACCTCTACTGTGGTGCAGGACCTGCAGCAAAGAAAGGGCTATCCTTCTAGCATTCTCTCATCATTCTGCTATTGAAGAATGAACTATGAAGTAAGTGATATCTTGTTATTAGAAATGCATTAAGTTTTACTTCATTTCAGAAGCTAGTGCGATGCAATGTTTGCAACTTTTTTGCTGCATTGCATCGGGTTAGATGTGTCTTCCTAACAGTTTGAATCTGGCTTTTGATTCATCTGCTCTTCCCAAAGGGAGGATGCTTCATCTTCCTACTTTTTCCATTTACTTGTTTCCTTACCTATCTACTAAGATCTTTTTGAAAAAGGAATTCCCGGTCTAGTTTGACAAACACCCGCGTACATTTTCCTGAAGTGATACTTGGAAAGCAAGCTGAGTGGTTTAAGTTTCTAATAATTGTGATTTGGACAGCATGGGCCGTAGCTTACAACCTGTTGGGTAGTAGTATTAAACACCTCTATAACTATTAATTTTAAATTCCATATTGATGTGTCATTAAGAGGTGCTTGATTTCAATATCAATTTTGAAATTTGGAGTATAAGAAGACATAGTATATAATACAAATGACCACTTGTATCAACTTAACCTACTAGAAATATAAATATCAAAATTTATATAGTATCTTTTTATGCTAAAAATAAGCATGACTGGTGGTTCTCTGTTTGGTAACAGTATTAGACAGCTTTATCAGTATTAAATTTTGAAGTGGATATTGGTACTAGTCATCAAGAGGTGCTTGACTAATAGTATCAATTTTAAAAAATTTAGCATAAACAATGCATGTTACATAATACAAGTGCCCGCCGCTAACAATTTTTATATTGATTTTCTGTCTCTAGAATTCTCAATATTAAAATTGATATAGTGTTTTTTTATATACTCAATATCTGACTGGCAAATCTCATAGAGTAGTCCTTCAGGATTCCAATTAATACTGCATGCGATTAATATTTAGCTGCTAAATCGTATAGGGTACTTGGTTGAATGGTAACATGAGTTTTTACCATAAAATATGTCATTATAATAAAACTTGTTAAAAATGGTATTTTTCGTTCATTGCAAAATATGTTTATATAACTTCTTCTAGAGGAAACAAAGGAGATACTTTCTTTTTCTTTTCCTTGTGTTCTCATAATTTCTATTTTGGTTATACATTTCTCCGTCCTTTATGTTATCATATCTCACCAAGCATAACATTGTTATGTCTTTAGCCATCTAAGTTTTTCTTTTAATATATAATATTATCATAAACGTTTATGAGAATTAATTTTCAACCAAACCCTTGTAGCTATTGAGATTTTTCACTCCTGTCCTAATAAAGGGGTATGTTTCTTATATTTGAGACCATCCTGGTACATCGCCGAGTTTATGTAATATATAAATGGTCCAACAACCACCTTAATTGACAGTTTTCAATGAGGTCTCCTATTCTCACACTACTTTCAATAAATTATATTATATTTTATATTTTTTTTCAACTCAAACATCAAAAAATAGTTAATCGGAGTTGTTGGTATTTTTTTATTTAATCTTTAACATACCCTTAAACCAAAGTGTTACATATTGGTTGTGCAATAAATTTTTATACTATTTCACGCTAAGTTTTATATTAAATTGAAATATAATGGTAGTGTTTGGTTGTATACTAATTATTTATATATTTTTATGATAAAAATTATAACAAAATAGCATTTAAGATGGCTAAAGACAAAATTAATATCTTTGGTGATACAGAAAAGTTAAGAGTGGAGACCATATATAAATGTAAAAGGTGGACCACAAGAAAACAATTATCACATTTTTTTGTGCAAGAAGGATCATTTATAAAACATATTTTTGTAAGATTGCCAAACAATTTTTTTAACATATTTGGTCACAAAAGTATACCTTTTTGTAACACAAACTTAATTTGTCATGCAACCAAACACTCCAAGATAGTTAAAAATATAAAATTATCATGTTTGGTGTGATATAAAATTATTCGGCAGGAGGTGCTTGAAGCAAAGCTTTGATAGATCCGCTAAGAAGGATTAGGGTTAGAACTATTCTAAAACTTGTCAAAAGACTTTTGACTTTTGAAGATGGCGATGGTTCCGAAGTCTTCTAAGTTTGATAGGCTCGATTGACACTTTCACTTCTGGTAGGGACCTTGATCGGGCTGAGCACTTGACCCGTTGGTGATGCAATTTGAACAAATTGAGTCTTTATTGAAGACCCAAGCTTGTGGGCTTCGTTGAAGCAAACAAGTTGGCTATGAAAGATAGGACATGTTGTTGCTTACGACTTGGGACGGTATGGCCGGATATTCTATCGTGATGGAATGGCTATCTTATTTGTGTTGTCTACTCAAGGGAAGAGTGGAATACTTAGCGAAAAGGGTGGACAAGGCAGAGTGAGTTCAAACATTGGTCTAGAGTGTCCGGTCGAGGAGCTACCGAGAACAAGGGCGGTGGATGGCTCATTGATCAAAAGGTCAAGTCCGGTACGAAGAAGCTGCAAACATCTTCAAGGCAATTTAACCCGATGATAAGCCCCACCTATTTTTTTGCATGGTAGTACTTGCATCGCAGTACTTGTGATGGGGACAATTTTTTTGGGTCTTTTAAAATTTTGTCCAAGCCTGTAAATATTTATTTTAATAGGGTCCTTTTTGTAAATACGTCCGGATTCTTCTCCCTATATAAGGAGATGTCTGTGCGCACAAAATTAACAGTGATTGAAGAATTTTTGGAAGAGGCCTTGGCCTGGTTCTCCCTTGTAGGGGGCTGCGGCCCCCATTCTTCTTCTTCGACCCCCCCCCAGGCGATGTCTTCTTTCCCCCTTCCATCCTCCGAACTCGGCAGGTAGCCGATCCCCCACCCTCCTCCTCATCCTCAGGCCTCCGTGCCTTTCTTCTCATCTTCTCCTCCCCGGTTTCCATCGACGACGTCAACGCGGTTGTGTCCTCCTTCGGGTTCTTCATCCACGACGGCCTCACTCCGGCGATTCCAAGATTTGCTCGGGTGCTGTCCGTCTACGTCTCCACCGGAAGATCTGCAACCGGCGAACCCCGGGAGCAGCCGAAGCGGGTCCTCCTCCGGTCCCTTCCGCCACGGCCACGGCAGGCCGGATCCCAACTCCCCCTTCCCTGTTTCGTTCGTGCGAGGATGGCGAAGGGAGAAGACGAAGCAGGAGCGGAAGGAGGAGCCGAAGAAGCGTGCGGGAGGGGAGGGCAGATCCGGCGATCCCCGGACCTGTCTTCCCCCGTGCGGCGTCCTCCCTAGGTGGACGGCAGCTTCCCCCCTGCTCCATCGCCATCTCTCGGAGCCGGCCGGACAACGCCGAGTCGTCGCGGCCATCGCCGTTCCCCCCTGCTCCACCGCGCAGCTCTGTCTAGACGACGACGCACGGCAACGGCGTTCGGGTGAAGACGACGCCCGCGCTCGCCCGCCCTCAGCCCTTTGTCGCGGCCTGCACCCGCGTGGGCACCCGGAGATGCCACCACGTCGACAGACGGTCGAAGTCGCGGGAATGGCCACGCGACCACTCAGCCTCGTCCGCGCGAACGGCCACGACCCCCCCCCTCCACCACGTGATCCTCACGCGGGCTTGCGACCACAACCCGCCGGCTCGCCGCGGCCGGTCCGCCATCGCCTGGACCGCGGATCAGAACGTTGGTCTGGCCGGTTCGACCGGGTCCAGACCCGGTTCCAGACCGGTTCATCCCGGTTCAGCGCCTGAACCGGCCGGTTCAGGCCCTTTTGAGCCGGTTTGGACCGGTTCAAACCATCTCGGGCCCGGTTCGTCCTGTTTCGGGATTGTTTGGACCGGTTCGAGGCCGGTTTGCTCCATTTTGGGCTCGTTTAGGTGCTTTAGCGGCGGTTAGCGCCGATTTGTTCCGTTTTTGGTCAGTTTAGCCCGGTCTAGCCGGTTTATCCCGCCTCAACTTGATCTCCAAGGGAACCACTCTATTTTCTTACTGGCCATCCTCATCATGTTGATATGTCCTGTTCCCCCTTGTCAATATTATCGGGTAAGAAAATCATTAGTGAAGTGTCAGGAGATGTGTACAGTTTCGGCACTTAAAGAAGGGTCACTTTCACTTCTTTTCGGAATTACTACTTTACTTCTAAGTGAACCGATAGATGATAGAGGAAACCGGAACTTGAGCCAGTAGACGAACTCCCTTTGTTAGCAAGCGGTATTTTCATTGAGTAGGGCAAGCCTCATACCCAGTCAAGAAAAAGGTCTTAGATTTGACTTAGAGAAAATAATTACTTTACCGTTAACCAGTACAGTTCAAGCGGAATTGAGACTTGAATAAGACACAAGAAAGAAATGGTCTCATTTCATTTTTTTTTCTCAAAGCTCTGTAAAAATATACTTTTACGATAATTGCCAAAAATATTTTTTTAACGAAACTCAATTTATCATGTAATCAAAACTACATTAGAACTCTCATCTGAAGCCAACAGGTAACACAGTGTTTAAACTGCGACATGTTTCGTCAATGGCACGGGGAAGAACAAGATAGAAGTGTGGAGTAAAGAATTGTTTGTGAAACTAACACCACAGATTATTAGTATCATGTGCAGCATTCAGCTGACAGAAAAAATAAAATGCGGAGTATAAAAATTTAGAAAAATCGGACATGATTTTTTGGTCATCTTGAATATATATATATATATATATATATTGTGCTTTACACTGCAGTCCGTCAAGTATTGATTTTCTTTTCTCCTTTTATATATGTTGCTACATCATCCTATACCGAGAGAGAGAAATTTTTTCAAGTACTGCTGCCTGTAACTTTTAATATATAACCTATTGTATATAAGTGAGCCTCACATATTTTTTGCCCCTGTTAGAGAGAATTTTCTACAACCTCTAGTTTCCTTACATATAAATGCATGTCAGTCAGGTATCAGATATGTATATGTGCCACTTACATACATAATGCCGCATATATACATTATTCAGTATTCACATTCCGAGTGAAAGATGCGTTGGACAGATATACAAGTAGCTCGTTAGTGTTTTCTTCTTCTTCTAATGTACACTTGTACGTACAAATCATTACATTCCTAATGATCACACCATAAATAACAAGATATTCTTCTTCTCTCATTATTGGTTGGTACGTCCGGTCGGCCAAGTACGTACTTTGGTAGACACCGGACTCTGAAATATATAGGATGTGTATTTATATGCATATATATATGTATATGTATCTATATACGAATATATATATACACGCTCCAAGAGAATAATCTTGGTTTGGTTTCCAGCAACCGTGGTCGATCGAGCACCCTCCTACCCCTTCTGATCATGCTCTTTTTCTTACACACCCCATACAAGCTGTGCTTAATTCCCTCTCTCTTGCTCGTTGCATCATCAGAAGAGACAACATTAATTAACACGACTATCAGATATTTAATGACACGAAGATAAATAGAAGCCGGGAGATCGAGCGACATATACCCAACCTGCATGCATGTCCGATCTTACCAAAATCATCTTCTAAGATATATATATATATATATACATAGAGAGAGAGAGAGCAAATCTGATCCAGGCTCTGATGAAGATAAACAGCTAGCACTGTGTGCTCGGTCGATATATACGTCTGAACTCCTTGACTATCGTGCTCTTAGCTCTATTGTTATTTTAATTTAATTGTCTAAATCTCAAAACATAAGACGGCTTTAGCTTCAGGAAAACAGCACGAAGTACAGGTTAAGGATAGATTCTGCTGCGTGCTTTTATATACATTTATTTATTTATTTATTTTTATACGTACAGTGGCGGCCGGATGCAGACGCTTCGTCGACCTCTGAAGAACAGAAATATATACATACATATATATATATATATGATAAGAGATAAAACAATGTATGGGAAGGAACGCACTTGCTGGCACATGGTTGGTAATCTCATGATTGGCCGGCGCCGTGGAAGTAAATATATGAATAAATATATGTATGGGTGTGTGTGTAAATATATATATTTGTGTAAGTATATAATATGATCTGCGTGGGTTTAATTTTTCAGGGCATGCGAATCTTTTGATGCTCGAGTCGAGACGACCCCCTTCTGCAGCTCAATTATATATAAATACATACAAAATAGGCGAATTCAACTCCCGCCCCCACTTTTAGGCTCTTTATTTTTTAGTCCCGTCCGTTTGTTTCATTATTTTTTAATCCCAAATCAGAAAATATTGTAATTCCCGCCCCTATCTCTCCCTTTCACCGTTAACAACTTTTCTTTTACCAATTTTACCCCTGATCCCTTGTACGTACCCTCATCCCTCACGTAAATGATTGGATGATATTAAATGGACTATGATTGGATGCAAGATATTAGCATGCTCAAACGATGGCTCAACACATGCACATACCCATTTTCAGGGTACTGTCCATGCAAACAGGCCAGCCCCATGCTCTATTTACCAATGCACACATAGTTATCAAGATCACGTAAATGAACATACGTTGAATCGAACCCAATCAATCAAATCAATATGTTCTCTTGTACTCAATCAATTCATGAATCGTGCGGGCTCCCCGTCTGACGGCGAGGCGGACGAGAAGCCGCCCCCTCCGGCGTCTTCCTTCTTGAACCGGGCGGCCAGGGACGAGCCGAAGACAGTGACGAAGGTCGAGCGGGGCATCGGGGGGGTCCGAGACGGGCCTGCCGACGCACCGACGCAAACACACACACACACACACACAGAGAGGAAGAACGAGGCGGACTTAGAGATCTCAGCGGTGCTTGTGCTAGGCTGGACGCCGGTGATGTCTCGCCACACCTGGACGCACACGCCGAATGCGCTAGGGTTTGCTCCGTTTGGGTGATTTCTGTTCATATGGGTGAGGCAGGACACGGCGGGGACAAAGGAATATTATGGGAATGAGACATTTGAATTAACGGAAGGGACTAAAAAAATTTAAATAGACAGAAATGGGATTAAAACTTAACTTAGATAAACGGTGGGACTAAAAAATAATCTTTTAGCCTCCGCAGGACTAAAAATTAAAAACCCCTACAAAATAACTCCCCCTCCCAACAGCATGCACCACCGAGCAGCTGAAATGAAATGACCGGGCATATATGGATTAATGCAGGTCTAAGAAAAGACATACCCTACGTACCATCTATACGATCATATAGAGCGGCCGATCCTTTCCGCCGATTAGCAGAGAAGATAATCTCTTCACTTCTTATCAAGTTTGGTCTCTCCCGGTTCAAGATGAGAGAAAGAGAGCATTAATTAATGAGGTGGATCTCACCACCACTCTGTAAGTGGGTGCAGGAGATTGACTAATCTCAGATCACTCGAGTGTTAAGATGGTTGGAACCGTCGATTCGGCGACAAGAGCTCGGTAACGACTTGATAAGAGTTTGATAACGAATCATAACTTGATTCGTCCCTTAAATAACCAGAAAGACTCTGAGAACTCCACCGGCGGACCATCTCTAGTGCGATCTGCACTCATTTAATTACCTTCTCTCATGCAAGCTGGTACGTATCAGAGGCCATACTACTCCGGATCTTCCGCTGCACATATATATATATAGAGAAAATTTTTGATCTAACACGGTTTAAAATATTATTTCCGGAAGTAGCACACTAAAGATTTTATTTCCGGAACTAGTAGGGTTTTGGCGAAGTCGCTGGGTAATCCAGCGATTTCGCGGCGGAGAGGTGAAGTCGCTGCTTAATGCAGCGACTCCCTCTTTTTTTTTTTTTTTTTTTTTTAAGTATGGGTGAAGTCGCTGGGTATCCCAGCGACTTCACCCAAACAATATTATATACTATAAAAAATATTTATATATTATATATATATCATTTTATAAATATTATTTATATATATAATGAATATTAATTTAATATTAATTTAAAAAACACATAAAATAATTTAATCAAAATTTATTTATTTTATTTTTAATTTTTAAAATTTTTATTAAAATTTTAAATTTTTATCTATAACATATAATACTATAAAATTAAAATGGAATAATCACCCAAAAATAAATTTATTAAAATTATTTTTTATTAAATTTTATTCCATTTATTTAATAATATTGTAAGATTTATTTTAATTTTTTTAAATTATCTAATGTTATATTATATATTATCGTATGTGAACTAATCTATCTTATATATTTTATAAATATTAATTATAATATTATTTTAAATTAATAATTTAAAATAAAATAAATTATGAATACTTTTATTTATTTAAAAATATATATAGCTAATATTTAAAAAATAATGTATATGAATAAATATATTTATAATACAATTTTAGGTAATTTAAAATTTTAATATACATATATCATAAATTATCATGTTTGGAGGGATATATAATTAAAATTTATAAAATATATAATAAATTATAAATAAATTTTTATATTTAATTAAGTAAACATAATATTTTATAGTATTATATGTTATAGATAAAAATTTAAAATTTTAATAAAAATTTTAAAAATTAAAAATAAAATAAATAAATTTTGATTAAATTATTTTATGTGTTTTTTAAATTAATATTAAATTAATATTCATTATATATATAAATAATGTTTATAAAATGATGTATATATAATATATAAATATTTTTTATAGTATATAATATTGTTTGGGTGAAGTCGCTGGGATACCCAGCGACTTCACCCATACTTAAAAAAAAAAAAAAAAAAAGAGGGAGTCGCTGCATTAAGCAGCGACTTCACCTCTCCGCCGTGAAGTCGCCGGATTACCTAGCGACTTCGCCAAAACCGGAAATAATATTTTAAACCGTGTTAGATCAAAAATTTTCTCCTATATATATACATATAGAGAGAGAGAAAGAAAAAATAAAGAAAGAGAAGCTCACATCACATGGGTTCTGCGCGCAGAGAGAAATATATATATATATATATTAAATCAATTTGTTATTGAACTCCGCATGCAGAGGCGTCGCGATCAATGGGGGGGTAACATGGTAGTTCCAATCATTTGAATCACCTAACGTACCTAATGGTATTTGTATGATTGATACCTACGGATCTTGGCCGTCGAGATTTGGGAAGCCCCAGCGGCAGCGTAGGCTTCGTCAACGGCCCAAATTAATGCCCACCGGAAGAAGGCGTTGCCGAGGAAGGGCAAACATTTACGGCGGGATTTTAAAACATTAATCTAGCTAATTACACAGGGAGATCGACGGAACGGGATCTCCGGTTAATTTTCTATCGAGTCTCTAATAATTATGGGGTGTTTGGTTGCATAATAATGAAGGTTTTTGTTTTAATTTTTAAAAATTGTAAGAAAACTTGTTAAAAGAGATGTTTGGTAATCATGACAATTTTATGTTTTAAAAGTGATTTTCTTCTTAAACAAAAAAAAGAGGATCTCACCTCTTTCTTTTTTCTTGTGGTCCCCCACTTTGTTTGGTCATATGTGGTAGTTACCCTTTTTTGTAATCACATCCCTCCAAACATGATAATTTTATGTCATGAGTTGGTTCACTTTTTATTTTAATATAATTTTTTATCATGAAAGTGTACAAAAAATTATCATGCAACCAAACACCCCATTAACTATCGAGCCTCTAATGATTTACTATAGAGATTTTAAAGATTCACTATTAAAACTTTGATAACTCAGTATCAAGGTTCCAAAAACTTGTTATTGAGTCTTCAAAGATCCACTATATATTGAGAATCCAATGCTAACAAGACTCTAAGGGTGCGTTTGGGAACTACGTGGAAGTACTTTTTTTTTACTTCTCCTCTGATCAGAAGTCCTTCTTATTTTTATGGTGCTGTTTGGTTACATTTTTTTCACTTTTCCTTCTTTTCGGAGGTAGAAGCTCGGAGGAGAAAATTTCTCCTTCCCGCGGAAGAAAAGCGCTCCCGTGCCGTGCCCGCGAGTCTCCATCCCGCGCTCCCGTGCCGTCCCCTCCGCGCCCTCCCCCCCCTCCACGGCGCAGCCGTCCCCTCCGCGAGCCCCCCCTCCGCGGCACTCCCCCCTCCGGCACTACCTCCCCTCCGCGAGCCTCCCCCCTTCGCGACCCCCCGCCGCCGTCCGCAAAGCCCCTCCCCCCTCCCCAGGGCACCCCCCTCCGCGGCACTCACTCCCCTCCGCGACCCCCCCGCCGCCGTCCGCGAAGCCCCCCTCCCCCGGCACCGCCCCTCCGCGCCTCCCCCTCCGCGACCCCCCGCCGCCGTCCGCGAAGCCCCCCTCCCCGGCACCGCCCCTCCGCGCCTCCCCCCTCCGCGACCCCCGCCGCCGCCGTCCACGAAGCCCCCCTCCCCCGGCACCGCCCCTCCGCGCCTCCCCCCTCCGCGAGCCCCCTCCGCAGCCGAGTCCCCCCCCCCCGCCCCCGAAGACGCCTCCGCGCCTCCCCCCGCGCAGCCGGGTGGCATCCCAAGTCCCCCCCGCAGCCGGAGTCGCCCCCCCCCCCCCGCCGCGCGGCGTCCCCCCTCCGCAGCCGGAGTCCCCCCCGGCAGACGCCCCCGCGCCTCCCCCCCCCCCCTCCCCCGGCACCGCCCCTCCGCGCCTCCCCCTCCGCGACCCCCCGCCGCCGTCCGCGAAGCCCCCCCTCCCCCGGCACCGCCCCTCCGCGCCTCCCCCCCCTCCGCGAGCCCCCTCCGCAGCCGGGTCCCCCCGCCCCCGCGACGCCTTCGCGCCTCCCCCCGCGCAGCCGGGCGGCATCCCGAGTCCCCCCGCAGCCGGAGTGCTAACCGGCGGCGGCAAAGAAGAAGGAGAAGAGCCATTACAACCAACAGCCCGTGCGGTGATGGCGATGGCGACGTCCCCCCCTTCTCTCTCTCTCTCTCTCTCTCTCTCTCTCTCTCTCTTTATCTCCATGCTTGAACGCCGTCATCTTCTCTCCTTGTTCATTTGTCGGGCGGAGGTTGAAGTGGTTCGGCCGGAGCCCCCCCCCCGGAGACGCCTCCGCGCCTCCCCGCGCAGCCGGGCGGAATACGCCTACGGCAAGAAGAAAATAAGAAGAAGAGTTTTTAGACCCAAAACATAACCAAACTCCTTTCACTCCCACAAATGAGAAGACCTTCTAATTGGAGTGTCTTCGAAAAGAAGGCACTTCTAGAAGAAGTCCTTCGAGAAGTTGCCAAACGGACCCTAAGACTCTGGTGACTTACTATTATACCTCGTCTTGCTACTGAGCCTTTACAAAATTGTTACCGAGATTCTGAAGATTTACTATCGACTTTCTACTGTCAAGTGATCGACCTTATATATATTGACCCGCTATCGACTCTCTACTCCCCCGTTGTCGAGCAAAGCTGAAACACTGTAATAAGACAACATTAAAATGCATAATATTGATCTTCTCTCTATCTCATATTCCTCCATTACACTAACTGATGTCACCCTATTAATTGGAGAATACAAGAGTTCCCTCTTGAGTCGATCCACTCCACTCTTGTTAATTAATATTCAAATAATCGATCTAAGGGGGCATATATTCTGCTGCTCTCGCTCTTTATAAGCGAACGTCTCCTCGTCTCTCTTCTTGCCAACAACCCCTCTTCTCTCTCTCGCGCGCGCCCCCGCTCGCCGAAGAAGACTTCCGATCGACAGCGTAGCTAGGATGACGGGCGCGTTCGGCAAATGCAGCAAGATCAGGCACATCGTCAGGTTGCGGCAGATGCTGCGCGGGTGGCGCGCCCGGGCGGCGCGCTCCGCCGCCGCCGTCCCGGCGGACGTGCCGGCGGGGCATGTGGCCGTGTGCGTGGGGGCGAGCTCCCGGCGGTTCGTGGTGCGCACGGCGCACCTGAGCCACCCGTCCTTCCGGGCCCTGCTGGCCGAGGCCGAGCGGGAGTACGGCTTCTCCCGCCCCGGCCCGCTCGCCATCCCCTGCGACGAGGCCCGCTTCGAGGAGCTCCTCCGCCGCCTCCCCGCCGGCAACAGGCTGCCGTCGTCGTGCTCCCACGCCGGCGCCCAGCTGGGCGGGTGGTGGCAGCAGCTGGAAGCCCGCCCGCTGCTGCAAGGGATCTACGAGAAGTCGGCGGCATGGTGACGCCGCCGCCGCCGAGTGGCCGCGCGCAGCGGGGGCGGGAAGAAGAAGCTAGCTGGTCCCTCCAAGCAGCTGCATGCCCGGGCGTCTCCCCGCCGGCGCCGCCCCGCCTTCCGTTCGTGTTGTACCGATCTCGGTCGCCTCCGAGAAGAGAGATGGCCGCAGATACGGGGGAGGAAGAGGAGGGGAGGAGATCGATATATTTATTCATATATATATAGAAGGGTTCTCTGTACAGATCGAGCAGCAGCGCGAGCCGCCGCTTCTCTGGCCTTCTCCCATCTTCCTCCGCCATTTCCGTCTTCTTCTTCCCCCTCATCCTCTCGATCTACGTACGTTGGTTCGAATATCGTCTGAGATCGATTAATTCCATCTGTGTAGAAGAGAAATTCTTACTCTTTGTAGCGCTCCTCATGAACATCCTTGAAGACCATGGATCTCCATGTACATGTATGCCGCCCGGTGGGATGATCTTAACATTTCGTTGGTTTCATGCTGAAGAAATAAATAAATATATATATATATGAATCTTGGTCCAAGAGAACTTTCTCTACTTTAGCTATATAAAATTTATGAAAGCTTACGTTTTTTTTTTTTGACTGACGATGGCCCAGTGGCCAGGTGCCTGCAGCGTCGCAGGCCAGCGGGGGTTCGAACCCCCGCTCGGACCCCACAAGTCACCCCCCAGCGGGGGTGCCCGGCTGTGACGCCGCCGAGAGGCGAACCTGCGTCCTCCGCCCCCAGGCGGAGGAGCAACGCCAACCGTGCCACGCACGGTCGGCAAAGCTTACGTTGTTAGATGAGTATCACATAGTCAAATCATCGTGTATACGATGAGTCTCTCAAGAGTTTTTTATACCTAGATTAAAAATAATTCTGTCAAATATTCATATACGAGAAAATTCCGGACTCAATATATATATATCATGTTGGATTATATATACATCAAGGGAGCGAGATGGGCTGTCCGTAGGGTTTGAGACCGGCCGACGGAGGGATCTCCGCTCCGCCGCAGTCAACCGGGAGGTCCGAGCGGTGACGTGACTTTTTTTTTTTTTACTGACCATCACATATATTAATATATCTTTAGACAGTAAAATAATATCCTCAGAGATCTAAGAATAATAATAATAATAAAAGTCACGTGACCGGTACCGGGTGTCTCCGACGGTGATCCGGACGGGAGGGACACGTTGATCGAAATCATCTCGTGATCCAATTGGGGAAATAACTTACTAGCTTGTATCAATGAGATAAGCTTTAAAATCTGTGTACAGGACCACGAGTCTCTCGAAAATATATATAGAATCTTATAAAAAGCTTAGATTGATTCAATAAATATCGTAATATCTTGGAAAAAAATAGACAGAAGAAGGAAGCTAGCTAGCTAGCTAGCATGCAGCAAAAGCGGATAGGATGAGGATAAGAGTGATTAATTATTAGAGGACAAGGTTAAGAAATTTTATATAAGTTTGACGATCATATAAATGCGCATTATGCGTGTGTGTTCGTATGAGGCAGGTGACAAGTAAGTTTAATTCCATATAAACGCATAAGATATATAACAGAAACTAGCTACCTAGATTCTTTGATCGAATAATTATTATCAAATTACCAATTGAATTGTCTAATAAGATTTGCTTAAGACATGTAATACATTTATTCAAAGGAATGTGTGAATCTGAACGTTAACATATATACCATACACACATCAATATGATTAATATGCAGACGCATAAAAAGAAAGTGGAGTACAAAGAGCCTATGACATTTTCTCAATTGGGTTACTGTTTAGGGAGTTGGGCATGCATTGGGTTGTCTGACAATGGTGGGCTGGCAGCTAGTGGAGTTCGGAAGCAACCACGTTGAGCATGGATGGATGGGTACGGGGGCACCAACACCACAGGATAGAGTTCGGATCACCTCACAGTTCCAGGTGGAGGGAGCTCCCGTAGTCCTCATTGACGTGAGGACACCTGGTGTCACAAAAGACAAAGCATCAGTGCGTTTCAAAGACGACGTGATGTCCTTTTGACTTCTCAAGATCCCGCTACCGAGCCTAATTTAACTTGCTACCAAGTCTTTAACGACTTGCTACCGAGACATGTTACCGAGACTCTATTAAACTGCTATCGAGCCTTTGAAAATTCACCTCCGACCCTTTATCAACTCGCTACCGAGCTACCGAGACTCTAAAGACCCACTACCGACCCTCTATTAACTCACTACCGAGCAACGTCACATTTATTTTATGCCCTCTTTAAAGCCGACTGATGCTTTGTCTTCCGCGACACCAAGTGTCCTCACGCCATTGGAGACTACGGGAGCTCCCTCCACCCGGGAGCTGAGGTGATTCGAACTCTTATAGGATAAGGGTTAGGGGTGTTCGTCTTTTGATTCAACACAAAAAATTAAACCAATCAAGTAATTTGGTTTGGTTTGATTTGATTTGAACTACCAATTGGTTTAGTTTGGTTTAATTTGGTTTAATTTTTAAGACCCTTCGAACTAAACCAAACCAGTAAATGAAATAGCACAAATTAGATTAAAAGTTTTTTTAAGTTAGATATATTAACAAACTTAATATATCAAGAATGAGTGCATGTAAAGAAGTTAGTCCACGGTCAAAAGTAATAAATAAGTTTTAGAATAAATTTAAAGATATATAGACACTACGTATAAATAATCTAAGAAAGAAAATATTGAATGAATGATAAGAATAAGTACTTGAAATATTGAATTCTCTATCGACAAACTTATAGAACTTGATAGCGTAAAGAGGAGAAAGATTAATATTTCGTGCACCTAAGAAACCAAGTAGATTGTAGACGAATGTAAATAAATAGGAATATAAACTATAAATTATAGCATACAAAAAAAGAGAGAGATAAAAAATGTAGGTATTATAAAACGTTAAAGGTTACAATAGTTTCGGTCGAAAGAGTAGGAGATAAAATTATTATGATAAAAATAATTATAAAAAGAGATAAAATTAATATAATTAGTGTGTATGTTGCACAAATTGGATTAAGTAGAGAGATTAAAAAATTTGGGAGACATATATGACCCTCATGTAGAGTATATCAAGTGAAAAAAAAATATTTATTGAAGAAAATATCAATAGACATTCTAGAAGTGTCATGGATATGAGAAAGTTCACAGATCTTTTGGATGTAAAATTTTAAATGAAAAAAAATATTTTGAATTTTGCTATGACTTGTGATCTTATAATAAAAAATACTGATTTTATTAAATGTGAATCTCATTTAAAAGTGGGGAAATGTCAAATCGACTTTATTCTCGTAAGAAAGTTTAATCATGCTATTAGCAAGGATTGTAAAGTTATTCGGAGTAAAATCTTAATAAGCCAATATAGATTAGTGGTTCTTGATGTTAAGATCAAAAAATAAATAAATATTTTTAAAATAAAAGCTTCTTCTGGAACCAACTAGTGTGAGAATTAAAAGGAATGAAATAAAAAATATTTAAGAAAAAACTTCTTAAGATAATTTACCGAAAGTCTAGATGTTAATACTATATAGATGAACATGGTTACAAAGATTAGAGAAATCGCTATAACATACTTGAAGAAAGAACATAGCTCATAGGAAAAAAATAATTGCTCCTGAAATGAAGAAGTATAAAAGGTTATCTTAATAAAAGATATTGATATAAAATATTGTTTAGATGTGTTAGCAACAAATCGTATTAACAACATAAGCTAGTAAAAATAGAAGCAAAAAGATTATTAGACAAACAAGAGATGTAACTTTTAAATATATATATGAGAATTTTGGAATTAAAAAGACAAAAAAATATTTATGCGTTAGCAAAGATAGGAGATAGAAAGTTTTAACATCTTAACCAAGTAAGATGCATCAAAAATAAAGAAGATCAAAAAAGTTTTGATCAAAGATGATGATGATGTTAAAGAACAATGAAAAAATTATTTTGATGTTTTCTTAAACACAAACATTGCTAAAACATAGAAGGCATAGAGAATGTGTTGGCATTTAATTCGAATTATATTAAGAGATAGTATCCCTAATGAAATATGGAAATGTTCAAAAGATTTTAGAATGGAATGGTTAACTCAACTTTTTAATAAAATATTATTATCTAAAAATATGTTAAATGAATGGACAAAGAGCATCTATTATGCTTATTTTTAAGAAAAAAGAAAATATACAAGAATGTGAAAAGGGATCAAGCTCACAAGTTATATCTTGAAATTATGGGAAAGAGTTATTGAGCAGTGATTATGAAATTGTACAAATATGTTAGTTAACCAGTTTAGATTTGTGCATGATCGATCGACAGTTCAAGCTATTTTTCTCATTAAAAATTTGATAGAGAAATATCAAGATATAAAAAAAAAATTGCATATCTATTTGACTTAGAAAAGACCTATGATAGAGTTTCAAAAGAAGTTTTTTGTGGATGTTGGAATGAAAGATGGTGTCTATTAGGTTTATACAAGTTATAAAAGACAAGTATAATGAAACAACTACTGTGTGCACAATTAGAGGAGAAACAAGAGATTTTCCTATTTCAATTTACTTACATCAAGAGTCTGCAATAAATCCTTATCTTTTACATTAAATATGAATGAATTAACGAAGATCAAACAAGATGATATACCTTAGTGTATGATATTTGCAGATGATATATGATATAATATATACATATATATAATGTTGAAGTGGAAGTTGTTAAAATGTCATTTTTCAAAAAAAGTAATTTAACAATTTATTAAATTTATCACCTTTTTTTTGGACAACATGGCCCGGTGGCCAGAAGTGCGCAGCATAGTGCACCGGCGAGGGTTCGAGCGCTGCCGGTGCAACGCTCGAACCCCACATGATACCCCCCCTGGGGGGTGGTCCCGGCTGTTCACAGCCGGGATCGAACCCGCGCCACCCCCCCCCCCCCACCCCCGGGGGTGGCGTTGTGCCAACCGAGCCAAGCTCGGTCGGCAATTTATCACCTTTTACAATGGGTACTTTATAAGTTGCTCAAGAGCATATTGAACCTTTCTAAAACCTTAAATGTAAGACTTATGAAAAAGACCTGAAGTGCCTGATGGTACAACCCTAGTGATCTTTATTCTCAAGACATATCGAGCTACACCTAAATCTTTATCTTATTTCTTAGATAAAAAATTCTTAGTTTTATGTAATAAATCAAGATCACTACTAACAAGTACTATACCATCCGCATACAAAACAAAATTATGAATTTATTGCCATTGACCTTTAGATATAAACATTTATCAACAGTGTTCTCCTTAAAACCTAAAAAATAAAACAATCTCATTAAACTTGAGATAACACTGTCTGCAGACTTGCTTAAGTTCATAAATAGATTTTCTTAACTTACATACCAGATGTTCTCTCACTTCAACATAAAACCCTTAAGATTGCTCTATTTACACATCTTCATCTAGATCCCTAAACTCCTTATGGCATCCTTATTAGGCATGTGTGTATGTTTTGCCTTAATACAATCAATATGTCTCAAAATCCTTAATGTCAAAAGGAGGAATCACTCCTTCTCTCACTAATCATTGAAGCCGCTTAATGAAGACATGCCCTAATTTTCTATGCCACAATATGAATGGCTTTTCATTTACTCTTCCACATTTATTGCAAATTAAAGCCGAAGAATGAAGGGAACATGTTCTACTGTAGAAGAGCTATACAAGCTGTACAAACTATCAGAAAATCATCGGAACTAACAACAATTGAATGTTTAATTAAATTAAAAGAAGAGTTTTCAATACTAAAATGGAACCCTTTACAATCAAGTTTTCATACCAAATAAATTTCTACTAAATAATAGCACATAAAAAGTGTCCTCTGAATCAAGAACATATTCACTACTTAAAGTAAGTATAAAAGTTCTTATGGCCTTTACTTGCAAGTGCATCTTATTCCTTGAGAGAATCAACTACTTATGCTCTTTGACTGGCCTTTGGAACAAGAACCCTTGCATAGATGTGGCAACACGCATGGTATAACTAGAGTCAATCCACCAAGAATCTAAAAGAACATTAACCAAATGAGACTCACAACATACATTGATCGTTTGTTCTCTAACACTCTCATTGCCGGTGTATTTTATCAAGGAGAGCATGGCCATCTTGGTGTTGACCTTTGCCTTTTCAAAATTGACGAACTACTCCTCAATAACCTTAAGAAATTCACTAGAATCGGTTTGTATAAGGATCGATCCTTTTATGTTTTGACCTACGTGCTCCTGAAGAAATAGGAGACACAAATGATTAGATCTTTTTCCATTTCTCTAAGTGAGTCTTTTGGTTAGGTGCACTTTTTATTGTAATAGAAGCAAGCTTATCCTCACACATGGCTAAATCTAAATCCTTGCACTCTAATGCAAATAGTACCCCTTTGTTTCCATTTAATAAAGTTTGTCTCATTAAGATAATGCACAAACTCAGTGAAAGATACAAAAAGTGGAGAAACAATTACAATAAATAAACATACTCACGTGAGATAATGAAACTTAATCACATATGAGGCAACATGCTAAATGCTCAAAGTAATTCTGATAACCGAAAAATATTACAATTAATACAATGAATCATTACAATTTCTTCTATAGGAGACAATCACAATATACAAATGGACCAACTCCCTAGATAAACTAAAATGTTAGAACTAACATTCATAAATACTTTGATTGTTAAGAGAATTTATTTATTTGGATACCAAACTCTCAAGAGTTGTCATATACATAAATATTATTCTATCATACTCTTAACTTGAATATAAACACTCCTTTGATAATTAGACTTTATCCTCAAATTAAAAACACAAATTTAATACTATTTTTATTTTATTTACAAGGATAATTCAGTATTCTCTATGTATAAGGTCAGTGTGATGATCTATTCACACAATTCAAATATTAAATTTTATTCCCCTTCAATAAGAATAATATTAAAATCATATGCTCACTTAATGTTATTTAAACTAAAGAGTGCAAATTGTATTATTCCTCGTGATAAGTGTCACTTTGGTGATCTACCAAATCATTTAGAATGAAAAAATTTATCACTAAATTATATAATAATATCAAATAATGACCTTATGTAAGCTAAAAATATATTTACAATATTATTGCAATAAGAAAATATTCATGCATAAATAAAAGCCTTAAGAAGTCATAATTACGTGGTCAATATTTTTATCTAGAAATTACAATAATTAAATATCCAAATTTCATGCTAAAATTCACACAACCATAAATTCTAGCAATTTATTTGCATATATATATCTAGTTTTGTTATAGAAATATTCACTAGAATTAATTTTAAATCTACTGTTTGTCATATATATCATAACTAAATAGATATTGGATAATTGTTTAATCAAATCAAAGGTTAGGGATTAACTTGAACACAAAACAATTAATTAACTAAAAGGATTTAAAGTTAACAAGGATATCAAATTGGTTCTTAATTCAAATCAAATTCTGATCTAATTTTTTTATGGGATTCAAGATCCACTCAACCAAATCTCAACAGGTGTTAACTTAAAAAAAATCGGGCCCGAATCACTTCCAAACACTCTAAGAAAGACCAAAACAGATTCAGATCCAACAGGTTACTAGATCTTAACAGAAACAGAGGAAAAAAGGTAAAAGAACCTTGTCCCCAACCCCACAATCCTCCGTAGAAGAAAACCTAGCTGCCAGGGCCATGGAGATTGGGGCGAAGTCGGCAGTCCCCCAGGATCTTCTCACTAGCCAGACATGGCGTCGGTGGTGCCGTCCGGCGAGAAGGTGATCGGAGATTCCCCCATTTCTTGTTCTGTATCGGGCTCCCTCGATGCTGGAAGATCTATCGGCAAAGACAGCACCGAGCTGCGCTTAAACCTTGTCTAGCTACCCTCGAGGGCGCCGGGGATAGTAGCATCGTCCGGAGTTGCCTTCAGTTGCCCAGCCGATCGACTCGGCTGTCATGAGCCGCTAGTGAACAGGCACCATCGTGGCACCTCCCTTCGCCCAGTCGTGCTCAAAATAGGTGCCAGCCAAGTCACTGACGCAATGTAATGCTATCGCTGCCCACTGTCGAGGACCAAATGCCACCACCGCCAGGTGCAGCCTCGGCACGCAAAAGATAAGCCATGGAAACGTCTGGCTGTCGTTTCCCTTCAAGTCGCAGCCTCCGACGGAGGTACTGGCCTCCATTCTTCCAGCAATACCTACCATAGGCACCGGATGTGCCACCAAACCACTGCAGACAAGATGTGGCAATTATGTAGGTCGGCAATTGCAGTGTTGTCGGAGTGCTACCTGCCTCCTAGGAGCCCGCAGGGCCACTGCCACCGGAAACGAGCATTACCAGTGTCAAACAACAAAACATAGAACCGAGAATCATATTTTCGGTTCCATGTAGCAGCACAACTGGGAACATGAAAACTTGTATAAAAATCAAAGGAACAAAATGGATTTTCTGTCTAAGGTTCCCTCGAAATGAAGGATTGATTCGTTCAATCCGGTATCAAATGCCCAAGATGTAGAACACAGACTTGGATGTCACATGTTGGGGATACAAAATACCCAATGATGATCCGAACTCTATCACGGTTTCATAAGTCGAAGAACGAGGTAGAATGATAGAGAATGTCCGTTTCTTTATATTCTCTCTCTATTGAGTACTGTACGAAGAGTCACAACCTTGTCTATATTTATATAAAGAAATGAAATCAATCTGAGTTTGACTTGAATTAGGATTGTGTCCATAGTCAGATCTTGAGACAAATATAAGATAAGAGACGATAAACATGATTCATCTTCTAGACTTAATAGTGTGCTTAAATCAAGTCTAATTAATAATAAGATTACTAATAATTATCGTGATAAACACAACATATATATTTATATACTCTCTTTCTCTCTCTCTCTCTCCCCCCAGTATGTGTATATGTAGATAGGTGATGTCCACAAAGGCAAGGGTTGTGCACCATAATGAATTGCTCTATAAAATTTGGTGCAGCAGAAGTAACGATTCTTTTGAGTTCATGTTGATCATATCTCTATTGGCATTGAATGATGAAAATCGAATATTGATTAAAACGAGTTCAAATATATCTGTAGGAACCCGGAAACGGCCCGTACGGCGGTTCACCCTCTTCCTTTCTCCTCTTCTTCTTCTTGGAGTGAAGAAGAGTTGGTGGAGTGTGTGTGTGTGGTCGCCAGGAGCCAAAGGCTCCAAAATGTGATTAAGTGTAAAGCAAACGAAATGAAAAAGCAAATTTGACTGTCGTACCTTTTGAAATGGGAAAATTACTAGGTTCTAACTTCTCCTCTCTCAGCCGGCCAAAGGAGGAGAGCTTTAGTGAGCTCTTTCACTTCCGATCGGGTTGAAGCTTCACCTCGATCGGGTTCACCCAAGAATGTCCTGCGGAGAAACATGAAAACAAGTGAAGATCATTAGCTCTGGCGTGAGTATAGTATCATGTTTGGCATGAATCTTAAACATACAAAAGGAAACGAACTGACCGGATTGGGAAGAAATACCAACCCCTATTTTTGGTATGTTTTTAAGTATATGGAAGATGCAAAATGACTTAATGCATGCTAAATGAAGTAATAATATGTTCTAAGATGAAAATAGAGCACGAAGATCCGATTGGACAGGCAATCGGACTCTGAAAAGTGCAAAACCGGCTTCTGCCCCTACTAGTGCCCTATATATGGGGCGCTAGCTGCAGGTGCCCCCCTTATAGGGCGCGTTGACCAAGGTCAAAGCGCCCTGTATATGGGGAACTAAGTCTGGCTCGAGCAGATTTTCTTTTCCTCTTCGCGATGCTGCTCCGGAGTGCTGGGCGGCTTCCAGGACGAAGTAGGGGCTCCTCCTTGTAGCCAATATGCAAATGAAGCTAGTAGTGGGTGATTTGGGTGCTAGATGAAAGAGGAGAGATGGATAGAGGCTTTCAAAGTAGAGGAAAACTCATGTTTCTGGATGGCAGAAACAACAGGTTTTTGGGATTCTTAGGGGGTGATTTCGAATCGGTTTAAAGGCTTATGGGAGGTGCAAATGGCTTAGAAACGTGGTATTGGATGAGCTCTAGGGTGGTACGGAGTTGGAACCTCCTTCCAGCTTCAAATGAGGGTCTATTTATAGCCTAAAAGAGGGTACTTTGGCCATTTTCGAAAAGCAGTTCCACGCGGCAAAGTGTCCTATATATAGGGTGCCAACATCATGAGGTATGTCAAATCGATAAGATGAGTCCCTGCGAGTGGTCAAATCGGTCGATCAAGTCGATTTGACCAGGTGCCAGGCGCCCTATATACAGGGCGCCAAGTGCCCTATATATAGGGCGCTTTGACCCCGGTCAACGTCCTATCGATCTTCTTCGGAATGTGCCAAAAAACCTGATTCTTCTGAAAAACACGGTTCCCTTGAAAGGTTACTCAAATATTCTCCATGAAAACAAGAATTTAAGCTTTCTAACTAGGCCAAAATTGTGTGTCTACAGCTTGCCTCGTCTTGGTGTCGGCTTTGTAGGAGAATGACATGAATGTAGAGCAGGCGAATGTAGTGAAACGTAGTGAGGTGTAGCAGAATGAAGTGGTAATGGACTGAAAAGGTGACGTCAAGGTGTAAATTTAGACACGCCCTCATTGGCCTAGTTGAGTGGAATGAAACTTTACCAAACTCCGAGGTTGCCTTTTGTCTTATCGGAACTTTCCCTTTGGTTGATTGATTAGGTAGAAGAACAGTACTGAAAGTAACTAAAATCCCAGGCGCGGGAGAATTATTACTGGCCAGGACCCGAACTGCATGGTGTGCTGGACTCAGTAGAAAGTAAATTGCGAAAAGTAAGGAGGAAACAGGCGATCAACCAAGGTTGAGTTCTTCAAATTCATCGGGTTTACTCAGAAATACCGGTGTAGTTCGGAATAGAATAACTTCTCGTTTTGATGAAATTATCGTTGAAACATGGTTAAAACCGATCTTCCGGGCAAATCAAAGCCCCCTCTAAGAGCTATAGAAAGACTGTAATGGTAGGGTTGGCATGAAAGATGAGTATGATGATGCATGAGATGATGTGTAACGATGCATGATGCATGCTGGGTTTAAAGAAATACAAATAAGTATAAGAAAATAGTTGAAGATATAGGTCAAACGCAATGGGTCAGGACATCCGTGAAGACACCGTCGTCCCCGTTTATTCGACTTTGGCTTATCCGCAGGCCTAAAAGTGGCTGAATGCTTCATCGATTTTATTGAAGGGGTTCTCAGACTCAGCCCTCTTAGACCCGAGGTCTTCAACGATACATGCGAGATTATGATAAATAAACGGTCCATGTAAGGCTCCAGGCGCCCTGTTTATAGGGCGCCTGGTGCCCTACTTATAGGGCACCAGGTGCCCTGATTACAAGGCGCCTAGTGCCGTGTTTATAGGGCGCCAGGCGCCTTATAAGCGGGGCACCTGCGCGGAATTTGTTCCTGCTCCTTCCCGAGGTGGCTTTTTGGGGTCTATAAGAGGGGGGGACCCCCCCTTCTTCTCCCCCACACCAGCTACAATGCTCTCCCCTTTTTCGTTGTTCTGACGGTTTCTTCCTCCTCCCATCCGTCTTGTCCAATAGAGATGAAGAGTTTTTCCGAGGTTCCGTGCCATATCCGGAACCGAGTATCCATGGGACTGGTAATGACCTTTTTTAAGCACCCCTTCTTGTTTTGCTCCGAAGTTTTATTTCCTGATTGTGTGGTTATTCTGCAGGATCTTCCAATCTTCCCCGGTGCTCGTCGTTATGGACAGGTGCTGTGGATTGCTCTACTGATGGCCGCCATCAACATCCATGTGCGGTCTATTCTGAGCGGGTGGGTTTTTCCGGCATTCTGGTCCACGCCAACCATCTTCTCAAATATTTCTAGGACTTCTCTCTGGCGGGTGCACTTCTCGAGATGTGGCATCCCGACACGCACACCTTCGTCTTTGACACCTTTGAGTGTACCATCCTCTTGGAAGAGGTGGAACTATTTCTGGGGCTGCGTGCTATGCCTGGTTATGGCCAGGCCATGTTTATTCCTGCTGGACCGGTTACCGGTTTTTTAGACTTCCTTCGCGGCTTTATGACCACCGGAGAGGCTCAATCCATTATGGTAGGTGGGCGTATTTACACCGAGGCACTGGCAGATTGGTCCATTGGCATAATTCAGGGTGCCGGTGATAATGAAGCTTTGCTGTTGCCCGGTGCCAAAGGTGTTGCTGCCTGCCTTGCCTCTTTTGTTCATTATCAATTCTGCCTTGTTTATATTGACTAATTAAGCTTATTGGCAGGTATGGAGTTATTATCATATCCCCTTGGGTCATGCCTTGCTGAAGGAGGACCCCGAGTATCCACTCATCGGCATTTGGGTCGCCAGCCGATCTGCCTCCTCTCATCCTTACCAGGTGGAGAACCTGAGGAGGCAGCTGCTCTGCTTCCCCCACCATGAGGTATCCTGTCCCTTTTTCCTTTCAGCTTTTTGGTTCTTCTTATTCACTGTCCTGCCTTGCTTTTTCAGGTGGTGTGGCGCCCGTATTCCAACATTCACCTGGATCAGCAGCCGTGGGTGTCGTAGAGTCATCCAGTCTTTAGCCGTGACACTTTTCTAATCTGCCTGAACGAGATGGAGCCTTTGTGGGTGCGTCTCACGATGCGCTCACTGGGGCTTCACCAGGAGTGGGTGGACCTTCCTCCCTACCCGCGCCTAGGTCGTTCTACCCGCGGCCTGATCCAGGATATTGACTGGAAGAAGGAGGGTCAGTTCGTCGTTCGGATCTGGAAGAGGGGTGGTACCCCAATGACCTCCAGTGCTCGCGACAGCAGCGACTATCTGCGCCGCTACACGGCAACTTTTGCCCACCTTTTCACCGAGGGTGGCGAGGTATGCATTCATTGTTCCTGACACTGTTCTTTCCTTATTTTGTATCTGACTGTTTGTTGCTTGTAGAGTATACAGGAGGAGTTGTCTCGCTTGCGGGCAGGGACAGCATCTCTGGAGGCAGAGCTGGAGCGATAGGTATTTTCTTTGCTTTGTACCTTTCCCATTGCCTGTTAACTAATCCTTCTTTCTTTCTTTCAGCGGCGTCGCTACCGAGGTGCACGCCGACAGCTGCGTGGGCGTGATGATGAGGTGATGTTTCTTGTCCTTCTTTAATATCCTGAATAAATGTTTCTAACTATTTTCCTTGCTTCTTTTCCAGATTTCACGGTTCCGTGAACGTGTAGCCAAGCTGGAGTTGGGTTCCCACCCAACTGACCCTAAGCTGGCAGTTTTTGACGGGCCTTCAGAGGCCCCTTTCGAGCCGTTCGACTTCGGTCAGCCCATGGGTCCCGAGCTCCCTCCTCACCATCTGCCAGCTGATCCTCCCCAGTTTATTCCCACTGACCCTGGGAGTAGTTCTTCCGAGACGGGTCTTCTTCTTGAGGTGATCATCATTTCTTTCTTATGTTGTTTTCTTCCTTTATTTGCCTCGCTAATTTTTCTTTCTTTCCTGTAGATTGCTCAGCTGAAGGAGCGGGTGCAGACCCTTAGCACTGAGGTGAATTTCTGTGACTTGCTTCTGTTCCATTTTGATTGATTCTGACATTCTTTCTGCTTGTAGAACAAAGATCTTTGGGCGAGAATTTTTGATCTTTCTGCGGGGGGTGTGCCGCATCCTGGCGGCGGACCTTCGGATCTCCAGGACAGGGTATGTATTTTGCTTTGTTTATCATCATTACTTTCTTTCTTCTGACGCCTTTTCTTGTAGGTGATGGAGCTACAGAGGGAGCTCGAGCTCGAGCCCATCGTAGGTGTTCCAGATCTTGGTCCTTCTTCTTCTTCTGAGGTGTGGAGTCTTTATTCAGATTATTGAACTTGGAACTCATGGATTGATGCATCTTTTTTTGTTTTTTTCAGATTGCTCAGAGGATAGAGGAGCTGACATAGGAGGTATGAGTTTGATTCTTATCCTTGATTGTTTCTTCTGTAGCTGATACATCTCTATGTTATCTTGTAGGTTGGGAGGCTGGAGGCTCGTGTGGCTGAGCTATCACGACCTGAGTCTGAGCAGATCCTTTATCTCCACCTCGACCATTCCTCGGAGCTTCTTCAATTGGAGGCAAAGCATCGACAGATGATGATGCAGGCACTCCTATCTCGATCTTGGAGCCATTCTCACCGTTCCGACTCCCGTGGGACTACGCTGAGAGGACCTACTCACTCGGGTTCTTCTCAGACTAGTAGTCATAGGAGGAGAGGTGAGGAGAGACATGCCATGCCACCTCCGGGTGATCAGGCTCTAGCGGAAGGAGGCGGCGATTTGTGATGTGCCGACCCCTTCCTTGTTCATGATGTACCTTTCTTTTATATAGTGATGTTTGCTTCCCTTCTTGGCTCCCTGCATTTACTTAGAAGACGATTAGAACTTTATTTAGGCTTAGTCCCTTGCGAGAAGAGGGCAAAACTGCCTTGATCTTTTGTCAAGGGACATAGGCCTTATCAAGGTAAAATAACAGGAAAATATAAGTATGCACAAAAGAAAATATGCAAGACTGAAATTAAACATGAATGCAAAGGCAACTAGTCAGTTAGAAAGCAAATTTTTAGGTGTTTTAAAATTTTTTATTTGTTTGGGTTTTGATGGTTTTATGATTTTTTTGGTGTTTTTTTTGGATTTTTTATGATTTTTTTTGGTGTTTTGGATTTTTACTTTTTTAAGAATTTTAATTTTATGAATTTGTTTGGTATTTCTAAAGTATTCGATTTTTTTGGTTTGATGTAAAAGAAACGACCATCTCATCCTTTGCCTTGCTTGCCATAGGTGCCCCTCATCGTTACCTAAGGGTTAAGAGTAGACATCACGTGTAAGAAAATGCCTAGTCCGGAATCTTCTGACATTCTGCCTTCGATAGGCTATGGCTTTTTTTGGATCCAGTCTGTCAACCCTACCCACAAGGTTAAAGAGTGAAGAGGATTGATGGTAAGTCCTTAATAAGATTTAGGGGTGTCGAATTTGTTTCTCTACTAGTGCCCGCGTTGCCCATTTGAGATTTGACATCCTCGGGTCCTTCTTTCTAGCCCTTTTTCTTTGATGGCCCACATTCAGACAGGTCTTTTTCTTTTGCTTGATTTTGACCTGAGGGGTTCATTGCCCATCTTTTGGAGCCTTTTTCTTTTTTTGGGCTTTTGTTGGTACACATTCAGACAGATCTATTCTTTTGCCAACCTGAGGGGTCCTTGCCCATCTTTTGGCACCTTTTCTTTTAAGAAGTTAAACCTTCAGAGGCATCCTCCTACTAAGGCAATGGGCACTTTTGGTACTCCTTATTCTAACCCCTTTCATCCCTTCTAGACCGAAATAAGAAGAGAATAGGACAGGGTTGACCTTCTTTTGCCAAGTGTTGCCTAGCTTTCTCTCTGACTTTCAATCATCAGATTCCGAAACCTAGGTGTGTAGTGTGTGCAGTATGATGCCTATCCTAATTTCCCTAAGTGACAAGTTGGGGCACCGAACAAGCAAGCGTTAGATGTTATCATCATTCTTTACACCTTTGGATTTTATAGATTTTTTTCATTTTTGTGATTTTTTAAGGGAAATATTTTTTAAGGTATACACCATTCCATGGATGAGCTAGTTCTTCTCCTTCTGCATTAGTTAGCTTATATGAATTACCAGGATAAGCTGCTGAGATTACATACGGACCCTCCCAATTAGGTTGAAGTTTGGAGTGGGGACCACCCGGCTTAATGAATATTCTTTTAAGCACAACCTCACCGATTTCAAATTTTCTCTCCACCACCCTCTTCTGATAAAATATTTTAAGTCTATTCTGATAAGATCTAGCATGTTCGGCAGTGGCCAGCCTCCTTTCGTCCAAGAGTTCGAGTTGTGCGAGAAGGGAATCTCGGCGTTCATCTATCAGGATGTCTCGATCGATCTTGACTCGGAGGGAAGGGATGAGTACTTCGTATGGTACTACCGCCTCCATCCCAAATGCCAAGGCATAGGGGGTTTGACCCGTTGGGGTTCGAATAGAAGTGCGGTAGGCCTATAGAGCATCAACTAACTTATCCGGTCAGTCCGCGAACTTGCTAGACTTACAAGTTTTCTTAATGATTTTTATCAGAGTTTTATTTGTGGCTTCTGCTTGACCATTACCTTGAGGATAATATGGAGATGAATGATGCAATCTAATGCAATACCTGTTGCAAAGGTCGCGCAGCTCCTGAGAAATGAATTGTGGTCCGTTGTCGGTGATGATGTCGTCTGGGATCCCGAACCTGGCAATGATGTTGCGTTTGATGAAGGTGCAGACTGTTGATGCCTTGATTTCCACATATACTTCCACTTCCGCCCACTTGGTGAAGTACTATGTTGCCGTTAGGATGAAGGATTTGGTTTTGTTTGTGGAGTTTGGGTCACCAAGGGGTCCGATAACATCAAAAGCCCACATAGCGAAAGGCCATGGGGCATGAATCGGGTAAAGGGAAGATGCGGGAGAATGAATCTTGTCGGCGTGAAGTTGACATTGATGACAGCGCCAGACAAAGATCAAGCAATCTTCTTCCAGAGTAGGCCAATAATACCCTTGCCTGATGATCTTCTTGGCGAGGGCTTGAGCATTTACATGGCCTCCACATACTCCGGAATGTGCTTCTCTTAGCACCAATTCAGCCTCTTCTACATCTATGCATCTTAATAGAATGCCGGCCAGACTTCTTTTATAAAGCACTCCACCTAAGATGGTGTATCTCTAGGAGACTCTTCTTATGGCTTTTTTTTCTTTGGCAGTTGATCCTAGTGGATATGTCTAATCCTGACAGTAATTCACAATCTCATGATACCATGGTTTTTCACCCTCTTCTAATTCTTCCAACTCAACCAAAGACACTTCCTCCTTTTGCTCAATGTACTCTTTCCTTTTAAACTCTTCTTTAACCTTCAAGAATTGTGCATCTTCTACTACCGGAATGGTACGTCGGCGGACGTAGATCGTCCTAACTTGTCTGCCTAGTGGGATAGATAGTGAAGATGCCAGAGAAGCAAGAGCATCGGCAAGAATATTTTGAGCACGAGGAACATTAATGAATTTGAGTTTGGAGAATAGCTTGATGTAACAGGCAGTGAGTTCTTGGTACGGTATGAGCCCAGGATTAGATGTGCGGTACTTGGCCAGCACTTGATGGAGAATCAACTGACTATCACCGATCACCCTTAGTTCAGTGGCACCATCAATCTATGGAGCTGAAAAGTCAGTATGAAGCCTCCAGTCCGGCCAACAAGGCTTCATACTCAGCTATATTGTTTGTTGCTGGAAAATGGAGCTGAAAAGTCTGTGGAATGGAGATACATTCGGGTGACAGAAGAACAATCCCTATCCCTCTACCCTGGGAGTTTAATGCCCCGTCAAAATATAAAGTCCATAGATTGGAAGATCGAATGGATATCAATTCTTCATCGGGGAATTCTGATTGGATAGGGTCAAAGATTGGGATAGGATGATGGGCAAGGTGTTCAGCAATTGCATACCCCTTGATTGCCTTCTGTTGGGTGTAGGTGATGTCAAATTGAGAGAGAAAGCTCTGCCAGCGTGCCAACCGATTAGTCAGGACAGATTTTTCTAGGAGAAACTTGATGGGATTCATACGAGCAATGAGATTAACCTCGTGAGCCAGAAAGTAGTGTTTAAGCTTCTGGACCACCCAAACCAGGGCGGCACAGGTTTTTTCCATAGTTGTATACTTCTGCTCACAAGGATCAAAGATTTTGGACAAATAGTATGTTGCTCGCTCTTTCCCTTCATCATCTAATTGTGCCAATACTGCTCCAAGGGATCCTTCCAAAACTGAGATGTATAAGATTAAGGGTTTGTCAAGAACCGGAGGTTTGAGCACAGGTGGACTTGAAAAATATTTCTTTAAAACATCGAATGCCTCCTGACATCTTGAATCCCATCTGAATTTGGCCTTTGCCTTGGTTAACTCATAGAAAGGTTTGCACCTTTGGGAGTGTTGTGAGATAAACCAGCGAACAAATTGTAGCCTACCAATCAACCCTCTCAACTCTTTTAAGTTCTTTGGTGGAGGCATATCAATGATGGCCTTGGCCTTATTGGGATCGATTTCAATACCACTTTTGTTGATGATGAACCCAAGTAATTTTCCGGATGATACTCCAAACACACATTTCTTGGGGTTCATTTTAAGCTTATATTCCCTGGCTCGTTGCAAAACCCTTTTTAACACCTTAGCATGCTCATCTCGTGTCCGAGATTTAACCACTAGATCATCCACATACACCTCTACAAATTTATGCATCATATCATGAAATATCGCCACCATGGCCCTTTGATAAGTTGCTCCGGCATTCTTTAATTCAAAGGGCATGACGACATAGCAATAAGTTCCCCAGGGTGTAGTGAATGAGATCTTCTCTTGCTCCTCTTCTGCTAACTGGATTTGATTATACCCTGAATATCCATTCATGAATGATAGGGTTTCATATCTGTGGAGCCCCCGATCCGGACCTGGTTCCTTCTCCTCTTCTTCCCGGGTTGGAACGATGAGCGCCGCTCCTCTTTTCGGTTTCGTCGGTGGTGTAGGGTTGTGGTCGCCAGGAGCCGCGGGCTCCGAGAGTAAAAGACAATAAACGATGTAAGTCTTAAAGAAAATGACCAAACGTACCTAAGCGGAGAGATTGTGTTGGGGAGATTATGGGTTCCATCTTCTTCCTTTTCGGCCGGCCGAGAAGAAAGAGCTTGAAGCACTTTAGTTGTTCCTACAAAAACAAGTAAGCCACGAAGACAAGTGAAAGTAGATTAGAACTAAGATAGTGGAGCATCTTGCAAAAGGAATGAACTAAAACCACAAATGGAGATGGACTAACCGGATTGGGAATAACTCCCAACCCCCCCTTTCATGTGTTTTCGGATGATGATATATGATACTACTAAGTTAAATATGCATGTAAATATGATGATCTATGATGGAAAACATAAGAACAAAGTAATGCTAGAAGGTTGTGGAAGAAAAACGAGTTTCGGCTCCAAAAACGGCAATCTGGAGTCCCAGGCGACCCGGCAGGGGGGTCGCCTGGGCGACCTGGCAGGGGGGTCGCCTGGGCGACCTGGCAAACGGGTCGCCTGGGCAACCGGGCAAACGGGTCGCCTACTGCACCAGAATTCGGTTTACTCCCGGATGCTCCCGCAAGGCTTTCGGATGGCTTTAGAAGCTTGATGATGACTCCCGGAAGCTCCTAGGACGTGGATGATGATTCTCCCTTTGATGTAGGAGCTTGAGAAGCTTCTAAATGGATGCCGATGAAGAAACGGGATGAAGAACGTCGATTTACGGAGGTGGATGGAAGTGGGAAGCTCTCAATCTCTTAGGCAATGAGAATTGAGGGATGGAAGAGGTTTGGAACTCTCTAAGGCTCTCTCTTGGGAGTTTGGGACGTTCTCTCCCTTCTAACACTCTTCCAACCCTTTGAAAGTGTAGGGGGTCCCTTTTTATAGGCAAAAGGGTCCCAGGGGCATTTCAGGCATAAAAATCACTTTTCGGAATCCGCAGGTGACCCGTTGGCCGGGTCGCCTGGGCGACCCGTCTGGCGGGTCGCCTGCGGAACTATAAATGCCATTAAATGCGCGTGCGCCGAAAGCTGGGCGACCGTCGTCCGGGTCTGCTATAGTGGCAGGCGACCCGTCAGACGGGTCGCCTACGCTGAGTCGACTCCGACCATCCGGACGAGCGTGCGCCGCTCACGGGTCACTTCACCCAGTTCGTACACTGTTTTGGCAGGCGACCCGCTGATCGGGTCGCTTGCCGTACCTGACCAGATTCTACGTTTCACCTACCACCGTCAGAACGGACGATTTGGCAGATGACCCGTCAGACGGGTCGCCTGGGCGACCCGGCAGGGGGGTCGCCTGGGCCCCCAGATTTCATTTTTGGGCCTTTTTCTTGGTGGTCCGGTTTGTTTATCGGAAAACTCGAATACCTTCTAAGAAAACATGGATCTTACGCTCCTCAAATAGGCAAAATTTGCGTGTCTACAGCTTGCCTCGCCTTGGTGTCGGCTTTGTAGGGGAGCGATATGGAATGAAGCGTAGATGAATGTAATGAGGCGTAGCGGCGTGCAATGGCGCATCGAAAAGGTGGCACCAAGGTGTAGATTTAGACACGCAGGCTACTGCCTAATTGGGCAATGGGCGGACATTACCGGTCCTTTGCCGTTCCCATTTGTCCTCTTCGGATAATTCCCGTCATTGATTGGATGGATGCAGTGCCGCGGGCACGAACATTAAGGGAGAAGCCTCGCCCCTGCCGTGGGGGACCTCCGAGTCGTGGCTCGTGAGTTCATCTCGGTTAGCGGCCCAGCTCTGTGGTGTGCTTGTACCGAGAAGGGCTAACTAAACTAACGAAAACAAAGAGTGAACATCCAATCATTTCGGGGCTATATCTTCCGAGTTCATTTGGTCCTTGCAAGGGTATCGATTTTGTCTGGAGTGAAATGACTCCATGTTCTTTTAGAATTTACTGAATCAAGCGAGAAACTTTTCGGAACACCGGAATACAGCTCGTTCGAAATGTCTGGAGAGTATGCGATGCATGATGCATGATTTATAATAATTTTTTTTTATTATTATTATTTTTTATTTTTGTTAGGGGTAAAGTAAAAAAACAAACTAAAAATAGGCAAATAGCTGAAGATATAGGTCCTATGTTTAACGGGTCAGGACACTCTTGAGGAGAACCGTCGTCCCCGCACGTAAGACTTTGGTCTGTCCGTGAGTCTAAAAATAGTTGAACCATCATTGTTTTTGTTGAGGGGGTTCTCAAGCTCAACTATCCCTGAACTCGAGGTCTTCAACGTTTAATTAGATATATATGGTATGAGGGTGTTCCGACCGTCCGGTGGGTGCCCAAACTGCCTAGGCGACCCGTCTGTCGGGTCACCTGGGCAGGCGACCCGTCTGCCGGGTCGCCTGGGCAGGCGACCCGTCTGCCGGGTCGCCTGGGCGACCCGGCATCGGGTCACCTGGGCAGGCGACCCGTCTGTCGGGTCGCCTGGGCGACCCGTCTTCCGGGTCGCCTGGGCAGGCGACCCGGGTGGGGGGACGCCTGGGCCCTTCCTTCTGCGCGACTTTCTTCCGGAGGTTTCTACGGACAAACGGGAGCTCGGATTTCACTTCCGTTTGTTGCGTATGAAAGCTAACTGGCTAAGGAAGATCATCCAATAGTTATATTGGACAAAATATGAGTAGCATACCCTGTATAATCTTAGAAAGACAAGCAAGTGTTGTAAAGTGCAATTCTCTTCCAATGCTTGATATGATCAAATGGGAAATCAGATTAACTTCCCGTTTGTCGCAAATGGAAGACATTTGTCCGGGGAAGAGGTCCTTTCAATTGGATTTCATTTAACCAATGAAGGTCATCCTCCAAGGGCACATTAAGCATACTAGCACAAATCAATCCCGGATGGTCTAGAATGTTATCTATGAAAACATGAGTTTTAAGCTCTCAACTAGGCAAGCTTGGAGTCTAGTAAAATGAGGCATAGTAGAATGATGCTGAGATGTTAATTTAGACACACTCACAAAGACCTAGTTGAGCAAATTGAGTATTGCCGTATTCTGAGATCACCATCTTGTTCCTTCCAAACCTTCTCCTTGGTCGATTGGTTAAGAATGATGTGCCATGGGCACAAACAATAGTAAACTAAAAGACACACCACATGTGATGGGAGAATAAATGGCATCCCGCATGGTGGGGAAATCGCCATTGGCTGGCACCCGAACTGTGTGGTGTGCTTAAGCAAAAATTCCAATCGACCAGGGTTGGGTCTTTAGGTTCATTAGGGTTTTCTCAAGAGCACTAGCTTAGCTCAGATCGGAATAACCTCATATTTTATAGAAAATCATCATTGAAGCTCGCTAAGAAACTGATTGTTCGAAAAAATCTATGATTGCATCGCATGGGGGCCGAAAATGGTGGGGTTTACAGGGGATATGCCTAGATGGAAATGTAGATGGTTTGCATGGGGACCGGAAAGTGGAGAGCACCACGATGGGAACTAAAATGTGATGGTCCTTGTGGGGACCGGAACACGGTGAGATAAAACATAGTGAGATGTGGGACAAGATCGTAGTGGGATAAAAAATGTGACAACATTGGGATGATGATGTGGCAGGACTTTATGATGGGATGCCAAGCCCAAGATGGAGTGACATTTAGAAAGTTGGACAAACCTTAGGATGGCTTAGAACACAATATGTCATGAAAATGATGCATGAAATAATTCATGGAAGGTTTAAAAAAATGCAAATTAGCATAAGAAAATAGTTGAAGATATATGTTGCATGTGACGGGTCGAGATACCTCAAAAGGAACCATCGTCCCCGTACATACAACTTTGGCTTATCCGCAAGTCAAGTGAGTGACCAAGCCGTCACTGATTTTGTTGAGGGGGTTCTCAGGCTCAGCCCCCTCTAGACTTGAGGTCTTCAACATTTCAAATACTATTATTTTGATAGATGCAATACTAAAATGCAAGTCCTAATAGGGGTTGGGGAAACCCTCTTTCTTGATTTTTCTATTTTCTAATTTTTTTTGTTGTTTTACCATCTCTAATTCAAGTGCTTGAGGAAGAGAGTTGATGCATGAGCTCCCTTGTATGGGGTCTTCATTTCCTGCATTGACTTGAACAAAGATGATTAGAACTTTATTGTGGCTTAGTTCCCTTGCATGAGGAGGGCTGAAGTTGCCTTGATCCTTTGTCAAGAGATGTAAGCCTTTATGAAAGACAAAAGTGATAACAAGAAGAAATTAAATATGCATCGCATAAAATAGACATGCAAGACTGGAATTAAATGTGCATGTATAATTGAAAATGTTTCTTGGGTTTTGAAGATTTTTAAATTTGTTTGGGTTTTAGATTTTTTGACTTGTGCAAGACCAAAATTAAATGCGGATGTAAAAGCATATGATTGAAAATGTTTTGATTTATTTGAATTTTGAGAACTTGATGAATGCCGGATTGAAACTAAATGCAAAGGGCATGCAATTAAAATGATTTTGTTTTAAAAATTTTCAAGTTTGTTTGAGTTCTAAAATTTCGGTGCATGCAAGACTAAATGTGAAAAGCATTTGAAAAATGTTTTAGTTTTGAAAATTTTTGAATTTTTTTTTTGAGTTTTGAGACTTTTCAATTTGTTTTTATTTTCTAAATTTCTAATTTTTATAGAGAGGATGGTTGTCATTTGCCTTGATTCACTTGGAATGGGTGTCCCCAATTGTTCTTTGAAAAGCAAGAGCATAGACCACGTGAGCCTTTCATTCGGAATCCTTTTGACCTTCGACCATTAGTTAGCTAGGTTATGCCTAGATCGGGTTGGTTTGCCTTACCCATGGGGGTTAAAGAAGGAAGAATACTGGGGCAAGTCTTCGGTAGACTTCAGGGATGTCAAATTTGGTTCTCTACTAATGCCCAATTGCCTATTAGAGTTCAGCTTCTTCGGGTCCTTCCTTCTTTTATTGATTTGCCCATATTCTTTGGTAGCCCACATTCAGACAGGTCTTGTATATTTTTTCTTTGATTTGACCTGAGGGGTTCATTGCCCATCTTTTGGAGCTTTTTATTTTCTTTTCTTGGGCTATTTTTGTGGTACTCATTCAGACAGGTCTTTTCTTTTGTTGACCTGAGGGGTCATTGCCCATCTTTTGGCACCATTTTTTTATTTGATAAGTTGGACCTTCTGAGACGGCGTCCTATTAAGGCGATGGGCATTTTCAATACTCCTCCTTCTAGTCCCCTACATCTACTTTGGACCGAAATAAGAAGAGAATAGAATAGGGCGAACCTTCCTTCTCTAAACTTTGCCTATCTTTCTTTCTGGTGTCTAGTCATTAGGATTCCGGAATCTAGGCAAGTGATGTGTGAAGCATGGTGCCTACTCTTAATTCCTAAAGAACAAGTTAGGGCACCCAAGAACTAGTGGAATTTGGCTTATGATAGCCATCCTCTCAATTTTGAGTATTTATGATTTTTTTTGTAACTTTTACTAAAAATAACATTTTCAAGAAGAAATGATTCCATGGATGATTCACTATGCCTCACCTTGTGCCACTCATTAATTTTTTGATATTTTCATTCTGGTTGAAAACATACTTGAACATCATCAAATTCTCTCAGCTATCCTCTCTACGCAAAGCATTTTTAAGACATGTTACGAATATACTCGCAAATGCTTTTGAAATGAATGCCTCTAGGATAACATGATAATGATGAATACATGCATGTAGTACCTGAGAGAGGATGAACTTCGTTGTTGGTAACGGCGCTGCCAGGACGGTGTAGTTGGCGCTTGTTCATGCCTTGACCTGCCTTGCTACTTCCAATTTTTCCCATTCGGAAACACGATGATGGGGAGATGTATAAAGTTTGCAAGGGTTGGCATTTGATGATGATGTTGAGCAAGGTTTGAGATACCATCATGGAACATTTTCACTCTATTGGAATAAAGGGTTGTTGCCTAGATTGAAAGGAATGAGACAACAAATAGGCTTGGGAGCCTAATAAAAGGGGTGAGCCCGTGGGGCCGACAAAAGGAGGCGGGGCATGATGACCCAATTGAAAGATTTAAAGGGGGATGATGAGTTGATTTAGAATGTTGAGGGACGCGATGACTTGATTAAAAGATAAGGGGCATGATGGCCCGATCTGGAGACATGAGGGGCGAGATGGCCCTATTGAAAAAGCATAATTAAGAGCATGGGCACTATGGACCGATTGACAAAGCATGATTAAAAACAAGGGCCCAACAGCCCAATTGGCAATGCATGATTAAAAAACATGGGCGCTACGGCCCGATTGAAAAAGCATAATTAAAATAAAGGCACAATGGCCTGATTGAAAACAGGGGCACTAAGGCCCGATTGAAAATGCATAATTAAAATAAAGGCACAATGGCCTGATTGAAAACAGGGGCACTAAGGCCCGATTGAAAATGCATAATTAAAATAAAGGCGCAACGGCCTGATTGAAAACATGATTAAAACAAGGGCACAATGGCCCGATTGAAAAAGCATAATTGAAAATAGGGGCACAACAGTCCGATCATAAATGCATGATTAAAAACATGGGCACTAAAGCCCGATTAAAAAGCATAATTAAAATAAAGGCGCAATGGCCTAATTGAAAAAGCGTAATCAAAACATGGGGGTTTCAACTAAATTGGAGATGTGGGCACGCGGGCCCGATTTAGTAGTAGAGTTGGGCACGTGGGCCCGATTGAAAGAATAAGAACGGACATGCGAGCCTGATGGAAGAAATGGGGCACGTGGGACCGGCAAAGGAGGAATTGATTGGGCTTGTGTGCCTAGTTGAAGGAATGGGGTACATAATAGAGGGAGTTGGGCTTGCGGGTCCGATTTGGAGGCATAGACGCTTGGGCCAGGTGGTTGAGGATGGGCACATGGGCTCGATTTAGGAGGAGGGGCTCGTGGGCTTGATATGGAAGAGTGGGCATGTGGGCCTATTTTGGGAAGACGATGGGCTCGTGGGCCCAACTGGTGGGGTTGATCGGGGCATGTGCCTAATTGAAATGGATAGAGTGGGGGCCATGGCCCAAGAATTGAAGGAGGGGTGCATGGGCCTGTTTGAAAATGATGACGGTCACGAGGGCCCGATTTGGAAGGATGACGGGCATGTGGGCTCGATGTAAGAAGACAAGGGTCGAATGTAGATAAGTGTCGGGCACTAGGGCCCGATTTGTAATGATGGGAACATGGGTCCAATTGGTAGGCACGTTGGCCTGACTGAGAAAGGTGAGGTGAGGGCCATGGCCCGAGAATTGATGGTAGTGTTGAGGGAGAGGCACGTGGGCCTGGTTGAGAAAGATGAAGTGGGGGCCGTGGCCCGAGAATGGATGATGAGGTAGAAAGAGGGGTATATGGATCCAACTGAAATTGATGATAGGTGCATGGACCCAATTTGGGAGTGTGGGCTTGTGGGCCCGATGTAAGAGAATGTTGGGCGCGAGGGCCGAATGTAGAGAAGTGTCGGGCACTTGGGCCTGATTCATAAGGATGGGCACATGGGCCCAATTGGTGGGAACGTGGGCCCGATTGGGAAAGGTGGGGTGAGGGCCATGGCCCAAGAATTGATGGGAGTGTTGAGGGAGAGGCACGTGGGTCTGGTTGAGAAAGATGATGCACACAAGGGCTTGACTTGGGAGGATGATGGGCACTTGGGCCTAATTTAGAAAGGGGTTGGGCACAAGGGCCCAATTTAGGAGGGAAGGCGTAGGGGCTTGATTCTAGAGGATGGGCATATGGGCCCGATTTAGGAAGATGATAAGCATGTTGGTCCAATTTGGAAGAATGGGCACATGGGCCTAATTTAGAAGGGTAGACACATAGACTTGATTCTAAAAAATAGACACACGGGCCCGATTTAGAAAGTTGATGGGCACGTGGGCCCGATTTGGAAGGATGATAGGCACGTGGGCCCGATTTGGAAGGACGATGGGCACGTTCGCCCAATTTAGAAGCGGGTTGGGCACAAGGGCCCGATTTGGAAGGATGATGGGCATATGGGCCCAATATAGAGGAGCATTGGGCACTTGGGCCCGGTTTCAGAAAATGATTGAGGATTTGAGAATCCAGTTTAAGAGATTGGGAGAGGGCTTGTAAACTCGAGCATTGACAATGGGCTTTGTGGCTCAATTGACCTAAATGGGCTCTAGGGCCCAGTTTAGAAGGTTGAGATGACCTTGAGAAAGAAGTTGGGGAGGGGGATTGCCTAGTTAGAGGTGGTCCTAATGATCTATTCCCCTGGATCCCTCTACTTGATTGATTGTTGACTAACTCGGCCCTAACAGGTTGCCATATAAATGAATGCCCAGTTGGAGGGGGTCCTGGAATTCTTTTGCATCTAGCCTTAGCCAACTTGCGATTGGATTTTCTCTTCTCTTCAACCTTCTTTATGGGTTGCCTCGTGGGTGGCCCCGATATTCTCAAGGGTCGGGGAATCGATCGTGGGCTATAATCCTTTTCTTCAAATTGTTCCTCCTTTGTAAAATGATCACTCAAACTTCCAATCGTGATGGTTAACCTTGCCTTGCCCTTTTGAGACTTAGGAGCCGATTCATAAAATCCTAGTCTTGGCCTTGTATTGAAAATAGGGTTTGCACTGGTCGTGCTATCCTCTGTAATTCTTTGCCTAGGCCCTTGCTAGCTTGATATCCAAGCATCTCCATAATTCTCCACCCAAGGTTGTTAAGTGTCAGCTTCTCCCTAGGTTGTTCAATGATGGAGAGTGTGCCTTGTTCTAAGGGTTCCTGAGGGATGGAGATAATTGATAAAGCATTAGATTCAGGAGGATCATCATAGATTTTGATTTCAGATTCTTCTACATGTAGATCCTGTTCTTGCTTGACTTCTTCTTGAGTTTGTTCAAGAATGGAGGATAAATCAAGCTCAAGGGGTACCAAAGTGGTAGGTTGAGAGTCATATATCAGAGAATCATTGATTTCAAGCTCAGATTCCCCCACCAGTTGATCTGGTTCATTATTGGTTGGCTCTTTTGACTCGGTCAAGATTGTCATGACCGATTGGCAAATAAGGGGAGCCAGCTCTAATTCTGGGTAGGGTCACAAACTTGTGAAAGAGTTTGATTATGCTTAGCCGGTTGTGAATATTTTTGAAAAATAATGGGTTGTGCAACCGGCTGAGGTTGAGATGTAATTGGTTGAAGAGTTGGTGGTTGAATGATTAATCGAGGCTGAGGAGCCAAGGTTTGTTGTGCAACCGATTGAGGAGGATGATCCATGAATCGTCCGACTGGTTGGGGCTGAGGAATTGGTCGAGGCAAAGGAGCCATGGCTTGAGCAATCAATTGAGGAGGAGGATTTTGATGAGTCTGACGGAGTTGTTGAGAGATAACCCTATGTTGTGTAGGGCTCCTAGGTCGGTGCCTAGGGTTTTCTATTGGGTTCCCTACAACATTAGCACTCCCACTTTCATTAAGGGCTTGATATTTTGGATTGTATAGCTCCATGATTGGTGTATCCTTAAGTTGAGTTTGAATGTATCTTGCCCTTTCATACAAATCATGCATATTCGTGGGATAATGCAAGGCCAAAATATTCTTCAAAGCCGGTACGGTATTAGCAATGATCATCTTGACTAATTCGGCTCGAGAAATTGTATATGCAAGCTTCTCGGCCATCAACCTCCATCTATCGGCATATTGTGTAAAGTCCTCATTCTCTCTCATTTTCTCGGCCATTAGATCGGTGAGTGAATAGGCCGGCTCAATGCGATCCTTATATCTTTGTAAAAATTTCTTTCTAACTATATCAAAATCTCCCGCCTCCATCGGGTCAAGTGAATAAAACCATTCTAGGGCCGCCCCATCTAATGACCGTCTAAAGAGGAAGGCTAGGGCCTTCCGATCATTTTGCCATTGAGACGATTCATACATAAAATCTTGGACATGAATAAATGGATTACCGGTGCCATCATAGCGACGATAGACCGGTGTTTGAGAAGGAGGGATGTATGGGAGAGAGGGAATAGAAATTTCGGGGGTTGCCTGGGGATCTATCAAGCGTTTGAGTTCTTTGTATTCTTCTCTCAGTTGGTTGAAATCATTAGTCATGGCTTGGTTGACTGAGGGTTCCCAGACAACATTAGAAGGTGGTTGCACCAGGAGATGTGTAGGAGGTGCCCGAACAGGATTAAGGTAAGACGGTGTAGCTAAGCGAGTGGGATCCACCCGTGAGCAAAGTGGAGGCTGGGCAAAAGGGGTCGGACTAGAGATATGGCTCAAAGGCCGAGAGGGGCTAGAACGAGCTGAGTTTGAGCTAGGTGTGTTTGTCCTTGAATAAGAACGAGGAGAGTGAGGGAAAGCGAGGTGTGTAGGCAAATGGCCTTGAAGGACTGGAGTGGGTCGAGTCTGGACTGGTTGGGTTTGTACCCGAATAGGAAGGAGAAAATGTGGTAGCATACCCGGTGTAGGAATGATCGAGTTGGGGCACACCGGGTTGATGAGCCATTGATCCGGGAGTAGAGATAGGTTGGCTATGACTGGTAGGAACATGGCTGGTAGATGACTTTCTACCCATGACAGTGTGGACGGCGGTCAAAGGCGATCTAGAGTGACACCGGAGGCATGGGGTCCTAAGATATGGCTAAAATCATATGTATGATGTTGTGTGCCTCCATGTTGCATCTCGAACCCATTGGCAGTGTAGTAGCTTGCCGTGTCGATCATCCTGCTTGACTTTGAAGACACCGACATGACGTTATGCAAAAGAAGAAGAAAAAATTTTTGTTCTTGTAAGGGCTTTTTTTAGGTTTTGAATTTTTGTTGGAAAAAAAGTACTTACCTCAAGCAAAGACTTCTTTTTTATTATGTTTGTTTTGATATTTTTTTGGTTTTGATTTTTGTGAGGAAAGCAAGTATTACCTCAAGCAAAAAAAAAAAATTTTGAGACTTTTAAAGATTTTTCGTGAGAGAGTTGCCCCTCTCTTTTTTTTGTTTTTGTGTTTTGCTTTTGTTGCGCAAACAAGTTAAAGCAAAGACTTGAAATGATTAAACGTAATTTTTTTTGTTTAATACTTAGATTAGTGAGCTTTTTAAGAGAATATTGTCCTCTCAATGATAGGTTGGACCTTATGCTCTCACGACGCCGAGCGATCTAGGATTAACACTTTTCTCACAACGATTAGGTGATAGGTGACACCGGGTTTTTGGGGTAAAAGGTACAACCAGCCCGATCGGTGAAGAGGGAATCCTTCACTTTTGGGGACTTACGGAGGCCTTAGTGAAAACCAATCTAATCAACCGAGAGGGAATCCCCGGAAGAGAGATCGGAATCCACCAAGAGACGCGGGTGGGATGGAGATGTCTTTTGGGAGGTGGGTGAGCCTCCCGTCTCGAATGACCTAACGAGTCGGGCGAACCCGGTACTCAATGCAATCTAATGCAAGAATTTAGCAAGGATGAGATGGCACACAATAAGAAAGAAAAACAATGCAACGATCAACAAATAACAACTAGGATGATGATTGAACTATAAAGAACAATAACTAGACAAGTCAAGGATACTAGAAAATATTGAATTTTGCGAGTTTAATTCAAGAGGAATGAGCAAGAACAAGTAAAGCTAAAGATTACAATAGGAAAAGAGCTTCTGAAAGCGTAGATGACCCGGCAGACAGGTCACCTACGAGTCTGGCAGGCGACCCGGCAGGGGGTCACCTGCGGAAAATAGAAAACAGAGCCGAAGGAAAGCACTTAATAACCGGGGTCCCGCGGGGACCGAAATAGTATGGATTTGAAAGTAAACTAAGGACAAGATGCTTGGCAATAATAGTAAATGGAAAAACAAGTAGATCCACGTAGGTACCTAAGAAAACGGAAAGCTCTAAATCATAATAACAGGAGATGACCCGGCAAAGGGGTCATTTGCGAAAATAGAACACTTCCGGGAACTTGTTTCTTCAATCCGGAAGGAGATCCGCGCGGGGATGGACTAGATAAAAGAAACGGAGGACAATATGAAGATAGTGATGGTGAGAAGGGACTTACTTGGAAATGGAGGAACAACTAAATTTGCTTCAAGCATGAGATGGTCCCACCGTGGTCGCCAAAAGATGTGGAGCCCCCGATCCGGACCCGGTTCCTTCTCCTCTTCTTCCCGGGTTGGAACGATGAGCGCCGCTCCTCTTTTCGGTTTCGTCGGTGGTGTAGGGTTGTGGTCGCCAGGAGCCGCGGGCTCCGAGAGTAAAAGACAATAAACGATGTAAGTCTTAAAGAAAATGACCAAACGTACCTAAGCGGAGAGATTGTGTTGGGGAGATTATGGGTTCCATCTTCTTCCTTTTCGGCCGGCCGAGAAGAAAGAGCTTGAAGCACTTTAGTTGTTCCTACAAAAACAAGTAAGCCACGAAGACAAGTGAAAGTAGATTAGAACTAAGATAGTGGAGCATCTTGCAAAAGGAATGAACTAAAACCACAAATGGAGATGGACTAACCGGATTGGGAATAACTCCCAACCCCCCTTTTCATGTGTTTTCGGATGATGATATATGATACTACTAAGTTAAATATGCATGTAAATATGATGATCTATGATGGAAAACATAAGAACAAAGTAATGCTAGAAGGTTGTGGAAGAAAAACGAGTTTCGGCTCCAAAAACGGCAATCTGGAGTCCCAGGCGACCCGGCAGGGGAGTCGCCTGGGCGACCTGGCAGGCGGGTCGCCTGGGCGACCGGGCAAACGGGTCGCCTACTGCACCAGAATTCGGTTTACTCCCGGATGCTCCCGCAAGGCTTTCGGATGGCTTTAGAAGCTTGATGACGACTCCCGGAAGCTCCTAGGACGTGGATGATGATTCTCCCTTTGATGTAGGAGCTTGAGAAGCTTCGAAATGGATGCCGATGAAGAAATGGGATGAAGAACGTCGATTTACGGAGGTAGATGGAAGTGGGAAGCTCTCAATCTCTTAGGCAATGAGAATTGTGGGATGGAAGAGGTTTAGAACTCTCTAAGGCTCTCTCTTGGGAGTTTGGGACGTTCTCTCCCTTCTAACACTCTTCCAACCCTTTGAAAGTGGTTAGGGGGTCCCTTTTTATAGGCAAAAGGGTCCCAGGGGCATTTCAGGCATAAAAATCACTTTTCGGAATCCGCAGGTGACCCGTTGGCCGGGTCGCCTGGGCGACCCGTCTGGCGGGTCGCCTGCGGAACTATAAATGCCATTAAATGCGCGTGCGCCGAAAGCTGGGCGACCGTCGTCCAGGTCTGCTACAGTGGCAGGCGACCCGTCAGACGGGTCGCCTGCGCTGAGTCGACTCCGACCATCCGGACGAGCGTGCGCCGCTCACGGGTCACTTCACCCAGTTCGTACACTGTTTTGGCAGGCGACCCGCTGATCGGGTCGCTTGCCGTACCTGACCAGATTCGACGTTTCACCTACCACCGTCAGAACGGACGATTTGGCAGATGACCCGTCAGACGGGTCGCCTGGGCGACCCGGCAGGGGGGTCGCCTGGGCGACCCGGTACACGGGTCGCCTGGGCCCCCAGATTTCATTTTTGGGCCTTTTTCTTGGTGGTCCGGTTTGTTTATCGGAAAACTCGAATACCTTCTAAGAAAACATGGATCTTACGCTCCTCAAATAGGCAAAATTTGCGTGTCTACAATATCCAGCTGTGTTATCAACAAGAACATCGATATGAGGAAGGGGGAAATCATCTTTCAGACACGCTCGGTTTAAGTCCCTGAAGTCAATGCAAATTCAAACTTTTCTATCCTTTTTCATGACTGGGACTATATTTCCCACCCATTGCGGATAAAGAACAACTCTAATGAATTTTGCTTGGTGTAGCTTATCGACCTCTTCCTTCATCTTCAATGCTATGTCTGGGTGGAATCTCTTTAACGTTTGCTTGACCAAGATAGCTTCAGGTTTTAAAGTTAATCGATGCTCCACCAATGATTTGTCTAACCCTGGCATATCTTCATATGTCCAAGCGAATGTGTCATTGTATTCTTGTAGTACCCCCATTAGATTCTGTTCTTCTAAAGGGGTGAGGTTGGCACTGATGAGGATATTCTTAGGATCTTCTGGTGTTCCAAGATTAAGTTCCTTAGTCGGTTCATCCACCGTGGCTAATGGTTCTTCGAATCTTCTTAAACTGGATGCATAAGCATCAGCCAAATCCTCTTCTTCATCCTCAATATCAGGATCCTTTTCCGATACAACCTCATAAACCCCTAAAGTTGGATCAATGTTGTCCTTATCCTCATATCGGATCTCATTCAACTGGATTTCATTTCCTAAATACTCCGGTAGCTTGGCACATTCTAAGCTTTTCTGAGCTAACCGATGCAGGTATCTTTCTGGAACTCTCCTACCCCTGATTTTTGTTTTGTTTTTATTGGAAACTAAACCTAAAGAAGAAGAAGGTAAATAAGGGAAGGAAAAGGAGGTTGAGGGAGTGGAATTTATTGGAGAGGATGAAGGGCAAAGGAGATCGATCAGAGACCGGGTGGCCTCCCAGTTTGGATCATCCTTCGGAGCGAGTTGGGATGTTTCTTCGATTGAAACTTGGGTTGAGAACATGACGTTTTTTTATCTTTTTGAGAAGTACTAAACTTAAACACAGAAGGGGTTTGGCCGGTTGTGGTTTCTGGCGCGTGCTGGGATATTGACAGGGAAGGAAACAAATCGAGCAAAGATGGGTAAAGAGAGCATCCATCCTTGCTGCCTGGTGAATCTGATGGTGAACTTGTTGGGAACGAGTTTGTTAGATCCGTGGAGATGACAAGAGGTAAATGCCCCTGATTCTGATTGCCAGAAGGCTCGTTATGGAATAATTCGCCACTTGACCCTTCTTCAGAGAATAACCATGATACGTCGAGATATGGCTCATCTTCTAGGCTGTCAACCTTCTTTCTCTTTGCCTGTTCTTGTGGTTCTTGTTCTTCAATCATTTGTATTGTCTCCCTCTTGGCAAAGAACTTGTGCAGACACCCCTTGAAGTATTTTTTACTGATCTTTTGGCCATTATCGCATGTCCCATCGTATCATATCCCGTTCCTTGATGTTGTCTTTACTAGCTAGATGGGCTCTACGATGCCCTACAGTTCTCTTCTCAACCCTCGGCCTTCTTGATATCCCATATTTTCTATCATTTGCCACCCAAGGGTCTTGGTAGCATCCTTCTTTCTTTTCCAAACTTGCCTGGGCTGCCTTCCATCCTTTGGCAGATCGAGGATTGTGAAGACTGGTTGATTTGGCAAGCCAGGAAGGAGAGTAACCAGGCAGTCTACAGGCATGCTTACCACCTTAATGACTTGGCCCTTGAAAGGAAACTTGATGCACTGGTGATTGGTTGATGCTACGGCCTCTACTGCCTCAAGATAAGGCATTCACAAGATGGCTTTGTAAGTTGGGTCCATGTCTAGGAAGTGGAAGTCAACAGTAACAACTCGGGGTCCGAGCTTGACTTCGAGTGTAATCATGCCATGGGCGGGCCTCTTGGAATTGTCATATGCTGTTACAGTGATCTGTGATGGCCGAATATCCTCTTCTGGGATTCCACATAGTTGTAGTGTTTCCGGTGGCAAGACATTGATGGAAGCACCGGTATCAACTAAACAAGAATTGATGTCTGTTTCGTTGATGCTGACAATGATACAAAGTGCATATTTTCTTGTTTCTGGTTCGGCCAACTCTTCTTTGGTGAAAGTGAGGGCAGGGTGTTCACTTCTCGGAGTCAAGACTGATGCAATCTTGTCAGGGGGGAGGGTTTCATTGACCATTACTGGTTGTAGATACTGTTGAAGAACTTCCTGATGAACCTTGGACCTTTTGATCAGCTCTAGAAAGGAAATTCGTGCAGGGGTTTTGTCGAGGTGTTTCAGCAAGTCGTAAGATGTCCCTAGCACTGGTTCTTCTGGGTGTTCTTCTTCTTCTTCTTGTGATCGGCCCGGTTGACCGGTCTAGGGAAAAATTCTTTGAAACATGATCCTGCTTCTAAGCACCGTAGCAAGTTGAGGGGCTATGGTTGGTGTAGTAGAGGAGGATGGAGGGTTAGATCGGATGATGGGAGGCCTTGGTAGGGGCGTAGTGATGATAGTTCGGGTTTTAGGGATGTGGGTAGGTTGTGATGACATGATTGTACGAGGTGGTACGATGATGGGTCCTAATGGTGACGGTGTTTGTGGTGGCTTAACCGGGCGGATCAGGGTCCGACCCGGCTGGAGTTGTATGGCTGGTGGCGTTATGGTAGGTCGTGACGAGGTACAAATGATTGGTGGTTGGCTTCTTCTGGTGGGTATAGCTCGTGGTATGGAGTGATTGGTTCGGTTAACGTGGTTCGAAGGGTTAATGTTCATGATGGAAGTAGGTCCCTCGTTTTGCCAATTTTGGCCTCTATCGCGGGGTTCATCGGTAGAGGTTAGAATGGGATTAACCCTTTGATTTTCTGGTACTATCGCGGGCGCGTGTGCGGGTAGCGGGTTCTGAATGATCCCCAGACCGGATTCCTGTTGTTGTTGTTGTTGGACTGGTGCCTGCTGCTACTGCTGAGGCTAGTTCTTTACTGCCTTGATGTATTCGCCCATCTGACCCCAGTCAATGCTTCCCTGCTCGTGGAGGTCATGGCTATAATCTTTAAACTGAAAGTAATTCTCCACTATGTGCCCCGGGTATCTATGGTATAAGCAATATCTATTTGTATTGGCATTTTGTGGCCACTCCAACTTTTCTCTTGGTAATAAAATCTGCCCTGCCGCCATAAGAGCATTGAAAATGTCTGTGAGAGAGTACGGTAATGGCGAGTAATGGTTTCTTCTAGGCCCTGTTCTTCGTGGCGCATAGGCGACGTGGGGAGGTGCCTAGTTATAAGTGATTGGTTGGTGGGGTGGTTGAGGTGCAAAGGTTTACACGGCCAACTGCCGGGGTTGCTAGGGGACTGGTGTCTGTGTTGGTTGCTGGGGGTATTGATTTGGTGTTTGGTGACAGAAAGGTTAGGGTTGAATACGAGGGCGAGGTGCCGGTTGGGTTTGGCGGGGGTTTCTGTACTGGGGGTTTTTGTACTGCTGTTGGTGGTTGTTGGGCGGGTTTCCTATGATGTTGACGTGTTCGTTGGTTACCACGCCTTCGGTTACGGGCCCAGTGGTGGTGGTGGTTGTCTTTTTGGTGACTCGGGGCCTAGGGTCGAAGAGGTTCATGATGGGAGAGTCTCGGAGTTGTGTTTGGATGTATCGTGCTCTCTCATAGAGTTCGCTCATGGTGACAGGGTGATGTAATGCCAGTACATTTTTCAGGGCTGGAGTGGCTTTAGTGATGTTCATTTTGACTTGTTCTGATTCTGACAGTGCATTTGTCAGCCTTTCTGCCATTGCTCTCCATCTGTTAGCATATCTTATGAAATCCTCATCATTTTTCATTTTCTCGGCCATGAGATCTGTGATTGAATATGTAGAGCCGACTCGATCTTGGTATCTTTGCAAGAATTTTGCTTTGACGGTATCAAAGTTGCTGGCTTCCAAAGGGTCAAGTAAATAGAACCATTCCAACACAGAGCCCTCTAGTGATCTTCTAAACAGGTATGCAAGGGCCTTCGGATCATTTTGCCACATGACAGACTCATAAAGGAAATCTTTGATGTGAATGAAAGGATTCCCATTTCTGTTATACCGGCGGTAAATGGGCATTTCGGAAGGAGGAAGATGGAACACGGGGAGAGAGGGAAGGGATATCTTGGGGAGAGCTCTGGTGTCGATCAACCGCTTGAGCTCCCGATATTGTTCATCCATTCTGTTGATTTTGTTAAGCACAGTTTGATCGACAGAGGATTCTCGAGCAAGAGGAGGGGGAAGGACAGATGCTTGATTTTCCGGCATGGCCATTGGATAGGCTGAAGCGGCCGGGCAAGGAGGGTGTATTGGGTGGTGCATTTGCGGGCGGGTTTGATTAAAGTGTGCAGAAGAGTAGACCGGTGGCCTGAGCAGTGTGGTGTTATTTGGGTCCGGGTGGTTCAAGATGGCCACCGGGTGGGGTGAGTTTGAAATTAAGGGTCCTCTGTGAGAATGGCCCGATACTAGGGCACCGGGTTGGTCAGTTGCTAAGTGGGGGGTAGAAGTGTGGTGGCCACCTTCGGCATGGGTGTGATTGATAGGCGATTTTCCCTTTAAGATGGCCTCAATGGCTTGTAGTTGAGTTGGGTCGGCATGAGCGAATGCCTCCCACAGAGAATCCGGGTGGAGTCGGGGTGAGCTGGTTTCAAAGAGAATTTCGGGTTTGTTAACGGCGCATACGGCGTCCGGGTGGAGGTAGGATTGATCATACTCCAGTTGCAGCGGCTCGTACCCTTGGTCCGTCATCCCGACGATTCGCCCTGATCTCAAGTTCATAAACACAAAGGAAGGAAGATGAATAAAAGCACAAGAATCCCTTTTTTTGTTTGTTTTAATCTTTTCCCCTTTTTTGATTTTGGTTTTTGTTTGAACAAGCAAGTTATCAAGTAAATTAACCTCAAGCAAAAATTTCTTTTGGTTTTTTTTGTTAAGCGTTTTCAGATTTTGTTTTGATTTTCGATTTTGATTTGCAAACAAGTAATGGCATAGACTTAAAATGATTACCGCAATTTTTTTTGTTTCAACCTTAAATTAGTGGCTTGTTAAGAGAAGTAATGTCCACTCAAATAAATGGGTAGGACCCTATGCTCTCACAACGCCGAGCGATCTAAGGTTGTCACTCTTTTCACAACGGTAGATGATAGGTACTTCAAGTTTTGGGATAAAAGGTACAACCAGCCCGATCAGTGAAGAGGGAATCCTTCACGTCTGGGGACTTACGGAGGTCTTGATGGAAGCTACCAAGTCCTTCCGAGAGGGAATCCCCGGAGGAGGAGTTGGCAACCACCAAGAGGGGTGTTTGGGTGTGTAGGGCTTTGGGAGGAGAGAGCCTCCCTTCTCGGATGACCTAAAGGAGTCAAAGAAACCCCAATGCAAACTAAATGCAAGTGAGATATCAAGGAGTAAGAAGCAAACAAGAAGAAAGTAAAAGCATGCAACGAACAATGGAGTGTTGGAAAACAAGTAAACAAGACAATGATATGAAGTCAAACAAGGATGAAAGCAAGTATTAAATCAACTAAAGATGCTTAGGAAAGAAATTAGACTTTTAAGGAAAATAGGCAAAGATGCTTAGCAAGATAATCTCTAAGGTGCAAAGTTGGAGCAAGTTGATAAAACAAGTCTAAAAAATCAGATTATGCCTTTCTTTTTAAAAGAGAAGGACCAACGGAAAGCAAGTAAACCGGAAAAAACTAAATGATATTCAAAGGAAGCAAGTAAACACGCAAGCAAGTAAGTAGAAACACTAAGAAGATGTAATAACTCAAGCAAGAGCCAAAGTAAAGATGAGCATGTTGGACATTCTTTTGAAGGGATGAGAAGAGCTCACTAAAGCAAGAGTTGTCCCACCGTGGTCGCCAAAAGGTGTAGGCACACAGAAACGGCCCGTACGGCGGTTCACCCTCTTCCTTTCTCCTCTTCTTCTTCTTGGAGTGAAGAAGAGTTGGTGGAGTGTGTGTGTGTGGTCGCCAGGAGCCAAAGGCTCCAAAATGTGATTAAGTGTAAAGCAAACGAAATGAAAAAGCAAATTTGACCGTCGTACCTTTTGAAATGGGGAGATTGCTAGGTTCTAACTTCTCCTCTCTCGGCCGGCCGAAGGAGGAGAGCTTTAGTGAGCTCTTTCACTTCCGATCGGGTTGAAGCTTCACCTCGATCGGGTTCACCCAAGAATGTCCTACAGAGAAACACAAAAACAAGTGAAGATCATTAGCTCTGGCGTGAGTATAGTATCATGTTTGGCATGAATCTTAAACATACAAAAGGAAACGAACTGACCGGATTGGGAAGAAATACCAACCCCTATTTTTGGTATGTTTTTAAGTATATGGAAGATGCAAAATGACTTAATGTGTCATGCCCAGGATTTAATCCTGCACAGCGGAACATAATCCGACGACGTAACTGGGGAAATAACCCCAAAAATTATATCGATTTGAAATAAATGAGACTAATATCACAATCCTCAAAATTCCTTCTAAAATATCTTGGTAATAATACAATCTAATAAAACATATACCAATCTATGACATAAAGATCATCTAATTGTCTTCTCGAGAATCGATCCACCACGCTTCTGCTGCGCTAAACCTGATTACCTGAAAATTGATAAGAGGATTGGAATGAGTACGACGACTCAGTAGACACCCCATCATCCGCCAAATTGGATAGCCAAAAGGCCCTAGATGTTATTTAAATAGGTACTTCGACCTACAACCAATTATATACAAATATAGACTAGTCAATATATTAAACATTTGACTTAATCCACGTGTTTTAAACTACCAACAAACACCTATAGACACACCAACTAGCACCTATAAACAGCTTAAAACGACCTGAAATGATGAGGTAACCACATGCATAATCACCTACTATATGCTCCATAAGATGATATGCTATAAATGGGACAAACCATGCATACACCAAGCAACCCAACATAACAATTGACAAAATGAAATACATCTCTAGACCACCTATACCATACCATGCAATAAGTGCACCTATCCTCTAATGAAGGACCACATTCACACAGATGCACCTATCCTCTAATAAGAACCACACAATTTTCTTATTAGCAAGGAATGCGTCGTCTTGCCACCTCAACCAGCTACCACCAGTTCTATCATATATAGCAGTACCATATAGCTAAACGAAATCCTATAGTGCACCTAGGCAATGGTGGCACAGGGATAAACCGCGGTATCCGGGATCGAAGGATGCACCGGACTGTTCTAACCTCCGCTGCCCTCGGGTCACGACTAACTAGTCTGGTGTAGCTGTTTTCATTATAATTTCAATGCATCATGCATTCACCTCAATCATGCCATGCCATGATCACACTTAAAAGATAAATGACATACACCATACCATGCTATGACAAATATACCATCAATGCAAATACCATGACCAACCACACCTAAACAATAAGTTTATGATGCTAGAACCATAAAATGACAATAATACATATGAGCTAGTATGATACCACCACAGACTCTCAATCAAAACATGATATGAACAGACCCAATCAGACCATATCTTTTGGTTTAAAGACATAAACATGGCTGAAAATCAAGTAGTTAATGAGACTAACTCAACAATATCTAGTTTAGTTACCTATCACCTTATATATACAATGATATTAACTCGAAAGAATAACCAAGGACTACCTAGATGTAGGTTATCAAAAATGGACTATAATTAATCAGGAACATGATGATTAACATACTATAAACAACCTAAAATAATCCTAATACGACCTCCATTACATGCGAAAGGACCAACACCGCTAACCACGATAACCACAACATACAATGCTAACCCGGCTAATTAAATCAATAGTAATCACTACAAGTCATAGAGAATTAAATAGAAATTTAAATGATAATAAACACGTCAAGGGTGCCTACCGGAATTAACGTTGGAAGAGTTGGAAACTGGCGACCAAATACGATACCGAACGTTGACGACGTGATGCACAACTTGAACCAATCGAAAAGGCTATCTCATGGCACCTAAGTTGTTGAAAAATGATCTGAAAATGTACCATCGGATCAAGGGGGAATAGAGGATAAAATTAAGGAGAATAATATCCTAGATAATAGGAGAGAGGAGAACAAGATAGGAGAGAGAGAGAGTTCACCGCGGATAGGGGGCAGTGCATGGACGGCGCACGGCGCGTGGCCGCGCTGGCGTGCTCGTGGGTGGGCGAGCCGATGACGCGCGGGTGGCCGCGCGGAGGCAGCTGGCACACGGCGGGTGCTGACATCGTCAGGGGAAAATCGCGCGTGGGAGGCAGCAGCGGTGTCGGCTGCGTTTACGCGGGGGGGCATGCGCAAGGAGGCGCGCGGCGGCGTTGACCACGCGGCGGGCGGCGGCTGGGCAGCGGGCGGCTGGCCGCGTGGCGCTGCGCGGAGGTAGCGCTCGCCGAGGCGGGGACGCGCCGAGGCTGGCTGGCTGCAGAGAGGCGACACTGGGTGCCGGCGGACGACGCACACGGACGACCTCGTGGTGCGGCACGGCGAGATCGAATGCGATAGGGGGGGAAGATGGCGGATGTGAAGAAGATGAAGGATTAGTGACGGTTCAGAGAGATTAGGGCTCAAGGAGAGAAAAAATGGAAGGGAAGGAGAGAGAGACGTAACCGTAATTAATATAAATTAAATATATAATAAATATAATAAATTTTATTAAATAAAAAAATATCGTAATGTTACATAATGCATGCTAAATGAAGTGATAATATGTTCTAAGATGAAAATAGAGCACGAAGATCCGATCGGACAGGCAATCGGACTCCGAAAAGTGCAAAATCAGCTTCTGCCCCTGCTAGTACCCTATATATAGGGCACTAGCTACAGGTGCCCCCCTTATAGGGCGCGTTGAACAAGGTCAAAGTGCCCTGTATATGGGGCACTAAGTCTGGCTTGGGCAGATTTTCTTCCCCTCTTCGCGATGCTGCTCCGGAGTGCTGGGCGGCATTCAGAACGAAGTAGGGGCTCCTCCTTGTAGCCAATATGCAAATAAAGCTAGTAGTGGGTGATTTGGGTGCTGGATGAAAGAGGAGAGACGGATAGAGGCTTTCAAAGTGGAGAAAAAATCCTGTTTCTGGATGGCAGAAACAGCAGGTTTTTGGGATTCTTAGGGGGTGATTTCGGATCGGTTTGAAGGCTTATGGGAGGTGCAAATGGCTTAGAAACGTGGTATTGGATGAGCTCTAGGGTGGTACAGAGTTGGAACCTCCTTCCAGCTTCAAATGGGGGTCTATTTATAGCCCAAAAGAGGGTACTTTGGCCATTTCCGAAAAGCAGTTCCACGCGGCAAAGCGCCCTATATATAGGGCGCCAGCATCATGAGGTATGTCAAATCGATAAGATGAGTCCCTGCGAGTGGTCAAATCGGCCGGTCAAGTCGATTTGACCAGGTGCTATAGGGCGCCAGGTGCCCTATATACAGGGCGCTTTGACCCCGGTCAACGTCCTATCGATCTTCTTCGGAATGTGCCGAAAAACCTGATTCTTCCGGAAAACACGGTTCCCTTGAAAGGTTACTCAAATATTCTTCATGAAAACAAGAATTTAAGCTCTCCAACTATGCCAAAATTGCGTGTCTACAATATCTACTAGAAATTCATCTAATCTCTTTGAGAGGAAGAGGAAGAAATTTTCAAGCTCTTTAAATCATTCAAGTGTTCGGTCTCTAGCAATATCCACACGAACTTCATCCATAGTAGGTTCTCCCTTCACACTAGACTTGAGAACTCTTCTCGAACGAAGCTCCATCACCTATAGACATTTTTCAAAGAATGAAGGACATAGGGAGGAGGCTGGGGACGTGATTCTCACTCTTGACTTGATAGAGTTTAGATGGAACAATTACTATTTATAGATAATCTAAATTTTTTTAGAAAAACTCAAAATCATCATAAATTACACACTTACATATGTATTTACAAATAAATTCTTATATGTATGACCTAATAAGCTCAATAGCATATTTGGTTGAGATCTAATTAAAATAGAATAATTCTATTTAATTATATTAAATTTATTATCCGATTACTTATTAATTGACTTACTGATCATGAAAGATACAAGTCACATCTCATGATCCCAAATGACTATGGGAATAATTTTATCTCCATTGAGCCTTTCCATCATCAGTTATTGCATAGATTTAAACTCTCGTCCATTCAATGTCCCGACAAGAAAAGAGTATGGCATCGATTGTCAACTATTTAGTATACTAACTCTACAAAAATGTGTGGTCAGAATTGGATCAAATGAAAAGCTCATTTTCCAATAATTCTTTCTACCATGGCTAGATATTTATAGTACTATCTCATAGGATATTCACTCTAACTTATCGAGAGTGGACGATCCCTTGTTGTTGGTTTAATTGTCTTCATTGGGTTTCTCTTATACCAAATCCATCACTATATTGGACTATCTAAATGGTGACTCATAAGTCAATGGTCAAAGTATAAGATCTACTCAACAAGACATCTTTGACGACTCAGTTCAAAGGTCGAACCATGCACTTGTGATGATATATAACCTTAATTCACAGTTTGATAAAATACCATTCAAGGTTTTTATTTTTGGTAGTTCACTAAACTTATTCAACTAATAAGCACCTGTATGTGTACTTTGGTGTCTCCACAATAATAACTAATGAGATTTGTCGTCGTCATCACATTAGAAAACGTCACATAGTCTTTTTAGATCATTGATATCCTATCTCAAAAATCCTATAATTAGAAATATTTAGATTACATACCTCTATATGATTTATCTTATTATCATGATCTCATTATAATTCAATCATCATTACATATGATTAAGGACTTTATTATGATGCATACATCTAATAAGAGTTAATAATGAAGATTTATCTATTTTATTGAATATGATATTTCTAAAAATGTCAAATCATATCGTATATAAACATATCTAGGGACCCAGTGTGGGGAAGGGGACAAGAGACTTTTGACGAGGATCTATTGCTCACCAGTAAGTATGTCGTCAGCTTTGTCCAAGAGTTGTAGGATGCCAATGAACTCAATAACATCAAGGTGGCCTCCTACTACAAGCACTACACAACCTACGATGTTGACAACTGAAAGGGCATCGAGTACACACCTTCAACGCCAAGGTACCTAATTACCATTTCTACATTGTGAAATGATCTCTCACTTAATATAGTTTCATACTAAAAGAGATCTATCACATAGACCAACATGAAATAGTTAATCGGAACCAAGTCCTAAATGATCCAATTATGATGTTAATTTCAAGCAGGTAACAAAGCAAGATACGGATGACACTTTTCAGCCACCCTTGAAGAGTTGCATCCTTGACGACAATGTCGTTAGTGTCATATTCTCCTACAACAAGGTGAATGGTGTGCCCACTTGAGCAAACTCGGACCTCCTCATTGGCATCGTCCGACATGAATGGAAGTTTAATGGGTGAGTGTGTTTCCAATCCGCTACTCTTTCAATTAGGTCAAAGAACACTATCAGCCCAATGTGCTTATTTGGGCTAAATTAATGAAGCAACATTTATCTTTGGCCCATGGATAGGTACTCTACTCTTCAATGAATCTAAATATATGCACTAAGTTGGTGTTGATCATTTTACTTTATATGTACATTGTATTAGACAATGGTGGACCTATATTGGGGGTAGTGGGGTCACATGACCCCACTAAAATTTGACAAATGTATTAACATTTTGGATATGTTTATTAGATATAACCTTAATTAGTAAGAATTATAGGGGTGTGACCCCACTAAAATATCTAAAGTGACCTCACTAAATTAAATTTCTAGATCCGCCACTAGTATTAGATTGAGACTAAGTGGATATCATCTACAACTCTCAAAACTACATTAGACACCAGAGGAGGCTGCCACCATGACCATCCTCGCCAATGAACAGAATAAGGTGTGATGTTAAAGTTGGTGTTCACGACACAAGTACTATGCATATTGATATACAAGGCTTGACCTCAACTATGGATCCTTTCTGGGGAATCATACCAAGGTTGCCGTCACTGAGGGACTCCTTAAAAAATCTTACGTAGACAAAGTTATAACCAACAACCTAGCCACGCTCTTGTGTCTTGGTTTCTTCGACAATGACCCCAAGAAGGGCACCTATGGCAGCCTTGGTGTCAAGGATATATGTAGTCAAGAGCACCAGGACCTTGCCCGTGAAGTTTCTAGCCAAGGAGTCGTCCTCCTCAAGAACGACAACTCTATGCTGACACTCTCCTCAACTGCCACCAAGTCTCTCACCGTCATTGGCCCTAACGCCAATGTAATCGACACCATGCTTGGCAACTATCAAGGCATGCATGTATAGTTCCTATTTATGTGTTTTCCATCTTCTTCCTCTTATTTGCCTTAATTAACTCTCTCTCTCTCTCATGATAATGCAAGGACTCCATGCCTTTATGTGACCCCATTGTAATGTCTAATAGCTATGGTGCCAACAATTTATCAATTTGGCTATCTCAATGTGACTTGCCATCTCACCAATCTCTAATTGGATGATACCCAATAGGCCGCAAAATCCACCAATGCCACTATGTTCATCATGGGGACATACCAAAGTATCGAGAGGGAGAGCCTAGACAGAGTCAACCTCACCCTTCCTAACCAGCAAGAGGTTCTCATCACCAAGGTCAATGAGATATCCAAGGGTCCTATCATTCTCATTGTCATGTCCGGTGGACCCTTTGACATCACCTTTGCAAAAAAAACAATCTGAAGATTTATAGTATCATATGGATTAGCTTCCTTAGAAAGAAGGGAGGAGCTACTCTTACCGATGTCATCTTCGGTTATTGCAACCCAAGTGAGTATTATGTAACAATACAATGATGTTGATTTATATCCATATTCTTCAACTAGATCATTGATTACTTAGTGGTTCATTTGGTTTGTTTTAAGTAGGAGGCTACTAGTGACCTAGTATCCTCAATCCTTCAAAAATGTTTTCATAACTAACATGAATATGTGGCCCAATAAGGCTACTGGCTATCTTGACTGAACCAACTAATTCTACACCATAGACATTGTCTACACCTTCGCTGACAGCTTGAGCTACACAACATTTCATCATTATCTCACGCAGGCACCGTCAAAGCAACTAGTCATGGTGTTCGAAACTGGCCATGCCTGTCACACCCAACAATGCGAGTCCATCATGGTTAATCACTATAACAACCAAGTCTTCAACCTACATTTGAGGGTGAAAAACACAGGGGAGAGGGGGAGGAGGGGGTGAGCACACCATCTTAAATTTTTTCCACTTTCCTTGCTTATAGGAAATATCTGGTGGTGCTTGAGAGGATGACCATAGGATTGAGGGAAATTGCCAACAAGGTGATCGAGGTGGATGTGTAACAAATGATTTCAACTTGGTAGATGAGAAGGGGATTAGAAAAGTCCCCTTATAATCTTACATCCTATATGTTGGGAGCTAGATGCACTCTTTAACATTGACTATCGAAGAGTAGGAGTGTCAACTAATCGGGCTTGCTCTGGCCCAACCCAAGTTTGTTTCAACTCAAATAAGAAAAACTCATACCATAAGCCATTTAAAATGATATGAATGGGCTTTCAACCCACCCAACCCGTAAAAAGTCTATTGGCCCGTTTGCTACAGTGTTATCATTGGAACATCACCTGGATATGACATTGCACCCTTTTACCTGGAGAGATGTTGATGCAACACTATACTAAGCAACTCCACCCCTCCCATATTAAATTTCATTATATTAATTAATGTACTAACTATTCATAAAAAATAAATACTATATAAATATTAGTTTTAGTTTTAGGAATTGTATTTATACATGATAAAATTTAACATATAAAATATTTATAAAAATAAAATAATTAAAATATTTTTAAAATAAGTATTTCAAACATACCAAATAAGATATTTAGATATATTTATTTATGAGAAACTAAATTCATGTGAAATAATTTTATTTTACATACAACCTTATGGACCATTAATATGAAAGAAGCCATGATAAATTTTAATATAATAAAACATCAATTATGTTAGATTGCGTAAGTTATGATACAATATAAAAAATATTTATATACTTAGATACCAATAGAAGGTATAATTATTTCAATTTTGGAATTAATTAATTGTGTTCATGAACAACTGAGTTCTAGAATATCTTTTACATCCAATCAAATGGATTAAAGTACTTTTAGAAAAACTTTTTTCGGGTCTACCAAACAAAATATATGCATTTCCTAATTTTTGAAAAACTAATTTCATGTAAAACACTTTCACCATTTTTCAAAAAGACTAAAACTTGCATGTCGATTGGCCTAGTCGCAACAGATGTTGGAATTAGGGATGTCAATGGGCCGGGCTCGGCCCGGCCCAGGGTCGGCCCGCTTATGGCCCAATTCAAAATATATTGGCCCGGCTCTACCCGGCCCGCACTACATTGTTGGCCCGACTCGACCCGACCTACAAAAATTATTAACTTGACTCGGCCGGGCCCGGCCTGACCCGACTTTATATTTTATAAATAAATATTTATTAAATATGAAAAATTTAATTATTTAAGATAATATTATAAATTTGAGAGTAATTTAATTAAAATATATTTTTAATAAGTAAAAATGATATTTTTGACATAAAAAGTTAAAAATTCTTTGGCTTGCTTTGACCCGCATTGGTCCATATGTCAGCCCGACTAAAACCTGCAGGCCAAAACTTTTGGGCCATCAAATGGCCCACAATCGGCCTGGCCCGCGAACCCACAGGTCGGCCCGGCCCATTGTCACCCCTAGTTGGAATGTCAAAAAGATTAGAGTCTTTTTTATATTTTTCTTATGTTTAATATTTTATATAAATTTCATAAAAGTATATTTTAACTATTTTGATATTATATGAATGATAGATACTTAAAAATATTAAAAACAAAATAACTATGATCAGTTAAAATAAAAATTAAAAATTATTTTTGTATTTTTTGAATTTAACATTAATTTTTATAATTAAATTTGATTTTGAACCGATCTTAAATGACACCGATCAATCCGACCCCAATCTTTTATCCTGGATATCAAGTGTATTAATATCAAGTGTATTCAGCGAACAGATGAAAATTTAAGTTTGCTTTTTAATGAGAAAAAAGAATTTTTCTCTTAATGAAAACCTTTAAAACTTTGAGAAGAAGGAAGACAACTTTATCATAATTTATTGATTTTTTTCTGAACTTTTGCCATAAAAAAGTTAAAATAAATAACATGCCACAAAGTCTTTTGAAATTGCACAACAAGGACTTAGGTGAAGAGAAAAAAATGACGGAAGAATAATTCAATATGTTAGTTTAATCTACTAACTCATAAATAGTAGCCTAACTAAATTTCAATTTAATATCACAGGTTGAATATAATTATGTTTAAGGTTATTTATGACCTTGTGTTGATAATGGTAAACTAGGGCCTGTTTGGTATCATAAAATTTTGAGGATAAACTTCGGTTATCTCCTAAATTTTGGGGATAACCCAAGTTTCTTCTTGAGTTATCTCTGTACCAAACAGCACCTCAGGACCTGTTTGGCACCAAAATTTTTTGAGGAAAAACCAGGTTTATCTCCTAAATTTTGGGATAAACTTGGTTTATCCCAAGTTATTCTCGTACTAAACATGGCCTCAGAGTACGTAAGCACGAGGTTGATTCTACATCTAACTTCCTTGAATACCGTTTTTAGCACTCTCTCATCAAACGGGTTAGATGGGCCAACACACCCAAGCCCATTCAGTTCAATGGACTTTTAATGGGCTTAACACTACCCAATGGGCAATAAGAAACACAGCCCATTTGACACAGATTTTGTATATTTTATTAAAGTATCATAGGATGCATAGTTAGGTACATATGTATTTAGAGGCATATATTTATGTAGTTAGCCCATTTGAGTGTACATTAAATTTTTTTCCTTTTATTTAAGAACTTGACAATTTTTATATTTGATTTCATCGTGTGTTTATCTATGCATGTGCACATCACTCTTTCAATTCACGCATCATACTTGATAAATAAGTTATAAAAGAATGTTGAGATAATGAAAACCCATCTTAAAGTTTCAACTTGGAATAAATATAAAAGTCAATGAATATTTTATTAAAATAAGTATTTTATTTTTATATACTTATGTTCATGTTCAATAAATATTTGTAATGTAAAACTTAGAATCTAAACTGAAGCAGGACCGAGTGAGAATGCAAGACCAAGATACCCAAAAATGGAAATTGAAATTCGTCAATTCACATTGGAAATTTAAAATTCCAAAACAAAAACTGAAAGAAATCAGCATCTGACACTTAAATAAAAGAATATTTCTAAATTAAAAATTTAATCCGAAGCTTAACTAAAATCTCAAATCAAATAAGGTCCTTAAATTTTGAAAGAAAATTCCGAACCCCAGAGAAATATGAGAATCTGAAGTTGTCAAAGAATCTAAAAAGCTGGGAATTCCCTATGGTCAGAGAAATATGAAAATTGATGTAATAAAAAAAATCTGAGAAAAAGAAAAGAAACCCAGAAATCATAGAAGTTCATAAAACTCTGAAAAAAAAATAAAAAAACTTGTAAATTGTTAAAATTTGAAATCTAGGAAATATCACAATCGTAAGACCAAGAATTCATAAAAAGGGGGAAAAAAGACAGTCAAGTCAAGAAGAGTGAAAAGGATCAAAATCTGAAAATACAATACTCAGAAAGACAGAGCTTGAAACTTGCCAAAAATATAACAATTCAAATATCAGAACAACAGCAAAACTGTAAAAATGTGAAATTAAAAAAAATCTACAAAATAGTCCAAATCTGAATTTTTTTGTAAAAAAATTTCTAGAAAGGCAAAAACAGTCCAAAGCTGAAAACTTCTAGAAAGTGTGGAAAGTCTGAATATTCAAGGAGTTTGAAACTTCAGACATAGAAATCTGAAAATGATCCAAGTCTGAAGAATCGACAAGTTAAAAAAAAACCCATGTCTAAACCTGACAAACCACTGGACTTTGAAGATAATCACTCACTTCTCATCTCCCATTAACCACTACCCCAATTTTCAAATGCAATCTTTGACTTCAACTACATGTGTTTTGACACAATGCTTCTTATTCTTATAAAAAGAAACTATTTATTTATTTAATAAACTAACATAAATGTCTTCTATTTATTATAAAAATAAATATGTATCAATTATATTGATCATCAGTGAAGAAAGATAATAAAAATTATGTTTTGCATTTTTATCATTTTATAAAATAGTCAGCTTCTAATTTACAAGACATATTTTTCACTTAATACCAACTTCTATGACGTTACTTACAATAGAGTTTAATTTTATATGTTATTTTCACATGATTGTGAGAATTTGGTAAAGAACATGTGAATATACATAAATTAATGTGTTTTTACCTAAATTTCAAATTTTATTTTTCTTTTTGCCAAAAATCAACCTTTTTTATTAATTTTAAAATTTTTAATAGCATAGTAATTTATATGTTTCAAAAATAAAGCTACCCAAATAAAAAATTTAAAGCCCAAATACTTTATGAACACATATAAGATGCTCTCAAAATTCTTGTGGGCATATAATTAAGGAATCTATTTTTCAATATTGTTTTAATTCATCGTCACCGTGTTATAGAATTACTCGACTGTTGTATATTTCACATTTGTAAAAAGATATCCCTATGTCATACCATATAGTCGAATCTTGCTTGACTAGCATATTAAGGACAGAAGAATAAAAATGCAACACCGAACAAAGTAGAGCAGATTTCACGTACCAAGCAATAAAATAGATTAACCAATAAGATTATAGCTTTATATGTTATAAATTTTTATTTAATTTTATACTAAATATATACTTAGATGTTTTCATTTTATATTATACTTTAAAAAATATAGCACTTAAATTTACACAAGAATACAATCATAAAACTAATAGATAAAATAATAGAATGCAGTGTTAGGCTTGTCTTAAAAAATAGATCAAATTGACTATCATAAATAAGTCTGTGTGTTAAGGCCGATTGGACTTGTTACGAAAGAGACTAATTATTTATAAAAAAAATAAGATTTTTAAGAGTAGTGCGGATATGAGAAAATCCATATTAGAGAGACAAACATTTAGAGCGATTTGGATTCTTGTAAAATGAATTTCACGTAACAAGATTCTTCAAAACTTGAAAAGTCTCTTATTTTGGTTGGATGTAGATATCCAGTCAATAGAAAATTTCTTCATTTCCTATCCAAAACTTACTTTGTTGCATATTATCTGTCAAACATCACTGAGAGAACTCTCACAATTATCTCTGATGAAAAATTTTATTGCATTTTACCACTTAGGTTAACATGTGAGCAAGATGAAATGATATCGAAACGAAAGAACGAGCGTCGACCCATCTTGGGTGAGTTGGTATGGCACCCGTCGGGGGGAGTGTAAGTCCTCTAGTGACGTTCGAGATGGGACTGTTCGATTGTGCGCGTTCTCGGCCACTCGACCATCTGACCAAAAAAACAAAGAAACAATGAGCAAACATAAGTTATTTACGTATATTACTAATTAATTCATTATATATTACTAACTCACCTAAATTCATTTACCATCGCCCGTAAAAAGTAATTAATTATCCAGTTACATGTGACTGGACTCAACTCACTTATTAACCCTATGCTAGTAGTAGATAAGTATTGTGTATAACAGACTTGTATTATATATATAAGAGGTTAATGTTATATCTCTATAGAGTTAGTATCATATGTAACTAGTATATATAAGGATACTAGTCAAATTACGTGCTTCGCACGTCTGAGTAATATGTTGTATACATGATAAGTATAAATTCACACGATAATCGAAATAAATTCTTGATAGACAGATATATTATAAAAATAAGTAATATTAAAAATGTTTTAATTTATTTTTCAAATATACACAACCTTTTCGGTGATCATAATCAAAATTTTGTTCCTTTTCAACAAATCATGATATGCTTGAGTCAAGTAACTCAATTTATTTACCACCACCTATTTAAAATAATTTGATAGATGAAACAAGTCGCAGTAAATATTTACCGTTGTAATGTGTATTGTGTGTTTGTAAACCAATATTGACCTATTTAAAATAATTTGATAGAAGTAGATCCAAGTAAAAATTACTATTGTAATGTGTGCTTTGCATTTGTATAAGTAACATATGTGGCACAAGTGTTTGAGAGTTTTTACTGCTTTATAAATGTGTTAACACGTACAAATATAATTTTTTTTCAAATATAAGCACTGTGTTAACACATACATTGTATAAGTATACAATCACCTAGCTAATTGTATACAAAAGATAATAAACGACCAAAAATAACCAAAGAGAATATTCTTTATAATGTTCTTTCTTTTAAATTCTTTAACTATACATCATTTCCCTTGTGATTTGCACTATTTCCTATATTTGTTTTGTTTTGTTAATGTACCTCACGAGAAACGTACTTCGGAACACCTACTTGAAATTGTGATTCAGATTCAAAGTACAGATGACATTTATAGGAATTTCTAAAAAATGATTATAAAACTAAAACTTACATACTTCCCAGCGTGTGAATGACGGACAGAACGAATGAAATGTGTTAAATGTGATTTTATTTTGCAATATTTTTCCATTTAATTGCTGCTATCTAATCCCTTAATTGCTGAGGTCACAAATGTCATAGCCAGAAAATTTCCAAAATTGATTCTCTATACAATACGTTTGATAACAAGCACTAATTAGTAATCACTAATGGCCCGTTTGGCACCCAAATTTTTTGGGGATAAACCAGGTTTATCCCCTAAAGTTTATCCCCTAAATGCCCAAGCATGGTCGAAGTCTACAATATCAAAAGTATAAACCATAGTTTACAATTGTTATTCTTTTTTGCGAGCAAAGTGCTGCTTATTGGTCTGTCTCTGCACCATATTTTCTTTGCTGATAACGTAGAAACATTTTGTCGAAGCTTATATCCACACAAGAATAGCATACAGGGTACATATTTTATTCTTTTCATAGAAAATGCTCTATAAAGCACAAGGAAGTGTTAGAAGATACTTTGGGTGTTTTCAAGTTCTACCCTTTGCTGTGTGACTATAGCTAAGGAGATGACTTCCTAGAAAGAAAAAAACATGAGGAGATATTTATTTATAAGAACAAGGGGAATTCGAGGAAAAAATAGAGGAACAAAGCTTGCCGTTGTGGGAATTCACGATTTGAGAGGCATAAGAGTGCAGTAGATGAAGGATGAATGCATTGAAAAATATGTTAAATTTTAATATTATTGACAGCGTATATGTTTTAAGAAAACAATGGTCCATTCGTACATCCAAAAGTAGGATACACAAGTATAATTGCCACTCTTCCCCATTGCAAAATATAGTAAATAAATACATAACTATCACCAGCACAAGACAGATATAAATCAACTTTATAAACTAAAATGAATTACATCATGCATTACCATATTAGGTAGAAGAAATACCAAAATAAGCCTATGCTATTCCTTTGTTAACAAGGAAAGTGATGAACCGCACATAACGAAAGGTTTGTTAGAGCATAGAAAAGTGAGTTTTGCATAAATTAACAACAATTTGTCTTCAATTTCGGTAAATAAGTATAAAATAAAAATAAAATAAATCGATTACTTTCTCAAACACAAGCCATGAGATAATATTTAGTTTCAATAAATTAAGTTACTTCCACAATATTTGTTGAAGCTTGGTGTACGAAGGGTAAAACGAATAAGGATGTTGAACCGTAAAATGGTTTCTCAAATTAAATCAAAATTCTATAATCTATGCTTACATCCTTTTTAGAGCACTCTTTTCTGTAGTACAACATACAATGGACAATGCTAATACTAACACGAATAGTCACTAAAAAGAAAAAGATGTGTTTGAGGATATTCATACAGGATATCGTAGAATTTAAATTTAAAAAATAAATACAACTATACTTTTTCTTCCTGGGTAAGATGCATGATGATTTTTCTTGTTGGGACAAGATGCATGTGTTATAACTTCTCAAAAGCACCATAATCCAAAAGTGCTTTGTTTTGTCTTTGTTTTTGATTTGAGTGACAGAAATGTGTATTTTACCTCTTCATGAACAAAGTTGAACAAAATAAGATACATGTTAGACTAATTATGGTATTTCAACGATAACCTTGTAATTACGAATAATCAGGTTATATTAGTATGCTACCTTATGTATGTAAATCAAGACCACTTGAAAAATTAAATCTACAAGGTTGCATGGTAAATGTAAGGTGTGTAAAGAGGAAGAACATAATGGTAAAGATGAATTTTACAAGGTGTGTACGGGGGTTTAGATGCGAGGAATCATCTGACAAAAAGAAGCCACATACACCATGAACCTGGACAAAGAGGTAGTTCACAGGCTAAAGACGAAAATAGGCTACTCGTGCTTCTATGTATAAGTTAGATTTATTCCATTAATTATTATAACCAACCAAAGTAGCGACTTTTACCTCAACAGAGCAAAGTCACTACCAATGGTAGTGACTACACCTCAACGTGTCAAAGGGCAACAGGTATCTAAACATGTTATTGGGATCTCAACGCGAAAACCAAAGATAAAAGTTATTCCTACTGTACATGTCGGGGACTCAAAAAAATAAGGCCAAATCAACTCCCGCCCCTACTTTTATACTCTTATTTATTTTTTAGTCCCATTAACCTATTTACTTATTTTTTAACCCTAAAATAATTTACTTGTTAACTCCCGCCCCTATTCAAGGTTAACACGGTTAAGCCTGCCTATTTATTGATTTAAACATAAACCAAGCCATAGATGATGCAGACAATCCACTTGTATATTGATTGATAACCAAATATATTAATAGCCAAATAAATAGTTAACATGAGTTTGAAAAAAAAAGCCAACACCAAAATATAACAATTTGAGTTTTAGAAAAAAACCATAAAAAGAAACCAACATGGTGAATATGGAAAGGGCTGAGACGCTGAGCGATGAGATAATAAAAGTAGAGGGTACTTTAGGAATCAGGCAAAAATGGTGACGGACATGATAAAGAAAAAAGAAACAAGCCAACGTTGGGACTAATAAATAAAGAGGACTAACGTTGGGATCCATCTAGATGGTTGCCTGGACGTTAGTCCTATTTAGGGGATCCATCTTTGCTGGTTGCCGGACGCGGCTCCACCAAGGGATCAAGAAACCCCCTCATCCACCCTCGAGCGGAGGCTGAGATGCGCTTTTGCTTAGGGTTATCGCCGCACCGCTCGTCCCGCTGCCCATTCGTGCCCGTCGTATCTCAACGGCAACGGCAGGTGCTAGATGCCATTGGTAGTATGTATGCCTTGGAAATGGTAGAACAGAAGCAAAAGGGGAGAACGATCTTCTTCTTTGCCCGTTGCTCTGTTTCAATGGGGACAACGAGATGAGTTTGCCTCCTCATGGGAGGACGATGAGAGGGTAAAAAATATATTTTCAATAGAAAATGGAAAAGTGCGATAATATTTTGAAAAAATAAACTTAGTGATAAAGTGTTTTGAGAATGGATATGGTAGGAAAGTGGCTGACTCAAAATGGGCCTAGTGTGTATTTTCTCTACTTTTCATTAATTGCGCGTGTTTTACGTATCCGGTTTCGTGCAATCGATCGAGGCGTAGATCAACCGTACGTGTGTCCGAAAGATCACTTGGAGTTGGAATCGGATGGAAATTTTTCTAACCTAGCTAGTCCGCTTTCTAAATACATACAAATATAGAGAGATCGTCTGTTATAATATAGTATATATTACAAAAAACTCACATATAATTTTGTGCCTTTTTTTTTCAGTTCCAACGTACCGATCGATCGATCTCGCTTCTCCCAGTTGATAAATCACAACCGATCAATAAGAATATCAGCCCGACACGTACCCTTTGAAAAAAAAAAAGATTGACCCTGAAATAATTAGTTAGTAATTAATTATTATTTACTTGGATGGAAACCATACGCTACGCGTGACCGCTCGCCTTCTTGGCACCCAAAGGGGGGGGGGGGGGAGTTGCCGGGGTATGCGCTATGAAGGAGGGCGAGGCATCGGGAACTAGTGCATGCGATGGGGCTGAGGGCGGAGGGTGGTGGGCAGAACATGAGCCGCGCGTATTGGCTACGACGGAGTGCGGAGACTGGAGAGCGGAAGCATCGGGAGGTAGCGTAACCATCGGGATGCATATCAACGGCCGTTACGCAGAAATGTATGTAGACATTATATTGTCCAGGTGCTTGTCGACGGAATGGCTACTCCCACTTCTAATAGACAGTAAGATTATTATTATTATGTGTTGGGGGTTGATAGTATACGTAAGAGGTTAGTATTATTTTGTACATAGTATTAATTATATGTAGCGACTTAATATTACATGTAAATGATAATATTATATGTAGTTATTATATGTAAGAGATTATTATTTTTTTATGGGCATTGTTAATTAGTATCATATGCAGTGAGTTAATATATAAAAAAAGTTAGTATTATATGTAACGAGTTAATAGTATAAGTACAAATTATGTTGCATTATATATAAGGAGTTAATATTATACGTACAAAATTAACATTTTATATAAGGGGGTTACTAAATATTATATATGTGTGTATAAGCTTATTATTATATATAAAATAATTAATAATATATGTACCTTAATATATGTAAAGAATTATATCATACATTGAGAGTTATAATTATATAATTAACATGTGTTAGTAACTAATTATATAGAATTAGCAAGTGAGTTTGAGTGAGTTATTAATATCTAATACAGGTTAATAATATATAACATGGGTTAGTAAAAGAATACACGAGATTCACAAGCGAAGAGACGGATTATTTAAGCTAGTAACAAAAAAAATAAATAAGGGACTGGTAATAGACTACTTCTGTTTGAGTATCATTTCATTTTGAAATCATTCTATCTTACTTAGTATTAATTTTAGTCAAAATGTCACGATGGTTTTTTATTAATACAAGTTTTAGGTGATTTTACATTTCTTTGTTTTAAAAACATAATACTTAATGTTTTTTAAAGTTTTTAAAATTTAAATATAGATAATTATGAGAGCTGATATGTAAAAATCCTCACAATATATAACATATGTTAATTTATAAAAATTTTAAATGCTTATATATAATAAAACTTTGCACTCATAAATTTAAAAATCTTTTAAAAAATTTGATACCAAATATTTCAAAAACAACCAAAGTAGCATCATGTATTCGAAGCATATTTAAGTCTACCTTAGAAAGTTAATTTCTTGTAAAATATTTTCGTCAATTTATATTTTTCATGCTAGACCCTTAGACCGACAGTAGTACATTTTCAAGGTCCTGGAGATCATAAATTCAAGTTTTGAGTCCTCCCTGGGCCCCCCTCCCTCCCATAAAATGTCTAGGTCGTATGGTGTCTCTCCTGTCGCAGTGTTCCACCTAAATTTGTTTTTCGGTATTTTGGTTCTTTGCTGTGCACTACGAACATGGAGTTCGGTTTATCTACGTCTGTCTTTCTTTCGGTGTACACTGTTTCGTGTCTTGGTCGTGTGGTTGGCTTCTTTGTTCTCTTCTGTTTGATCCTTTGCCACGATCTTTTCTTCGAGACTGTTAGTCTGGGCAACATCTACACCTCTTTGGTGTGATTATCCAGTCTCGAGTCAAATGGTTAACTCCCTTAGTGGAGCTCTTATCCATACTGTTCGATCTTTCTTTAAGATCGATTTGTGGCTTTGTCTCACTTTGTGGGATAACTTAGTATCGATCCGTATGTTATCTGTCTTCGTCCTCCTAGTTGGTCTTTCTATTTACATGAGTCTCTGTAACTTGTTGTACTGTTCCTGTTTGGTTTGAATATACAGTAATCTGCTTCTGTTCAAAAAAAAGAGTCCTCCCTGAATCCGCAAGACGTGTCCGTAATCTGATTAGTCGTGCGCGTGCGCGTGTGTGCGCACGTGCCACGTTGGCAGTCCCCACGTCAGACGCTAGGCCGGGAAATGCGTGTGAAAAGTATTAAAAAATAAAAAACGGTATTATTGTTACTTATATTTTTGAGTGTATTTTTATAATATTTAAGAATTCTAATAAGTTTTAAAATATTTTATTATCAAAAGAATATTTCCCTTAAAAACTCTTAAAACGTTGTTAATTCAATATTTTAAAAATTTTACGATATAAATACCTCTCTCTATATTATCTCTCTCTTCTCTCACACGTGATCTCTTTATCTCCCTAGAAAATAAGAGCGTTTTTGTCGTAAGAAATGTTTTTCGGTGTTTTTAATTGCAGGTATTTGATTTTAAAACACACATTTCAAAAAAACTTTATGGGGTGTTTGGTTACGTGATAATTTTTTGTACACTTTCATGATAAAAAATGTATTAAAATAAAAAGTAAACCAACTCATGACATAAAATTATCATGTTTGGAGAGATGTGATTACAAAAAAGAGTAACCACCGCACATGACCAAACAAAGTGGGGGACCACAAGAAAAAAGAAAGAGGTGAGACCCTCTTTTTTTGTTTAAGAAGAAAATCACTTTCAAAACATAAAATTGTCATGGTTGTCAAACACCTCTTTTAACAAGTTTTCTTACAATTTTTAAAAATTAAAATAAAAACCTCAATTATCATGCAACCAAACACCCCATTAACGTTTTCAATTATTCTGGGAGTGTTTTAGAATTATGGACAATTGTAAGGATTGATACGTAAAATCTTTGGTCGTCAAAAAAAGTGACGTCATCCAGTGTTCACATTCACTATAACATTTTAAAATATATATGACACGATGAGTTCGTCGGACGCGTGCATGTTAAAAGAAATAATGTCAGGGTATTACCGCAAAAATCCCGATGAACATCATGATAAAATGCACAGTTGGCCACTGTACCAGTCTTGACAAAAAAAAGAAAAAAGAAAAAGAGAGAGACAAGGTCTGATTACGTCAGGTCGGACTGAAATGTCAAGGTCGTTCTCATGGTCAAACGGGAAAAAGGAGGATAAAATCCACGGATTCCAGATTCCAAACAGACTTGGCAGGGAAGCGCGGAAAATCACCTCCTCCGTGGCTACCTCTGGTTTTCCACGGTCATCCCCTTTCTACCATCAGATCTCCCCGGTCAACCACCTTTCTCTTCTATTAATTTTCTACGCCGCCGTCAGGGGAACCGGCCGGGGTAGAGGGGGGGCCGGGGGTGAGAGACTCTCTCTCTCTCTCTCTTTCTTTCTCTGACCCACACCGCGTCTCTCCTCTGCGCCCTTTGACGCCTTCCCTTCTTCCCTTCTTCCTTCTGCCTTCCCTCCCCCTTCCTCCCATGAACACCCCGTCGGTCCGTTCGCTCCAGTATATACGTGCCTCCGGGGTAGCTACGCGCTCCCATCGACGCGAATCCGCTCCCCAGATTGATGCGGAGTGCAGCGGGGAGAGCAGGGAGGGAAGAGGATCCCGGGGGCGAAGGCAGAAATGGGCGCGTGCCTCTCAAGCGCCACCAAGGTGAGCGGCAACAGCAGCAGTAGCAGGAGCAATGCTACCTCTTCCTGCAGAGATCCTGCACCGCGGCGGCGGGAGCAGAAGAAGCGCCGTGAGGAGGAGGACACGAGGAAGCGGAAGGAGCAGGATGAGAACGAGCGGCAGAGGGATAGGGAGAGAATGAGAAGGATGACCGGCTTGGTCCCCTGCGGGAAAAGAACGAATTTCGGTTATGCACGGGATTTCGAGAACATATACGCCATCGGGAAGCTTTTGGGCCACGGGCAATTTGGGTACACGTTCGTCGCGACAGATAAGGCGACCGGAGACCGTGTCGCCGTTAAGAGGATTGACAAGAACAAGGTGAATTGGTCGGTTTTTGTTCATTATGGTTCGATGTGCCTTCATGTCCGTAACGAAAATTTCTTGGTTTTGAATCTTTTGATCCTCATAGCTAGAAGGAAAGTTAATGTCAGGGGTGTATAGCAACTTGTCTTTTTTTTCCGGTTTGATCAGACAATGATGCTTGTGGTTCCGCTTCCGAGTTTTGTTATCCCCGTTAAGAAGGACCTCACTGTGTTTTCTTCGCCTTCATTAAGTTTGCCCCAACTAGTTGATTCTCTGTATTTGGTCTTATTAAATTTCTTTTTCTTTGTCACTGGTTCTCCTTATAGAAGACTAGAGATTTAACCGTTATAGTTTGTTGGACAACAACCTGATGAACCTTAACGTGTACGGAAAATGGATTTCTGAAGATCTACGGCTTCTATGTTCGTCCTAACCAGGATCTGAAGCAACGATCCTCAATCTCTTGTCATCCAAACTCAGAATCTTATCTTATGCATAGCAATTTTGTTACTATCATATTACTAATTGTCATCGTAATCCACTCTGGTATTGGGTTTCCACTGACTCATGGTGAGACCTGTTTCTTCAAACTTATAAATGAATTTTACATGTTACCATGGTGTTCTAGAATGGAATTAACATTATGATCTTCAAGTGCCTATTCTGATTTTGATTGGCTATTTAGGTCCGGAATGACCTTGAATTGGCCGGGGATTGGTCAGATTTAGGGATGCAGTCTCCAATATGGCTCGGGAAATTCAAAATTCAAGAGGCTTCATGGTTTTTCGAATACAGCTCACCGTGCTTGAATATACTTATTATTGGGTTGTCTTTTTATGTTTTTTTAAGTCCATCTCAACTAAGGGTAAAATTATTGAAAAAAAGGAAGTTAGTACAAGATAAGAATAAAGCAACCAAGACCATCTATCTAGAAGATAGAGCAGCAAAGAGACTAGATAATACAGCTAAAGAAATGAAGCCAAAGGATGAAAGGATACACCAATTCATTGTAACCAAGGAATGCCAACTTGGATCTCGTTCTTACCTCAGGATGGTTGGCAAGGCAACATCTTGCGATATTCTCAACATCTGGTTGGGACTTGGGAAGGATGCCTGGAGGGACAAAGATGGCCATCAGCGGGTAGTGGCACAGAGCGAAGTCAATCTGCGCAGACGTGCTGCGTAGCAGGGAAGAAGGCTCACTCGGTCTGGATTTTCACACCCAGCGGCAGCCCGGAGATGTGGATACACAGCTTAAGTGAGACCCAACAGTGCTGGGTAATGCCATCCAGTGCTGCTCTGGCAGTTCCCCTCAGATGCCTCTCTGGAAGGTCCCCTAGGGTGCCTCAGATATCGGTTGCCCACTGAGATTGAGAATCTCGAGATCTCACTGAGATTGCAAACGGTGACAGGAAGAACAATTTGGAAGAATCCAGTCTGGACATCTTTCTTTGTAGGCCCATATTTATCCTGTTGCTGTTGATGTAAACTGGAACATCTTTTCTGTTTACATAATTAAACTCCTTTTACAGATGCAAGTTGGAGTAAGTATATCGCTGAATTTAGCATCATCTAATGGGCCATATAATTAGGTTATTCTTCTTCTCTTGTCTTGGTGAAACAGTTTATAATTTCAGTTGGCAAATTGAATGACATTAACACATCAAGCAGAAGATGAAACAATGATTCTTTTTTTTATCTGTCATTCATATCTTGAAGATCACAGGTGCACGAGCACGCTCACCTGTGCATGCACATATACTTGTGGGGGCATCTATAACATCAAAGTTTACTGAGGTGATTGCTGATTCAACTATATGGAGCAAGGCAGTGCCAATTTGCATGGACTCCTCTGGAATGCCATGGTGAATGCCTGCCACCTCTGTCATTGAGGTGAGTGCTTTGAGTGCTTTGCCCACTTCTATGTCTAGGTTCCCACGATGAAGATGATATTTGATGCTCGATTCTTACTGACCGACCTGAAACCATTCCTCGGCATCTGCACTGGCCTAAAACCTAACTTAAGTGGTGAAGTGGCTTGTGTGAGCCATCCAGTTTGTCACTTAAGTTCCGAATCCTCTTTTTACTTTTACCAAAAGGTGTGTATAACTCAAAACTATTCAGTAAATCATAAAACCCATGGTCTTGCCTTCTCTCCCCCATAAGAAGTCATTTTCTCTTTGGCCAACTTCTTCTACGCTCTGGTCATCCTCTCCACTCGCTCTATATTTTATACTGGCCTCCCCCTTCTTTCATGTATTGCATAATTGGTTAAATTAGATTGGAATTGGCTGATTCCTGAATCATATTGGTTGATGTCTATCCAATTTTGGCTTGGAGCACTAATTCAGACATGACCCCTGGTGGAATTGGTTGGGAATCGGTAAAATTGATCTGAATCGGTCATGAATTAGCTGATTCTTTTGAATTGGTGTGAAATTGGGCGATTCCACTGATTTGGTCAAGAGACCTTAAGTCCCATGATGTTAATGATATCGGGTCCTATTTGGACCCAATATTGCTACGATATCACCGATATAAGGGTGATATTGGCCGTATTTCACCCTTACCATTCTCTTTTCTTCCGAATTGTCTAGGGCATGGTGATTCCAGCGATTTTTTTGTTCTGGTGGTATTTGGATCGATCAAGCAGTGATTCCTCCCCATCCCAGCATTCTTTAGTTGATTCTAGTAGCGATTCCTTTACCATCCGGCGATTCCTCCAAGATCCGGTGATTCCGGCGGTGATTTCTCCAACATCTGGCGATTCCTTCATGCTCATGCATTTTTCAAGTGATTTCCCTCCCTCTCCACCTCTAGTCAACCGATTCAGGTCCTCCTCCAATACACCTGACTGTTTCAGTTGTATACGGACCTGGAACAACCCCCTCCCCCACCTCCTTGCAGCATGACAATCCCCTTACAAGATACAAAGTATTTTAAACTTTTGAGAACCCATTGAACTTCTTATTTTATTGATGGGCTAAGGATCGGTCCTTGTTTGTGATAATTGAAGAGATGAATTCATACAAGATACAATGTATGAATCTCCCAAAACATCCTTTAGAGATCCTTTTCCGTTGCCAGTGGAACTGTGGAACAGCTTTCTACCTTGTTTGGGAGCCAATATAGCAGTGCAGCTTCCAAAAAATTCTGGTACCAAAGCTCCTGTAAACAGCAATTGTGGCCAATGGTTTCTTCATTTTATTGTCATTTTTACAACTAAAACTATGTACTTCTGGTTCTGGAGTTACATGTGGAACAACTATTGAGAAAACTCTCCACATTGTTTTCTACCATCAAAAAGCTGTTAGAATTTCACACTTGCTTCAAAAAAATAGTTCCCTTCGTGAATGTTGCTAGGCATTTCATTATCCCTTCAACTTTTTTCTATCATGTATCATGATCTGAATGCCATCTAAGATACTGTTAACAATGCCTGAGTTTCAAAAAAATAACCTCGTTAAGCTAAACTGAAGAATAGCATCTAAATGTAAGGAAGCACATGCCAAGTGTTGAGTGGCATGCCACTTATCCATCTAAACACCCTTGAAATGGCAATTTAGAGGGGAAACTGTTTGCGGCATTAGCTTTAGAAACTCGAGTCTACATAGATATAATCCTGTATATGGTCTCATGCTGAAAATGATACATTTGAAAGGTGTAATATATTATAGGTAGTGAAATTAGAAACAAGCTGAACAGAAATTGTGCTAGAATATTATTCATTTTGCAGAACATTTGGTGGCTATTTTATGTATTTGATTTCTGTTAAAGCCATGACTTTTTACCTATTGATAAACATGCTAGAGAAGTGTTCATCTTTTTCTATTTCCTTGCAGATGGTTATTCCTATTGCTGTTGAGGATGTTAAAAGGGAAGTAAAGATATTGCAAGCTCTTGCGGGCCATGAAAATGTTGTTCAATTCCATAATGCTTTTGAAGATGATTCCTACGTGTATATAGTCATGGAGTAAGTCTTTTTATGATCTATGACCATTTAATTGGATTTTATATCCCATCCATGGAACATTTAGTTAGATTTTGACCTTTTTGTTTGATGATGTTTCTGTAACAAGCTATATTATCTGAGGCACTAGCCTCAGACGCCTACGTGTTGAGGTGAGGCGAGGCAAAAATGCTTGCCTTGGCAGATCTCACCTTGTTTGGATCTGGACCTAGTGAAGGCCGGATCTGGTAACTTGAATCCTCTTTCCCCACCCCGAAACCCCCAAAGCCCAGTCTTCCACCCATAGATTCCGATACGTTGATACATTGTAGGCCCTAGAAGTGAGTTTTTTATTTTTCATGTTATTTTTCAAAAGTTTCAATGTTATATATATGTTTTTTGAGAAGTTCTTCAATAAATTTTTTTTGCCTTAGGCGCCTAAGGCGAGGTGAGGCCCCCTTGCCTTAGGCGCCTCTCACCTCTGACTACATAGGTAACAAGCCCATAGTTTGAGAAGCTTTGTTTTCTTGAATCTTTATTTTCTTGAAACCTATACCTTTATTATTTTGTTTATGGCCACTTGGTTAAATGAGTTAAACTCATAATTTTTTTTTGCTTTTAGTCAAGAGAAAATTTTAGGAACCTTTACAATGATCTTTTATCAAGGACCACTAAGATAACTTTCAAAGAATTTTAACTTTGTCCAATAGATGCTCCTGGATGGTCATCCATGGAGGAATGTTATTTTCTTTGTGCATAATCATGAATATATTTGTTGATAATGATCTTTATTTAAAAAAGACAAGCCCTTTGATTTTATAATAAAATTGAAAAACTACATGACCATTTTGCAGGCATACACCAACAGTCTGCGTACTTTTGCAAGCCCTTTTCTGCTACTTTTTTTGTTGCCAAAATTTATGATATTCAGTTTTTTTTATTTTCTAATATCATAAGCATTTGTATTCATAAGAGGAAATTGTGAAATTGTAGGAAAGTAGGCAATTAACACTGCAATGTCGAACCTGTTATGGCATTATTATTTTTTTTATATTTTATATAGTTTTAGTAGTAATCTTTTTAACTAGTCTTTTGGCTAGGATTTCATTAGTTCCCATTGTAAAATCTGGTTTAGCCGTGATATGGGCAATGGAGTGCTCAAGGAAGTAAATATGGATGAATGGTTTGGATTGCAAGCTAGTTCACTTATGGGCAAGATATTTTGGGCCGGGATCCCAATCCTGATCTACATCCAGGTGGTTTGGCCAATCCAATGGAAGGAAACTGATCCGGCTTGGATAAATCCTTTTAAAAATTGAAAAAAAAAGTTAGTTCAGCTTGATCTCTAGTGGAGCAACGTCTTTGATTCGCTGGGGTTGCAACCTCCCGGCGGTGATTGATATCTAGTCTATATGATGTACTACCTATGAAATTTGATGTTAAATAAATCTTATGAGTAGAAAGTTTTATGGAATTTAGGTAGAGATCACTAGAAAATTTCTTAGGGAGAAGATAACAACAAAACTAGTTTGAAGATACATAAGTTAAAATTCATAGTGCAGAAACTGAATGCATTGGTTGACCGCTCCAATCACACAGGTTGACTGACATTTCCATCATGATAGTTTAGACAGGAGCATTGGTTGACTAACCAGATCACATCGATCTGCTGATATATACAGAACATTTTTCATGCCATAAACAGTAAGCTCACTAGTTGATGGCTGGGCTGCCCTGATTTTTTTTAATGCAAGAAACTTTCGCTGATCAGTTCTCATTGGTCGACTGACGACATCGTATTAGTCAATTGATACCAGCACAGAAGCTGCAGAATTTTGGTATTTTTTTCAAGATTCTCCAAGATATTATCTTGGAAAAAGGAAGATATGGTCTGAAAGGTAAGATCTTTTAAAATTGAACATTAGAGGGAATTAAGGCTATAAAAGCTCTCTTGGGGTGAAGAAATCCTAAGAGTTCTGGAAGATTTTTGGTGTTACACAAGAGAGGGAATTTGTGATGGTGTTCAAGACAAGGATCGCGGAATCAGAATTGGGACTTGGATCGGTGGGTGCCAATTCTGATCTGATTTGGATCAGATTGGCGGAATCAGCCGATATTCCAGGAAGACCAATCCAGAATCGGTTTGATTGGTCCTTAAAAAAAGTCCTAAATATGATTAGATTCCGGTCTGATCTAGCTATTTTGGGGCCGATTTCGGCCCCAAAATAAGGCTGAAATGGCTACCGCAGCGGCATCTTGCTGCTGAGGCATCTTTCCCACCCAAGGATTCCGGAATCGGAATCGGTTGGAATCGGAATCGGAATCGGCCAGAATCGGCCGATTCCTGGGAAGGGAATCGATTCCGGATCGGTCCGGAATCGGTTTTTTTTTTTGAATTTTTTTTTCGTCAAAAAAATCCAAAAAATTCAGAAAAATTCTAAAAAAATAGGAAATGAGTTAGAAATTTTTTTAAAAATAACCAATGCATTCATCCACAGGACCACATCGAATAAATACTAAAGAACTCCAATTGAAGACTTGAAGTTAAGTACATATTCCAATTCCATTGATTCAAAAATAAATGAGTTGATACATCATAAAAAAAATAAATTACATCATATCAATCTACTACCAATATCCAGGATATAGATATGGGTCTTCCTCCTCTCCCTGCTCGCGATGCTCCTCCTCGTGCTCGGTCTTGTATACCGTCCGGGACCATATCCATATGAAAATAACGCGATGCCGTGCCATCAAGGTCCATGGATCGGACGCGACGACCGGGACGAAGCGAGAGGATGGTGGAGGTGGTGGTGTAATCCACCGCCGGTCACCTCGGCCGACGAATGCGGATGCACGTGGCTCCGTAATATAAGACCGCGGTGTTCGCTCATCGGCGTGTAATACGGCTTTGAAGCCGTGAATCGGGGAGACTCGCTGGCGATGGTGCGTCGGCTGGTATGCACTCCTCGTCGTCATCACGAGGAGTGAGAAGGAGCACAACGTCGTCATCCGGGGACAGACGCCGACCTCTGCTTCCTTTTTCTTCACCTCTTCGGCCATCTCTCGAAGTACCGGAAGGACCGGAACTCAAAGTTTTTCAACTTTGCGCAAATCCTCCCATTTTCCGTGCGGTCGTCTTTGTTTTCGTTTTCCCCCGGACCGCGAATGGCCGGGTAGCGTCTCGCTTGGGGACCGAGGCGAGCTGGGCTAAAGTCACAGGTGGTGGACCATAGCCGGGGCGAAGAAGGCCTGCCGAGCACTCGAGAAGTAGATGGAGGTGGAGCGGAGCATCCTCCTCGGCTTCAACACCATCCAACTCTCCTCGGCCTACGCGCACGGTCATCGGGATCAAACTCACCGTACGATCCCCTGGCTTCCCTCTCTATCCAGGGAGGCAAGTGCATGCTTCTCTGGAATATCTGATCCACGTATCCACCTCTCGGGTGGTGGCAGCGGCGGAGGAATGCCTCTGCTCGTACGGGCCACTGCGAATCGTGCGAAATCGTGCCTCGCCGATCTTCCGTCGATCTCGATGTTCTTTATGCGCGGCCTCGTATTGTAACGATGAAGACCGGCTTCTCCAGGGTTTCGAGGTCAACTCGTTTCCTCCTTTTCGTATGTATCGGGTTGAATGTACTCCGTTCCTCACAGCGATGGGAGGGGCGGTGCTCTGGCGAGTATCGATACCGATGGCCGAAGTGGATTCCATCCACTCACAGTGTTAACCGAACCCACCACTCACTCGCAATAAAAAACAAGAAGAGAAAAGGTAAACAATTAGCCCATCGTCTACCATAACTTATATGAAAAGAAAATAAATCGACATCAAGCTATTACTATACCGAGGTGACACTTTGTCAATCGAATATTTAAGGTCGGCATCCGAGTATACGCCGACCCTCGGCTTGTACTTACATCGTACGAAAAATTTATAAAAAAAATATTAGTTACTGGTAAGAGCTACTCCAAGGTATTTAATGAACTCTAACTACTTCTATCTCGGCCTACATCTGTCCCGCCGAGATCGGGCACGTACGACGAATAGCAAAGCTGTACCCGCATCACCCTCGTTGTCGTTCACCGCTGTCCTCCGCGTATTGACGCGGGGGTTCAAAAAATATCTGCGAAGATTTTATTAGTTAACACTATGCACGTATAAGACAATTATACGAGAAAATAATTTTTAAACAAAGTTACTTGCGGCATGGACATCGTGGTGCAAGGTCTTGTCCCATCGGTCATCTATGATCTTCCCATTCACTTTCGTAACTTCTCGGGATTTTTTTCTTTGATTTTCGGCTTTGCCGGTCCGTGGCATCATACAACGTTCCCATCTCGGTCCCCTGTCATCTGAGTCTACCAACCTCGGGGCACAACTACCAAGGTGGCTTAATGATTGCCAAGTAGTAGGCAATCCTCTCCCAAAACCTCTTGTCGGTGATATGCTTCTCGGACTCGACAAGAATCTCCAATGTTCTTTCTTGTCGTACGGGTTGTCCGCATATAGTTGTAATACTCCCTGACCGCGCGAACCTAACCAATGCATGTCGTGCCTCTGTAAACTCTCCGTAATGAAGTTCGTGAAATCGTGTAGACCGGGCCTAACAAGATCGTGCCCTCCCGCGTGAGATCTCACGATATGTAGGAGGCGGGGATGCGAATAAATAAAAGATGTGATGGTACACGCACCGACGAGTGTAGATACACCCTCCTCCTCGCTATATCCTCTAATATGAGATCTATGGAATGCGCGCACGGGGCACCCGTAAGATGTGCTTCCTCTTCTCCATCAACTTCCTCCCAGCTGCCTTATATGATGGTTCGTTGTTAGTGACAACCTGAACCACATTGTCCTCCCCGATCTCCTCCACCACCCCATCCATCAGAGAAAAGATGAAGTCGGCATTTTTAATCTTCCCAGAAGCATCTACCGACTTCAAGAATGTAGTCCCCTCGAACGGTACACCCGAAGTTTATCATACTCCTGCGGGTGATACTCGTCCACCCGTCGCACATAATTGTGCAACCCCTCTCCTTCCACACCAACTTAAACCCATCCATCCACTCCCTCAACTCCTGGACCTCCTCATCGGGCCGGCGCCGTATACGTGTCTGCTGCCGGGGCTCGCAAACCCGGTCCGGCTCACCCACGGCATCCACCATCGTCCGGAAGTAGGGGTGATGGTGCGTACGTGCCGGAATGCCTACATCAAGTTAAAAAAAATTGGGATCGGGGTAAAATTAAGTTTTAGTAAATAAAACACACATAATGTCAATTTTAATTTTAAAGAGTGATACTGCGTGTAAAAACCATTTCGACAATGTGGCGAACGGCTCTCTTTGCGGCTCGTTGCCTTCACCTCTTTCATTGTCTCCGCTTTATCCCCATCTCGCCCGCACTACGTTTCCCAAATAAATACCGTCACTCGGTGTAAATCGAGTGCGGGTAGAAGTGGAACGGCGGTATGGCTCTGTCTCCCGGGGGTCGGGCTCTCGGTCCGAGTAGGGGCGAGCCGATGCCGATCGGCCCAAAGCTGGACGTCAACTACGGACCCGGACCCTCCTGCTCCTCCTCCTCGTCCTCCTCGCCACGCACGCTCGCTCCGTGCCAAGCACGTCCCGAGCTCGGAGTCCCGGTGGACTCGTCCTCGCTCTCCGGCTCCGGCTCACCGCCGCCTTCCCCTTGCCTTTCCCTTTCGAGGTAGACGAAATCGCGGTCCCTCCTCCTTCCCGGAGTAGCTCGTCCGTGCGCAACTCCTCCCTCTGCTCGATCCTAATCGCCCGTTGAGAGGATCTACCTGTCATGAAGCCTCTCATCTCCTCACTCTTCTCCCTGGGCACCTTGTCACATTTCTTGACATTCCCACCTGTTCCGGCAATATGTTGTTTCAGCCGGAACACCCCCCGTTCATCCTTCCCACACCACCGCTTGACCGTACCCTCTTCCCCGACCGGGTCTACCATACCGCCCGTGTTCTCAACCCACGTCGGAAGCACGCGCCGGGTGTGCGTCACCTTGATCGGCCATTGCTTAAATCTGCAAAAAATGTAAACAATGCACTTAAAAATGATTAGAAAACATAAAAATTGATTTAGACGTTGTTCGGGAAGCGTATTAACAACCAAGTAACACACCATTCGGTATGTTTAAAGGGTTACGTATTTGCCGGAAATGGTCGTAAATTAACGTACGGGGTATCGAAATTTTTCCTTAAAAGAACATCCAATCGATGTTCAAACAACTCGAGCGAAGTTATTCGATCAAAAATCACCGAGTTTAACTCTACTCGGAGTCGTCGGAAACGTGTAAAAATAGGCGTACGGGATATCCGGAATTTTTCCCGTGCAAAATGGACATAAACGGATAGTTCAAAACTTAAACGGACTTGTTCGGATGGAAATCGTAAAGTTTAACGACACTCAAACTCGTCGGAAACGCGTAAGAATGGACATACGAAGTTTTCGGCGAAGAAATCTTACCAAAAACCTTACAAAGATCGAAGAAGAGGTTGATTCGATGCCGATCAGGCCGAATCGGCGGAATCCCTTGAAGGCCAAGCTACTTGGGAAGCCGAATCGCCGCCGGAATTGTCGGAATCGGTGGAATCGCCGCGGAATCGGCCCCGGATCGACGGAATCGGCCGGAATCGACCCGGATCGACGGAATCGAGGCCGGAATCTACGGAATCGTGCGGAATCCGCGCCGGAATCGCTGCGCCAGTCTCCTTCCGCCGCGGGATCGACCGAGAGTCGCTCTGCGGGTCGATTCCGGCCACTAAAGGGCCGGAATCGGTTCGATTCCCGGTCCCGGAGTCGAACCGGGAATCGAACCGGGCCGGGACCCGCCCGGCCTTCCGAAGAATCGGTCGGATCGACCGATTCCGGACGAATCGGACCGATTCCGCGGAATTCTTCCCGGAATCGGTCCTTCCGCCCGGAATCGGATCGGAATCCACCGATCCGATTCTGGAATCGGTCGGAATCGGACCGATTCCGCCGATTCTGCAATCCATGTTCCCACCTGAGCCTTACTGAGTCCATCGGATATGGCAAAACTGTAAGGTTTTAAATCTTACGGTTGCACTATTGAGTCCATTGGACCTGATATGGCAGATCTGATAACTCAAGTCACTGGCCTATCAGGTAGGGAAGGCCACAGAGGTGGCAGCCATGGGGCCATTTTGGTATGGAATTGGCCAATTCCACCGATTCCAATCTCAATCCAAGCTGATTTGACTGATTTTGGTCGATTTTGGAGGGAGATTAGCTTGGATCAGGTCTACAAATAATTGGATCTGATTCAGGAATCAGCCGATTCCAACCCGGATCGGTCAATTTTGCAAACCATTGTTCAAGCTCATCCGGTCAAAAGAAAAGCTTGAACAAAAAGGGACCTTTTCAGTCAAGTCAGCAGCTCTGATTTAAACTTTGGCAGCTTAGATACTGTGTGCCACAGGCCCACAATTTTGTTTGGATGCCTATAATCTTTATCAAAATCAGGTTGTTTCTGTGGAAAATTAGCAGATGTAGATTACCTACTAGATGACAGTTCAAGATTTTGCCAGTGGACTATTTGTCTTCTGTTTTCTGTGAAATTGTAAAGATAGTGACCATCTCTTCATACACGGTGGGATCATTCATTCTTTATGGAAAACACTATTTAACAGCTGGAATCATAACTGGTCAGAACAATGATTGCAGAATCGGCCGATCCGGATCGGGATCGGCCGATTCTCGAATTGGATCAGTAGTCTCTGATTTGATTCCGGACCAAACTAGCGATCCAGCCGGAGTCCCGGCTGGATCGGTCGGAATCGTGTGGATCGGTCGATCCCGGACCGATGTGGATCGATCCGGGTTCTCCGGAAAACTGGAAGACCCGGAATCGGATCGATTCTGGACCGTTTTAAGGACCAATCTCCCCCAATTTGGGGGAGATCGGACTGATCCTCCCCCCAGCAGGCCCTCTTCTTGCTTCCTCCCCTTCCCCCAAGTCCCCTTGGAGATCTAGGGCACTCTTCACCGGCGATCCAGCCTTGTGAGGGGCCGATCCACCCCTACAACAGGTTTGTAAGGGGGGGGACCTCCGATCCCCTCTCCCCCCCGGCCCAGCACTGCAGGGCTTGCACCTGCAGTGCAGGGAATTAAATCCCCCATTGAGGGGATTATTTCACCCTCAATGGGGGTTGAATTGCACCCCCGAAGGGGTGCTAATCACCCCTTCGGGGGTGTTGAACAGTCACCCCCGAAGGGATGACTGTTCGGACAGACCCCCCCTTGGGTAGGGGGGTTTAAATCATAAATCCCCCATTAGGGGGATTATTTCACCCCCAATGGGGGTTGAATTGCACCCCCGAAGGGGTGCTAATCACCCCTTCGGGGGGGTTGAACAGTCACCCATTGCACCCCCTGCCCAAGGCTGGAGGTGGATTTAATTGGCCTAATATTGTGTATGATTTTATGTGGTGTAGATAAGATGTTGGGCTAGGAGCATGGCACCTGCCCCGCGGAATTTCGTGACATTGGATGGCAACATGGCCATCTCCTTGATTCAGAGAAGAAGAGAGTTAGATACAAGTGGTGCCAGAAAGATATGAATGGAGGTGTGTATCAGCTAAAGCAACATATAGCCGGGATGGGTGGCAATGTAAAGAAGTGTGATAAAGTACTGGCTGAGCTTAGGGAGGAGATGAGGGGTTATTTAACTGGAAGGGCATCACAGAGGGATGTGAGAATTGGTCAGAGACAAGACCTACATGACGAGTTGCTAGGTTGGAGAGATGCCGATCTTATGGCCGGAAAGAGTAAGAAAGGGAAATGACCAGCACATGAAAGGGTCCAAGTTGATTCTTCATCTTCATTAGATGAGGAAGAGGCTCAGGTTAGGAGAGCTGCACACGAGAGTAGGGCTCAGGCCCATGAGGATGAGGAACGAAGACGAGGAGCAGGAGGTTCGGCTGCCAGACGTTCTGATGTGGGGGCGGGCACACGCCCTGTTCGAGAGCCTGAATTCCGGAGGACACATTCTGTTCGATCGACGGGAGACACCGCCATGTATAGGGAGAGTGGCAGAGGTCAGAGGGGTATAAAACAAGCGTTTAAAGGGATGAAGGCCTCGAATGGGGCATCAAAGAAAGCCCTAAAGCATATGGTTAAGTTCTTTTTATATGCAGGTAAATCTTTGATGAAGTTGTGGTTAGCATTTGCTTGTTGATATGAAGTTGTTGTTACACGTTTCTATTAACAACGAAGGGGTGCTTATTTTGTTTTTGAATTTGTAGGTGTCTCGGCACATGCAGCCACGAGTCCATATTTCCAGACTATGGTTGATGTGATTGGTGAGGCTGGGCCGGGGTTGAAAGCCCCCACATCAAAGTATATATATGAGACAGGCTTGAATGAGGAGGTCGATGAGTTGACCTCATGGATAGATGGATTCAAAACCATCTGGAAGGAGAGGGGGTGCACTATAATGTGCGATGGGTGGACTGGAATCACAAGAAGGTCACTTATAAACTTCCTTGTATATTGTTCTGAGGGTACCGTATTCCTGAAGTCGGTTGACGCATCAGGTCAGGTGAAAAATGCGTACTACCTATTTGGGTTGATGAACACTGTGGTGGATGAGATAGGGGAAGCCAACATTGTGCAGTTTGTCACAGACAATGAGACATCATATAAGGCTGCAGGAAAGAAGCTCATGGAGGCTCGATCTCACTTGTTTTGGGTGCCCTGTGCGGCACATTCTATTGACTTGATGTTGTAAGATATTGGTAGGGATCCTAATGTCAAGTCCTTGGTCAACCAAGGACAACTGATCACCTCATTTATCTATGGCCATCCACGACTTTTACATATCATGAGGCAACACACCAATGGTCATGATTTGATCAGACCGGGTCCCACCAGATTTGCCACCCATTTTATTGCTTTAGAGAGCCTTTACAGGTACAAGGCTAGTTTGAAAAGGTTCATCCTCTCCACTGCTTATTAGGAGTACATGGATACATACAAGATCTCCTTGGATCAGTATAAGATACTGCTAAAGATGGAGCAACTGATAGAAGACAATAGGTGGTGGGAGAAGGTGCAATACTACTTGTCTGTCATAGAGCCATTGGTACAGGTACTTAGGTTGGTGGATTCAAATGACAAAAATCAGATGGGGTACCTGTATGATGCTATGGATAAAGCTAAGTTGAAGATTAAAGAGAAGCATCCCAAAGGTTACAAAAAGTGGTGGAAGGTGATTGACAAAAGATGGGACAAAACCTTACATCACGACATTCATGTTGCAGGTATACTTTAGTAGTGTAATTTGATTGTATTACAACTTATATTCTGTGTATTACCCCCATTGTCTTTATATTAATTGAGTATTAATGCCATTACAGGGTACTTCTTAAACCCGAGGATACAGTATGGTGGCCAAGTATGCAATGATGGTGAGGTATTATCAGGCACACTATCTGTAATTAAGCGACTCTGTAAAACCCAAGAAGACAGAACCTGCGTTGAGGTTGAAGTATGTAATACGTTTAATATCTATTAAACTTAGAACTTTATCTCAAGAAGAGAAGATAACTGATTTATTTTGGATTTTCAGATGACTTCATACAGGCACAAGATTGGGGTGTACGTGGATCCTGATTTGCAATACTCACATGATAGGGTCCCCCCTAGTAATTTGTTGACCCGAATTAAAGTCTTTTTGCTTACCTGAATTTTTTAAATAAGTTACTGATGCATGTAATTGTCTTCTTTACGATTACAGCTGAGTGGTGGATTATGGTGACCAACAGAACTGGATGGAATCCACTCGCATCCGTTGCAATTCGGGTGCTAAGTCAGAGCACTTCCTCATCCCAGTGCGAGAGAAATTGGAGCACCTTCAACTTTATTCACATGAAGAAGAGAATAGGTTGAAGACAGAAAGATTGGAGAAGCTTGTCTACTGCCATTACAATATGAGGCTGAGGATCAAGAATATCAAAGATAGGCAGAAGACATCCGAGCAAAGTTTTGCACAGTTTGCAGGTGGATTGTACCAAGAAAGAGCCCAAGCACAAGCTACTTAGGGCTTGTCCCAGGCGGATGTGGACTTGGAATATCTATTCCAAGAAGAACATCCACTTGCAGCATAGGTGGAAGACAAAGATGCTGAGGGAGAGCCAGAATTCGACCCGAATGACAGATCATGGGCCGAAGGAGAGCTTGACAGCGTTGTTGGTGAGGATGAAGACATGCAGGAAGGTCAAGAAAGTCAAGTTCCGTGCACAGCTCCAGTTCCTGATCCACCCCGGGCTACAGCTTCTCCAGAGAGACATCCATCTCCCTCCCGGCCGATACAGCTCCAGCTCGGATTCCAGTTGCGAGTCCATCTACCACCATCACCACTAAGAAGAATGGTGGATTATTCAGGGCTTTAAAGAAAGTTTGCTTACCTTCACAACAAAGTAGTCAAGGAGATCCTACATTCCAGAGGAAGAAGACATGTATCAAACGGTGACATCATCTCCTTGACATCGAGACCACTCAGCCACCTTCATCAGATGAGGATGAAGAAGAATTTGTCTCACCCACACAACAACATCGTACAGGGGGTGGAGGTGGAGGTGGAGGTGGAGGTGGGGGTGGCAACATAGGTGGAGGCGGCGCCTCAGGTGAGGGTGGCTCTACTAGTAGTGTACGCACGAGTGGAGCAGGTCCAGATGATTTGAGTGATAAAAGACACTCATGTTCGAGTGGCAGGGGCAGCGGATGCTGGACGAGAATGAATGTTTTTGACGAGTTCGCATCTTCCTATTTAGAGCCTGCCTCAGACACTAAGCCTTGTTATCCACCATCTTTTCCAGTTCCACCTCTGACTGATCATGGAGTTTATGAGTTTAGCGACATGGCCCAGTCTTTATTTTTCTATGGATACGGGCCAATTATGACTGACCCAAATCAATGGAGATTTCAAGACAATCAGGATGACCAGGACAGAGATCCAGATTCATCCTACTCAGGACATTATCATAGTTGGTGGTGATGGCATATGTATTTGTTTATTTATTTAACGCAATGTAATATGAGTGTTATGAAGAACATGTATTGTACTATTATGTGATTGGGTATGATTGATTGTTTGATATAAATAGGTGTTTTATTTGATGTATGATGTATCTCTTTTAACAATGTTAAATGTTAAAGTTGTCTTCAAAGTTGAAATGTCCAAGGTTGAACAATCTCTTTAAGATTTTTTTTATTCCCTACATTTTTTCACATTTTTTCTGAGTTCTATGTTTTTTTTTTATTTTTGGCGATTTTTACATATTTTTTCAGAAAGCAAAAAAAAAAAAAAACTGATTCAGACCGATTCTGGATCGGTCTGGCTCCCAACGGATCGGTCTGGATCGGACCGATCGGATCCGATCCGGATCGGATCGGACCCTACCGATCCAGGGTCTGATCCCGATCCCGCGATCCTTGGGTCAGAACCTAGTGACACTATGAAACTACTACTGGAGTGGTGGAGTGGACATGAACCCTTGGTCAACAGATCTGAAACTCTGAAAAATTGTCCTACTTGCAATGTTATGGTTGATCTGAAGTTTTAAGAATAAAAGGATTTTTGAGGACCACTATGAGAAGCCTATGTCTATTCCATAGTTATCTGAGGCGCTCGCCTCAACCGCCTAGGTGGTTGAGGCTGGATAGACGCTGGCAAAACGCCTTGCCTCGCCTTGAAACGCCTCACTCACCCAAGTCAAACAAATCTGGTCAAATATGATCCATTTATTGGCTTAATTATGATATTTGTCTTCTTTTGTTATTGATTTTTACTCTCATTAAGTTGTTATGCTATGGTATGCTTGATTTGTACTCTACTCATGTTGGTTGTCATGATGTTATGCTTGTTATTGACCTTCTTTTATTGTTTTAATATTATTTATTGATAACTACAATATGTATTTATTAAATTGATGCATTTATTTCAATATTACAAGTATTTTTTTAGATTTATTTCAACTATTTATATTAGATATATGTATTATTAAAATTAAAATAATTAAATAATATAAAATGTCTTGGGTGCCTGAGGTGCCTGCCCCAAGTGCCTGAGGTGAGGTGTCAGGTCCCTTGTCTCGGGCACCTCATGCCTTGGATAGCTATGCTCTATTCTTCAGCGAATAGCGAATTTTGTCAAAGACTAGTATTTTGTCGGATTGGGAGTGCATTTTGACGAAGATTTTTTTAGAGATAGATTCTCACCTTTTAAATTGTTCTTTCTATAGACTTTCCTTTCTTTTCTACTTCTACTTTCGTGGTAGAAGTGTTGTAATTATTTTCAGTTCTCAATAGAAATTGGACTTCCTTGGTCATGTTAAAAAAAACTTTAAAAGCATAGAAGGCAACTTCGGGGGGATCTACAGACTGCAGCTTCTTTTTCTATTCAAATCATGCTCCTAAGTGAAGATTTGCTTTATTCTTTTCTCATCTTATCTATGCTTATTAATATATCTTTTTTGATTGTTTCTTAGAGAAACTAGTGTGTTTCCCTTGTGGGAACTGGGAAGGTGTGTATATTGGAATCCCCACAAGAATGGAAGAGTTCCAAATGTGTGAAAGGTGTGTTCTACCGGCTGGTGTGTGTAGATTGAATACGTAGTGTGTAGTTAAAAATTCTCACATAGATAGGTGTACGGTAATAATACAAGTCTTGATGGCAAGGAAGGTGGAATTGGAATCAGCCACTGGTTCGGTGGTATCAATTTCAATCTGATTTGGATCAGATTGGCCAAATGAACCGGTTTTATGGGGGGGATCGATCTGGAATCAGCCTAGAATCTAGAATTCCAGATCGCTTCTTCAAAAATCTTAAAAATAAAAAAAAACTACAAATTAAGTGGCTTGATTGGCCCCAACATAAGCCCGAAATGGCGGTCCACCACTGCAACATCTTTCTCACCCTATCAGTCAGGGAAGACAGGACTGGTATGCCATATTGGGTCCTTGGGATTATAGGCTGGTATGCCTCTCTTTGAGGCTGTGGCAGCTCAGTGCCGCTGTGGCTTCCAATTTCGGCAAGGAATTACCGGAATTGATCCCGATCCAAGCTGATTCGGCTGATTTCAACCGGAGTCCGGTTGAGATAGGACTCTCGGCCAAAATTGGTTTGGTATGTGCCAATTCAATCCTGAATTGGCCGATTTTGATCCAGATCAGCCAATTTTGCAATCCATACTTCATGGTTTATTATCCATTAGAGACAGAACCACTATAAATTATTGTGTCTATTGTGGTTTTGATCCATTTCTTCTTCCCTTCACTACGATTATAACACATTGAACACATTGACTTCATTTTGCTTTGATCAAACTGATTAGTGTTTTAAACTTGGCAAAAGGTTTTAATTTGGGTACACCCCACTTCACCTCCATCTTTGGCTTGCTATTCTGGGTCTTACCCTATAGACGTGATACGAGTCATCAGATTTGCCAACTCATGCATGTCAGATCTGGAGACCCAATATGGCTGAAAATGACGGATCTAGGACCTGATTCAAACTAACCAGGTGGGGAAGTAGCAAGGGCAGCAGGGGATTTGACGGCAAGGTTTGCCGTCTCGGACCTCGGCTTCGTCTCGGGGGGGTGGAAGAGAAGAGATCTCGGAGAGATCTCGGGAAAATCTCGGGAGATCAGATCTCGGATTCTCGGATCAAAATGTATATATGTAATATGTATAAAATGACAAACATAACATAATATGTTATAAAGATTGGAGTACATCAATGAATTCACATACATTACATGAAAATAAATAACACAACAATTTTTCACACTAATTATGTGAATGTACAATCACGAAAGCACTTTCGATATCAAACTCCACTCCCGCACCGGTGTGTGAATGAAACACTCTCGATACCAAAAGATGATGCGGGTGCTTCGATATATTACTTTGTTGGTCGAGTTTGTGATTGTTGTGCCACAAAATCACCAAAAATCACAATATTCAACCCGCTGACATATGAGCCGATGATCTCCCTCTCGTGGTAAATGAATCTTTGTTGATAAGAATCGAGAGATGTTTGAAGAGTCATCTTGTGTTGTATATCCATAGCAGGACCGGGACTGCGACCGTAACCATAATAACTATTGTCGTAAGGTATGTTTGAAGGAATATGTTCACTTGCGGTATGTCCGTATCCGTATGAAGATTGATCTCCTTCATTATAAAATGCAAGTGAAGAACCTTGTTGCATTTCCCCGTATCCGTGTACGTGTTCGTATTCGTATGATGATGAATCTTGAGAATGTCCGTATCCATAATATCCCCTATCGAAATATCCATTATGGGCGAATGTGTGAGAAAGATCATATTCCTCGAGTTGTGACAAAACCTTGTTGATGTGACGGACCCGGCACTCTTCTTCTTGCGTCTATATGTTTTGTCGCGTTGATGATGAACTTTCTCGGCGGCATCGGTGGGGAATGGTTGGTTTTCTTCTACGTCGTCGACACCACGCGAAGGACATTGCCTCCATCTCCATCATCGTCACTTCCGTGTCCATCGGAAGCATCCATATCGAGAGGTTGGATCATCATTGTGAAGATGAGTTGACTCGAGAAGATGATTGAAGAATTTGTTGTACGGTTGTATCTACATCGAATTCCGGTTTCACGTGCGACTAACAATTTCTTCGGATAGGCGACCATCGTGTTCATCCAATATCATTGTTTGCAACCCACTCGGCATAAGGATTTTCTCGATCATCCATGTCATTCTCTCAATAGTGCAAAATAATCAAGTGGGTCCTCTTAGGATCACCTTTGCTTTTGTTCGACTTCCATTCTCCTTACCTTTAGCTTCGTATTATAATGACAATAAACTAGTTTCTTGACTTTGAATATGATAACTTTGTTTAGGTTTTGTATGTATCGAAAAAGTGCTCAATTTCTTTAAAGGAAAATTTGATGAAGTCTACGATAAAACTTTAATTGCAAGTTTTCTTAAAGTTGGAGAATCATCTCGTACATTTTCCACCATTCACGAAAGTGAAACAAATAATCGTATATTTGTAATTCGAACCAAGTAAGTTGTCTTTTTGATTAAATAATTACTAACACAGCCGCATAGATTCTCTACTTGCGATAGCACTTTTTGTCCGAAAAGAGGCCAATGCATCTCTAAATTTTATAATCTAGTATATAAAAACATTTAATGTTAATATCAACTTAAATGATGAAATTTATAAATAGCGTAATGATACCTCGTTTCCAATTGGCCTCTTCCTTTAGATTTTGGAAACAACTTCTCGTAAACTTGATGAAGTGCTTTAATAAGTGCTTGATTGTCTCTAAAAGATGCAATTTATATTGGTACTTTGGATTGAGAAAATATCTTTGTCGTACTGCAAATATTATTATTAAAAGGTTAGTCTAAAATAATTTATTTTATACATTTATATAAAAATACAAACTTAGGATACAAGAATAAAACATACCTGGCCTTGTAGATAGGTGCATCCATTGATTTTGTCCATCGTATCATCATGATCTTATGAACCAATGTGTAATTTCTTGGTGAAGTTGTCTTTATTACATCCTTAATCGCAATGATCGCATGATATACTGCCGTGGTTGGATAATTTTCGGTATCCATCACTCTCGAAAACTTTATACGTGGGCTCCGTAATCTTTATCGAATCTCTTGCGTAATCCCCGAAAACATAGGATTGCGTATGATTTGTTCCACATTCTTTACGATAGGAGTGTTCTAAACTACGAATTAAACCACTGCGAACAAAGAAAGAAACCTCTCGAAGCCTATCTTTCATGCAACAAACTTTGGGTCCGCAAGATAATTTGTTGCCAAACGAGTGGCACCGAATTGACCCAAATCACGTCCACGAAGCCTTTCTTACTCGATTCGCACGACGATCATGATTATATGTAAACGTGTAACAATTCGACCCATGTCTATGGCTTTTTACCATAAGTATTCTTTGCCACATATTCGAACATCAAATACATACAATGAGCGTACATGGTGACGAAAAAGATTATATTTTGATGCCAAAAGTGTTCTGCCTTTTTATAGCTATGGCATTATCGATTATAATTTGTATAACCTATTTCTTCCAACTTCCTTAATCTTGTCCTCCGTATTTGCATAATGAACTTCATGATTCTTCTCTTTACTGATGCATCAATTGAATCTAAAAATATAACATTTCACACTTTATAAACCATAAAATTAATGATGGACATTCTTGTGGGTCCTGTCCATCCATCGCATAAAAGAGAACAACCATGGGTATCCCGATGCGGTTCTAATTTTTTATTTGTTTGCGTATACGTAACTAATTCATCCAAATATTTTCTAATATGTCTTTCGGTGTAGGAGTTTTATTTGAGCGTCAAGATTTTGTGCTTGACAATCGTATTCTTGAAATGATGATCTCTGCTTGTAGTGGAATATGATTGAATATAAAAAATTTTGAAACCATCTTACCAAGTGATTCTCTTAAAGGTCCTTTGTTTACCATTTCCTCCAATTCTTTTTTGTCGTCATCATCGATTTATACAAACTACCTTCTGTACGGAGACTTTTACCGATACCTCTTGATCCCGTGTCACTGACGCATAAAGTCGATTATACTTCGTTTCATTCTTTTCATTCCACTTCCACTTCCACCACGCAATTCTGCGGCACCACTACTTCCGGCTCCCATTGTTTGTGCGTGTCTTATTTGACGCTCGGACTCATCGAGTTGCCATCTAGCTTGACGAGATGTTTTTGCAATTTCCCGTTGTATTCTTTCCTCGGATCCTTCTTCGTCGATGAGAAACCTTGAGAATGACCACCCATTTCTCGAAGTTCGTCCATGACTACTTCTTTTGCCAACTTACTCTTCATAGATGCGGATGTTTTACGATTTCAATTCTTTCAATTGTTTACGCACTTCGGTGGACAACTTACACATTTACTTACATCGATCCTTTGTCTCCAATCGAATGGTATTTTAACCTAGTAACACCACTGCTTTGCATTACTTTTCCACAAAGTTACATTTAGAACCCTTATTACCAACGGGAGTTCCATGTACTGACCCTATGTCATTCGTAGACATCTTCCTTGACGATTAAAAATATAAAGAAGTAAATATTATATATAATATGCAACATGCACCTCTTGATTAGTAGATATCTTATAAATTGCATAACAACTTATTATATTTCCAGAACAATATTACTTGATATTGTAATAATAAGGTTAATATTTGCTTGCATTACTTGTTATAACATGTGAATGTCAGTTTCGTATTAATATCCTTTAAAAGATTAAGTATAAAAATTAAAAAGCTTAAGTATATAGCATATATTTAATCCATTTTAAAAGATCTATTTAATTAAGAGATGAATTATGGTAAATTAAGTTATTTACCGTCAACGTTCTCAATGTAAAAATCTCTAGAATAAGAGATTAGTCTTATTTGGATTTCCTAGACTGCTGCATAGTTTTAAGGAGTATTCTTAATTAAGATTATAGTATAAAATCCTAATTTATCTTTGATCTGTAATAAGACTTTTGGTTGCGTGTATCTTTACAACGGGAATATGTTTCTATTACAAATCTTGTTAAATAAGTGTTAATTTCCCGATCGCTGATAAAATATATTTGCAAGAGAATTTCTTTAGATATTTTTTATGTTTTTATTACATATTTAGAGTACTAAAATTATGTATGAATAAAAAATCAAATTAAAAATATGATCTTTTTTTGCCATTAGAAAATCTATATAGAATATATTTATACTACGATTGTAAAAAAATATTTCTTAAGCAATGTATTTTTGTAGTAGAATTTTTGTATAAACCAAATATTTTTTATATTTAACTTTAATCTTCTTTATATTTAACATTAATCTTAAAAATTTATTGAATATATTAATTTTTAAAAAGTCTTATTATGTTGATTATTACATAATCATTTTTTATTTATTTGTTTTTTCCTACAACATTCATTAAGTATATTATTATTTAATAGTTTATAATTTGTATTTAAGAATAAAATTTAGATACCATTATTATCTTTGTACTACAAAGTACTAACTATAATAAAATCAAAAAATAATTTAATATTTATTAATTTTTATTACCTATAAAATTTATATAATACTAATAAAATTAAATTTATTATATTTATACAAAAAATTGATCAACAAATAGATTGCTATTCAACTTTTTTATTATGTTATTATAACTAATCTTATTATATTTAAACTATAAAATATAATAACATTTAACAATAGATTAATATTACTAATTTTGATTACATACAAACTTTATACAATACTATTCTAATTAATGTAATTAATTAATCTTATTAATCTTATAATGTTAAAGTGATTAATATATAAAATATTAACAAAAAATATAAGTTGATTAATAAGAAAAATACTCACAAAAAATAATGTGATTGTTATTTAAAATATAAACTAAAAATATAAGTTGATTAATAAAAAAATACTAACAAAAAAATAATGTGATTATTATTTAAAATATAAACTAAAAATATATGTTGATTAATAATAAAAATACTAACAAAAAATTAAGATGAATAATATATAAAATATAAACAAAAAATAAATTAAAAATATTATAAGATTAATATAAGATTAATAAGATTAATCTTATTAATTGTTAAAGTGATTATTATTTACAATATAAAAAATATATAATTTGAAATATTTTTATTATTATGATTATTTATTAATCTTGTATTATATACAAAATATAAACTAAAAATATAGGTTGATTAGTAAAAAAATACTAACAAAAAATATTGTGATTAATATTTAAAATATAAACTAAAAATATAAGTTGATTAATAAGAAAAATACTAACAAAAAAATAAGATGAATAATATATAAAATATAAACAAAAAAATCAACTAAAAATACATATAGGTTTAATCTCAATAATCTTATATTGTTAAAGTGATTATTATTTAAAATATAAACTAAAAATATAAGTTGATTAATAAAAAAATACTAACTAAAAATATAAGTTGATTAATATATAAATTATAAACTAAAAATATAATAAAAATGATTAATAATTTTGTATACATATCAACTTTAAATAATACTAAAATAATTAATCAAACAATAATTAATATTTACAAAACTTTTATTAAATAATTAATCTTATTAATCTTATAATTTTTAAATAATTAATCATATAAAATTTAAACTACAAAAAACAATAAAATTTAAAAACAGATTAATATTAATAGTTTTTAATATAGATAAAACATTTATATATATACTTATTTATATGTATATGTCTGTACGCTGTATAAAAATTTAAAAGAAATTAATATTTACATAAACTTAACCTTATGTATATGTGTTAACGCGAATACTTACCTCGAATCGTCGATGACCCGCGGGGGCGAGGCCGGCGAGCGCGAAACACCTTCTTCCCCGACGGCGACGCGACGCGACGATGGCGGAGGAGGCTCGGCTTGCGAGAGGTCGTCCGCCGAGAGGTTGTTGCTTCCGTTGGTCGCCACGCCGTCGGAGCCTCCGCGCGTGACGACCGGAGCGCGGAGACGATGCTACCCCGCTCGGAAGCCGCCGTGAGAGGCTGGATCGAGCACCGCAACCCTCGGTCGTGTGAAGGTAAGTCCTTTGATCTCTTCCTCCCGTCTTCCATCGGAGGTACGGCGAGGGGCTTTAATAGCCCGGTGAATGCTCTCGTGGCCGACCGGATGATGGCTTCTTTAGCCATGTGCGGTGTAAAGGATGGCGTGGCCGACCGGCGAAGCATCTTCTTTCCCTCTTCGTGCCCGCCGGTGGCCATCTTTAGCTTTCTTATCTTCACAGGGGGAGCACGTTGTGCCCCTGTAAACGCGCGAGAGGGCCGAGACCAAGGGCCGAGACCGGGACTGCTTCCTCGGTCATCTCGTTTCTCGCCCTGCCGGCGAGACCGAGAATCTCGCGAGATCTCGCGAGATTCTCGCGAGATGACGAACCATGTTTGACGGCCACCCTCCACTGCCTCCCGACAGTGATCAGCTGTATCTGGCAGAAATTGACCATGTGATCGGGCTTTCTCCTGCATCGGGTCGGTACCTACCAATCTCGATCTGGATTGGCCAATTTTGCACACCATGCTTATGAGTAAGATGGATGCTAATTTTTCTGCATGTGAGCTTCATCATCCAATTTCATCTAAAATTTTATTGACTTGACTTAAACATGTTTCTTTTTGCACTTTTTATTCTTCCCTTTGTTACCTGATGGTACTCTAGGAAACATTTCTCTATGGGTTTAAAAGTGGTAAATTAGATGTTTGTTCTACCGTTCAATGTGTTTCATTTTTGTCTAGAAGTTGACAGTTTTTTTGTTTAGGTTGTGTGAAGGTGGCGAACTGCTGGATCGAATACTATCCAGGTAAATATCATCTACGTAATTAGATTCTGTTTAGAAGTTGTAGTCACACGCTCATTGGTAGCAAGCAACTGGATACGATGGCCCTTTGCAAAATGCATTTGTTTCTTGTCTTCTGGAAAATTTCTGAAACTGATAACTATTTGTAGTCTCTTAAAATTTCTATGATTCAGCATACAGATGCACCACTCATTTAGGTTGCAAGCAACTCGATCTGACAGGGCTTGGCAAAATCAATTTTATAATAATTTTTTTTAAAGTTTTCTATAACTGAAGAATGCTATAGTCTTTTAGATTGCTATAGATACATATTTTACACTGGAATAATTACAAAAATACTTTGGAACAGGAAGAATAGCCGTTACAGTGAGAAAGATGCAGCAGTCGTGGTGCGGCAGATGCTCAAAGTTGCAGCTGAATGCCATTTGCATGGATTGGTTCACCGTGACATGAAACCTGAGGTAAAGTACTGGCATATTCAGCACACAGGGAACTGTTCTTTATACATGATATTCTAACTATTTCATAGACTAATATTTTTGTGATCTTTATCATTCCTTATTCAGAATTTTCTGTTTAAATCAGCAAAGGAGAATTCTTCACTCAAGGCAACAGATTTTGGCCTCTCTGACTTTATTAAGCCAGGTGTATATACTAAATTTTATTCATTTTTTTGTTATCCTATTTTAAGTCGCATCAGCATTTTTTTTTTCTTTTTTTTCACATTAAGTTCTTAGAAGGCTGCATGGGTAAACTACTTCATCCTACTACAGGGAAGACCTTCCAAGATATCGTTGGCAGTGCCTATTACGTCGCTCCAGAAGTTCTGAAACGAAGATCTGGGCCCGAGTCAGATGTTTGGAGTATTGGTGTGATAACCTATATTTTGCTTTGTGGAAGACGGCCCTTTTGGGATAAAACGGAGGATGGGATATTCAAAGAGGTCTGTTCTGGCCTATTATACTTTGACTACTTTAAGCTACTGTACAGTTTCCTTCTTTCCCGGTTCCCCGTTCAGCTGTTATGATATGTTTATTTTGGTTTTCTGAGTCGAGTTCTGTTATATAATCCTCTGTATCTTTTGTAGAAGCATGTGATGCGACTTCATATGTCTGGCATGTAATGTTGCCTGTCCCATGCTTGCAGTTTTTTTGAAGTGTCATGCTACACGTGGCCAGAAAATAACTGAATAAACTTTTCAATTCAGTTTATCATCATTAATGCTTGTAAAATTCTATATGTAAAAGATTTACTGAACATCGTTGGGGCTACAATTTCCTTAATGAAAACAAAGTGTACCAAAGGGTTAAGGCAGTCTAATTAACAAAAAAGATCCCAAGTGGAGATAACATACAGTATGCCTTGTTACTGAACATGGTAGTCAATGTGCCTGCCTAGGTGGCAAGGTGCTCTTCAAGGGACACCTTATGGGGGGCCTAGAACGTGCCCGCCTAGGCATCCAAGACGATCAAGGTGCCTGGCTAGGTGTCTCAAGTCAAGTCTCATTTATGACTAAAAAATGCTTTCGGGGATTCATGGGTGCCCGTTTAATGATAATGTAAACATATTTCACTATCACTTACTATTATATATGGTTAAGATTTTTGATTACTATCGGATGAAGGCATTAAAAGCAACGATGGGCAATGTGTGGTCCAAAAATTTGACGGCAAACTAAAACTACAGGGGTGGAAGAGTAAGATGCTATCTTCAAGATGGAGATGGCTACTCTCTAAGATAGTTTTACAGAGTGTGCATCTTTATTATTTTTCCACTTTTAGAGTCCCCAAAAGTATGTCACAAACTAGAAAGTATTTGTGGGATTTGTTTTCTGGAATTGTAACTCTGAGAAGAGGGATCTACATCTTGTTAAATGGAGCCATGTTTGCAGACCTACTAAAGAAGGTGTGGGTCTAGTCCCACTGGAGGCTGCTAATGATGCTTTGTTATCCAAAGGGGTATGAAAATTGTTTATGACAGGGATACCTTGTGGGCTAGGGTTGTGCTTTCCAACTATAATATTGACGACGAGGGTTCCTGGGATGCAGATTTTCGGAATAGACATAGACTTTCTAGTATTTAGAGAGGTGTTCTTCATAGCTGGGAGTTCCTTAATTCTGCTACATCCATCGCTGTGGGCAATGGTAGAACATATTTCTGCGAAGATAGTGGATTGGGCATACTCCTCTTGCGGTGACTCTCCCTACACTTTTTAATCTTTGCTATACTCCACGAATGACAGTTAGTGATTTTTGTGATGTCAACTTTAACTGATGCATTGCATTTTGGAGGAATTTGAAAGACAAGGAAATTGGTGAATTTTCTAATGTACTTACTTTTATTAAGGACCACAGATGCTTGGTAAATGTTGAAGACAAGTTGGTTTGGTTCCCTAGTAACAAGGTAGTTTTTTCTGTGAAATTTGCTGTGAGTAAATTGGCTGGGGGGGATTGAAGTGATGTGGTCTCACGAAATATGGAACTAACCAATACCTACCAAGACCAAGATTTTCTTATGGAAGATAGGTATAGGAAGACTATAAGAAGTCACCTTCATTGGATTTTTCTCTCTCTCTCTCTCCACTGGTTGTCTTTTGCAGTTGCAAAGAGGAAAGCATTGATCATTTATTCTTCAAGTGTGGCATTATTAACTATCTCTGGAGGAACGTGTTCAAGAGTTGGAACATTACTTGGATGGAACCCTCCAGCACCTTATCCTTTTTGCAAGTTTGGGTTGGCATGAATCCTTGGCCTTCTAAGGAGATTTCGAGGAAACTAGTGCTTCCAGCTATGCTATGGTTGATCTGATACACAAGGAATCTTTGGATTTTTTGAGGAGTGGTTTCAGAACCTGAAGTGCATACTGCAGCTTATGGCTAATAATGTCATGGACTGCTCATTGGCTCCCTTTGGATTTTTGAGGAGTGGTTTCAGAACCTGAAGTGCATACTGCAGCTTATGGCTAATAATGTCATGGACTGCTCATTGGCTCCCTTTGGATCCTCGCATGATGCTTACAAGTTTATGGAATTGGCTGCTGTCTTGTGATTTCCTTTTTTGTAACCCGTCTTGCTTTTTATGCTCTCTATCATCTCGGTATTGGGTGTTTCAATTTTTTGTTGTTTTCTTTGTTCTTTGTACTGCTTCTAGAAATTGGGTCTTCGGACCTTCCTCGAAAAAAAGAGAAAAGATTTGTGATTACAAGTATGCAGTATACTTAAAACTTATAAAGTTCTGTTTTAACTCTCTTTTCCCTCTCACTTGAGATTAGCTCTTTCCCATAAAACATATACCAATGCATACATAATCACAAAAATAAAATCACATATATGTATGTATGCACACATAAACACACATACTCAATTTTAACATACAAATATAATTGTCTTTTTGAATATATGTTTGTATGTATATTTAAGTATATATAGTATATTTACTTCTAATTATATATGTGTATACACACATATATTAACGTCTAATGTTACCACCTTGATTGCCTAGGCGACGTCCAAGTGGCTACCTTGTCACCTAAGCGGATTTGTTACCCTTTAACATTTTGGGTGCTTTGTCGCCTTGACAGCTATGTTATTGAATGGTGGGAAGTGTTGAAACCTCATTTTCTATAAATCAATAATTATTTAAAAACTTATGTGTTGTGATATGGAAATACATAGATATGATTTGAAGTGATATGTATATAGGAATATGTTGACAATGCTCCAAAATTTCCATAGTATAAACACATGCATCTTCCTATAACATAGGAAATTTTAACTGTGTTGAAAAGTTTGAGGATAACACACATAGTTGTCAAGGCGCCTGGCGGCGCCTAGGTGGCAAGGCGCCTTTCCAAGGGCGCCTTGCCAGGGCGCCTTGTCTGGGGCCAAAAAGGCGCCCAAGGCGCCAGCCTAGGGCGCCCAAGCAAGGCGCCTTGGGTATTTTTACATCATTAAAAAAAGTTTTCGAGGGATTTTTCTCCCTTGATACCCCTCACAAGGGACACTTATTTAATGATAGTTTAAATATATTAATATATTATTTTATCACTTATACTATCATACATATTTAAGATTTATGATTATAAACATATATTATATACTTAATTAAGTTCTTTTTCAACTCTTTTCTCTCTCTCTCTTTGTCTCACTTATACTGTTACATACTTTTTGGGTTCGGGGGGCTTCGCCCCCCTGACAACCCCCCACAAGGGGCGCTGCCCCCTTGACCCCCGCGACGTAACCGCGCAGGTCGATCCGCGACTACTCTGCTCCCCCCTATTTAATAATATTATAACAATATTTTACCATCACTTATACTATTGCACATATATAAATTTTATAATCATAAATGAGTTATATACTTAAATTTTATAAATATTTATTTAACTTTCTTCTCTTTCACACACACATCATATTTACTTATGTGCATTGATAAAACACTCTTATTCAATTATAACATAACAAATATAATTATATTTATGTTTTTTTTATATATAACAACCTCCCGACTCAGCCTTCCTTGAATACCGCCTTGACCGCCTAGGCGACGCCTAAGTGGCCGCCTTGTCGCCTAAGCGGAATCGGTACCCTTCAACGCCTTGGGCGCCTTGTCGCCTTGACAACTATGATAACACATAGTTGTCAAGGCGACAAGGCGTACAAGGCGCTTGACGGCCCTTTTACAGCTTAGGTGACAAGGTGTCCGCCTAGGCAACGTAAGGCGGAGTATGAAGAGGAATAAAGAATGTAAGTCTCATATGTCATAAATATTATATAATAGTTCTAAAAAATGTTAAAAATGTAATAAAATTGACATGTATTAAGACTTTAAGACTAAAATTTCTATGAAGAACTTCAACAACATAACATGAACAAAAAGTAAATATAAATTTAAGAGAACAAGTCAACAACATAAAGTAAATTGACTTACTGAATAGAATGATACATACTTTTTGAATCATGTTGTCTTCATTCATTCTCTAAAATTCTGCATACCACTTTTCATAACACATACAAAATACAAATATCAATTTATATTGTCACAACCTATCCTCAACTACCATCAAGTAAAATTAAAATCACAATTAAACAAGGCACAACAAAGAAAACATGTAAACAAAATACATGAAAGTCCTAAATGTCTCAACATGACAAACATTTAAATTACACAACCAAAGTCTTAAATTTTAAATCCAAACATGGATTTCTCAATAAGTGATGTCTATTTCAATGTTCTCCTCATTGTTGTCATCACCGTCATCATTTCCTCCATCTGCTACCCACGTTGCTGCATCATCATCATCATCATTTGCATATACATCCTCTTCAAGAAATTCTTCTTCACCATCACTCCTTTCATTATCTCTCAAGGGTTGGGATATACTTGCTCTTCTAGCTCTATTTTCTGAAGCTCCCATTGCAATATCCATGTCTTTTCATGTCAGGTCATCACTTTCATTTTATTGAGGAAGGTCAAGTTTAAATTCAATTGAAAGAAAGTAAATAATTAACAAAGAAGTGGTGATGATAACATCCTCTTGTAAAATTTCATCACCTTCATGAACTATGTTTGAGGTGTCTTTAATCATCCACTCACAACCCCAATTTAGATCTTGCAAGCATATAGTGTCATATTTCTCTGGATGATTTTTTATATCTCTAAATCTTTCATAGAGACGTTTATTATATTGGACATAGACCAAATCATTCAACCGCTTGTGCTCCAACCGATTCCTCTTCTTAGAATGAATATATATATATAAATTAAAGACATGTTAGGTGGCATCATAGTTAACCATTAGAATTACAAAATACCAATAATACTTACATGCTCAAATATGCTCTAATTGCGTTCACAACCGGATGAATTACAACATAGTTCTAAAATCTTCAATGCAACAACTTTCAATTCCAGTGTGTCTCCACCAAATTGCATCCACCATTCCACTTCATAAAAAAAACATTAGTTCAAGATAACTAAATTTGACACAAACATTTGTTATACTCAAAGTCTCAAAAATATACTTACATGGAAGCTTCTTATCACATGATTTTATAGCAAACGGAATGCCAAACATTCATCTTTCATCCAAGTGCATTAAAACTTGTTCCCCTATCTTATCTTGCATTTCCGGATCTGGCAACAATCTCTCAACACATGTATAAAAAGCTTTCTCAAATTTTGCAACACCATGCATATCTTTAGATCTTGCCTCAAATTTGGGATTTAAGAAATAACCAGCTGCATGTAGAGGCCGTTGCATTTGAATCTCCCATCTACGGTCCACAATTTTCAAGATAGGACCATACTTAACTATTTTTCAACCAAAATTTTCAATTATCTTTTGTCTTGCACACTCCATGGCAGCATAAATATATCCTATAACTGGTTTTTCATCTCCATCAACCAACCTTAAGACTTGTAAAAGTGATTGACATCCTCTGAGTATTTTCTCAATCCCGTGCCAAAATTTAAGTTGGAAAACAATTGAAGATACATTCTTCCCTGCATTTGTCTTTCCCCATACATTTTTGTGCCAAGCATCGGATGAGAATAACTTCTGCAAACCTTTTTTTGACAACATCATCAAACAACCTCTCTAAGGTGAGAAAGGTAGTGGCAAATCGGGTGACTACACATCTAATAAGCTCCTTGTCTTTTGTCTATTTTCTCATAAAGTTCAACAATCGAGTATGATTATAAATATAAGTGGTCAACTTCCTAGCCTTCAAAATGATTGGTGCATAGGCTTTCAACTTTCCAATGTCCTCTAACATAAGATCAACACAATGAGCTGCACAAGGTGTTCAAAATAAGCTCTTTCTTTTGTCCATCAACAACCTCCCAGCAGCAACATTATATGATGCATTATCTGTAACTATTTGAACAACATTAGTCTCGTCAACTTTCTCAATCATGTTATCTAATAGTTGGTATAAAAGGATAGCATCATCTTTCTTGTTTGAAACATCAACCGACTCCATAAAATAAGTCCCCTTTGGATAATTTATTAAAAAATTGATCAATTTTCTTTGTCTTTTGTTAGTCCACCCGTCACACATAATAGTGCAACTATATATCTTCCAATGCCTTTCGTATTTTTCAAGCATTTGACCTGTGCGTTTCACCATTCTTTTGAGGAGAGGGACTCGTAATTGATGATAACTAGGAGGCTTGCAACCAGGTCCTAGACGCCCTGCATTCTCAAACATAATTTCAAAACTTCTTAATTTAGCAACATTAAAAGGAATTCTGGCTTCATAGAACCATGTTGCCACAGATTCCTCAAAGTTTTCTTTCTTTTCTTTCTTGAATTTACTCCCCAAAGTACCTTGTCTACTTTGGCCACTTCATCTAGCATCAATAAATTGTTCCATAGACATCCTTGCAAACATATCCATTGGACCTTTACCTTTGGCTTTGACATGTTTTGAAGTGTCTAACATCTTTTTCTTTGTTGTAGAAATAGCCCTCGGTCTGGAAATTGCCTCCGTTTTCTCATCATCTACGTCTTCATCTTCATATTCCTCGGCGTCATCAACATCAATTATGGAAATAGTCATCTTTCTCTTCTTATTTTTACTCATCCATGCTAACATTTCTTCAGCAATGTCCTTTGTGGTTTTCGGACATTTCTTAACATCACCATATCCTCCTATCAGGTGTTCCTTTTGCCTCTTTATCCCGCCATTTGTCACCAATCCACGTAAATCACATTTGACACGATTTTTATAGTTTTTCGATGGCCAATGTGCATATTTCCATCTGTGATCATTGGACTTTGCTCTTTTCTTTTCTTCTGTCCCATATGATTCCATTCTATTGTTACTACTAGCACCGGATAACCCTTTCATGAATATAATGAAAATATGCACTGCCAAATAATGAAATGAACAAATTAAATAAATTCCGCCATGGAACGTTCAAAACATGTTCAAAATGGACATAGACAATAAAAAAGTACACAAAACGTTCAAAATGTCGGCCCGGAGACATTCAAATTTGAAACTCATTTCATTTTGAAGTATAGGAAGGGTATAAGATTATTACAATGTGTCTAACACACGTTGAAAGATTAAACTTGAAGAAAACGAGGAGGAAATATGGATGTAAGATTAAAAACAAACAAACTTTACAACCTGGGTTTACCGGTCGCGGGTCGCGGAGGTGAAAGAGGCATCGGAGCTTCTTTGAAGTTGAAAGACTGATGGAGGAGGAGGAGAAGAACCGTGGAGAGGCGTTGGAGCTTCCTCCAAAAGCCACTGAATCAAGTGACTACAGCGGCGGGCAGCTGCAGCGTGCGCGTTGGTGTTGGCGTCTGCGAGTGAGCCGTGCAGCTTCTGTCGGGTTGAGGCACCGAAGGGGTAGCTGGGTCACGCTTACGGGAGGGTTTAAGTGCCGAACCGGTGCCCGCAAACCGGTGAGGTGTACCGGTGCCATTGAGGCGTGAACCGCCAGTTCGTGGCGGCCGCTCGCCCGGGCGAGCGCCAAGGCGCGGTTCAGCCGCCTTGTGCGCCTAGGCGGCTTGCAGCGGACGCCTTTTCACCCATCGGCAAGGCGAACAAGGAAGGTGCTGGAAATTTAGCGCCTTCTCGCCTAGGCGGTGCCTAGGCGCCACCTAGGCGTACGCCTTGACAACTATGGGATAACATGTGTATGAAGATATGAAGATATATTTGAACCTCTGCTCACTGAATTTGCATTAATCCAATGTTAATCCACTGAGCAGCAACTCAAATACCCTTGATTAATTAGCATTGTAACATATTATATGAATCCATTGATTCATGCATTATTCAATTTGGCATAATGGCAATATTTACATGCATTCAAAAGAATGTGGATCATTTGACTACTGGAAATAATTCTTTTTCTTTTATTGGTGGTCTTTCACTTGTTTGACTTGAATTTCCACCTTTGTTCTTGATTGTTTAAAGTTTTCTTGTTGATTTTGATTTAATCAATTTTTTAATTTTCAGATAAATTATTTCAGTTATCTGGATTTTTTGATTGTTTATTGGATTTATCATGACTTTCTTAGCTTTGATTTGAAATTTATGATTTATCTATATTTTTATGAACACTGATTTGAAATTTCTGAATGCTTACTTAATTTATCATATTTTAATGATCATTTATTTGATTTATCAGGATCTTCTGAAGACTAATTTGAATTTTATGAACATTTATTTGATTTATAAAATTTTATGATTATTTATCTGAATTTTATGGATGTTTATTTGTTTTTTAAAAATTCTATGAGCATTTATTTTAATTTTTTGGGTTTGTATTTGATTTATTGTTATTTTATTATTTTATTATTTTTATATATTTTTTAAAATTTGATTTTTTAACATTTTATCAATACAAATTGTTATGATTTGATTGATATATTTAGCCAATTTGGCATTTTTATGTTTCTAATTTATGCATCATTTTATTTGTTTGACTATTATTATTTTTTGCTTCATTTTTTTTCATTTTTAAGTGTTCTATTAATTTTATTTAATTTTATATTTTTTGTTGTTTTATATGTTTTAAATTAATGTAATTTTTATAATTATTTGTTGTGATTTATATATTATTATTATTTTGCTTGGTTTAATAATTAAATTATGTTTATGTTGTTTATTAATTAATTTTTTTTATTTTTTTGTTCTTTTTGTGTTATTTTATTTTGTTATTTTGATTTTCTTATTTTCAAATTTGTCAATTCTGAAATTGTTACATCATTTTGATTTTGTTGTATTTAGTTATTTAGTTTAAATTTATATTAAATTTATTTATTTTTAATGAAATTACTTGTGTGATATATATATATATTTATTGTCTTTGAACATAACAAAGAAAATGATTATGATTTTTTTTTCTATTTCATTACATATTCAATGTGGTGTACGTCTAAGCACATTGGAAATGAGTAGGCAAAAGCCATAATCCTCATTTAATTAAATATGAAAATTTGTGCATAGTAAAGACATTTTGAGATATTAAGGGTTTTTTTACCTATTTAATTTTATATTGTTAGCTTTATGATATATTTATAGTGCATAGATAGTAATATTATATAGGGTCATATACCTTTATATATTAACTCTAATTAGCATCATCCATGGGGATGTTCAGGCATATATGATAAGATATCTATCTTTATGAGCACCCTATCATGGTTTTCGTATGATATGAACTAGGCTGACAGCTTGCTTTATAGGGTCCTTGATTTTTGGCTATTTTTTGTGTCTTAGGCATCTTTGAGCTTCTTGGAGACATTTTTGGGCTGTAGGTGTTTTTGGGCTTAAGGACTCTTTTTCTTTTTTTTTGTGTGCTTTGGATACTGTTGTTTTAGGCCTCATAGAAGGCATTTTTGGGCCTGAAGGCTACTTGTCTTTTGTGCCTTGAGCACTTTTGGGCCTCTGATAGAGTCACTTTTGGCTCCTTGGGAGCACTTTGTGCAGGTGGTCTTTGCCATTAGACCTCTCCTTTGAAATGAGGCTCTGAGGGCCCCTTTTTAGAGTGGTGAATGGTGATAGGGTATTTTTGTCTACAAAATATTTCCATCTTTTTTCTATTTTTGTGGTGAGGAGAGTTGACCCAAAAAGATGAAAATGAAATTGCCACCATTTCTTCATTTTCTTCTCCTTTTTTGGACTGTTTGACGTCAAACAGAGAGGTACAGGAGGGGGCAAGATGAAAATGAAATTGCCACCCAATTACCCCAGAGGGTGGCTATAGGGTGGACATAGGGTGGCTAGGTTTCAGCGGTGGTGGCCCTCCTTGGCTCCTTTCTTTTTTTCTCAGCCAGGCAGTGCCCTTTGTCATCCCTCCTTCGGCTGAGCAGGCGGAAGCTCTTCTTCAGTGGTGGCTCTTGCTCGCAGCAACATGGCTTTACAGCAGCAACGACGGTGGCAAGGCGATCTTCCTTATCTGCCCCCTTTTTTCCTTTTCTTCTCCACAATGGGGGAAGTCAAAAGCTACAGTTTAGTACAGATCAGAGGACCCTTAATAATATCCCACTCACTCTCTCTCTCTCTTTTCGTATCAAGCAAAGAAACTATAGATTCCACTGAAAAACCTCATGTTTGAAATGCCTTTGATTTCTCCTCTACCAAATTGTCCATCACATAGATTGCAGAATCGACCGATCCGGATCCGGATCAGGATTGACTGATTTTTGGATCGGTTCGGCCTGTGGCGATCTAATTTCACCTGGAGGGGTGATTCGTGATAAAAGCCTTGTGAAATTGGCCAGGATTGGATTGGAATCGGATTTTTTAGATTTTTTTTATAAAAAGAATCTGGTTGAATCAGCCGGAATCATATCGGAATCAGAATCGGATTTTTTTAAAAAAATTTAAAACTTTTTTATTCCAGATTGGTATTGCTCTTGGAGGATTAGCGAGGATTGGCCGATCCAATCTCAGATAGGTACCTATCGATCTGGGTACGAATTTCGATCCGGCAATCATTGGTGCATAGCATACATTGCGAAATTGGCCGATTCTTGGATGGGATCGACTTATGGCAATCCGATTTTCACCAAAGTCCGAGATAAAATCATGGCAAAATCTGCTGAACTGGATCGAATTGGAATCAGAATCATAATTGAAATTTTTTAATTTTTTAATTTTTAATTTCAGATCGGGAATCCTCCTGGAGTATCGGCTGATCCCATATGATCTAGATCGGATTGGTACCCACCAATCCGGGTACCAATTCTGACCGGGCGATCATTGGTCCACAGTGTAGCATGCAAAACCATTCGCCATACTTACTCATCTCCTTCGTTCCTCTTTCTTTGCCACTTGGAAAAGTCTACAAGTGAGGTTGACTGAGTGTGCACTTAATGTGTGTAATTATCATTTCCCAAGTAGTCTTGCTGAAAATAACACTGCAAGACCGGATGATCATTAGGTTCCTGCTTCTCTTCATGAAAGGAGCAACAAGTTTCTGAATATGGATAAAGCATGATTGCCGCCTAGCTGGTCATGAGTAAGTAGCCTGCCAAGAGATATCCACCAAAATAATACCTTACTTTTGAGAGAGTTAGGAGTTTCTAGATTATATTGGCAAAAGGGTGAACCACAGCCAAATATGAAGAGCCTTAGAGGCTGCTTCAATAAAATACACGTTGATTGCCCATCTCTTGTGGATTAAGAACAACAAATCTGCTAGCTGAGAACTTTCTTTGTCTTTAAGATTTCTTCTGAAGATATGGTACCAATAAATTGAGTTGTCAATGCGAAGTAAGCAGTAAGCCACCAACAATTTCCATGGGTTGGGAGACTTTATGGTGAAGGAAAGGTAATCTGCAGAGAGCATTTGCCACACATATATCATTTGAGGACAGGATGTTTCTCCTGTTGCCAATGTTGGTCTTAGTTCCTGCTAGCACATGTCTGCAGCCACATCTGCAGCCATTAAATTTTTTATGTATACTTGGGAAGCTTGGATGATGGATCCATGCAATGGTCTCTTGGATGATGGATCTTAGTTTCTGCTAGCTAAATTCTCTTCTATATCCCTGGTGCATGAATTTAGCTTCCATGTCCACTTAGAAAAAGCACCACATTAAAGCAATTGAGATCTTGGATACCCATATTACCCAATACCAATTTTTCTTCTAGCAAAGTCTATGAAGGGATACAAATTCTCAAGTTATATTATGATGACATATTGCAGCTTCAGTATGATTTCTTGCTTGCAACTCTGGGATTTTTTCGACATGCTGTTTTCATGTTAATGGACTGCTCCTTGAAGTTACCCTATGGTGCTATATTACAGACGGGCGGTGTCTATATGTTGTTACTGCATAGAATGTTGCCATATGTTGTGATAATATTTTGTGTTTTATACAGGTCCTAAGAAATAAACCAGATTTTCGAAGGAAACCTTGGCCGAGCATAAGCAACAGTGCTAAGGACTTTGTCAAGAAACTCTTAGTGAAGGATCCTCGAGCAAGACTTACAGCAGCCCAAGCATTATGTATGTACTTTATTTTCTCATCCAAACTATTTCTTTTTAAGGATATCATGATCTGATACTGTGAGATTGAGACTCTAATTCTTAGAGACTAGAATTCTTTAGTATGCTTGTTCATTCTTAAACACAACCAATATGGTCTTTTCAGTGGTTTATTTAAAGTATCTAGCACTGGCTTGAATATATCTATCCATTTGTAGTGATTTAACATTGAACATAGATTTAGAAGTTTTGAAGTTGCTGCGAATTGAGATTTTGTTTTAGGCTGATCCCAGAAATTGGTGGGTTTGCTAATGGCATACTGAACTTTGAGCGTTAGTTTGCAATCTAATCTCTATTTTTGTTTACGCTCAGTTTGCAGCTTCATTTTTGAAAGAAAAGATCGATATTTCACAATGATATTAAGTTATTAATCACCAAGGCTATAAGATCCTAATCCTAAGACTATACAGAAATCAAAAGATTAAAAGCAGGAACTTCTGATCAGGGTCTTTCCAATTTTAGCTTTAGCTCATGCAAGTTCTGGTTGTACCTCTTCTCCTAAACCATGCAGTGAAAACTGCACATGAGGCAAAGAGGGAGCTGCCTTATTGCAAGTTTGATCCTCATAATTGTTAAGTTTCCTTAACTCACCCTTGCTATTTTACAATCCCTCCATGTTATGGTAGTTGAGCGAAAAGCATGTTATGGAGACACTTTCCTGTCATTTTTATTTTTCATTGTAGCAAGTACCTTTTATGCTTGTGTGATGATATTTTACCTAGATTAGATTTGAGATAGCTGAAAAATATCCTCTGGTATAAAGTTTAGCCTTGGGCAGTGTAGTGCCTAATTATACGAAAATAGGCTTCCCTTAGTATTCTTCCAGTAGTTATCTGCTATAACTCTTATCTCAATGCTCTAGCCTATGCAGTCATAGGCGTGAGACATAGGGCTGTAAACATCCTGATCCAGTTTGGATTTGTGTACAATTGATCGGATAATATCCATTTAACTTTATCTGTCGGATAGTAGATTTGGATACGGATATTATCCAAATATTAAACTGGGGATTTGGAAAAACACGATCCTCCCCGTTTAAGTTCTGCTCTAAAATGAACAGTTGGATGTAGGATCCAATGATCAGAAAAAAACCTACATCTATACTCTACTTCAGTCAGCTGCCCTTGCTGGCTTTCCCACAGCCTTTGCGCATCGCCTTCGCCAGTTTGCCTTGCGACCTTGCCTCCTTCACGGACCTCACCCTCAGGTTCTCTAGTTATCCTCCTTGCTGTGGGCCTTAACTTCTCTAGTTCTCGAGCACGGCAGCATGTGAAGTTGCATCTTACCCCACCCAGGCTCCACTCCAGCCCTCGTGGATCGCAACACAGCTGCCTCATCTCGTCATCCTCTCCCTCGGCTTCTCCTCCCCATGGAACGCGATCTCTCAAGAATCTCTCGAGATCTCCCGAGAATCTCTTTTTCTCCACACGTCCGAGAAACGAGATCGCTGAAACGAGAATATCCATATAATATCTTTGGTACCTTGATCTTCTTCGCCTATTACTACTCCTAACTTGTTAGATTACCTTGTTAAGTTTGATTCATATATTTTCAATTTTATTATGGAATCCATACAAATATTTATTTAAACTTTATTTTTTGATAAAATTTTATAACTTAATATTTTTATGACTATATACATATGATTGACATAAGATGTCATCAATCTCCTATCTATATTATTCAAGATGGAATTTTAGTCTAATATAAGATCTCTTGTATGTCTCATGTTAACAATAGTTCACCCTCTCTGTATTACGTTTTTAATTCTCTCGTTCTTATTTTGATGTTTAATATGAATTCTCTTGTTCTTTTTGAAGAGATTACATGACATTTTACACTTAAACATGTACATTGATTGTTATTTTCAAGATCCAATCTCTTGAGATTTTTTCGAGATCTCTTCTATTCAGTATTTATGAGATAAATCTAGATGCAAAATGACAATTCTTGAGTAAGGTATACCCTACATAAATGAAATCCGAGATCTGATCTCCCGAGATTTTTCCGAAAATCTCACGAGATCTCTTTTCTTTCACCCTCCCGAGATGAAGCCAAGATCCGAGACGGCAATCCTTGCTCCTCACGCAATGCAGGTTTCACTCCTCGGTAGGCGCATGTTCATCTCTGCCAAACACCCCAAACCCTAGTGTTATTTCGTCTTTGCAGTAGTTTGAAGACGATCCAAATCTGCTTCAACTTTCTCTCGTAAATATTCGCCAGTCCAATCCAATGTACGAGTATTTGTGATGCGATTTGGACTAAACAATATGTAAGGAAGATGGATTTGGGAAGACCCCGTGCCATTAGTAGGATTCGAACATCATCAACATCAAAATTATTCATTTTAATAATATTAGGGTTTTTTATATATTTTAGAGTCTAATTTAGGAGTGTCAAAGTTAGATTAAGAGTTTAAAAATATTTTTGAGTTAAAAATAGGATATATGTTTAAAATATATCAAGGTTGGGATATATTTGTAGTTTAATCTGATTTTTAAAGTTTTCATTAAATGTTGTATCGAGAGGTCTAGATAAAGACCCTTCAAAACCAGGTAACCGAACATGAAGCAATGAATTGAAAAAAAGTTTTTCTCTGCTCAGTTTTTCTCACTTCTTCTCTCCTGCCCCCCCACCCTTCTTCTTCTTCCCTGTCTCCCTGTCCTCTTGCTGACAGACCTTCCTTGCTCCCTTGGTCTATCCTCTTGTTCTTCTTCTCCCGATCCCCCCCTCTGCTCATGTAACCTTCCACCCTCCACGTTCTTTGTCGGTTCTTCCCTCCTCAGAGGTCCCCACCCTTTTGCCGGAGACCCTCCTGCTTCCTGAAGCCACACAACCCACAGCAACTCCTCCCCTGTCCCCGAACCCCTTCTCAAAGGCCACTCCGATGCCCTCAACCCCCTCTTGACATGGCTGCAAACCCCACCTTTAGATCTTCTCCCCTACGCAGAAACCCACCCACCCCCGGAGACCCACCTCCACTCTGTGGGCCCTGCCACCACCTCCTCTTTACTGCTAACTCCTCTTCCAGCCCCTAGTCTACTCCACCATTTGGATGGCCATAGGCGACGAGGATGAAGATGACGGCGAAGAAGTGGATACCGCGTGAGGTTTTGTGAAGATGCCCCCCGCTCCCCCCACCCTTCTCACACGCTCAAGCATCCCCCTCCCCACAGCAGCTCACAGCCTAGTCTAACCAAGCCTGAAACTGGTTCAGCCCAGTTCTCAGCGGGTCAATCTGGTTTAGACCTGTTTAATCCGGTTCAGGGTTGATTCAAGCCTCTTTAGGACCTATACCACCCAGTTCAAGCTAGTTCAGCAGTTTCCAGGCGAGTTCAGGGCGGTTCAGATCATTTTAGGCGTGGTTCAGTACATTTCAGGCTCGGTTCAGCATCATTCAGGGCCAATTATGGATTTTCAGATTGGTTCAGGTCTGGTTCATCCATTTCCAGTCTGGTCAGGTATATGTTAGTGGCTTGGTGATCAGTTTGGGCTTACGCATAAAGATGGCTGCATCTTCATTTCTGTCCCCCATCAATTTGGACACAAAGCACTGGAGCGGCAAATGACATGCATTTTCTTTCAGCAATCTGTCTTTCAGATTATTCGTTAGAGGCAGCTACCTTGTTGTTATGACGACAATATCTGCAATGCTTCCATTTCTTGGGATTCATGAGCCTGAGGGTGCCAAGGGGTGAAGCAAGAGATTTTTTAAAATGATTTTTTAAGATAAATAATTGGAAGTCAGATATAAAAGTCAATATTATGTGGCTGAACATGACTACAGAGATAGTTAAAAAATTACTTGGAAAGCCCAAAGGGCATGACCCACTTAAAAAAGAGAATGGTGGAATGAAGTAGTATAAAGGACAATAAAGAATAAGATTGATTGATATAAAGGATTGTAATGAACAATATAAGATAGTAAAAAGTGAAGTAAAAAGAATTGTTAGACAAGCAAGCAATCAGACTTTTGAATAAATGCATAAGAAACTTGGAACCAGCGAAGGCAAAAAAATATTTATAAATTAGAAAAGATGGGAGAGAGAAGATCTAAGATCATAAGAGTTTAACTAAGTTAGATATATCAAGACTAAAGAAGGAAAAAATTGATCAAAGATAATACACTAAAGAAAGGTGATAAAGTTAATTTGATACTCTTTTCAACGACAACTTTGTTAGAAACACACAAGATATAGAGAATGTAATGGAGCTTAATGATACTTATATTAGAACAATTTAATTTTTTAAAATTAAAGAAACATTGAAGAGTATGAAAACCAACAATGTGTGGCTCCGATAGCATCTTTGTATAAGTATGAAAATGTTTGGAAAATTTAAAGGTAAAATGGTTAACTCAACTTTTTATCAAAATCTTAACTAACAATGTCGAATGAATGGAGAAAAGGCAGCAACCATGCTCATTTTTAAGAAAGGAGATATGTAATATTGTTCAAATTATAGAGAGATCAAGTTTACGAGTCATTCTATGAATTATGGGTAAAAGTTATGTAGTGCCGATTACGAGTTTGTAAAAATATTTTAGCAAACTAATTGATTTATAATGACAGTTATTTTTCTTATTAGAAGTTTGTTCGAGAAATATCCAGATACGAAGAAAGATTTACATACGATACTTGTTGACTTGAAAATACATATGATAAAGTTCTACTAAATGTTTTGTGGTGGGTATTAAACCAAGAAGTGCCCATAATTGCCCTACCGGATCTTGGCTTTATCTTAGAAGGTTGAAAAAGAAGAGATCTTGCGGGATTCTATGAAAAATCTTGCGATATTGGATATTGGATTAGATTTACGCATATTTTACGTAAACATATAAATCAGAAAAAATGAACAAATAAAAGTGCCCATAATTGCCCTACCGGATCTTGGCTTTATCTTAGAAGCAAGGTTTGTCATCTCGGATCTCGGCTTCGTCTCGGGAGGGTGAAAGAGAAGAGATCTCGGAAAAATCTCGGGAGATCGGATCTCGGATTTTCGGATCAAAATGTATATATGTATGAAACATAACATAATATTTTATAAAGATAGGAGTACATCAATGAATTTACATGAAAATATATAGCACATTTATACATCAATTGTGTGAATGAACAATTACAAAGTACTCTCAATACCAAAGAAATGATCTTTGTGCTTCTAAAAGATTTAATCTTGTATACAATCTTATTTAAATGCTAATATGGTATTAAACTTGTAGCATATTTTTATCCATGATAGTATAAGTGATAGTGAGATATATTAATATGTTTACACTATCATAAATGAGGAGGTGTAGAGTAGTCGCGGATCGACCTGCGTGGTCAGGTCGTGGGGGTCAAGGGGGCAGCGCCCCTTTGTGGGGGGTTGTCAGGGGGGCAAAACCCCCCGAAAGGAATTTTTTGGTATTATGTATAAATTTTGGGGGACTTCCCAAAAGGCGCTGGTCAAGTAGTGCCATGTCGCTTAGGTGCCCATCTTGACAACTATGGTATCAGGGGGGCAAAGCCCCCCGAAGAAATTTTTTTTTCGGACCAGGCTACTTGGGGCGAGATCTCGGCAATCTTGTTTCTCGGCCCCCTTGGCGAGACCGAGATCTCGCGAGATGGCATTCCATGCTTAGAAGGATGAAAAAGAAGAGATCTTGCGGGATTCTATGAAAAATCTTGGGATATTGGATATTGGATTAGATTTACGCATATTTTACGTAAACATATAAATCATAAAAAATGAACAAATAAAAATAAGCCCATAAATAAGATTATAGCAAGATTTTCATCTTATTTAGTGTCGGAATACGGCACCGCAGTGGTTCCACTGCATCTTTCCTGCCTTATATGCCGCCCGCCCCACCCAGTAGAGCCAGCACTCATGGTAGCATCTGGCAAAAACGTAGCCTGGATTTTTTTTCTCTGTCTCTGTCTCTCTCTCTCTCTCTCTCCTGCATATATTAGATTCTTTTAATTAAGAAAACTAAGTTGCTATTGAAGACGACAGTTGAAAGAGTAGGTGCCTTTCTGGATTTAGTTTAATTTAGACGGTAGTACTTACATGTCAAAGACGTTGTTGGTCCCAACCAACTCGTCTAGTTCAGAAGTTTCACATTGTTGTGATTTCGTAGCACTCCGGTGTTTATCCTGCTCTAGATAAAGCTTTCTGTTGCACTTTGTTCACCTTTTCCATGTTCTGGTTCCTATTTGGATCTATTATATGTCCTTTTAATTTGTATAGAGCTTCAAATATCATTGAATTTTTGTGATTTCAAACTAACTCCCTCAAGGAAGCCTCATATCTGATTGATTTTCACGTATATTCTACCAGCACATCCATGGGTAAGAGAAGGCGGTCGCGCCTTGGAGATTCCTCTGGATATATCCGTGTTAAGCAACATGAGACAGTTTGTGAAATATAGCCGGTTGAAGCAGTTTGCACTCAGGGTAATATATTACTACTTGAAAGCAAATTGATTGATTGTTTTACGTCTGATTTTGATGTTCATTATTGTTAGGCGTTAGCCAGTACCCTTAGTCCAGAGGAACTGTCTGATATCCGTGATCAGTTTGATGCAATTGATGAAGATAAAAGTGGCTCCATCAGTCTTGAGGAAATGAGACATGTAAGTGTTACTTCACTTAAATGTTCATGTTATTTTTCTTCCTTTGAACCTTTACTTGGTGATACAAATGAAATGAGTTTGCTATCATTCAAATAAAATGAGAGCCCAAGGTATAACTTAGATGCTCACGCCTAGGTGTTACCTGCTAGATGCAGAGATGTGTCTATGCAGCTTAAAGAACAGGTGAAATATGTGCACATTGATCAGGGATTGAAGGATCAGATTGGATCAGCCAACCAAGGGCAAGCTGTAAATTAGCTGGAGTTGACCAAGAGTTAGTCTGACTTGGTTGAAACTTGTCTCAATGTAACAATTGGCCCTTCTCGGACAATTCTGATGGTCCTTGCCGGCCAATCTAGGTTGGCTGAGCCAGTTCAGCTGGATCATCACAATCCCAGTCTGAATCTACTGTCCTAGCCCAGAATCAGCCATTCTTGGCTTCCTGCCTATTCTGCGACCTAGGCATTTCTGGCTGATCCCTACCTGGAATGGGCAACTGTCCCTTACCCCTGGGTGGCTGATCCCAGTTCATATTGCAAATTCTGCATACCATGGTGCGCCTGAGTGTTGATGAAGATTGAACATGATGGAAAAATGATGTTTTATGCCTCATGCGGAAAATAAAAATGTAAGGAAATGGCATCCTTCTGTAAGAAAGTGGACAAAGACTTAGCAGGTGTTGCCAGGCACTTTGGCTTCGGAGAGAAGAGCCTCCAACTGATATTCTATTAGTGCAAAGGCTAAGGGTCCATTTGGCAATTTTTGAGAAGTGCTTCACTTAAAAGTACCTTCTATGTGAAGGTACTCCACAATGAAGTACTTCTCTATTACAGAAGTGAAAGTTGTTTGGTATCAATTTTTTGCAACAAAAGTACTTCTAAAATGAGAAAATTTGAACAAATTAATTTCTCAATCAAAATTGTTCTACACAAACTAAATAGAGACAATTCAACATGCCTTAACATAACTACATTTATTCTTAACAAAATTTAATTATTGTCCGAAAACTTGTCCATGTTATTATGGAAAGTTATGTTAATAATTTAATATGTGTACTAAACTTTTTAATAGACAATTCGTAGAAACTAATGATATTTAAACAATATCAAAATGTGTTCTTGCACAAGCAGGCTCCAAACATTTGTTGTTCCCCTTTGTCTGATGAGAAGAGAGCTGGATCTAAAATGTTTTTGAACCAATTGTATCAACACAGGCAAGTGTATCTCAGGGATAATTTGTATCTACCAGAGAGTAGTAACACCCTTGGAGGGACTAATCTTACATCCAACATGACATTAAGTAAAAGATGCAATAGCGGATGCATAAAAATAGTATTATGTCACAATAGTATACACATGATTATAAATCAAATAAATGTGCACAGGTATCATTGTTTCAGATAGAATGCGTCAGATTCTGCTAATTCCATGAGCATTACTAAAGATGTATAAAAAAGACTACACCGACATCAAGCACCCTGCTTCGACAAGATGAGAAACCAAGTGCATTCCATTTAAATATCAACACATTCTTGGAATTTAAATGTGTGACTCAAGTGTTTATAAAAATAAAAAAGAACATGTTAATACTATACGTATGAAAGGGTAACCAGTACCTGCAGGAGGAAGCTTCGCCGGAGGGGGGTCTGCACGAAGCAGCTTCCTGTGCGGAAGGGAAAGCCATGTGGGAGCTTCGCCGGAGGGGGTTCTACACGAGTCACGAGGTGAGGTTCGACGGATGGTTGCCGAAGGCTGTCTTTGGTGAAGGGGAGCCCGTCTGTAGGAGGACCATGCGAACGAGAATCGTCTGCGGAAGGGGAGGCCGTGTTGAAACTTCACTGGAGGGGGTCTACTTGTAGGGGCTTCTTGTGTGGAAGGGAAGGCCGTGAAAGAGCTTCGCCAGAGGGGGTTCCATGCTAGGTGAGGTTCACCGGATCGTCACCGAAGGCCGTCTGTGGTGAAGGGGAGCCCATCTGCTGGAGGACCGCAAGAGGTGGATTTGTTTGCAGAAGGTTAGGCTGTGCCGAAACTTTACCGGAGGGGGGTCTGCGAGAAGGGGCTTCCTGTGCAGAAGGGGAGGCCGTGCGGGAGCTTCGACGGAAGGGATTCCACGCGAGGTGAGGTTCACCGGAGCATTGCTGAAGGCCATCTGTGCGAAGGGGAGCCTATCTGCAGGAGGACCGCGCAATGGAGAAGTCCAACGTCGGGTGAACTGTCGCTCCTCGAGAAGAGGCTGTGCGAAGGGGAGGATCACGCGTTGAAGTTATCCGCGGGAGGTAGCTGCGAGAGGATGCTATGCAAAGACAGCGGTGTCGGGAGCGATTTCTTATTTCAACAAGGAGAAAATTTCTCCTTTTGACTTCCACCTTCCGGGAGAAGCAGAAACGACAATCTTCTACCATGCCAAATGGTCGTATTAAATTGAGAATGCCTTTTTATAGAAGGAGAAGGTAAAAAAAAGCACTTCAGAGAGGTTGCCAAACGGACCCTAAATGCCTTCTATGAATAAGGATGGGTTAGAAAATCAGTCTACCTACTGGTTTGTTCAATTGGTGGAGAGATCCATTTGGGGTTTCAGGAATGGCCGATCTGGATTGGTATCAGCTGATCTAATCTTGAAGGATGTTCTACATAGTAAAGCATTGAAATGTAAAACAATAAGGTCTTTTTAATCAAAGTATATGTGTGATGACCCATGCTGACCTACCCCTCCCATGGCTTACAAGCTGATCCATTTATTTATCAGTCAAGGATTTCTGGGTCGAGATTGACCCCTAGAGGAGACCAAGGCCGATCTTGATCCTTATCGGGATCATATCTACCATCTTGGTCAATCCAATGGAGGAGACCCGATCCAGGATTGGACTGGATCGGTTCTTCAAAAAATTGATAAAACAAAGAAAGTGAAGGAGTGGGGCCTGTATCTGGGATTGCAGATGGAAAGAAGTGGGGTGGCAGTGAATCAGTGATGACCACTTCTGCATGAAGTGGACCACCCACTTAAGTTGGCGGATCCACCCATACCGGGTCTTCTCGACCAGATACAAGCTTCTTCTCCATCTGGTTAGGGTGGATAAGGCGCAGGGCCACAGGGGTGGCTGCCACCCCCCTCCCCACTTCCTGACAGCTATCCTGCAAATCATACTATGATCCAATATGAGAGTTTTCTTTTTTATACCGTCTCTTCGAGCATCATTCTGATAGTTGATCACGGTTTGGTTTTGTGTCCAATGCAATTAACCTGAATTATTGTTAGTGGGTTACTAGGAAGATATCAATAATAATGAAAGATGGATTCAAGTCGAACAAATAATGATAAAGTTACTGCATCTCCATTCAGAAAATGTCTACAATAAACTGTCTACTGAACCATGTTTAGAATAGCAATGCAAGTGATGAGCCATGCAAGAATTACTCTTGAGGAGGAGTTTGCATCACGATCATTATTGAGATGTGAGTTCTAAATCTATCCACACATCCGGATCCATTCAAGATTCATATATGTTTATCCGGATAATATCCAATTACAATGTATCCACTAGAGCAGATACTGGATATGATATTATCCAATTATTAATGGACTTAGACAAAAAATGACTGTTCTGCTCCATTTAAGATCCACTCCAAATAATATTCTATATGCAAATAATATATAGCTATAAATTTAAAATCATTTTATTTAAAAGTAGGTTTAAATATTATTTAATATACACCAGTATACTTGGTTGACATTAACAAATTTATGATACATTTTATATTTTGAAATTTATTTATACATATATATTATCAAGCATATTAATCGGCTAAGGTTTAATAACATTTCAAACCAATGTTATCCTTATCTGTTCCAAATTTGGCGAACATTTGAATTATAATGTCCAATCTATATCCGATTTAGACCGGAAAAGGATTATGTGCTTAGCTAATGGAGTGGTCATGGAAACGCCATATATGCTTCATTTACAGCCCTAGCTAGACATTCTTTATGTAGGTTACCACTTGTTCACATGGCCTATCCTGTCCTCAGTCATCTAACATGTATAAATATAAAAGCTGAGATACTGCTATGGGATAATGGGTGAGCAGATGCAGCAATTTATGCATTTGTATTGTGAAACATGGATGCATATTGGCACATTTAATGGCTATTCCATCTTAGTTCCATGTGAAGTAGCTATTAGGAGCTAATAAAATATATGGTGTGTTATGAATTTGTTTTTCTTGTGATATCCATTCAAGTGGTCTTTTTGTCAGTGTTTCATGGCTTTGCCATAGACTAGGGAGCTTTGCCTGCCATCACCGTTTCCCCAGCTATAGACAAAGGAAATATGCTATAAGATGTGGTCCTTTTCTGTTTATTTTTATAATTACTGAGCCACTGGAAAAATATTTTGTTTGATAGACATACCAACGTTACATTGCACCTCTTATCCAATTGGTGTGTTGTAATTTTTTTTGCACAGGCTCTAGCGAAGGATCTTCCTTGGAGATTAAGGGGACCTCGTGTTCTGGAGATTCTTCAGGCGGTAATATACTATTATTTTAGATCAGTGCAGTATTGTCTTTGATACCAATTTATATTCAGCATTTTGTTCTTGCGAGTTGTTTGTCTACGGTTTTATGTTTTTCTAGACCAGGCTATTATGTTATCAGTACTGTGTTAAGAAATAAATAAAAAAATTCACAATCTTGTGGAATAGTTTCTCATTTATTATACCTTATGGTCTACTTATTGCATATTCTCGTGGTTTTTGTTAGATTCATTCATTTTCCATTTAGTTCTTAGTGAATAATATTGATGGGAAGCATAGTTCGCTCTGAACCACGGTGGTTCATTTGCGTTTTATATGCATACATATGAATACAAAAAATGCTTCGTTTCCATCTCAAATACAAATGAATGATTGTGGTATATGTTCAAAAGTACTGCAACGTACTAAACATGTATAATACACGTTTCTATACAAAATGCATGTTTCAGATGTCTGTGCCGGCTATCTCTCTTATCCCTATCACATCATTCACTGTCCATGATCTCGACAGTTCCAATTACTTGGCATTCTTTCTAAACATTGCCTCCGTAACATAGCTTTGCCTCCAGGAGCTCATTCCCACCACTGTAGCTCTCTTCCTTGCAGCGAGAGGCACACACCCCTGGTTTCTCTCTCATTATGCCACCACCTCATAGTGCCATCGCCTCCACATAGCTGGAGCTCCCCCCCTCTCTCTCCCTCTAACCCCCCTACTGTGCCATGCCGTTGCCTCCACATGCCACTGCACCACACTTAATGATGAGGGACTCCACAGTGCCTACACTTCCAGACCACTTTGTCTTTCCTCCTCTGCCTTCCTCTAATCCCACCTCTCTTGTGGCCTACTTCTCTCATGACTCTACTCCTCTCTCCAGTGCCCCCAACCTTTCTCCTTTCCTGTCACCATCCTACCATCACTTTCCACCACATTCATCTCTCTTGCACAAAATCTGTCTCCCCCGTGAGTCTTGTCCTTCCTCTCTTGTGACTCGCTCTATCTACGTCTTTGGGCAGAGGCCTCCATCGTGGTTCTATCTTTTCTCTATAGTGCCTCAACATCCCTCCACTAAACTCTGCCTTCTCGCCATAACACCTCTGGTATACGGCTCCAAGCATACAAAAGTAAGACTTGTCCTCACCTGTCAAGGTGGGGGGGGGGGGGCAAGGCAAGCTTCCTATTAACATTTATTTTGTCTAATTTAGTAATAATTAATAGTAATTAAGTATTAATACCATTTAATTGAGTGATTTTTATTAATAAAAAAACAGCTAGTTTTAATAGTTAATTTGATTACAAATAGATATCGTGATGAAATAATAATTAGGATTAAATAATTTTATGAATATTTACTAGTAGTTAATGCTAATAAACTTAATTGAGCAGTTTTAATTATGTATTCATTTTATTTAGTCCATATAACTATGCACTTGTATATTTTAATGGATTTAGTTATTGACATATCTTCTTATTACTTTTTATGTATTTTTTGTCACTCATATATTTGCCAATTTATCAATTTAACACCTTGCCTTATTGCCTAAGCAACAAGGTAATACTATGTCACCTTGATTGTCTTGAAAACTATGCTTGTCTCCGGTGTCTTTGCTAGTAATTCTGATCCTTCTGATTTCAGTAGCTTGTTTTTATGTCTTATTTATTGTGTTATTTATTTAAATTTTATGGTTTGATAGTTTTACACATTATCTATACTTTTGGCTATGTAATTAATTAATTATTGAGAGATGAATGTATACTACTCCATATGTGTAGTATATTGAATTTTTGAAGTGTTTAAATATTTAATCGTTATTTCAAATTTTATATATGAAAAATACTCAGTTGTATTTTTCCCTTATTATAATTGACCTGTATTTAACTAACTATGCTCTGAACCTTAAGTGAATGGTAGTCCAGCATCTCTTTTGAGCTCATTGGAACCAATTTTCTTCTGAAAGAAAGACTTAAACAAGGTGGAAGGGCCAAATCCTTAATCAAGAAAAAAATGCCAAGATGACTTTTTTTCAAGATGGGAATGACAAGAGGGTGGAAGATGTCATACAAATTTTATGGTTTGCCCCAAAAATGAGATCATTAAATATTTGTATCTTTTGTTTCTTGTTTAGTGAAGTTATTTTTTATCTCAAATTTGCCTAGCTGTAGTCTGCATCAGCTATCAGACATAAGAAAGGTAATTTAGGCATGCAAAGTTTTCTTATTTACAATCTTTTCAGGATAAAATTGGATGTATATCCAAGGGATGCTTCATCAATCAACCCTTGTTTAGTGTGACATTTAGCTTTGCTGAAAAAAATGATGCTGTTCTTAACTTAGAAAAGAAAATGAGAACAGATTATCTGCCATCTTTTTGTTTCTCATAAAATAGCATAAAGTCATGTGCTGTATAAATCAGCCTACGTAATGGCTTCAATGACATCATAACTTTTTGAAGAGATCCAGCGGTATCATCTCTCGGTGTACAAGAGATTAGTGAGAGGAATGATGAAAGGCAGGGTTCTTTGGCTTTCTGACGGAGGAATCAATTTATTGATCATATATTTCATGTATGAACATGATAGAATGAGTTTATTTTCTTGTCATCCATAAAAGTGAAACGGTACCCACTGATGCAATTCACCCAAGTACAATTCTGAACAAGCATTCCATTTTAGCTTCTCTTGTATGCCTAAACGGATGAAAACAGTCATGAGCTATTTATAGACTTGAAGCTATTATTGTTCTTTTTTAGCGGAGATCACTATCTTGGACCATGCATATATTTATGTTAAGGATGAATGTCTTTTAAACATACGGCTGTATTCTTGAAAAGTAGGTGCTACCGTGCTAGGTCTGTCTTATCAATAATCTCGGTGTACTATTGTTCTTTCTCTAGTGACAATCGCTGCTTTTCTTAGACCATGCATAGACATGTTAAAAGATGAATATGTTCTTTGGTTGTACGTTTGGATGGTCATAAAAAAGCAGGTTCTGATTTATCCTATTAACGTTGAGCGCTAAATTTATTATGTTTCTGAAAACTGACTTCTTAGACTGAACATTAATTCTCACAAATACACTTTTTTAAATTGCAGTTATTCTTTCTCTGGAACTAATTAAGCATCTTTTGGCAGATTGATAGCAACACAGATGGGCTGGTCGACTTTGATGAGTTTGTTGCTGCAACTTTACATGTGCATCAACTGGAGAAACACGACTCTGAGAAATGGTTGCTGCGCTCAAAAGCTGCTTTTGAGAAATTCGATGTCGACAGAGATGGGTTTATCACACCTGAGGAATTAAGAATGGTACATGTGATGTGAAGACTTGGTTTGGATTTTCATCAGTAGATATCTTTCCTAGATACTGAAATTGAAAATAGCTTTGTCCATTGTCAATCAATTGAATTATTCTGTTTACATTCTTGGAAAGTTATTTATCAAGTCTTATTGAATGTAAGATGAATGGCTTAACCATTTGACTTGTAATTGTATAAAACTTCTATTTCTCAGCTGTAATTTATCATTTATCCATAGGTTAATAACCGAAAGAAAAGTCAGGCTGGGTGCTTGGAGTCTGTTATCTAAAAGTACTTGAGGGGTGTGTGTGTGTGTGTGTGAGAGAGAGAGAGAGAGAGAGAGAGAGAGAGATGTGAAAATGAAGATGAAGTTACATAAACTACGTGAAAATCCATTATTAAATATAAGGATTTTTGAAGCCTATACTTCAAATATTCTCTGTTACATAAACTAACATCATTTTTTCTTCCCTTGTTCTCAGCACACAGGCTTAAAAGGATCCATTGACCCATTACTGGATGAAGCAGATATTGACAAGGATGGGAAAATAAGTCTGCCGGAGTTCCGTAGGCTACTGAGAACTGCGAGCATGAGCTCTAATGTTCCGAGCCCGTCTGGCATTCAAAAATCTTCCAAATTCTAGTTCACTGGGAATTGGTTGATGGTGCAGCAACAGAGCTTGGAGAAAATGTAAACCTGGAATTAACTCCATCAATGCAAAGTTTACCTTGAGTTCATTTGGGGCTGCAGCCCACTTGTCTACATATAGAAGCCCTTTGGTCTGCTGTGGTAGTGCTTCGAAGTAGTGTTCGTTCACCAAGAGATCTTTCCTTCGATACGAGGCTTCCTGCAATTGCCTACTGTACATCCTCTGGCATCCTTCTGTTCTCAGTATCATTGAGAATTCATCTTTATACCCAAAATTGCGTTTCTTCTAGTTGAAGAAGTGTATCTTGTGCATCTATGGTTTTCTTCGAATCATCTTAGCGCCATAGTGCTGTTGTGCCATTCGGATGCTTGCTGTTTATCCCCTGCCCCACCTTTCTCTTTACAGTTTGTATATAACGAGTTTGATGGCTTGCTTTTCGATAGAGTGCAAGTCCTTCACATGCAATGAAATGGCCTGTCATCATCTTGTGATTGTTCTTCTCGCATTGTTATATGAATGGATTGATCCGGTGTGGATGGCAGCGTCAGGACTAGACTACAAGATTTTGGAGTAAGGTCTAAACTCTACTATCATGCCTAATATACTGATCATGCAGCCTAGTTCTTATGTCTGGTAAAAAGGGGAAACATTAGGCAAGCTTGACATCACTTTCACAAGGCCCATTGGAACTGTTTGATAAATTTATAATGTGTTAATATACACTGGAATGGCCAATACCCTTTTTACACCGAAGCAAGATAGATGTAACTCTTCGAGTGTACGAGTTACATTACCCAGTGTGAGAAATGCAGCGCATAATTCACTCGAAACTTTGCACAGGCGCACTGTAATGTTTTTTTTTATCGTTACGAAGTACGACTTGTACATGGGAGCCTTTTTTTTCTTTTCCTTTTTTTTAGGAGACGCGATGGTATCTGATTAGGTTTGTGAGTGATCTCCCTTGTGGACATCGTAGGTGATCTGAACTAGGGGCTCAAAGGGTTGGTTTTAGTAACGAAATCATTGGGTTCGGGTAAGGATTAAGGGTTCGTATTTAAATTCTGATTAAATAAATTAGATTTATGATATTTTGATTTCGGTTTACTTTTGATTTCGTTATTAAAACCGACTAAAAACTGATGTATATTTTTAATATGTATTATATATTAATCTTATTTAAAAGCAAGTTAATGGATACAAGACAAGTATTGAAATTCGACACGATAAATTTAAAATAGTACTCTTTTATTTCTTACCACTATATATGTCATAATTGTTATAATTTATCTACTTCATTTTATTATAATATCATTTTAAAGATATGTCACAATATTATTAAAAATAAGAAAATGGATATAAAAGTGATTGATTTTTATTTTGACCTTGATAACTTATAATATGTAATAACAAGTTTCATTTCCGTATAAATCAAATTAGAATTTCGAGATTTGGAATTTGTTTTGCACCCGTAGCCTAAACTCACCCCCCCCCAATGTTAATGTAAGAGAGGGCCCATTGTCCTTTGTCCTAAACCCATTTGAGCACTACCCTATATCTACTGTACACATTTCCCAAATTTCCTAAAATCACTCTTCCTTTCCCTCTCCCGCACCCCGGGTGCAAATGAACTAATATTCTCGACAAGAAACTCAAAGCTCCACTCGATAAAAATTTGACTCGACTTATTTATTATGTTAAATGAATAAGTTTGAATAAAAAATAAAACTCAACTCATTAATCGAGTCATATTTGAATAGATTTTTACTTTGCTCGATAAACTTGCGAGTAGCTCGATTAAATATTTTATTATATATTTATTTTCAAAAATTAAATTATAAAATATTAATAATTATATATTGTCGCTTAAAATGTTAAATAATTTAAAAAATAAGTTTAAACTTACATCAATTTTCATAAATGAGTTAATTCTAGAGTTTCAAAAATATTTTTTTCATTGATTTTGAGTTTTATAAATGTGTTTGTATGATTGTGAGTTGAGTTTTAGTTTAACTACTTGAGTTCGAACTCGATTGAACTCAATTAATAAACAAATCAAGTTTAAACCAGAATTTAACGTACTCATTAAAACTCGAGCTCGAACTCGAACTTGTGTAAAATAAATGAGCCAAGTTTGATCATGGTATTACTCGGCTCGGCAGCCTCAGCTGGACTTATTTACACCCCTACCCACACCACTCTATATTTTTTTACGTACCCCTTTCTGCCGGACGAGGGGCAGCACCACAATAGAAGAGAGCTTAGGGGTTTTATCTGCAACATTATCCGCGGATACCAGGTAACCCTTCCTCCATGGATAAGCATCCCCCTCTCTCTGCGGCGGCTGAGCGCTCTGTCGTCGATAAGGAAGAAAGGAGCAGAGAACAGCCGAGCCGAGCGAGGAGATGGACGCCAAGCTCCTCTCTCCGCTCCTCCGCCGCCATCCCTGTCTCCTCCCCCTCGACCCCCGCAACCCTTTCTCCAGGCCTCTTTCCTCGCCGCGAACCGTCTCCTTCCGCGCGGCATCTCTCGGCGCCGGCGGCCCAGCTCCCACAAGCGATGACTCTGTCAACCCCGCCGCCGCCGACGTGGTCAGCAGCAGCAGAAGCAGTGATATCTCCTCTAACGGCAGCAAGAGAGACGCTAGGGACGGCGGCGGCGAGAATGCCAGCAACCGCAGCCCGGCGGCGAGGCAGGCCCCGAGCAAGATCAACCTCCGGTTCCGCTCTATATCACGGAAGCAGGCCAGGCAGCAGCAGCGGAAGCAGGCGGGGGTGGCGCCTCCTCCGCCTCCCAAGGCCTGGGAGGAGATGACGCTGAGCGAGAAGGCGACGGAGGTCTACATGGGGGAGAAGGGGCTGCTGTTCTGGCTCAACAAGTTCGCCTACGCCTCCATCTTCGTCGTGATCGGCGGGTGGATCCTCTTCCGCTTTGTCGGCCCTTCTCTCGGCCTCTACCAGCTGGACACCCCACCCGTGTCTCCTTCTTCCTTGTTCAAAGGGTAGGCAGAAACACCGCAGGAAGAACAACCCTACCTTGCTCAATCTCCTCCTCCTCGCCCTCATTAATTATTCGCATCATTAGCTCATCATCTGCAAAATCGTATGTATCTTGCTCAACCCAATCTGGTCGTCGTCGTGATCATCCGGGTCCTGATCAGTAATCAGCGTCATTAGCTCATCAGCTGCAAAATCCAATCTTGCTCAATCTTATCATCATCATCATCATCCTTGTCCTCGGTAAAAATCTCACCTTGTCCAATTTGTCATTATCATCTTCGTCTCGAGCAATCAGAATCATCCGATCATCTGCTGCAAAAATCCTATCTTGCTCAATCTTGTCGCCATCATCATCCTCATCCTCCGTTCTCCTTAGACCTTAGTAATCGGCAATCAGCCCAGTCCGTCAGCTGCAAAATCCTACCTTGCTCAATCTTGCAATCATCATCCTCGTCCTCAGCAATCAGAATCATTAGCTCATCAGCTGCAACATCTGAACTTGCTCGATCTTGTCACCATCATCATCATCATCCTTGCGGTCAGCTGCAACTAGCTTGCAGTCCCAGCTGTTTTCTTGAACGGAAGAGAGAATTATGATCAGAGGCCGTGCACTTTTTTTTTTTTGCAGGGAACAAATTTAGCAGCGGGGGAGGATATTAATTAGTCTGGCTACAATCTATTCTCATTTGGGGATTTATTGTGCTGAAGTCATTTCTTTGGATTTCTGAAAGCATACAGATCTAGAAACAACTTGTATCATGGGAATTTTCATCTTGATCTTCCACCTCCCTCTTCCGAAGCTTTTAGACTACTAGTACATCCAGTAGAGTAATTTGAAAAATCTGAACTTTTAATTTTATCTCTAATCTCTAATTTGGAAAAAAAGATTTTAACTGGGTTCAGATGTTTATGTATTAATTATTTTATTTTTTACTTAAATTATATCATATATTTACTTCTATATATGCTCCAAAAAGAAATTATATCCAAAAGTAAAAAATAAACCATACACCTTATTTTAAGAAGTTTATTGAGATATAAGAAATAGTTTAGAAATTTTTTATGATCATATATAAAATCAAACAGTCCAAATCCGCAAAGTTCTTAAGAATTAGAGAGGTGTGTCAACACCAATCAAATGCAGCCGTCAAAGATTTGTGTTTTTGTTCATGAATTCAACAATATCTACAAGGTGTTAAGAAGACCGTTAATCAAAGTAAAAGAAAACGTCATGATTTTATGAAGGCAAAATGGATCAAGATCAGTTATCATGGTAAGCAAGAGTAGTTAGAGGGAAATTTTAATAAATAAGGGACATGTTTCTCTAGTTTAATTAGAAAGTAGGAGACAAGACTTTTTTTTTGGACACATGGCGCAATGGCCGGGTGTACGTCGCTCGGCGCACAGGCGAGCTCGAACCCCACTAAATACCACCCCCTCCTCGGGGGTGACCCGGCTGAACAGCAGCCGGGATTCGAACCCCCACCATACTCCCCCCGGGAGCAGGGCGTCATGCCAACCGAGCCAAGCTCGGTCAGCACGAGACAAGACTTGGATTATGAGAAGAACTCCCGGTTGACCAGTTTCTCAATTTTTATTCTCATCTTTGGTTTGAGCATAATTAAGATGGGAATAGATATGAAATGTCGTTATTCTCTATTCGGTTCATTAAAAGTTGAAGGTAAACAGTGACAGAAAAAGCTCTACTTAAATATTATCCCATGGTTACTTTGATATCCACTAATTTTAAAAGAAAAAAAACAGATAAAGGGAATTAATAAAAATATCATGAGATCTCATTGCTAAAATTTAACCTAACCTTGAACGAACACAAGAGAAAATAAATAAATTTTGGTCAGAGATGTTAATAAATAGAAAGATAGGGTTTGAGTTTTTACATTTGGGATACATTATGACAAGATTAGGAAGTTAAATAATTAATTGATAAAAAATGAAAATTGTAAATCAATTATCAAACACCAAGGGTGGCCTTAGAATCTGAGACTTACAGCAGTTAAATCAAGCACTACACACCAACCTGGCATGGAAAATCACAGAGAATCATAACACTCTTTGGACAGCCATCACGAAGGGAAGATATTTTTGACAAGTCAAATCAAGAAAAAATAATTCTTGATTTTAGAAATGTGTCCTCATTTTTAAAGACTCACTCCAAACAACTTAATTTTAGAAAGTTTTAGAAAGTTGAGTGTGGTAAATACTGACAGCACAAATCAAATCAAAGCATCAACCTACCTTGGGACCCCCACACATGTGATGGAATAATTTAGCCTTTCACCAGTGGAGAAGAGATAAGATATCAAATCAATATATATATAACATATATTTATCAATGAGAAATAAGTATTCCACTTGATTCACCTGATAAATCAATTTGGAAAAATCTCTGGCACCCTTGTCTAGTGCATACATACCCTACCAAAAAAAATATCACAATGTTCTTAATAAAAATGCAGATGAGGAATCCTCCCCACAAATGCAAAAATCACCCATAGAAGCATGAACAAATCACCCCTATACCCAATATGCTTTTAGAGGAGGAATCTATAGAACATACCTTATTTTATTGTCAGTGGCCCAGAGCTACCTACTGCCAGACTACTATGGGACCATTTGCCACCTCAACACAGTTTTCACCAGCTCAATATATTCTTGAATGGATAAAAAAGAAAAAGAAAAGCCTCCAAGGCTTTTTAATATGGATGAATGCAGGATCATTGCTACAAGGGCAGTTGTAATGTGAGAAATTAGGGAGACTAGATGCAAGGCAATAACTATATATGGAAGGTAACAAAGGGGTAGATCCAATCAACAGTACCATTTGTGTGTAGCAGCACACCAGGATGCATCTTATTGGATGAGAAACTCAAGCAGGAAAAATAAAAGGTCAGCTAAACGGGAGTTAAATGGAGTCTCTTATTATCTAATGTCAAAAGGAAATGATGGCGGGCCTCCTGTAAAAGAAAGTAATTTTGTTTAATAGATCTAGTGTTGATTTTTCCAATTTTGCTTCTGCCTTTCTTAACACTATATATGCCTCACGTTTTATGATGTACTTATTTTATCATAATATTATTTTTAAAAACATACATCAACATTTTATAAAAAATAAATTACAAATAGAATTTAATTTTTATAAGATGTTCCCTTACAGTCTTGTATAACTTTTTAACTTAAATTTAAAAATAGGATTGAGAGAGATGGAGTCTTCTTCTTCTTCTTTTTTTTTTCTTTTTTTGATACCATGAAGAGGGAAAAGTATGCAACAAGTAGGGTTGTAAGGAGAACCGAATATCCTCCTATCCATTTATCCCAACAATATCTAATTATAAGGCATCCCAAAAAAATGGATACACGTACGTATACGAATTTTATCTTATTGTTAACCGAAATATACACGAAAACACCCCTCGGCTCCGTTTAATATCGACTCCAATCAAGTTTTTTCATGCTGTATAAATAATATACGTAGTATTTAAAATTCATTCAAAAGTTCGATTAAGTATTCTTTAACATTGACCAGTGTATTCCATTGATACTGATAAAGTTTTGACAGATTTTGTATTTTAAAATTTATTTCTACAATATTAAAGAAAATTTAAAACATGATATTATCTCTGCCAACTTCGCGCTTTCCGCTAGACCCGTTTACTATTCAGCTGGAGTCGAAAAATAAAATCAAACCAAACCAACAATTTAGTTTGATTTAAATTACCGATCAATTTGATTTATTTTATGAGACCGTTGAAATCAAAACTAAACCAATTGATACATCAAATAATCTGAATTGGATTAAATATTTTATTTTAAATATATACATTTCAATATTTATGTATCTTTCTTATAAAAATAAATTTGTTTCTAAATTTTTTAAGATGAACTTAACGAATCGCATGAACATGTACACTAAATTTTGATAGAATACGGTTTAAAATCAACAAAAAAAATTATACACGGACATATGTACTCTATCCTGATAAAATATAATTCGAATCGGATCGGTTCAAATCAAATTAAATCAAACTGAACTAATTACTCGGTTCATTTCGATTCCAGAAAACATACCAAAGAAAAACAACACCATGAACACTTTTGCTTTCCGTTACGATCACGTGAGAATGTTACTGAGCTGCTGTATATTTTTTATTTTTCACCATCTTAAATTAAAATCTCAACATGCTGTTTGGCTCGACTTATTTTAATCGGTACCCTCGTGCGTTTCCAAAATCTTCACATGGCGGGGTCGCGGCTGCCGCCGACACCCCGCGGACGGTACCGCCACCCCTATTAAGCCGCTCAGCCTCGCGCTCCGGCGGAGCACGGCGGCGGAGTGAGCAACCGAGAACCGAGAACCGAGGAGCAGCACCCATGGCTCCCCGCCTCGCTGCCCTGCTCGTCGTCGTCCTCCTCCTCCTCGCGTCCCCCGCGCGGGGCGCCCCGGCGGACGGGCGCCTCGTCTTCGTGCTCGCCGGGCAGAGCAACATGTCCGGGCGGGGCGGCGTCGCGAACAACAGCTGGGACGGGGCGGTGCCGCCGGCGTGCCGCCCTCACCCGTCGATCCAGCGCCTCGGGGCGGCGCTCCGGTGGGAGGCGGCGCGGGAGCCCCTCCACGCCGACGTCGACGTCTACGCCGTGTGCGGCGTCGGGCCGGGGATGGCCTTCGCGAACGTGGTCCGCCGGAAGACGCGGGCGGCGGTGGGGCTGGTGCCGTGCGCCGTGGGGAACACTCGGATCGAGCAGTGGCAGAAGGGGGCGCCGCTGTACGAGCAGATGGTGCGGCGGGCGAGGGCGGCGGGCGGGAGGCTGGCGGCGCTGCTGTGGTACCAGGGGGAGAGCGACACCATCCTCAGGGCGAACGCCGAGGCCTACCGCCGCAGGATGGAGCAGATGGTGCTCGACCTGCGCGCCGACCTCGCCACCCCCCGGCTGCCCGTGGTCCAGGTACGCGATCGTCCCTCCCACACCCGTACGCCCGGGCGCAGTGCGCCGGGACTGAAATCTTCCTCAGATACCCCTAATTAGGACATATCTCAAAATACAATAAGTTATGTCCCGGGAAATGGAAAAACGTTTATATATATATATATAATACTTGCACGTGAACTATGTAAGCTCATGAATCCGTAAACCGAACTAAACCGCCCACCGAATTGATCCGTTCGGTTCGGTTCATGCTCGTTCGGTCTTTTTTTTTAACCCATAACTGTTTATCGGTTAGATCCTCTCTAAATTAAAACCGGCCAAAAAATTGGTTTACTTAATTTATTTATGTAATTTTAATGTATACATATTACCATTAGAGTAAGATAAATAACCTAACAATTATAATTCTCTCTTAAAAATAAGTATTGGTCTTAATATTAATTTTTAGTAATTAGTTTAATATAATTTTATTTTAATAATATATATATAACTATTGAACCGAGCGATCATAACATATGCCCACAATTAATAATTCCTCTTAAGAATATATTTTTTTCGTTAAACCGGCCCGATTCAAAAATGGATTCAGAATAAAAAAAGAAATTGTTTTTTCGGATGGATCTGGTTATTTACATGCGGCATGGATCACAGGTAAAGTAAAACCACTTCTAGTTTACGGACATGTTTAGTTAGTTGCATGACAAAATTGAGTTTTTGTCATAAAATATAATTTGTTTTTAAAAAGTGTTTGATAATTATCACAGAAATTATTTTTATAGAATATTTTCTTTTAGACAAAAAGCTGTGAAATGATTCCTTTTCAGCTTAACGAGTCCTCACCTGATTCTTACCTCTTCTTTGCATGCCTCGATCTTATGCTTTTAACTATCTTAAAATTTTATTTTGATATAAAATTATGTCGTAAAATTTATTAAAGCATTGATTATACAACCGAACACCCTCGTCAACTATTCGCCGGAGGAGTGAGGAGCTTTGGCCGGCGGGTGCAGGTGCTGCTGGCATCGGGGCAAGGTCCGTACGTCGACCTGGTGCGGGAGGGACAGGTGTCGGTCAACCTGACCAACGTGGGGTACGTGGACGCCAGGGGCCTCCAGCTCTCGGCCGACCACGTGCACCTGACGACCGCAGCCGAGGTGGAGGTCGGGAGGATGCTGGCCGTCGCTTACGCCAGGTTGGTCGCCCGGTGATCGACACGAGCCGGCTGACTCGACTCGCCGGGCGTCACACGTGGCCGACGATGCCACGTCATCATCTTCTTATTTCTCGGATAAATGTTCCTGAGAGAGGAGTGTGGCCGTTGGAATTTGATCGTCCGGTGGTGTTGGGATTGTGGCTTGTATTTCTGAACAGTGTGGACTATGCAAGAAGAGAAAAAATTTTCATGTGGAGTATTGCAGTAAAATCCCGAAGTTTAATAAGTGTTCGTTCTTGTCTACGGAAAAAGTAAGAGAGCTTTGTTTGTTTTATCGTAATTCTCTTTTGTTTCGAAACTATTTGTTTAAAAATAAGAAAAAAAATTCTTTTGGATCTTAAAACAAGAGTGTTTGTTTGTTTAACCTTTTCAACCATGAAAAACAAGGATCAGATCACATGATCAAGATGATATTACAATTGCAACATATATATATATATATATTCTGGTATTGATTTTCAAGCTTTTCTCATGTAATTTAAAAGAGCTCTTGCTTCAGACTAAATAATCGAATCAAAAATACTATATAAAGCAGAATAAATGCACTATCTTGCTTAATTTTAAAGCTCAAACAAACATGCCCATGATCAATTTTGACGCGGCCGCAGAGACTGGTTAGGAGTTTTCATTTGTTATGACTTTAACATTATTTGAGTTAGCAAATTAAGTGATTGTATATTGATCTCCTGCTTCTTTTAAAAGATTTAATCAAATGAAAACTCTTCTTTTAGGATCCAAGAAAATTAATAGTCTAAACATGGAATGTGTCTTATCACTAAGATTTTGATAAAATATAATGTTAGTCAAAGCAATAATTAATACTGGTAACGTCATTAATCAAAAAAAAAATGAGGAGGAAGCAAAGCGCCTGGAATTTTGGTGCACCGTGGGATTCGATGACAAGTCCTCAAATGGTGGCCACGGCGTCTCCCTTGGAAAAGAAAAAAAAAACAGCTTCTCCAGGCTTTTTCATTTCAAGAGAGATTATGCAAGTTGATCACATAGTCCCAAAAATTAGGTAGGTCGCTCCAAACATAGTCTTGTCTATCTTTTGATGATTTTGTTTTTTATTTTGAAAATAGATAGAAAAAAGCATATCCAAACACCCTATGAATTTATTTTAAAAGGTGATCTCCATAACCCAAGTTTTTCCATTACCGAACTAAATGAGGAAGTCATTTGTTTGCATATATGGTACCTAACTGTCATCATGGGTGACTGTCTATATGTGTCCTAAATCCCCACTTCAGCACACCCTGCATGTATTATTTTAGTCAGAAGCTTCTTTGCCTAAGTAAAAAATATATAATTCAAAGAAAGATAAAAGGAAATGCCACTTTCATCACATCGACTCTGAAATCATACTTATTTCAAAATCATTACCTTGGTATGAATATCAGTACTCCCTTCGTTTATTGATGGCTAGCAAGAATTCATGACCATATTCTGGTCAACGCCTCTATTTTCCCCCCGCAAAACTCACGTATACAAATGCAAAAAAATTGAGTGAAAAAGTATCAGTAGTCAATGATAATTTTTTTTATCGATCTACTAATTATACCGTTGCACAGCATCATGTAAATCTGGTGAATATAGGAGTTTTTTTTTCATCTAACACACTTTTTTTAAAAATTTTTAAAACTAACACGGTAAAACTTTGTTTTGTAAATCTAACACACTTTGGTCAAAGTCGAGTTTTCAAAACTCGACTTTGACCGAAAACAGCAAACGGTCCCGACTAATGACGGCGAAACGGGATTAGTTTAAAGTCGAGTTTTGAAAACTCGACTTTAAACCAAACCCGGCTATGAGCGAAGAACGGGAGTGAAAAAAATCGTGTGGGAAAGTCGAGTTTTCAAAACCCGACTTTAAAGTCGAGTTTTGAAAACTCGACTTTAAACCAAACCCGGCTATGAGCGAAGAACGGGAGTGAAAAAAATCGTGTGGGAAAGTCGAGTTTTCAAAACCCGACTTTAAAGTCGAGTTTTGAAAACTCGACTTTAAACCAAACCCGGCTATGAGCGAAGAACGGGAGTGAAAAAAATCGTGTGGGAAAGTCGAGTTTTCAAAACTCGACTTTAAAGTCGAGTTGTAAAAACTCGACTTTGAACTAATCCCGTTTCGCCGTCATTAGTCGAGACCGTTGGTGTTTTCGGTCAAAGTCGAGTTTTCAAAACTCGACTTTGACCAAAGTGTGTTAGATTTACAAATCAAAGTTTTAAAAAAGTGCGTTAGTTCAAAAAGACTCGGTGAATATACTCTGTGTACATACACACACGGCCCCAAATATCTAGAGTTTCTGTTTCACGTTAACCAAGAAAATATTATGAGTCGATCATATTTACTCAAAATCCGGAAGAAATTAATATTCTGTAAAAACAAGAACTGTTCATCATGTCACAGAAGAGATCACACAAGATTCTACACGTTTTCTTTTCTTTTTCGTCGCGTTCACGGAGAACGTGAAGGAACAAACCAGCGAGCGTAGGGATGATCCCCCTTGTAATACCTTGCTGTTTAAAAAAAAAAAAAAATTTAATTTTCGTAACAGCCCCCCCCCTTTTCCCTCCCCGTCCCGGATTTCTCGCCGCCGCCCCCGCGGTAACGCCGGCCACCTCCCCCCGGATGCGTCGCGCCCTTCCCCCCTTCCGATTATGCAGCCCCCCCGGCTTCATCGGTCCCTCTCTCTCTCTCTCTCGTGCTGTCTCCCCGCCGCGAACCCTCCTCCCCTCGCCGCCGAGCGCCGTCCGCCGGTCGCGAGTGCCGCCGCCGCCGGAAGCGAGAGCCGCCGGACCTCCTCCTCGCCGTCGCCGCCTCCGGCCCTCACCTCGTCGCCGTCTCCTCCCTCCAGCACCTCCCCTTGCCGGCGAGAGCATCGCCGTCCAGCCCTTCCCGCGCCGCCGTCGTCCTCGCCGCCGGACGCCCGGCCGCCGTCGACCTCCCCGTTCCGGCTGGAACCGCCGCGGAAGAGCTTCTCGCCGCCGCCGTCGCCGGCCGTCGCCTCCCTCCCGCCATCACCTTCGTGACCAGAACCTCCCCCACCCTCCGCCGTCGCCGTCGAGCGCCGCCGGCCACTCCGCCGTCGCGAGCGCCACCCCCGCCGTCGCGGCGCCGCCGCGAGCCGCCGCCGCCTCCGCCGCTGCCGCCGCCCGCGAGCCGTCGCCGTGAACCGCCGGTCCAGCCGCCGGTCCAGCCGCGGTTCAGCGCCTCCGAACCGGCCCCGGTTCAGCCGGTCGAACCGGCCCGGTTCAGCCGGTCCAGGAATTCCGAATTTTCGGATTTATTAAATCCAGGTTTTGAAAAAGGCCAAGAAAAATAGCAGAAAAATTCAGAAAAATCAGGAAAATTCACAGAATATTACTGGTAGGTTTCTCAAGCTCATCTATGTATTTGATCCTATTTTGATTGGAAAATATGCATGTTTTAACTTATGGACCTAGATTTGACTAGTTTAGAACTTTTTGAACCATGATTAGTGAATTTCTCAAAAATACTTGAAACCAGAACTTTGAAAATGATATTTTGAATATTGTGGAACAGTTTTGGCATGATTCTGGATGGGTAGAACTATTTTTCATGAGATGTGACCATTTGTTATTCATGTATATATTTATGTGCTAGAATGGACCTAGAATTGAAAGATAATTATGTGGAGTTTTGGAAAAATCAAAAGTCATCAAATTTCACTTTTGGAACCTGTTTAGGTCAGATTATGAGTGTTAACATCAGAAGTTAGCTTGTTTTGATTATGCCAAAATTGGGTTTGATTAATTGTCTTGTGTATGTAATTATGCATGTCTAGATTTGGTTTGTTATTGCATGTGCATAGATCATGTAAAAATTAGTTGGTTTGGTTCCAGATTGTGTAATATGTCTTGCATGATATGGCTAGGTTCATGTTATCAAGTTTGATATGAGTTTTGATTAGGATATGTTAATCATGTGGGTTGGTGCAAGTCTTGTCTAGTTTATGATAAAGACAATTTGTTTTGCATGAATGACATTAGCATGAGATATTTATGTCTTGTGTACATGGTATGCAGGTGTGTCATGATCTGAAAATTTATTATGAATTTCTTGTACCACATGTTATGAGGCTTCAAGCCTATTCTAGTCAAATTGCCCGTGGGCGGCGGGTATCTTAGATAAATCCGGCCCTCCCAGAGATCCCGGATTACCGCGGTTTTTCCCTTGGTGTCACCACTGCCTAGGTGCACTTTGGGCTAGCTTAGTATATGTTATTACTATATAAATTAGAGCTGGTGAAAGTGATCTGGATATGTGATGTGAAAAGGCAAGACGACCAATTCCTTGCCATATGACTATGAGTCTAGAAAGAACATGAAATTATGCTCATTGCATGTTATGTTTAGATGTTAAAGCATGATAAGTTAGAAAATTTCAGATATGTCTCATGTTAGATTGGTCATGTTAAGTTAAGTATGAAGGTCATTTAGTTGATTTTTGTTTAGTCTTATGGTCTTGTATGCATTGGTCTAGAATTGATTGGTTTTGGCATAATCTTTCCTTTAAAGATAATTATGTTTGGTTATGGGTTGTGAGATTAATATAGAAGACACTCTATACTTTTGTATTACATCTCAAATTATATATGTTACATATCACTTTGCTTGTTTATATGTTAATTACCCGATTGATGGGTGAAGGGTGTAAATCCTACGAGTCTCCGGACTCACCCCGTTGTGGGTTAATATTTTTCGGCGAGGTTTTGAAGATCGGGAGATTGGCTTGGAGGCTCAGCGAGAGGCCGTGGAAGAACCGAATCTCTGGAGCTGGACTGGAGTGATATATATTTTATTTTTTATCAGGTTGCTTGTTTTGGACTCTTAGGTTGTTGTGTTCTTAAACAATCTAGTGGATTTGATTTATAGTTGGAGCATATGAACAGACTTGGTTCGGAAGTTAGTTGTGTTAAATGTTTAAGTTCTTGGTTGGAGTTGGACTATATGAAGTTGGTTTGATTTCTTTAAGTTATTGACTCCAGGTTTTGGAAATCTTGTGGAATTTTATAGACTCGATCGTGTGTGTTGGTTTCACATGCTTGTATGGGTTATGAAATCCGAATGATGGATTTCTCCCAACTGTCACGACGTTATGATTTCCGCTGCGTAGTTGTGGTTTTATGTTGTTTATTTTCCGGGTCGTGACGAGGAGTTGGTATCAGAGCATAACCCGGCCGGAAGGTCTAGTTTGGACCTGCCCGGGTTGATAATGTTGGTTGAAGAGACAAGCATGATTAAGTTTTATTAAATTGGAGTATATGTTTTAGATTGGAAGTTATGATTTAATTGTTGGTTATGTGTATGATTGAGAGAATACTTAAGTCTTTTTATTTTCATCAGGATGGCATCTCGTGGTAACCCTCGGAGAAGAGACAATGGGAATCTACAGGATGTTCCAGTACGTGAGGGAAACCCTCAAGATGCGGGAATCAAGCACCGACCCGAGAATGAGGGGCAAGCACCGGCACGGGGAATTTATTAGAAGCTATTCGGGGTCTATTCCGGTTGTGCGAGGCTCGGAGTTCGAGGCTCGACGGGGCTTGAATGCGCTATGGCTCGGGGTTTGATGCAACGGGCTAATGCCGGGGCGAGATCACCCACCTATTGGAATGGTGGAACATTTTCGGCGTACGAGTCCACCCTCTTGCGGGGGATAGGGATCCGGCTACGGCGAGAGAGCGGATCGAGAGAGATTGAAAAGATTTTCAAGGTGATGCGGTGTCCTCCGAGAGGATATGGTCGGGCTTGCTACCCATGTACTCCATTTTGACTTGCTGGAGCTTGGTGGGAACCGTACTTCGGACTCATTTTGTTGGAGTCCCGAGAGGAGGAAATCACTTGGGAGGAGTTTATCATGCTATTCGGGGAGAAGTACATTCCATTACATGTTCGTATGCCAAGAAGCGGGGAGTTTTTACGCTTGAGCGGCGGTACCATGTCGGTCATGGAGTATGAGAGCAAGTTCATAGAACTAGAAGCTTATGCACCACATATGTGACGAGAACGAGGCGAAAGAGCTAGGAAATTCATTGATGGGCTCGAGAGGTGGTATTCGCGTGGAGACTCGTTCTTTGTGGTCGGCCCACGATGGGACGGCTGCAGGCGGCTTGTAGAGTGGAGAAGGACCTTGGACCCTTCGAGCACCGGAGTCGAGCGACGGGGGCACCATCCGGGGACCGGCCCAGGCGGTCCCTTGACGAGAAGAGGAAGATGCCGAGAGATCACCAGCTCGAGACCCCCACCCGGGCGAGAGAGGATGTGAGTTGTGGGAAGAACCATGCTAGCGATGAGTGTCGCCGCGAGGTCGGGAGCATGTTTTGGTTGTGGGCGGTTTGGGCACCGTGTTGCGGATTGCCCTCTTTCCGAGCGAAGGCGTGAGGCTACTCCGGCTATGTCATCTCGACTATCTCGGACTCATTCTGGTGTTCCCGACTCGTAGTGCGGCGACCCGGTGAGGCGAGGCACCGGTTCAGAGCGGACTTCATCTTTCGGGGCCCCACCTCGGCGGTCTCGCGGTGCCCGAGCTAGGGTTTTTGCTATGGAGCGCGGGGACCTCTCCCGAGACTCTCTCTGTGCGGAGAAGGTACTCTTCGAGTCGCCGGACTTTATGCTCGTATTTTGTTTGATTCAGAGCTACCGATTCGTTCATATCATTTCATTTTTACGCATTCTTGTTTAAGAACGTGATTATCTTGTGGAAGAGTGTGAACCTATGGGAGTTAGTGTTCCATCGGGGCGAGGCTATGGAGGTATCTTATTTTATACCCCATTGTGAGATTGAGATCAATGGGAACTTTTTAGGGGCCGATTGTATGTGCTAGACATGGAGGACTTTGATATTATTTTGGGGATGGGTGGTTAGAGCACCATCATGCTATACTTGATTGCCATAGGAAGAAGGTTATATTTCAGATTCCTGGTAGAAATATCTTCTCCTATAGATGTCCTTCTTATAAGAAGTCCAAGATGTTAATCTACGCCATGAAGACGGCAAGGATGATGGAAAATCAATGTGATGTCTATCTTGCATGTGTATGTATCCATAGATGATGAGGCGGGAGTTATGAAAGTACGTGGATGAGGTTGATGTTGTATGTGAGTATCCGGATGTGTTCCCCGAGGACTTACACGGGTTACCACCAGCCGGGGACATTGATTTTGCTATAGATCTTGTTCTGGATCAGCCCCCATTTCTATTGCTCCATATAGAATGGCACTGTGAGAATTGAGAGAGCTCAAGCAACGGTTAGAAGAGCTTACGGACAAGGGTTTATTCGCCCTAGTGTGTCACCTTGGGGTGCACCTGTCTTATTTTCGGAAGAAGGATGGGTCTTTGAGACTTTGTATTGATTATAGAAAGTTGAACGAGATCACTATAAAGAACAAGTACCCAGCCGCGTATTGATGATTTATTTGACCGATTCGAGAATGCCAAGGTGTTTTCCAAGATTGACTTGAGATCGAGGTACCATCAGCTGAGGATCAAGAATGAAGATATATCTAAGACGGCTTTTTGTACTCGATAGGGTCACTATGAGTTCTTGGTGCTGCCTTCTGGTCTCACTAACGCTCCTGACTTTCATGAGAGCTTGATGAACCGGATTTTCGGGAGTATTTGGATTGCTTTGTAGTAGTCTTCATTGATGATATTTTGATTTACTCTTCTAGCCAGGAAGAACATTGCCAACATCTAAGGATTGTGTTGTAAACTTTGAGAGATCACTTGCTTTATGCCAAATTTAGTAAGTGTGCATTAAGTGAGAGTGTGAATTTCTTGGGCCATGTTATATCGGCGAGGTGTGCGAGGTGGATCTGCTAAGGTTGTTGTGCGGGGTGGGAGAGCAACCTACAAATCCAACAGAGGTGAGAAGTTTCCTTGGTTTGGCAGGATATTATCGTCGTTTTATTGAGGGATTTGTTTCTATATCAGCTCCTTTAACAGCTTTGACCAAGAAGGGAGGATTTAAGTGGTCAGAACAGTGTGAAGAGAGTTTCCAGAAGTTGAAAGAGAAGTTGACAACGGCACCTGTGCTTGTTTTGCCAGATGGTACAGGAGGATTTGTAGTTTATCGATGCATCCAGTAGACCCAGGTTGTGTGTTGATGCGGCATGATAAAGGTTGTGGCCTATGCTTCTAGGCGCTTGAAACCTCATGAAAAGAACTACCCGAGTTCATGATTTAGAGATGGCGGTACATTGTACATGCATTGAAGGTTTGGAGACATTATTTGTATGGTGAGTCATTTGATGTATTTACCGACCATAAAAGCTTGAAGTATATCTTTACACGAAGGATCTCAACTTGAGGCGAGAGGAGATGGGTGGAATACCTAAAGGACTATGATTTTAGTCTAAACTATCACCCGGAGTAAAGCAAATGTGGTGGCAGATGCACTTAGAAAGAAAGTAATGGCATTGCAATTATGTCAAGAATGGAAAGGCATGGAGCTTATTACCACTTATGCGCCTAAGATTTCTGTGAATCATCTAACTTCTTTCATGGCTCAGATGTCTATCAGGTCATCTTTGGTGGAGAAAGTGAAGCTGGCTCAAGAAGGGAACCCAGAAGTGCAAGGCTTAGTAAAAAGGGCAGAAATTTCTAAGTATAAAGATGGAACCATTCGTTATCAAGGGAGATTGTGTGTAGGCTGAGATTTTGACTTAAGGCAAGAAATTTTGGCAAGAAGGCACATAAGTCTCGTATTCTATTCATCCGGGGGCAACCAAGATGTATCATGACTTGAAGAGGCAATATTGGTGGGAAGGTATGAAAAGAGATGTAGCGATTATGTTTCTAAATGCCTTGTTTGCCAACGGTGAAGGTTGAACACCGAAACTGGAGGACCTTTGCAACCTTTGGAGATACCAACATGGAAATGGGAACACATTTCTATGGATTTTGTCACGGATTGCCTAGAACCAGAACTGAGTTTGATGCTATATGGGTTGTGGTTGATCGGCTTACTAAATCGACTCATTTTATGCCGATTAAAGAAGCTCAACCTGCGATAGTCCAGTCAGGCTATATTTTGATGGTGTAGTTAAGTATCATGGTGTTCCGATTTACTATTGTTGAGATAGAGATCCTCGGTTTCTTGGAAGAGTTTGGAAGTGGACTGCAAGAAGCTTTGGGATCTAAACTCAAGTTTAGTTCAGCATACCACCCTCGGACGCAGATGGTCGGTCGTAGAGGACAATCCAAACCTTGGAGGATATGTTGAGGGGTGGAGCACTTGAGTGGCGAGGAAAGGCGGATCTCAGTTACCCTTGGTTGAGTTTGCTTACAACAATAGTTATCATTCTAGCATTGGAATGGCACCATTTGAGGCTTTGTATGGGGCCTTGTAGATCACCTCTTTGTTGGGAAGAGGTTGGAGAGAGAAGTCTTATTGGGCCGGATTGGGTGCGAGACGATGATAAGATCCGAGGTCATTCGGCGAGAAGTTACTTACGGCTCGAGCCGTCGGAAAAGCTATGCGAGATTTGAAACGGCGTGATATTCAATTTGAAGAAGGAGATCATGTGTTCCTAAAGGTCTCCCCCACTAAGGGAGTCATCAGATTTGGTCGACGTGGTAAGTTTGAATCCAAGGTACATTGGGCCATTTCGGATAGAGAAGAAGATTGGAGAAGTTGCTTATAGATTGTCTCTACCACCTTGCTATGTCCGTAGTGCACCCGGTCTTTCATGTATCATTGCTTAGAAAGTATGTTTCAGGATCCTACTCATGTCATTGATTTCTGCGAGGTTGAGGTGCAGCCCAATTTAAGTTTTGAAGAGAGGCCTATTCGGATCATCGATCGCATGGTGAAACGACTTAGAAAGAAGACTATTCCGATGGTCAAGGTGTTATGGAAGCATCACACATCTGAGGAGTCTACTTGGGAGATCGAGGAGGATATCAAGCGGTCACACCCCCATCTTTTTGGTAAGTAATTTTAAATTTCGAGGACGAAATTTTTTTTTTAGGGGTGAAGAATGTAATACCTTGCTGTTTAAAAAAAAAAAAAATTTAATTTTCGTAACAACCCCCCCCCTTTTCCCTCCCCGTCCCGGATTTCTCGCCGCCGCCCCCGCGGTAACGCCGGCCACCTCCCCCGGATGCGTCGCGCCTTCCCCCCTTCCCGATTATGCAGCCCCCCGGCTTCATCGGTCCCTCTCTCTCTCTCTCTCGTCTTGTCTCCCCGCCGCGAACCCTCCTCCTCCGCCGCCGGGCGCCGTCGCCGGTCGCGAGTGCCGCCGCCGCCGGAAGCGAGAGCCGCCGGACCTCCTCCTCGCCGTCGCCGCCTCCGGCCCTCACCTCGTCGCCGTCTCCTCCCTCCAGCACCTCCCTTGCGGCGAGAGCATCGCCGTCCAGCCCTTCCCGCGCCGCCGTCGTCCTCGCCGCCGGACGCCCGGCCACCGCCGTCGACCTCCCCTGTTCCGGCTGGAACCGCCGCGGAGAGCTTCTCGCCGCCGCCGCCGTCGCCGGCCGTCGCCTCCCTCCCGCCATCACCGTCGTGACCAGAACCCTCCCCCACCCTCCGCCGTCGCCGTCGGCGCCGCCGGCCGCTCCGCCGTCGCGAGCGCCACCCCCGCCGTCGCGAGCGCCGCCGCGAGCCGCCGCCGCCTCCGCCGCTGCCGCCGCCCGCGAGCCATCGCCGTGAACCGCCGGTCCAGCCGCCGGTCCAGCCGCGGTTCAGCGCCTCCGAACCGGCCCCGGTTCAGCCGGTCGAACCGGCCCGGTTCAGCCGGTCAAGAATTCCGAATTTCGGATTTATTAAATCCGAGGTTTTGAAAAAAGGCCAAGAAAAATAGCAGAAAAATTCAGAAAAATCAGGAAAAATTACAGAATATTACTGGTAGGTTTCTCAAGCTCATCTATGTATTTGATCCTATTTTGATTGGAAAATATGCATGTTTTAACTTATGGACCTAGATTTGACTAGTTTAGACTTTTGAACCATGATTAGTGAATTTCTCAAAAATACTTGAAACCAGAACTTTGAAAATGATATTTTGAATATTGTGGAACAGTTTTGGCATGATTCTGGATGGGTAGAACTATTTTTCATGAGATGTGACCATTTGTTATTCATGTATATATTTATGTGCTAGAATGGACCTAGAATTGAAAGATAATTATGTGGAGTTTTGGAAAAATCAAAAGTCATCAAATTTCACTTTTGGAACCTGTTTAGGTCAGATTATGAGTGTTAACATCAGAAGTTAGCTTGTTTTGATTATGCCAAAATTGGGTTTGATTAATTGTCTTGTGTATGTAATTATGCATGTCTAGATTTGGTTTGTTATTGCATGTGCATAGATCATGTAAAAATTAGTTGGTTTGGTTCCAGATTGTGTAATATGTCTTGCATGATATGGCTAGGTTCATGTTATCAAGTTTGATATGAGTTTTGATTAGGATATGTTAATCATGTCGGTTAGTGCAAGTCTTGTCTAGTTTATGATAAAGACAATTTGTTTTGCATGAATGACATTAGCATGAGATATTTATGTCTTGTGTACATGGTATGCAGGTGTGTCATGATCTGAAAATTTATTATGAATTTCTTGTACCACATGTTATGAGGCTTCACCAGCCTATTCTAGTCAAATTGCCCGTGACGGGTATCTTAGATAAATCCGGCCCTCCCTGGATCCCGGGATTACCGCGGTTTTTTCCCTTGGTGTCACCACTGGCTAGGTGCACTTTGGGCTAGCTTAGTATATGTTATTACTATATAAATTAGAGCTGGCGAAAGTGATCTGTATATGTGATGTGAAAAGGCAAGACGACCAATTCCTTGCCATATGACTATGAGTCTAGAAAGAACATGAAATTATGCTCATTGCATGTTATGTTTAGATGTTAAAGCATGATAAGTTAGAAAATTTCAGATATGTCTCATGTTAGATTGGTCATGTTAAGTTAAGTATGAAGGTCATTTAGTTGATTTTTGTTTAGTCTTATGGTCTTGTATGCATTGGTCTAGAATTGATTGGTTTTGGCATAACCTTTTCCTTTAAAGATAATTATGTTTGGTTATGGGTTGTGAGATTAATATAGAAGACACTCTATACTTTTGTATTACATCTCAAATTATATATGTTACATATCACCGCTTGTTTATATGTTAATTACCCGATTGATGGGTGAAGGGTGTAAATCCTACTGGGTCTCGGGACCACCCCGTTGTGGGTTAATATTTTTCGAGCAGGGTTTTGAAGATCGGGGAGATTGGCTTGGAGGCTCAGCAGAGGCCGTGGAAGAACCCGAGAATCTCTGGAGGTGGACTTGGAGTGATATATATTTTATTTTTTATCGGGTTGCTTGTTTTGGACTCTTAGGTTGTTGTGTTCTTAAACAATCTAGTGGATTTGATTTATAGTTGGAGCATATGAACGGACTTGGTTCGGAAGTTAGTTGTGTTAAATGTTTAAGTTCTTGGTTGGAGTTGGACTATATGAAGTTGGTTTTGTTTTCTTTAAGTTATTGACTCCAGGTTTTGGAAATCTTGTGGAATTTTATAGACTCGATCGTGTGTGTTGGTTTCACATGCTTGTATGGGTTATGAAATCCGAATGATGGATTTCTCCCACTGTCACGACGTTATGATTTCCGCTGCGTAGTTGTGGTTTTATGTTGTTTATTTTCCGGGTCGTGACACCCCTTCTTCTTCTTCTTCGGCGGCGGCGTCGTCTCGGCCGGTTCGCCCTTGCTACCGCCATCGTCGTCGGTAGCCGGCTGCCGGTCGTCGGAGGCAACTGGGACGTTGGTCATGCCGCCACCGGCTTTAGGCCACGGCGGCCACTTCATCTCGTCGTTCCGGCCGACCTCGACGACGCGAACGCCCAGGCAGAGCTTTCCGGTGACTTCCCTTGGCGCGTCACGGCGACCTGAGAACTGCAGGACGTCGCCCCCCAGCAGCCCGTGCACTCGGGCGAATCTGCCCCACCCATGGCCGCAGAAAACGAAGGTGCTGCTGCCCCGGCGGCGGCGGCGCCACAAGACGCGGAACCTGCGGCCGTCCTCGTCCTGGACGACCAGGGCCACCCCGGAAGCGCGGTCGGCGAGGGCCCTCTCCTCCGGCGTCATCTGGCAGGCCAACGGCTCCGCCTTCCCCTCCGCCAGCATCAGCTGCTCCGTGAGCTGCCCCACGTCGAAGGGGTAGATGATCCTCTCGAAGAGGGTGTACGACGGCGGGCAGCTCGACCGGCGGTGGGGGCGGTGTCGGGCGTCCTCCCGCTCCCGCTCCGGCATGTACTGGCGTTGACGCCTGCGTCCGAACGTCGACGGCGGTGGCGGCGACATGGTGGTCCGTTCGCTGGGAAGGAGGGAGGAGGAGGAGGCCGTTCGAGCGGTTAAATAGGGCTGGCTATCTTCCGGCGAAGTCGGGAAAGGACTTGGCTTCCCGTCCGATTCCGAATCCCGTCCCGATTCCGAAGTCGGGATAGGACTTGGCCTCGTGTCCGCACCGATTCAGAATTACGGAGAATCGGAATTCCTTTTCTGGTCGTCTCCCATACACTGGTGTGTAGGTATTATTCTTGATCTCTTTCTTTTGCTATTACACTTGTTTCTTGTGCACTTATCTACCGTGTTGTTTAAGAGAGAGTAGGAATTTTAGCCCGTTTATGTTTTGTCACGACCCGGAATTTAAATAACATAACCACAAATACGGAGCAGAAATACACAATGTCGTGACAGTGGGATGAAACCCAACACTTGGATTCCACAACCCAAACTTAAACAATTAATTTTCTAAGATCTATCAAAACAAGATAATAGAATCATACTTCTAAGTCTATCCGCACTCTTGTTCAAAAACAATCAAGATCATCTATCTAAGTAGAGAATACCAAGAATCTCCATGTGCAAATGACTCTGATTCCCTTGGTTCCACTTGATTCTCATCTTCAAGCTCTTAAATCTTCAAAACCTGTTGAAAAATTTAACCCACAACGGGGTGAGTCCGGGGACTCCGCAGGATTTACACCCTTCACCCATCGATCGAGTAAATAACATATAATCAAGCAATGGTACATAACATATCTAACTTGAGGTATAACCAAAAATATAGAATGTCTTCTATATTAATCTCACAACCCATACCTGAAACATAATTATCTTCAAAGAAAAGATTATGCCAAAGCCAATTAATTCTAGACCAATGCACACAAGACCATACAAGCTAGACAAATATCATCTAAATGACCTCAAGACTTAACTTAACATGACCAAATTAAAACAGACAAATCTGATTTTTTCTAACATGACATGGTTTAACATCCATACATGACACACAAGTAACATATTTCATATCCTTTCCAGAACACATAGCCAAAGAGCAAGGAATTGGTCGTCTTGCTTCACATGTACAAATATTTTCACCAACTCTAATATATATAGCAATAACATATAATAAGCTAGCCCAAAGTGCACCTAGGCAGTGGTGACACTAAGGGAAAACCGCGGTAATCCGGGATCTGTGGGAGGGCCGGATTCATCTAAGTTACCCGCTGCCCATGGGGCAATTTACTAACATAGGCTGGTGAAGCCTTCATAGCACGTCATATCAAGAGTTCATAACATAATTTCAAATCATGACATACTTGATCATACCATGCATACATGACATAACCATCAATTTCATAACCCTTCATACAAGACATAACATCCACCACGAACTTGACAAGACATATGATAACCCGACATAATTGAACTTGTTCTGAATGACAACTCGTACTATTCATGATCAAATTGACATGACTAACTATGCATAGCATAGCCCATGATCTGAAACCAAATTAAATATATTTTGCCATAACTAGACAAGACTTGTACAAATCGACTTGATTGACATATTCTGAATCAAACATATACCATACCTAACCATATGAACATAATCATATCATGCACGACATATTACATAATCTGAAACCAAACTAACCAAAATTTACTTGATTTACATACATGAAATGACAAACCGAACTAGACATACTTAATCACATATACAAGACAATTAACTTAAATCAAGCTTGGCATAATCAAAACAAGCTAACTTCTGATGTCAACACCCATAATCTGACCTAAACATGTTCCAAAAAGTGAAATTTGATGACTTTTGATTTTTCCAAAACTCCACATAATTATATTTCAATTCTAGGCCCATTCTAGCACATAAACATATACATAAATAACATATGGTCAAGTCTCATGAGAAAATAGTTCTACCTGTCCAGAATCATGCCAAACATGTCCCGTAATATTCAAAATATCATTTTCAAAGTTCTGGATTCAAGGATTTTTGAGAAAATTCACTAATCATGAGTCAAAAGTCTAAACTAGTCAATTCTAGGTCCATAAGTTAAATCATGCATATTTTCTAATCAAAATGAGATCAAATACATAGACAAGCTTGAGAAACCTACCTGGAAGCTTCTGCAAATTTTCTAGAATTTTCTGTATTTTTTCTGCTATTTTTCTTGGCCTTAATCTAATATCTGGATTTAATAAATCCGAAAATTAGAATTTCCTGAACCGGCCCCGAACCGGGCGGTTCGACCGGCTGAACCGGGGCGGTTCGGAGGTGTTGGACCGCGACTGGACCGGCGGCTGGACCGGCTGGACCGGCGGCTCACGACGGCGGTTCGCGGGCGGCACCGGCGACGGCGGTTCGCGGAGGTGGCCGGTGGCGCTCGACGGCGAAGGAGGCAGCCGGTGGAGCTCGCGGTGGCGCTCGATGGCAACGGCTCTGGCGACGGCGGCGGGCAGGGAAGGGGGCTGGCCATGGCGGTGACGGCGAGAGGAAGGCTCACGGCGGTGTCCCGGCTGGAACAGGGGACGTCCGGCGACGGTTTCCGACGACGGCGATGGATCGCGGCGGCGGTCGAAGGGGGGGTGGGAACAGTGGCGAAGGGGAGGAGGAAGGAGGGACGGGTGGCTGGTGATGGCAGGGGGCGTGGTCGATGGCGCACGCAAGGCGGAGGCACGGCAGGGCAGCTTCCGACGGCGGCGAACGCGACGGCGGCGATCGGTGCAGGGGGAGAGCTCGACGGCGCCACCCGGGGGGGATATATACTACAGGAGTGGGGGGGGCTTGCAACAACGGCGGCGGAGGCCGCGGGTCCGCGCTGCGGCTGGCCACGAAGGCGGAGGTGGCCGGGCGGCGCTTCACGCGGCGCAGCTGGTCCGGGGAGGGTCCAAGGCGATGGCGGCGGCCCGGCGCTGGCGCGCAAGGTGGCTGTCGGCGGTGGTCGCGCGGGAGGCCGGGAGGGTGGCTGCGGCGGCGGCGGTCGCGCATACAGGGGAGAAGAGGAAGAAGAAAGAAGGCCCGGGGGGGGGGCGTAACCGGCTAGAGAGAGAGAGGGCGGGGCGGGTGGGTGTAACCGACGAGAGAGAGAGAGAGAGAGCGGGTGGGGCGGGATGGGCGGTTACTTTTTTTTTTTTTTAACGCCAGATATTACATGTTCACTGTTGTCGGGCAAGTGATGTCACATTTCATTGTTTTCTAAGTGAGTGTAGATGTGAGCTTCCTTGACTTTAGTAGCGTTTACACTACCATGGTTCTGCCTCTTGCACAAGAGGCACCAATTGGGTCTGCTTTTGTTCGATTTAGTCATTCATTGGATATCCAATTTGTCTTTAATTTGGCAGGTAGTTTTTATATCACTCACGACATCATCATTTAGGCCCTGTTTGGTATGGGGATAACCTAGGATAGACTTGGTTTATCCCCAATCCCCTGTTTGGCACACACTTAAAAATGAGTTTAATCTGAATTAAGTTAATCCAGGTTATCCCCAAAATTAGGGATAAGTGCAGGGATAAATCATCCCACCTAATACTGAGGATACGACACCTCGAGCTCCGTCTGGCGCGGGGGGCGCTCCGCGGGGAGCTCCGGCCAGCGGCTCAATCCGGGGGGAGGGGGGCTCGTCGTACGCGGGAGGGGGAGCCGTCCGGCGCCGCGGGGGGGGGGGGGGCGCTAAGCGCCGTTCGCCCCTCCGCAAGAGGAGGGGGGTTCGTCATCCGTGGGGGGAGTGGGGGGAGGGGGGCTCGTCGAGGGGGGAGGGGCCCGAGCGCCGTCCGGCGGGTAGCCACCGCGGGAGGGGGTGGGGGCTGTCCGTGAGCCGCCGGGTGGGGGAGTCCCCGACGTCCGCGGGGGGCGAACGCCGGCGGCCACCAGCGGGGGGGGGAGGGGGTGGGGTGGGGGCTATCCGCGAGTCGCCGGGTGGGGGAGTCCACGGCGGCCACCAGCGGGAGGGGGGGGGAGTCCCCGGCGCCCGCGGGGGGCGAATGCCGGCGGCCGCCCGCGGGGGAGGGGGGCGAACACCGCCGGGGGAGGGACTCCGGCGTCTGCGCCCGGGGGGGGACTCCGGCGTCCGGTGGGGGCGCGCGGGGGCTCCGTCCGGCGAGGAGGGGGGGAGCCGGGGAGGTCCGTCCGGCGGCCGTGTGCGGGGGGGGGGGGGGGGGGGAGAGCGCCGGAGCTTCGCTTCGTCCGGCGGGGGCGCGCGGGCCGGGAGCTCCGCCGGGGGAGGGACGCAGCCGAAGGGGGGGGCTTTGTTGGCAGACGACGCCACCGGGAGGAGGGACGCCGCCGCGGGGGAGGGGGAGCTCCGACTGGGTGGACGACCGGATTCATTTATTTGTTAACATACCAAACGTAGGATAGTATTATCCTTTAACTTATTCTAAGTTAAACCAAACGTAATGGGGATAGAGTTAATCACGAGGATTGGTTTATCCTTATCCCCATTAATTTTATCCCGATACCAAACGACGCCTTAGGTCCTAACTTAGAGACAGTCTTGTAAGGAATCAATTCATTGCAGTGAAAAAAATATTGTCTGTGTCTTGGTTAATGCCAAACTACAAAAATCGAGAACCAAATATGAAGTAGAACAAGAGGACCTTATGCGATTTTCAAAATCCCTCACTATAGATAAAGAGATGGCGTTTCTCCTTACTGAAAACTATTCAAGTGAATGGTCTCTAGCAATATCCACATGATTTGTTTCAATAAATGAGTTCTTCCTTCTTTCGGGTCTTGAAAATCTTTCAGATCCAAACGTGACCATGGGAGATCATCTTTAGAAGGAGAGAGGAGGAAGAGAAGATGCTTGAGATATGCTCGGCCCTAATTAGGGTTTAGCTTCATAAGCCATTTATTTATAGTAGTTAGAATTTAAAAAAAAAAGTCCAAAACTTCTATAAAATTATGTCCATGCCCTCATCCTATTGATCAAATCTAATGTGTGTGACCCATTAGACCCAATAGTCAATTTGGTTAAAACTTTAATTAATTTAAAAGAATAAAATTTTAAATTAAATTAAAATTGTTGTCCGATAACAATTTTTACGACTTTCCGATCATAAAGGGTACATGTCACATTCTATGATTCCAAATGACTTTGTAAAGTTAAATAACATTCATTGAGCATTTTCATCATCAATTATCACACGAATTTAAATTCTCGTCCATGCAATGTTCTGGTCAGTCAAGGGTTCGGCACTGACTGTCTACCTCTAAATATTCTGACTCTATGGGATCTTATACTCGGGTTTGGATCAATTGAAAAACTATTTTTCCAATTATCCTAAGTATCTTTGCCAAGTATTTAAATTACTTTCTCAAGGGACATTCTCTCTCTCTTACCGAGAGTGAACAATTCCTTGTTTGTCCGCTCAATTGCCTTCACCAAGTTTCTCTTGCACCTAATGCATTAACTATACTGGATTATCAAGATGGTGATTTATAAGTCAATAATCAAAGTACAAGATTTATCTGGTAAGACATCTTTGTCCATTCAAATCTAACTATGCTACTGAGATGTAAGAATAACTTAATAGACAGTTCAGTAAGATACCGATCAAGTTTTGTAAATTGGTCAGTTTAGTGAACTCATTCCACTAATGAGCACATATGTGTGTATCTCAATGTCTCTACATTAATGACTAATGAGATCGATCATCATTATTATATGAAAAGACATTACACACACTAGTCTATCCGAATCCTTGATATCCTATTTCAAAAATCTTATGATTAGGAACATTTATATCATATACTTCTAGATGATCGATCTTATTAACATGATCTCATCATAATTCAATCATCATTGTATATGATCAAAGACTTCATTATGGTATATGCATCTAATAATAGTTAGAAATGAAGATTTTTCTAATTAATTGAATGAGATATTTCTAAAAATGTCAAATTATATCATATATGATTGACTTATAGAACATATATTTCTATCAAGTCTTGCATTAAGAAGAGCTCATATCAAGTGGAACTGATACGACATGATCTACCAACTTAAGTTATTGAATTCCTGATTATTGAGTCTATGGACTTGATAAACAAGTTGGTAGATCCTTGAGTACTGGCTCTGGACCTAATAAATAAGGGATATGCCAACTTACACATGGGCAATGCACAGAGCACTGGCTACAGCCCCTTCACTGTCAAGAGGTGGCGAGTTCACTGGATCCGGGCTGCTCCACTAGGAAACTGATCTAGGATCCTTCCCTTGGATCGTCTTATCCAGCTTGGCTCGGCTGATCTCGACCCAGTAACTTGATCTGGACCATAATCAGCTGATGTCTGATCTTACCCATCTCATTTAATATGTATGGTGCTGGACTTGGCCAATTTTAGCCAACTCTGATCCTAAAGCCTTGCCCCATCGACACACATTTGTCAAAAAAACCAACAATTTTGTTTTCCTATCATTTGGAGTCTAAACAATTAGGGCCCGTTTGGTACCAAATTATTTTGGAGATAAATCTGGTTTATCTCCCCTCAAAACTATCTGGTTTAATTAGGTTTGTGTTCTAAAAGTATCTGGTTTAAATAGGTTTATGTTCTTCATAGATTACATCTTACTGTACCTAAGAGAACAATCATAGTGAGTCTGGTGTCCGTCTTCCACGGTTCATACCACAGTTGCTAGAATCTCTCTTGGTTTGTTCATTTTTCAATTTGATTCTTACCGTATATCTCACACTTTTCATTTCTTTTTAATTTTAATGGGAAATCAAACAATAGTCCAATTTGAGTGACAATGTTTTACTCAATTTCAATTTGTTTAGCATTTGGTCCAATATTTGAAATACTTAAAAACTCTGGCTCCATTTTCTATGGGAGACTTTAGAACTGGTTAAATTGGTGCATGAAATGACATTTATATGCCCATGTGGTCTCAAATACTTTTATGTTTGATAGAAGATAATTCACCCACATGTTCTATGCTCGTGAAATTATCTACAATTACATAGCATACCAATATGATCTGAAGATGCTGGGAGTCATGGAGTGTTCACTTAAGGAGGTCGTTCTGAAATTAGAATGGCAAACTCGTCTAGGACTTTCTATCTATTATTCATGAAGAAATCTTATGACAACTCCTCATTGCAGATACAGAGATAGGGGAGACGAGAGAAATATCAACATCAATGCTCGTTGACCACCAACAGATCTAAGTCATTGCCATTAAGTGTTCACGAGCTGCCACCATGAGATCCCACCATTTTTCCATTGCTGCCTTGAGCTGCTGACACAAGGTTCCATTGTTCCACCATCATTGCCTTGAGCTGCAATCTCAAGAACTCGCCACTACACTGAGCCACCACTGCGAGATCCCACCACTCCACCACCACTACTTTGAGCTACTGCAGCAAGATTGCTCTGCCACCCAACTACCTCTGCTAGTGTTCATGCGGGGGTGATTGCTTTGCTAGGATTTCATGAAACGGGATTCCAAATGGGATTTGAGTGGGAGGAGGGCAAATGTGGAATAGGATAGTTCTTAACCAGATCCTTCACCTATGTTATCAGAGGTGTGAGGCACCCGTGGTGAGAGGAGGGTTGCCTCACCTTAGGCGCCTAAGGCATTTGAGATGAGGTATATTTTTTAATATATTTAATAATATATAATTAGTTAGAACATTAAAAACTTTGAAGAAAAACATAAAAAAACAAATAACTTACTTCTAGGGCCTACAAGGTGTTAAGATGTCGGAGCCTCAAGGTAGAAGACTGGGCATTGGAGGTTTTGGGACAGGGGAAGAAGATTTTAAGTTACCAGATCTAGCCCTTATTGGGTTAGGATCTGAGCAAGGCAAGGCATTTTGCCTCGCCTTGTGTCAGCACCTAGGCATTTGAGGTGAGCATCTCAAATAACATGGCCCTTCACGGCAGAACATAATGGACCTTGTGTAAAATGAATTTTTGAAAATGGATGTTTTATTAATAATACTTACTCTTTGTATCAGTGATTAAACTTTCTTATTTGGACCACTAATCAATTCCCTTAAATTTAATTTTAAACAATCATAGCTAGGTATCCGTCTGATGACCGTTTTCCATGGTTTGTACCATGGTTGCAGGAATCTCTCGTGTCTGTTCATTTTCCACTTACTGCTGCATTTATTACATATTTTCATTTCTCACATGATTTTAAGGTTTGAGGCACGATTCTCACTTTTGTTGCTTTCTTTACTTTCCGCCTTCATTTCCCATTCTGGTAATGGCAGAACTTAGCAGTTATATCTCATATGCATTCATCTGTGAGGTGTAAGGGACAGTATTATTTCGCTCTTGATTTAAGTTTAGATGAATATTGGATACTTTCACTTATTTAATGGTTATGAACCCATTTTAATAGTATTTTTTACTTGTATCAGGGTTTTAATTTTAAAATTTTCATCTTATTGGCATATGCATGATCTCAGGTTTTATCCATCTTGGAGATTTGTTGTTTGTGATTCAATTTCTAAAACTTATCAGAAACAGTCAAGTCATTCTGTTGAAGCCTGTTCATTTTGTGATTCGGCATGTGAAAACTATGCTAAGGTTTGTCCTCTTCGTTACCTAGCTACTTGTTTCAAAGTTGGTTTACTTCAATACATATTGCAGGTGGTTTTACATCAAGGAAACAACTGTTGGATGACAGACGGTTTCCAAAAATGCATCTCAATCTGCAGCGCCTTCTACAGGTTATATTTTTGTCTACTTTTCCGCTCCTGTAGGCGCATAGAAATTTGAAGCCTTGTACTTGATGCCTCTACTGGAGCACTCAGGATGTCTGAGATACTACTGTGCGTGTATGCAGGCAGTTGCTCACGGTGAACAAGTTTTCCCTCGTGTAAAGGAAAAAATGACAGTGAAGAGCTTGTTTGCAAGTGAAGATGTTCTCTCTCTAGAGGAACTTATATGTAGACTTGGGAGGCTGAAGGAGAATCTCGGATTTATAGTGAATCGCGTCACTGCAATCCAGGCAGGTCTTGACAGTTGGCAATCTGAACAGATAAATTGTAACGTCACCGTTTTTAGAAAGTAAAAAAATAGTTAATAAATATTTATTATTATTTTACTCCCTTCTCTCCCTACTTATTTCTCCTCTTCGGTTACTCCCTCCCCCACCGAAACCCAGCGTGCCGTTTTCTCTCCCGAACCCTACCTTTTTCCCCCTTCCGGACGCCGCCGCCGCACCCCCATGTCGCCTTCTCTTTCCGCCGCGCACGTGCGCGTTGACGCGCCTGCCAGCGCCGCTCTGCCGCCTGCGCCCGCCGTGTCACCCCGGCCGCGCGCATGCAGTCGCCACCTCGGTTCCGCCACCGCCCGTGCGGCAGTTGTCGCGAGCCGTCTCGCGGCCGCCCGTTGCATCACCCCGCTGCCCACGCTCGCGACCGCCGCCGTCGCCACGTGCCCTCGGCCGCCGCGCTCGGCCGCCCGTGCGCGCCCGCCCGCGTCTCCCGTTGGCCGCCGCAGCCACCTCGGTCACCCCGCCCGCGCTCGCGGCCGCCCACCGCCCGCCGCCGCCTTCTGCGTGTCAGCCTGCGCGTCCCCCGCCTGCGCTCGGCCTCCTGTGCAACCGCGCTCGCCTACGCCGCCGCGGCCGCCACGTGTCCAGCCGCCTCGCCCCGCGTGCCACCCGCTGTTCAGCGCCGCCACCCCTGTTGATTCCTCGTTGACAGCCCGCCGTGCCCACCAGCCGCCGTCCTGCGCCCGCCGCATCACCGCCCGCCCACATAGCATGTGCGCCGCCGTGCGCAAGCCTCCGCGGTACCTCTCTTCCTCTCTCTCCTATCATTCTCTCTCCTATCGCTCATCTCTCTTAAAACCTCTCTAGTTCATGATTTCCCTTCTACCAACAGATTTTGAGACCACCTATCCGGATCGATTTTATCGTCGCTGTCGTGACCGCAGTAGTTTCGTCACCCGATTCACTTTCCTTGAAATTCCGTGTGCCGTTCGTCGTCGCCGTAAAGGTAGGCGTCTCGGCTATTCTTAGCATCTTTATATGATCGATTAAACTGTCAAAACATATTTAGATCACCATGATTAGAATGATTTAATTAGTGGCTTGTTTTGATTTATTGTCATGATTAGATAGAGCTAGATTAGCCTGTTTAAACCGTGCATGTTTAGATTAATTTAGTTGTTCATGTATATTAGTCGTCATGATAGGTTTTTATATGTTTAAACCTAGTTAGTTTAGCATATTTGCATCGTGGTAAATCTTAAACATGTATATCCCGATTTGTTAAAAAGCCGATGTAAGGTTTAAGCATAGTGTTTGTCAAAGTAGGTTGTAGCTTGCATGATCCTATTTATATGCATCTTATGATTGATTGGTTATGGTTGTGGTGTGGTATGCAAATATGTGGTGCATAGAACCATGGGTGTTTATCTATGTATTTCATGTTTGGATTGCCAATTTCATGTTCATGGTTACTGTCTGAGTTATTTATATGCTTGCATTGTGTGAAATGTGGTTAATGCAGTGAGCTGCATTGTGATGGAAATGTACTTCACCAGACTATGTTAGTGGCCCGAGGGCAGCGGAGATTAGTTGAATCCGGAGCATCCTTCGATCCCGAATACCGCAGTTTATCCTAAGTACTCCCCTGCCTAGGGGTATTATGGGATTTAGTTACTATATGTTACTTCCTACTATATGGTAAATCTGGTGCTAGTTTTGTGATGTGGTTACATTATTCAAATGGAGCATGATATTTACTCAGACAGGTGTTTAGTTGTACATTTTGGCACAGATATTAGTGTTCTAGTTGTGTCTTTGGTTTTATGTCAGGTGTAGGTGTTATGAGCATACCTAGAGTAGCCTAATGTGCAGGATATGTTGGTTTTAGTGCATATAGAGTCTTGTTATCATATGGGGCAGTAGAATGACATTGTAATAACGTAATTGAAGATATATAATTAGTTTAAATCCTATGTATTATAATCTGATTTTTAGGCTTAATATGTATTTTATATCAATAGAAATCACTAGTATAGTAGGGTAGTGCGGGTGTAAGACCTACTGAGTCATTGGTGACTCACCCCTTCCCGTTATTAACTTTTTCAGCTGATTTCGAGGAGCCTCTTCCTGAGGAGGACTTTGGAGAGGATTACGAGGAGGACGTTGGAGGTGATCCGGAGTCACTCGAGGACCCTGAGGACGAGGAGTTTGGTGACGAGTGATCACCATATATCTTTTAGGTTGTTTGAGTTTCTCTTCTGATATTGGTTTGGTATTTGCTTGGTTTGATTTTATAGATGTTGGATGGACTATGTGTTGAGTCATTCTTAGTTGTTTGGTTGTAGCTACTTATGGTATTTCTTGGAGTTTGAGTTTGATTGGATCAGCACAGGTTGTTTTAAATTGTTCAGATTTGGTGATGAGGTTTTAACTTGTTCTCCTAAACTGTCCCGATTTCTGGATTTTTTTTCCGCTGCGTATTTGTATTTTCCGGATCGTGACATAAATCGGAAGCTCTACTATCTGTCACTACTCTCAATGATCTTTCTTCCGTTGTCTATTGTCACCGGAAGTAGGTGACCTGCTTCAGAGATCACCTCAACCGTGGAATACTCCTTTAAGGCTCTTGATTGGAACTTCCTGTCTTCCTTTTTGCAGTATTTGGGATGAATGTAGGTGGCGTTCCATGGACAGGGCAAACAGGCCCTTCTCTGGATAATGGATTCCGCAATGTGTTACTGATATGTGCAGCAATATCTTTATTGCTTCTGTTGTCTTTCAGTTTTCCATCACTTTATTCGCGTTTTTCAACCTGGAGAAGGCGGCAAGCTTTCAAACGAAGTTATTCTTTGAACAGGAAATCTTTTCTGAAGAGAACTGTGCGTGGGAATGCAAGCCAACAGAGAGACTACATTCGGATATGACCAAGCTAACTCTGGCTGTTTTCTTGTACATGACATGCCCCTCTTTTACTAATTCAATTCATGCGTTGTAGCTTGGCTTCATTCATTCATTGCAGGCTTTGCAGCTAACCTGGTACATGCCTCTTTCTTTTTATTTGACTGTATCAAATGCTATGTGATATTGACCGTGAACTTCGCAGGAGGAAGATTCTTCTAAGATGTCTCTAAACCTTGTTGTCTATGTTTTCTCATAAATGATCCCATGCATGGGCGTACTGACCCGGGACATGATGGTTGATGAACCTTTTTGGTGGTTTGTTTATTTTGGAAACGTCTTGGAGAAACGTCAGTCAGCTTTCTGGGAAATTTGTTTCCCAAGGTTAGACGACGTTGAGGAGAAAAAGAACTTGCGAAAACCTCCAACAAATATAATTATAGGTACTTCTCTCAAGAGGTGACAACCTCTTTATTTTCCTGGAATGTTACTAATTTACCGTCTATGAAGCAATGAACAGCAAGGTATTTAAGGCATTCCAACCATTTAGATTTGTCTACGGACTGGATTGGAGCTGAGCACCCGTATGTTTTAGTTTTACTACCTGATTGTTCAATCAATGGATTAGAATTAGATCCACATATGGGCACAAGATTTAAATCAACCCGTATGTTTTACCGGAAAGCTCTGCCTGGGCGTTCGCGTCGTCGAGGTCGGCCGGAACGACGAGATGAAGTGGCCGCCGTGGCCTTAAGCCGGTGGCGGCATGACCAACGTCCCAGTTGCCTCCGACGACCGGCAGCCGGCTACCGACGACGATGGCGGTAGCCAGGGCGAACCGGCCGAGACGACGCCGCCGCCGAAGAAGAAGAAGAAGAAGAAGGGGGGTCATCCCTACGCTCGCTGGTTTGTTCCTTCACGTTCTCCGTGAACACGACGAAAAAGAAAAAGAAAAGTGTAGAATCTTGTGTGATATCTTCTGTGACATGATGAACAGTTCTTGTTTTTACAGAATATTAATTTCTTCTAGATTTTGAGTAAATATGATCGACTCATAATATTTTCTTGGTTAACGTGAAACAGGAACTCATGATATTTGGGGGCGTGTGTGTATGTACACAGAGTATATTCACCAGATTTACATGATGAAATGATTAGTAGATTGATAAAAGAAATTATCATTGACTACTGATACTTTTTCACTCAATTTTTTTGCATTTGTATACATGAGTTTTGCAGGGGGAAAATAGAGGCGTTGACCAGAATATGGTCATGAATTCATGCTAGCTATCAATAAACGAAGGGAGAACTGATATTCATACCAAGGTAATGATTTTGAAATAAGTATGATTTCAGAGTCGATGTGATGAAAGTGGCATTTCCTTTTATCTTTCTTTGAATATATATATTTTACTCAGGCAAAGAAGCTTCTGACTAATATAATCTAACCTAGTATATAGAAGTGGCGATCCCGTTTTTTCGTCCTCCCATGTTACACCGTCCGATTTCACCGTTTTTTTTTCGACCATTCGATGGCTCGGCTAATTCACACCTAGCAGCCGCTTCGCAAACATTCACCTCCGACTGTCGACCCTCCTCTTCTTTCGCACTCGCCCCCTCATCCGACGCCGTGCCCTCCTCCGCCGTAGCCGCGCCCCCTTCTGGACGCCGCCGCCATCTTGTGCACCCTTTCCGCCATCAGCACCTCCCCCTTCCCGGCCACGCACAGGGTGGCTGTCACGACCCGGAATTTAAATAATATAACCTCAAAATATGCAGCGGAAATACACAACGTCGTGACAGTGGGATGAAACTCAACACTTGAATTCCATAACTCAAACTTAAACAATTATGTTCATAAGATCCAATCATACAAGAGAATAGAACAATACTTCTAAGTCTAACCACACTCTCGTTCAAAAACAACCAAGACCATCTACCTAAGTAGAGAATACCAAGAATCTCCAAGTGCAAATGACTCTGATTCCTTTGGTTCCACCTGAACTTCATCTTCAAGCTCCTAAATCTTCAGAACCTGTTGAAAAATTTATCCCACAACGGGGTGAGTCCGGGGACTCCGTAGGATTTACACCCGTTTCCCGCCAATCGGATACTAATATATAAACATGCAATGATAGATAACATATTTACATTGAGATGTCAATACAAACATATAGAATGTCTTCTATATTAAGCTCACAACCCATAACCAAACCATGAATTAACTTTAAGGAAACAATTATGCCAATAATATACACTTCTAGACTAAATCACACAAGTCCATACAAGCTAGACAAATGACCTCAAGACTTAACTTAACATGACCAAACTAAAATATGACAAATCTGAATTTTCTAACATGACACAACTTAACATTCATACATGACACACAAGTATCCTAATTTTGTATTCTTTCAATCACATAGTCAAAGAGCAAGGAATTGGTCGTCTTGCTTCACATGCACAAATGCATTCACCAGCTCTAATATATATAGAAGTAACATATACTAAGCTAGCCCAAAGTGCACCTAGGCAGTGGTGACACTAAGGGAAAACCGCGGTAATCTGGGATCTGTGGGAAGGCCGGATTCAACTAAGTTACCCGCTGCCCACGGGTAATTGACTAGAATAGGCTGGTGAAGCCTTTATAGCACGTCATATCAAGAGTTCATAACATAAAATCAAGACATACTTGACCATACCATGCATACATGACATAAACATCTAATTTCATAGCCTTTTATGCAAGACATAACAAACTAGACAAGACATATGATAACCCGACTTAATTGAACTTGTTCTTAATGACAACTTATACTAACCATGACCAAATTGACATGACTAACTATGCATAGCATAGCCCATGATACGAAACCAAATTAAACATATTTTACCATAAACTAGACAAGACTTGTACTAACCGACTTGGTTGACATATTCTAAATCAAGCCTATACCAAACTTAACCATATGAACATAACCACACCATGCATGACATAATACATAATCTGAAACTAAACTAACCAAAATTTACATACATGAAATGACAAGACGAACTAGACATACTTAATTACATATGCAAGACATTTAACCTAAATCAAGCTTGGCATAACCTAAACAAATTAAATTTTGAGATAAATCAACCACAATCAGACCTAAACAGATTCTAAAAGATATGATTTGATGATCCATGATTTTTCCAAGTTTATACATAATTATATTTCATTTCTAGGTCCAACCTATCATATATTCACATACATAACTAACATAAGGTCAAATATTATGAAACATATTTTTACCCATCCAGAATCAAGCTAAAAATGTTCCATAATATACAAAATAGCAATTTCAAGTTTATGGTTTCAAGGATTTTTGAAAAGAATCACTAATCTTAAGTCCAAAGACTAAACTGGTCAAATCAAATTTCATAAGTTAAATCATGCATATTTTCTAATCAAAATAGGATCAAATAAATAGACGAGCTTGAGAAACCTACCTGGAAGCTCCTGTGAATTTTTCGGATTTTTCTGAATTTTCTGCAGATTTCTCTGGCCTTAACTCTGAATTTCGGATTTAATAAAATCAGATAATTCCGAAGTGCTGAACCGGCGTTGAACCGGCCGGTTCAACTAGAAGATCTAGACGTCGAGCGGGACGCTGGACCGGGCGGCTTGGGGGGGGGCTGAGCCGGGCTCGACCGACTGCTCGGACGGCGACGTTCGCGGTGGCAGCGGCACTGGCCGGCGACGGCGACCGGGCTGCGTGGGCTTGGCGGCGATGGCGAAGGCAACCGGGGGGAACGGCCAGGCGTGCATGGCAGCATGGAAGGGTGGCTAGGCGCACGGCGGTCTGGGCGGCGCGGCGGCTGGCCGCGAAGGCAGAGGCGGCTGGGTGTGGCCGGCTAGGTAGCTGGCTGGCCTGCACACACGCACGCGGCGTGCATGGTGCTCGCGGAAGGGAGGCGGCCGGTGGCGAGGGATGGCAGTCTATGGCGAGGGGCAACAGCTGATGGTGGACAACAGGGAGGACGCGGGCTCAGCAGGTGGCAGCCAGGTGACGTGGGAGGGCAGTTGGCCGGCGGTGGGTCACGCGGGAGGGTGGCCGGCGACTGCTCATGCAGGCGGCTGGGTGGTGGTGGCGATGCAGAGGGAGGCAGCTGTCGGCGACAGGAGGCTGTTAGGTGCGCTGGAGGGGGGGGTGACTGCCGCACCGTGAGGTTGACGCAGGGTGGCGGGAGGCGATGCCGTGGGGCTGGCGGGTGACAGCGCTGCACTGGGCGATGATCGCCGGTGGAATAGCGATGTCTGCGCGCGGGGACCCGATGACGCGAGGGGGCGGTGGGGGAAGACGCTGGCGACGGTGGTTGGGGGTGATAGAAATGTATGCCCTACAAGCCAATCATCTATGATATGATTCGACATTTCTATGAATATCTCATTCAATTAAATAGGCAAAACTTCGTTACTAGCTTTTATTAGAAGCGTATATCGTAATGAAGTCCTTGATCACATGCAATGATGATTGAATCATGATGGGATCATGATAATGAGATCGATCATCTAGAGGTATGTGATCTAAATGTTCCTAGTCATAGGATCCTTGAGACGGGACATCAAGAATCCGGATAGACTAGTGTGTGTGATGTCTTCTCATATGATGAGAATGACCGATCTCATTGGTCATCAGTGTGGGGACACTGAGATACACACACAGTGCTCATTGGTGGAATGAGTTCACCGAATCGACCAATTTAGGAAAACCTCGATCGGTATCTTACCGAACTGTCTATCGTGTTATTCTTACATCTCAATAGCACGGTTGGATCTTTGACCTGAGTTGCCAAAGATGTCTTGCCAGGCGTACTATGTACTTTGACTATTGACTGATGGATCACTTAGTATTGTGGTCCTATATAGTTAATAGATTAGGTATATGGGAAACCTGGTGGAGGCAATTGAGCGGACAATAGGGGATCGTTCACTCTCGGTAGGAGAGAGAGAATGTCCTATGGATAGTACTCTAAATCCTTGGCCAAGGTAGATAGGATAATTGGAAAAAGAGTTTTCCAGTTGATCCATCCTGATTACAAGATTTCATAGAGTCGGATTATTAAAGGGGTTGACAGTCAGTGCCGAACCCCTGACCGACCGGGACATTGTATGAACGAGGATTTAAATCCGTGTGGTAATTGATGATGGAAAGGCTCAATGGATGTTATTTAACTCCCCAAAGTCATTTGGGATCATAGGATGTGGCTTGTACCCTTTATGATCAAAATGCCGTAAAACCGTTATCGGATAACGGTTTTGATTTAATTTAAAGGAATTGTTCTTTTAAATTAATTAAGGCTTCAACCAAATTGACTATTGGGCCTAGTGGGTCACACACAATAGATCTGGTCAATAAGATGAGGGCATGGACGCAATTTTATAGAAGTTTTGGGTTTTTGTGAAAAATTCCATCTTCTATATATAAATGGCTTATGAAGCCATACCCTAACAAGCCATAGGGCTGGAGCACGTCCCAAGCCTCCTCTCTCCCTCCTCTCTCCTCTAAGGCGATCTCCCATGGTCAAGCTTGGATCGGGAAGGTTTCGGAGGCCCGAAGGAAGAGAGAACTCGTCTATTGAAGGCGAGATCGTGTGGATACCGCTAGAGACCGGACACTTGAACGGTTTTCAGCAAGGAGGAACGTTCTCTCTTCATCCATGGTGAGGGATTTGAGAAATCCCATGAGGTACTCTCGTTCTACTTCATATTCGGTTCCCGGTTTTACTCGTTCGGCATCGATAAACACAAAGATCGTGGTTTTATGGAATCAAAATTTTTCCGCTGTCATGTATTGATTCCTTACAGTGGTATCAGAGCCCGGTTGAAGCCTTGGTCGAAGTTGAATCGAAATTGGCTTGATTTCATGTGATTTCTTGCTTTCTCGAAACTGCATACAGAGCTGTTTTGATTTGATCACCACAGTTTTTATGAGATACGAAAATGTGTGTGGTTAGATTCATTGGATTCTCGTGGATGAGATATTTCCAATTCCGCAAACCTCATGAATTTTGGCCATCTGGAGAGTCCGGAATGAGTTCGGAAATTTGCTAAGATGATCATATCCGAAAATCCGGCCGAAATTGGGGGAGTTGATGAACTTACCTATTTGGACTCAAATACCTCTGTCTAATGACGTAGGAAGATAGTAAATTAAGTTTTCTAGAGTTTCCATAAGTTATTGGACACTCAACGGCCCTTGGAGGTGCCGGATTATGAGAGGGATTTGCGTTTTGGTTTAATTGCGGCCGTGGCATCTTCCTTCTAAAACTTCGCATTGGATAGAATTTTTAATGAGATGAAACTTCTATATATAGAATCCTTATTGTTCAAGGATTCCAACTCATATTTTTTATGATTGTTTGGACACCGTTTGACCCCCCAAATCAGGCCCGAAAATCGGCGATTTTCTAGGGTTTTCGGATCTCCGCGGCCCTTGTCGGGCGAAGAAGCCGGTGTCCGACTCGGATCCGGACCCGGCGGCGGGCGGGGGGGGGGTACGTGGCGGTAGGGCGGGCGCACCCCGGGGGGGTACGCGGCCGCGCCGCGTTAGCCCCGGCGCGCGGCGGCGCACGCGGGCGCACGGCGCGCGGCGCGCGGCCGACGGCCCTCGGCGCAAGCCGGGGGGTACGTGGCGTAGCTACGTTGAGCTCCGAGGTGCCGTGGCCGGCGCTCATTGGCCGCGCACCGCGCCGCCCTTATTTAATTCAAAAATGCTTTTAAATTGTTTAAAATTCATTTTCGATCCGAAAATGCAGAAAATTCCAGAAAAATTCTGAAATTGTAGAATTTATTTAATGAGTTATTAAAGTGTTTAATGACTTATTAAATAGAGTTTTACTATTTTGTCATTGAATTCTACTATTTTGATTTTAAAATTGTTTTAAGATCAAAATTAATGAAATTAATGAATATATAAGTTCTGAGAAATTATTTAATAGGTTTGTAAAATGTTTATGAACTTGTTAAATAGTTTTGGACTTTGGTTGCCATAGAATCATTTTATAAATGATTTTAAAATTGTTTTAAAATCTTTATTGATTAAATTAGTGCTCAAATAAATTCTGAAAAGTGTGATTTTGAAGAATTATGATTTGGACATTAATTTAATGCTCTGATAAATTTTGGAAAAGCATGAATCATCTGAATATTTTATATTGCTTGTCTTATGCATGTAAATTGTTTATATGTGCATTTTATGTTATTTATTTTATGAAAATACAAGCATAAATTTTGAATTTCAAAAATTACAGTATATAATTTTATGATGGTATATATGATATATCTCATATAATTATCACGTATGCGTTCTATGTTCATGTGATGAATGTTGGTGTGTGTATGGAGGTGATCATGGACTTAAATATGCTTTGCTTTTGATTGCTTGGTTAATTAAGTTGGTTATGCTATTAAATGGGGCCTGCGTGTGCCTCCTCTCTCTATACAATCTGATTGTACATTCTACCTCCCCCATTTGTGTACTCCCCTTGGTTAAAACCAAGGTTTCTTATTATCATTGTACATTTGTGGGTCTATGTACCCTTTACCGCTTGTAATGGTTAGAAGCCGGCTTGTGATAGAATGGAGAGCGGGACCACTTGGAGAAGCACCCTTCTGAAGTGGGAGCATGCCAACTCAAGCTTCTGAAGCAAGGATTTGCATCTATAGGGGTGCCTTAGGTGTATGCTTAGGGTTAAGTCCATGATCACCTATGTTTTAATGCATATTTGATATGTGGTGTGTGCTACAATTTATACCTTAAATATATGATATTCCAAAGGTATATTAATATTTATATGTAGCACCTATGTTGATGAGACTAAAATAAAATCCCTCCTCGTTCTAATTAGGTCGATAAACGTGAGACATTAAGAATGACTCACGTAACCTTCTGTTGTTATGGTCTTGATGAGCCAATCTTAGATTGGATGGGTTTGTTGTGCTACCACAAGGCCTATTCAGCAAGGGATTGGAGATCATGGCCAAGGCATTAGCCGAACTTTGGGGTGGACCATTTGCATGGCTTTGTTGTGTTACCAGAAGAGCTGTGTAAATAATCCATTCTCATAACGTAACAAGAGGGTTTGACCTAACTAGAGTATATGGTTTGTTGTGCTACCACAAGATCATAACTTTAGAGGCTAAATGACTAAGAGTTGCAAGAGTTGCAACAGACAATAGTTGCCTACTTATTAAGTATGGGATGATTTGTTGTGCTACCACAAGGTCATCACCATAAAGTTAGTAGGGTCTTGGTCCCCACTAGGATGTTATCTTGATATCCCGTCTTTGCATAATGAGGGTTATGCAAATTCGTCGAAAGTTAGTGGGAGTATAAATTAGGATGAAAGACCATATCTTAATTTTAATGAATGTCTGTAATGTTAATATAATTATATCTCTGTTGTAGAATATTATAAACCACCATTAATCTAGCATGCTAGATGCTAAGTATTTTAATGGCTCACACTTCTTATATCGGTTTAGAACTAAGAGAATAGTTCTCATAGTTGACCTATTGACTATCCTACTTGAGAAGTAAGTATCTCCTACACTATCTAATGAAGTGAGAGAAGATAAGATCTTATCTCATTGAAAAGATGTATTAATTACCTTATATCGATGTTTGCCTCTATCAAATAAAATTAGTAGTGGCAACATGGATAGATGGATATGATATCCATCATGGCTCATGGTGATGAGCTAATTAAAGGCGATGAAGAATGATACATCTTGAATACTTCTTATTGATAAGACCAATAGAAAGAAGTAAGATCATTAGATAGAAATAGATAGTGATAGTTAAAAGTCAAAGAAGTGAGTCAAGATATTATAACCCAAATTTGACATAGCATTCCTCTACTATCATGATGATGGTAAGTAGAAGAAGAAGTTCAAAGTGTATTGCACATAATGCAAAGGTGGAGCTTGAGAAGCTCCATGTATCTATGTCATTAATATTTACTTGTCTTATATACACATTTGATAGTATAAGATACTATGTATGTGTATTCTAGTATAAGATACTAGGGGTGCATATAATAGTATGAGATACCAGATATGCATCATATATCTACAAAGAGTTGTAGATAATAGCAAGTAAATGAAGGTTTAAAGAAGATTGTTGACCTACATATGAAATGGTACAAAATGTTGCATCATTACTAGTGGGAGATACAAATTTTCTATAGCCTTCTAGAGTTGTCTTAATTACCCTTCTAAAATAATATTATTTTCATTTCCTAGTTGAATAAATGGAGATTTATTCTATGATATGAAAATGATAACTGGTAAAGTGTTTACCAGTAGGAGCATAATAAAGAGTTTATTTATATAAGATATGTATGCTCTTATAATGTGTGAAAAATCCTCATTAGGCGAAGTAGATTGATATTGATCAATCTATTGTTTAATAGTACGGTCATATTTATAAGAGAAGACTTAAGGAGTACTATTCGGATAGTAACATATAGGTAAATGATTTAGAATCATTAACTATATGTAAGTCTTATCTTATTAAGCAAAATGACCAACTCTTCATTTGTTAGACATGGAGAGAGGGCTAAAGAGTTTATAGAACTCATGCATCTCGATGCATGTTAGCCCATATCTATTAAAGATAGAGGATAATATTTCAACTTCATTAATTTTCAAAGATGACTTCTCTAGGTATGGACATATGTACTTTATGAAGTACAAATCCAAAACCTTTGAGAAATTATTTGAGATTAAGAATGAAGAAGAAATATCAATGAAAAGGTGTTAGAAGTCTTTGGTGAGATCAAAGAGGGGATACTTAAGTGATAATTCACACATAAAGGAAGGATAGTATAATCTAATTTTGATGGACACCTCTTATACATTTTAGCTTAATTGAGCAGCTAAAATGAGAAGCCATATTGTGTAGGACATAATATGGACATTGACAACCTTTGCAAAATTCTTCTTTGTTTGTTTAGGGGTTAGCACTCAATATAGACATTTGATCTTAAATTGGTACATTTCAAGTCTATTCCAATTATTCCATATTAGATATGGAAAGGGATTAAAGCTTGACCTTAAGCAAGTTAAGGTTTCAGAATGTCTAGCTTGGTAAAGAAGTATAACCCTATCAAGTTGGAATATAAGACTACAAAGTGTTGGTTTGTGGGATATCCTAAGGAAACTTAAGGATATTAATGACTCCCTTAGGGAGAAGGGTATGAGTTGCTCATCTCTCCATATTTCTAGAGGAAGAGTCCCTCCTTTAGAAAGACAGTGGGAGCAAGGTATAAATGGAAGGTGTTCCAGTCCCACAATCCATGGACACTTTTATTAAGGTACTAGTTTATATTTACACAATGGCAAATCATAGATCTTTTCTTATGTCCAATCAACCTAAGAGATATGTGAGACTTATCTTTGATGGAAGAAATGAGACATAAGATAAAAGGATGATGATCCTAAGATTTATATTGAAGCAATATGAGATATTGATTCAAAATGAGAAGAAACAATAAAATCCGATTTAAACTCTATCTATTCTAATCAAGTTCAGAATTTGATTGATCCACCTAAGGATTTAATATCTATAGGGTATAAATGGATCACTAAAGAATAGATTGAAGTATATCAGAAGGTAGAGACCTTCAAAGTAAGGATAGTTAAAAGGGATATCATTTATGTCAAATAGTTGACTATGATAAGACCTTTTACCTATGCCATGGAATTAATCCATTCGGATTTTGATTGTTACACACTATGACTATAGGATATGTCAAATGGATGTTAAGATAGTGTTTCTCTATGTTATTTTGAGAAACAGGTGTATATGATACAACCTTTGGGAATCAAGTTCCAAAACATCCAAATAGTGTGTGTATAAGGTCCATTTATGGACTCAAGTAAAACTTCCCATAGATGGTAGATAAGGTTTAATGAGATTAAATCTTATGACTTCATTGAGAATGAAGATATGCCTTGTGTTTTCATATAAGATAAGTGGGAGTGCTATTATCTTCTTGACATCATATATGTATGATATACTACTCATTAAGAATGAAGTACGTATGTTATCATTAGTGAGCCTAGTTATCAATTAATCCTCGAACTTAATATGGGTTTTAAGATCTATGGAGATAGATTTAAAGGTTTCTTGGCCTTACCCAATTCAAATGTGCATAAAAACCATAGTCAAAGAGTTTGACATGGAAAACTCCAAGATAGGTTTCTTACCTATGAAGTGTGGAGTTGATTTCTTTAAAGAGATGTCTTTGTAGACTTCTTGAGAGATAAAGAGGTCACATTAGTATAGCCCTTATGCTTTTTCAATAGGACCTATCACATTTGTGATGCTACGCACATGACTTTATGCTCTAAGTGTTATGAGCATTCATCAAGTAAATCCTTGTGAGAGTCACAGGATAATTTAGAGATGTGTCCTTGAGTACTTGAGAAGCACTATGGATATATTTCTAATGTATGGAGGATAAGACTTGAAGTCTTGTAGTTTTATGAACACAAGCTTCTAATCAGATAAGTCTGATAATAAGACAAGCTAATGGTGGTGCGATTAAATGGAAGAGTTCCATACAAGAGAACAACTCAATTCTACAACTAATCTAAAGTAGATTGCATAATGATCGTATATTGCTTGAGAAGCTGAGTAGATGAAGTTGTTCATCTAGCTTATGGGATTGTCCCAATTTTCTCTGAAAGTATATTGTTTTGAGAAAACAATGGGGTAGAACCAAAGTCTCATTAGAAGTTTTAAACTTCTATGGCAATACCATAGAATCAGAGAGAATGCAGTTGATAGAGATATAATTAAAGATAGAGTATCTTCCATTAATAACATTACAGATCCACTAATCGGCGTATACTCAAAGAGTGTTTGAGCTTCACCTTGAGCTGATAGAGATCAGCCAGATGGGTGATTGGCTTTAGTGCAAGTGGGAGATTGATAGAAATGTATGCCCTACAAGCCAATCATCTATGATATGATTCGACATTTCTATGAATATCTCATTCAATTAAATAGGCAAAACTTCGTTACTAGCTTTTATTAGAAGCGTATATCGTAATGAAGTCCTTGATCACATGCAATGATGATTGAATCATGATGGGATCATGATAATGAGATCGATCATCTAGAGGTATGTGATCTAAATGTTCCTAGTCATAGGATCCTTGAGACGGGACATCAAGAATCCGGATAGACTAGTGTGTGTGATGTCTTCTCATATGATGAGAATGACCGATCTCATTGGTCATCGGTGTGGGGACAACCGAGATACACACACGGTGCTCATTGGTGGAATGAGTTCACCGAATCGACCAATTTAGGAAAACCCGAGTCGGTATCTTACCGAACTCGTCTATCAGGTTATTCTTACATCTCAATAGCACGGTTGGATCTTTGACTTTGAGTTGCCAAAGATGTCTTGCCGGGCGTACTATGTACTTTGACTATTGATTGATGGATCACTTAGTATTGTGGTCCTATATAGTTAATGGATTGGGTATATGGGAAACCCGGTGGAGGCAATTGAGCGGACAATAGGGGATCGTTCACTCTCGGTAGGAGAGAGAGAATGTCCTATGGATAGTACTCTAAATCCTTGGCCAAGGTAGATAGGATAATTGGAAAAAGAGTTTTCCAGTTGATCCATTCCTGAGTACAAGATTTCATAGAGTCGGATTATTAAAGGGGTTGACGCCGCGTCGAACCCCTGACCGACCGGGACATTGTATGAATGAGGATTTAAATCCGTGTGGTAATTGATGATGGAAAGGCTCAATGGATGTTATTTAACTCTCCAAAGTCATTTGAGATCATAGGATGTGGCTTGTACCCTTTATGATCATAAAGCCGTAAAAACTGTTATCGGATAACGGTTTTGATTTAATTTAAAGGAATTGTTCTTTTAAATTAATTAAGGCTTCAACCAAATTGACTATTGGGCCTAGTGGGTCACACACAATAGATCTGGTCAATAAGATGAGGGCATGGACGCAATTTTATAGAAGTTTTGGGTTTTTGTGAAAAATTCCATCTTCTATATATAAATGGCTTATGAAGCCATACCCTAACAAGCCATAGGTCTGGAGCACGTCCCAAGCCTCCTCTCTCCCTCCTCTCTCCTCTAGAAGGCGATCTCCCATGGTCAAGCTTGGATCTGGAAGGTTTCTGGAGGCCCGAAGGAAGGGAGAACTTGTCTATTGAAGCAGATCGTGTGGATACCGCTAGAGACCGGACACTTGAATGGTTTTCAGCAAGGAGGAACATCCTCTCTTCATCCATGGTGAGGGATTTGAGAAATCCCATGAGGTACTCTCGTTCTACTTCATATTCGGTTCCCGGTTTTACTCGTTCGGCATCGATCAAGGCAAAGATCGTGGTTTTATGGAATCAAAATTTTTCCGCTGTCATGTATTGATTCCTTACAGGGGGGATATATACACCAAGAGGGGAGGGGCTTCCGTGGCTGAGAGGGAGACGGTGGCGAGAGTTCAAGCGGGAGGGGGGACGTTGGCGTTACAACCGGGACGGGGGGGTTCCATAATCTGGAGGGAGATGGGAATCCGGTTGGGAGATGGGGGAGCGAAATCCGGCGAGCGGCGGGGCGCATGGGGGGGGGGGAGAAGAGAGAGAGTCCGGGTGGGAGGGGGAAGTCCGCAAAAGACAAATTTTCTAATTTATTTTTACCAGATATTACACTCTTCACCCCTTAAAATAAATTTCGACCTCGAAATTTCAAAATCTCACTATCTAGTCGATGGGGGAGTCAAGATGAATCTAATTTCGTACACTCAGAAATAGATCCTCGAATCATCAAATATATGCTAAAACATTTATCATCCTCTAATGTTATCTATATCAAACTTTCTAAATATATGCTATTCCTTCTATATCATATCATTCATGATAATATAATGTTCTTATATCAACTCTGACAAATTAACATATTCAACTCTCTCTAAATTATCATATCTCTATATCATTCGTTCATAGTAAATAACCTTCGAATCTCTAATTTTTATCCAAAAGTTCGAACCTCAAATGTCATCACCCATCATCATTTAATCCTATCCTCCTTATACATCAATATATATCAATCTTCTTATCAATTATAATACTTACATCCCCTGTCATATATATCTAATCATTATCTAAAATAACTAAATTCTAATATCCTTACAAAACAAGAGTATCAATCATCGTTCTTCTTTTTCTTTTCTTTTTTTCTTCTAAATGATAAAACTAAACACCATTATCGTCAAATTATCATCAACATTCACTTTCTCAATAGGAGTTATATCACAATTTCCAAATTACTCCAAACAACTTAAATGACACTCTTAATACAAATCTAAGTCTTAACAAATCTATATCTAGCAAAATTGTCCATGATGCAAATTTAACTCAGAATTATCAAGCTGGATCACCTGGAACTTATAAACTCCCTATGATTCGAAAATTCAAGGATGAAAGATTGTAAATTTTCAAAGAAGGATATTGATGATAGAGTAATCGCTCAGATTCTAGATCGGTAAGTAATAGCTATGATTCCAGATACTATGGTTACAATATCGACTAGATTGTGGTATCTTATATAAATACCTAATCAAAGCCCCACTTAAACAATCTAATTATACATGATCTTCTAGATATTTCATCTTCAATTCTATGATTGATTGATCTCATTCCTGCCAATAATACATATTATATCCTCTTATCATAAATATATCCCAGTTAACTTACACCAATAATTCAATTATTCTCATGAAGATCATCCTATGAAATCATTATAAAACTAACTTTACTTCTCAATATGAAAATCTACCAATCTAACTAGCTTTCTATCTTCATTTAAATAAGAAATCATATCATCATGACTTTAATCATATTCATTTGATCAATCCAATTCACTAGCTATCTTAAATCTGAACTTCATCTCATAAAGATACTAAACCCTATGATATCCATCAATTATTAAACTAAAATTCTCTACACCAATGACAATAAAATCTTGCCTTAATTGATAAATTGATTTCTATCAATCTGAACTTCAAGATCAACCAAATCTAAAAGTTGATTATCATACATTGATTGATCATCTAATTTAAATCTCTACATATTAAATCATCATCTACTATAAAAATCAAATTGACCCAAATTGAAAATCTCCTCCTATTGTCATAAATTGAAGCTTCAAGATTCACCAAAATCTGAAAATTGATCCTCATAAATAGATTCAATCCATTATCCAATCTAGACATCCAATAATGTAACCTTCAAAGTCTAAAATCAAATCCAATTGATTCAAATAGATAATCCAAGTATCAAATCTAATTCACCCAAATCGATATCAAACACCCGGGCAAGTCAAGATAGACCTTCCGGCTGGGTTAATGCTCTGATACCACTCCTGTCACGACCCGGAATTTAAATAATATAACCTCAAAATATGCAGCGAAAATACACAACGTCGTGACAGTGGGATGAAACCCAACACTTGAATTCCATAACCCAAACTTAAACAATTATGTTCATAAGATCCAATCATACAAGAGAATAGAACAATACTTCTAAGTCTAACCACACTCTCGTTCAAAAACAACCAAGACCATCTACCTAAGTAGAGAATACCAAGAATCTCCAAGTGCAAATGACTCTGATTCCTTTGGTTCCACCTGAACTTCATCTTCAAGCTCCTAAATCTTCAGAACCTGTTGAAAAATTTATCCCACAACGGGGTGAGTCCGGGGACTCCGTAGGATTTACACCCGTTTCCCGCCAATCGGATACTAATATATAAACATGCAATGATAGATAACATATTTACATTGAGATGTAAATACAAACATATAGAATGTCTTCTATATTAAGCTCACAACCCATAACCAAACCATGAATTAACTTTAAGGAAACAATTATGCCAATACTATACACTTCTAGACTAAATCACACAAGTCCATACAAGCTAGACAAATGACCTCAAGACTTAACTTAACATGACCAAACTAAAATATGACAAATCTGAATTTTCTAACATGACACAACTTAACATTCATACATGACACACAAGTATCCTAATTTTGTATTCTTTCAATCACATAGTCAAAGAGCAAGGAATTGGTCGTCTTGCTTCACATGCACAAATGCATTCATCAGCTCTAATATATATAGAAGTAACATATACTAAGCTAGCCCAAAGTGCACCTAGGCAGTGGTGACACTAAGGGAAAACCGCGGTAATCTGGGATCTGTGGGAGGGCCGGATTCAACTAAGTTACCCGCTGCCCACGGGTAATTGACTAGAATAGGCTGGTGAAGCCTTCATAGCACGTCATATCAAGAGTTCATAACATAAAATCAAGACATACTTGACCATACCATGCATACATGACATAAACATCTAATTTCATAGCCTTTTATGCAAGACATAACAAACTAGACAAGACATATGATAACCCGACTTAATTGAACTTGTTCTTAATGACAACTTATACTAACCATGACCAAATTGACATGACTAACTATGCATAGCATAGCCCATGATCTGAAACCAAATTAAACATATTTTACCATAAACTAGACAAGACTTGTACTAACCGACTTGGTTGACATATTCTAAATCAAGCCTATACCAAACTTAACCATATGAACATAACCACACCATGCATGACATAATACATAATCTGAAACTAAACTAACCAAAATTTACATACATGAAATGACAAGCCGAACTAGACATACTTAAGTACATATGCAAGATATTTAACCTAAATCAAGCTTGGCATAAACCAAACAAATTAAATTCTGAGATAAATCAACCACAATCTGACCTAAACAGATTCTAAAAGATATGATTTGATGATCCATGATTTTTCCAAGTTTATACATAATTATATTTCATTTCTAGGTCCAACCTATCATATATTCACATACATAACTAACATAAGGTCAAATCTTATGAAACATATTTCTACCCATCCAGAATCAAGCTAAACATGTTTCATAATATACAAAATAGCAATTTCAAGATTCTGTTTTCAAGGATTTTTGAAAAGAATCACTAATCTTAAGTCCAAAGACTAAACTAGTCAAATCAAATTTCATAAGTTAAATCATGCATATTTTATAATCAAAATAGGATCAAATAAATAGACGAGCTTGAGAAACCTACCTGGAAGCTCCTGTGAACTTTTCAGATTTTTCTGAATTTTCTGTAGATTTCTCTGGCCTTAACTCTGAATTTCGGATTTAATAAAATCAGATAATTTCGAAGTGCTGAACCGGCGTTGAACCGGCCGGTTCAACTTGAAGATCTAGACGTCGAGCGGGACGCTGGACCGGGCGGCTCGGGGGGGCTGAGCCGGGCTCGACCGACTGCTCGGACGGCGACGTTCGCGGTGGCAGCGGCACTGGCCGGCTACGGCGACCGGGCTGCATGGGCTTGGCGGCGACGGCGAAGGCAACCGGGGGGAACGGCCAGGCGTGCATGGCAGCATGGAAGGGTGGCTAGGCGCACGGCGGTCTGGGCGGCGCGGCGGCTGGCCGCGAAGGCAGAGGCGGCTGGGTGTGGCCGGCTAGGTAGCTGGCTGTCCTGCACACACGCACGGAGTTTTTTTTAAAAATAGCACACTTTTTTTTTAAATTTTAAAAGTAGCACAGTAAAAGTTTTAATTGAGAATCTAACACAGTTTGGTCAAAATCGGGTTTTGAAAACTCGATTTTAGGCCCTGATACGCGCCCCACTTGATTACGAGGGCTAATGAGAATTAGTTAAAAACGGGTTATACTTTAGCGATTTAAAAATCGGGTTTATGAAACCCGATTTTCATTCACACCGGTGCGCCTTTCGCGCCCTGATAAAATCGGGTTTATGAAACCCGACATTGGGACAGAACGCCGCGCGCCTCTTACTTGTGTCCTCTGCAAAAATCGAGTTTCCCAAACTCGATTTTCACGGAGATAACGCAGCTTAGTAAAATCGAGTTTCGAAACTCGATTTTAGTAAAACGATTTAACCATCCGATTCCCCCCCCCCGACCCTTTTACCTTTACCCTCCTCCATTCTTACCGCGGCGCGTCTCCTTCTCTCCCGCGGCGGCGTCTCCTTCTCCTCCGGCGGCGGCGAGGTGCTCCTTCGGCGGCCGGGCGGCGGCGGATTTGTGCTCTGCTCGGGCGGCGGCGTCTTTGTGCTCATTCGGCGGCGGATTTGTGCTCCTTCGGCGGGCGGCGGCTCACGACATTTTCAGCGGGTGGATTGGCAGCTCGTGCGTCGGCCACGGAGGACGGCGGCGGGGCAAACTAGGGGCCGACGCGTGTCGGGGCAAGTTAGGGGCTGTCAGCGGTTTCGGTTTTGCGTAAAGAAGGGCTTGGGCGGCCTTCTTGCGTCGGCTAGTAGGTATAATTTGATGCTTAAATTCGTTGATTAATTTTACGTAAACACAATTTGTATAAATTTTTCATGTAGGATAATATAAAATGTTAGTTTATCCTTATCATAATTTATTGTCATAGGATGTTGGTTTTTTGATGTTTTGATCGTTGGGCACAAATTAATTTAGCATTGGATACGATTAAGGATCGTGGGATTAGAATCGGAATTGGGATCAATCCGATCCAATCGGACCAATTCCGACCAATCAATTTTGTTCGTGACCGATTCGGCCGATCCGATTATGACTGATCCGGCTGATTCCGATCGATTCTGCTGGAGGTATTTTACGGATCGATCCTTTTGCCAAGAATCGGATCCGCAATGGTCATGTCGATCCAGGAATCGGCCGATTCTGATCCTGATCGGTCGGCCGGATCAATTTGATCTTCAGGACATATTGGATTAATTCGGCCGTATCTCTAAAACCTCATGTATTTGTCCATTCTGATATGCGATCTTGCCAAGTTCGTATTTCAAAGTTAGTGTCAACATAACAAACACATGGCAACGAGGGTAATCAATGTCCGACTAATGTTTGATGGAATGCTTTCTATAAGTAATGATTACGCTTATTACTATGCGGTGGTTATGAACGTAACATCAAGATATTGGAAGGATGTAGACACGAAGATTTGAAGAGTTACATATTCGAGGCAATTGCGGTGACTCAAGATCAATAACTCTGAAGTTATTATATAATTATTTTGATGGTGTGAATAATGTTGTGGATGACAACTCTACTAAAGTATTCTTAACGAGATGTCTTGAAGTCGATGACATCGTACTATACGTTGTAAAAGAATGTCTGGTCATGTCATCTGAGGTTGGATGTAGTACATGGATTCCACACACTTATAATCAACCGACCATGACACAATTGTTATCTCAAGTTCAGAGTAATATGAATGAGAAAAATGAAGCTCATGATGAAGATGATGAGAATGATGAAGTTGAGGATTCATCAAGTGACAACGATGAACTACCGAATGAGATGGTTAGTAGTGTCTTGGCGGTTGATGCATTCCATGACGGCGAAGATATAACTTGGATTAATAATGCCGTCGCAAGTAATATTTTCATTGAAAGTGATGAAGAAGATGTTGGAGGGGAAGACACAACTATAGTAAGGGGTGAAGGAGAAAATGTTGACGATCTTTCGGTGGGAGATGTATTCGATGTAAAGAAGACGTTATACAAAGCCGTTGCTACTTGGGCATTGAAACGTAACATACAACACCGAACGTATAGATCAACAAAGTCGAAGCTCACATTGATTTGTCCGTCGAGAGGTGAAGGGTGTAAGTGGAGACTACATGCTTCTGTTAGCACTCGGGTTGGAGGCTTATGGAAAATTATGAGTTTTGAAAATAACCACACTTGTAACACTCCTGTTTGTAACATGTCCCATAGGCAATTAACATGCACCACAATTTGTCATGTAATTATGCCTATTGTTCGTTCACGTTTAGATATCCGACCAAAAGATATCATGGATATGGTTCAAGTAAAATATTCCTTAAGACCATCCTATTACAAGGCTTGGAATGCTCGAAGAAAAGCTTTTAAAAAGTTGTTTGGTGATTGGGAGAGTTCTTACACTCATCTCTTAAGATACATGGAAGCTTAAGATGACCATGCCAGGGACAATATATACATATTTGTGCAGAGAGTGCTAGTCAAAAATTATTATTTTTTCTTTTGGAGTTTCATGCCATGCATTGAAGGTTGGCGCTCATGTCGTCCAGCTTTTAAGTGTTGATGGTACTTTTCTTCATGGGAAATATCGGGGAACACTTCTAGTTGCTTGTGGTGTGGATGCCGATCAAGGCTTATTTCCGTTGCATTTGCAACAAATGTGAGAATGATCGATCATGGTCATGGTTTTTTCAACAAATGCCGCATCACATTCCATCTATACGTAAAGACGGCATGAACTCTCAGATCATATCCGATAGACATGCTAGTATTAAGAATGCAATAGAACGTTGGTTTCCTTTAGAAATTTCACCGATATTGTCTTCGACACTATCGACAAAATTTTCAAGCACATTTCATCGGAAAAGATCTATTCGTAAGGATGTACAATGTGTGCATGGCTTCTAATAGTTTGGATTTCAACAAGCGGATGGAGGACATACAATTGCGTTGTCCAGATGCATTTGAATGGTTATTACAAGTTAATCCAATAAAGCTGGGCTCTAGCATTCGACATCGATGGTAAAAGATTTGGAATCATGACAACTAATTACTTTAATGTTTTAATAGTGTTCTGAAAATCGCAAGAGGTTTACCGATTCATGCTCGGGTACACATGACATATCACCGGTTAAGGCTTATGTTTTTTCAACGTCGTGCATGCGGCATGAATTTGGAAACACAAGCTTGACCCCTAAATTTGAGAAAAAAATGCTAGAAATGAAAGAAAAAAGTCGCGAGATAATCATCCAAGCCCGTGTCAATGTTGGTGAGTGGGATTTAAACGATGCATATGGCCATGTATTCCGGGTTGACGTTGATCGCGAGTCGCCTACATGTACTTGTTGCGAACCTATGCTTAGACATTTTCCATGTAAACATGTCATGACCGCTCGGGGGTCACCAATTGGGACCCGTACACATATACATCAAAGTGGTACAAAGAAGTTGATTATTACCGATCAACTTATGAAAATGAGTTTCACACTATTTTGGATGCACGTTATCGGGCCATCATTTGATGCGTAAAGGAATATAATACCTTTGTTACCTCCGTCTAATATCCGAAAGAGTGGTAGGCCAAGGAATAAACGGCTTTCTAATGGTGATGGACCGTGACCCAAACAGGCAACGGAATACATGTAGCATTTGTAAAGAAAGAGGACACAATCGTTCAACTTGTCGTAGGAACCCACGGTATGTATTTATAACTTGTGTAATCAAACATTTTTATTACCACATAGCGTTCAATCTAATTTGTTACCGCATATTTCAAAGATATTCTAATTTCTACGCATGTCTTGTAACACTTACACGTTTTAAATTGAATTGTAGGCATGGAGCGAGCACCCTCATGATGGATCCGTACTCCACGATCGTGGTCATCAATGTTTCGGCTACCGGAGGTAAAATTCTATATTATGTTGTAAGCATTTTTTTTTAAAATCGTCTATACATTGGGTTAATTTTTATGCATTTCATTTATTGCATTTCTTTGACAGGCTGGGTCAACGCTACATTTGGTATCTCATTTTCGTCAAATGTCACCTTGGCCAATTGAAAATCATCACGTTTTGGGTTTTCTAGAGACGGCTGGATTTATTCCTTTGCGTCACCTCCAGGCTTTTACTTTAGATTGGCACGTTATCACGGCTCTCGCGGAACGCCGGGCGTCCCGAGACATCAACTTTTCATCTTCCCCGAGGAGAGATGACAGCTCACTCTTCAGATGTGTCAATCATTTCGGGTCTTCGGATAGATGGTCCCGCCGTGATTGGCCCCCTCGAGTTCCTTCGAGGAGTTTGCAAATTGGGAAGATGCTTGTGCCCGATATTTGGGAGTTCGACCCATGCAAGGGGGTGAGATCGAACCATTTGGTCAAAGTCCGTCCACAATAAGGTTGGCTTGGTTATATAGTGAATTTGGCCAAAGGGCGGCAGAGTTACCGACTAATGATGATGACGAGTCCCGCTTAACATGTTTATATCATACTAGGGCTCTTATACTTATGTACATTGGCACTCTTCTTTTACCGGACACCTCCTAACGGAAGTCCACATGCAATATTTATTTTTTATGGAGGATATTGAGGAGTGCGGCAGGTTATCGTGGGGTAGTGCGGTGCTCGGCTATTTGTACCGTCGCCATGTGGGCTACGGCTATGAAACGGAACCGAATAGGTGGATGTCTTCACTTATTGCAAGTACGTACTTAACCATGAAAAATTAAGTTGTTATGTTAACTTTTGTATTATGTAATTAACATTTCTTCTTTGCTTAGATATGGTCGTGGGAGCATATCCATGTTGGTCGACCTCATTTGCCACTCCCGGTTGGTGGAGAAAGACGCCCTCTTGGATACCGGTATATTTATTAACGATGTTTGGACCATGTCCATAGACTTGTCTTTTATCGTTGTTGATTAATCTCGTATTGATGATAATATATAATTTTTGCTGTGGAACCCACAACCCAATCGAAAACAACATAGGTTTACTCTTATTTTTTACAGGAATGAGCTTGATACCGAGGAGGATAGCCAAGTAAGTATACTGTCATGTTTTCAAAAACTTCTTTATCATTTATTTTGAACTCTGTATCGATATGATTTTGTGTGTTTCTATTGTATAGATTACTTGGCAACCGTATACCAACCAAAATCTCGAATTGCACCTCGAAGTGGTCAGTAGAGAATACCGCACTATGGCTTGCGTCGGTGCCACTTCTTTGTTGTTCCGTGATGGAGGTACATGCTCCGTAACGGGTGCTTAGAGCGCTTGGCCGCATTCAAAGAACACCGCATAATAGGAAGCAATATGACCGGAAAGATGGGTGTGGTCGTTATCTAACTGATTGGACTATTGTATATGCTTACTATATTAGATGGTGGAATGAACGGGCAGATCATACATATGATTATTCTGATGACGAGGTGGATATTGCGGAGCAAACACAACGGTATGACCAATGGTATATGGAACACACCATTCCATATCTTGTTCAGGATGCTCCTCAGCCTCCCGAGCAGTACTATCCGAGAGGTCCCGTGGAAAGAGAAATGGTAAGATTAGATATTTTTGAGCTCAATTTTTTCTTTTTATATTCAACATGAAAGATATTTGTTCGTGTTGTAATTTTTTATGCCAGCTTCGTACGCACCATGAGATTCAACGCATGCTCGTCTCCAAATATGTCGGAGCTTGAGCAAACAAGAGAAGACATTTTGGATTTGCAACGAGAAATGCACGAAAAACTCCGTATGACGCGGCCAAGGTGTTCTTCATCAAGAGAATGGCTCGAACGTACGTTTGCTTGCAGTGGACAAGATTGTGCCGGACCTTCGAGTGCCTATCCTTCGGGTGCTGGACCTTCGAGTGCCGTCGGGTGCCGGTCCTTCGGGTGCCGGTCCTTCGGGTGCGGGACTTTCAACTTATATGCGGAGACGAGTACGTCATCCCTCCATGATTACGCCGACGGGTGCACAACATGGAACACAACAATCACAAGTTATTGACAACATTACTCCATCGGCGCCCGTCCGCCCGACTCGACATGGAGAAAACATAACAAGTGATGTTTCTCCGAGTAGATTAGAATTATCTCCTCCCGAAGAAGATGAAGAAAGACCTCGTTAGGAGGAAGACTCGTCCAAGGAGAGGAAGGAGAGGGTGATTTCAGTTTTTTTTTTCATGCGAAGGAGAGGGTAATATATATGTATCATTGTGGTGACCTTGTTCTTTAGATATAGTATGTTTTATGTTTGCGTTGTAAAAGAATGATAGTGCTTGGAATTATCTTTATATATAATCTCTTCTATGTTTGTAAATGATCAATGGTGTATGAGATTCCGTTGTATTTTTTTGTTTCTTTCGGGAAGACACTTGTGCATGCGGGTGTATGTGGTTGTATGAAAATGAATGGTTTGTGATAGAGCAAAGTTTAAACAAAGTTGTATGAAAATGTGATTTTATGAAAATGAATGGCTTGTATGAGAAGGATGCTATATTTCCAACTGAATCAAGTCAAGTTACATGAGGATAAATGATTTGTGATAGAGCAAACTTTTAAACAGTGTTTCAAAGATTGCCGGACATGTTACACAGACCTGGGGCAAGGAAAAGGAAATTATCTGAAAATCGAGTTTTTAAAACTCGATTTTCTCAAGACAGAACGAAAGAAAAGGGTTCTGTCTGAAAATCGAGTTTGGGAAACTCGATTTTTTCAGGCGACAGAGGGCGCAAACGTTCTGTTTGAAAATCGAGTTTCTAAAACTCGATTTTAAGAAGAGTAGACGGGGAGAAAGGGTTCTGTCTGAAAATCAATTTTTGGAAACTCGATTTTAGCAGGCCGTAGAGGGGGGGGGCCGGCGTTCTGTCCCAATATCAGGGCCTAAAATCGAGTTTTCAAAACCCGATTTTGACCAAACTGTGTTAGATTCTCAATTAAAACTTTTACTGTGCTACTTTTAAAATTAAAAAAAAAAGTGTGCTATTTTAAAAAAAAACCCCGCACACGCACGCGGCGCGCATGGTGCTCGCGGAAGGGAGGCGGCCGGTGGCGAGGGATGGCAGTCTATGGCGAGGGGCAACAGCTGATGGTGGACAACAGGGAGGACGCGGGCTCAGCAGGTGGCAGCCAGGTGACGTGGGAGGGCAGTTGGCCGGCGGTGGGTCACGCGGGAGGGTGGCCGGCGACTGCTCATGCAGGCGGCTGGGTGGTGGTGGCGATGCAGAGGGAGGCGGCTGTCGGCGACAGGAGGCTGTTAGGTGCGCTGGAGGGGGGGTGACTGCCGCACCGTGAGGTTGACGCAGGGTGGCGGGAGGCGATGCCGTGGGGCTGGCGGGTGACGGCGCTGCACTGGGCGATGATCGCCGGTGGAATAGCGATGTCTGCGCGCAGCGACCCGATGACGCGAGGGGGCGGTGGGGGAAGGCACTGGCGACGGTGGTTGGGGGGGGATATATACACCAAGAGGGGAGGGGCTTCCGTGGCTGAGAGGGAGACGGTGGCGAGAGTTCAAGCGGGAGGGGGTACGTTGGCGTTACAACCGGGACGGGGGGCTTCCGTAATCTGGAGGGAGATGGGAATACGGTTGGGAGATGGGGGAGCGAAATCTGGCGAGCGGCGGGGCGCAGGGGGGGGGGGGGAGAAGAGAGAGAGTCCGGGTGGGAGGGGGAAGTCCGCAGAAGACAAATTTTCTAATTTATTTTTACCAGATATTACAGTGGCATATTGTGTCCTCAGCCTTTAACATTTATTTGGTCAAATGGGCTTTGCTGGCAATTTGTTCTAGAATTGTTATATCTCATCCATGAAATGTGGCATTGCTCATTGTAAAGATCTATTAAATTATCCTTTGGAATTCTCTCCTAAATTCTCTTGCATGTTTTATAATGGGCCTAATGGTTATAGAATTTCTGCATTTTTCAGGTGGCTGTTTTCCCATCCTTGTGATTTGACATCATGCATTATTTTATTGCATTGTTACTTAACTTTCTCTTAAGCATACCTCCCCCTTGATTTTATCAAGACACCTAGCTCTACTTTTACATGAAGCTTTCTAATTTTTCACATGTTCTTGTACCACATTTTTTTCAGGGTTTCAATGAGATGAATCATCATTTTTCTGCTGGAATAAAGGTTAACACACTCTTAATTCTTAATTAAAGAATGCTGAACTTATGATCTTTTAAAATTTCTCCTATGATTCTTTTTATTATTTGTCTACAGACAATTGCCATCGTTCCTGTGCTTCCACACGGTGTCGTGCAACTTGGTTCAATTCAGGCGGTAATGTTACTTCAGTAGTTATTGCTAACTGCCTCATGTAGATTTTCCTGAGAATGCTTGATAAATGCAGGCACATAGTAAACGAAGATACTTGAGATTAGAATGTTCTTTTTTTATATATGCATATCTTGGTTATAAATAATTTTAAAAATGTTATTTTATTATATTACTATACAAACATCACTTTTAAGAATAATGCAATAATTATTTTATTTTATTTTATTTAAATTGTTTTAGTTTGGTTTGATTTGGTTAGTAAATACCTTTTTGATGTATTTGGTTTGAATCAATATACATTAGGGCTGCAAACGATGGTTTTCACCGTCGCATATGGTGCCAAAGCCCACGCTATCTGTCGTCGGCTATTAATAGACGACGTAATCTCCATCGTCTATGCTTCGTCGGCTTTACTCGCGTCGCCTATTAAATAGACCACGGTCATAAACCGCCGTGTATGTAACATCCGTGGGCTATTAAGGATGACCATATTCTATTGTTACATTAAATAGCCGACGCTAAAAACCATGTCTTTTCCTCATGAACGACGTTAAATATTGTAGTCTTTTTATTAAAGACTACGACTTTTATCATCGTATATTAGGAATAATTTATAAATAATAAACATTAATAAACACCATTTTAATTGATCGTAAATAATAAATATTTATTAAATTTTATCATTCAATTAAAAACACTCTTAATCGTCATTATATTAAAAGATAAGTTGATAAATATTGATCATATTTTTTATAAAATCATTAAATTAATTTTAACCATAAAAATTAATTACTATCTTTATAAATATAATATGTTTACGTAAACACCTACCGAAAACACAAAACTAGTCCAATCCAATATATATAGACAAAGAAAAGCAATTGATCTCACAACTTATTAAAAACATAACAACGTAACTAACATTATCAAACTCTGCCATACACGTCTCCAATCCAATATATATAGACAAAGAAAAGCAATTGATCTCACAACTTATTAAAAACATAACAACGTAACTAACATTGTCAAACTCTGCCATACACAGCTGTACGTCTCTTACAAATATTTTAAGACACACCAAGCATGAACAATAGATGTTTCCATAAATTACATCAAAAATTAAAATATCATGTGATCGCCATCTTTGTCAAACATAAAAGAGCTGTCACCATCTCCAGCATCAAAAGCTGCGTACAAAAAAAATAACAATTCATTTATTATACAAGAAAATGTCAATTACCTAAAAAGCAAATACAAGCTAGGAGGATAAAAATTGTGCTTTCGTACAAGACATGAGCACAAGTGGCTGCCCTCATTCTGACAATGTAAAAATGAGGGAACGAACAAACAAGCACCTTCCTTATCAATTGAAGTCATAAAACACCAAAAACATTAAAAAGATAGAGATAAACGGTTTCAAGTTTCTATTGGGTAGCAACAAAATATGACATGCCCATAACAAACACAAACACGTAACTTAAACGTGCAAATAAACAAACTCATATATCCATGACATGCCCATACTTATCGGTTCAAAGTAAACAAAAAATACAAAATAATGTGTCATTTCACAAATCTATTCAAATATATATATATAAAGCTCACGATCCTTCCATGCTTTCACCTAGAAATGTCAACCAACTTCTTTTATCCTGTCATAAAGATAAAAGAAAAAAAATAAAGTAAGATGATAATACAACCACTATTGCTGCAAGAAAAAAGATGTAACTAATAGGGTGTTTGGTTGCATTTTAATTTTTAAAAAGGTTTCATGATAAAAAATTAAAATATAATACCAAACAAGATAATTTTTAAAAGTGAAAACGTGATAATACCAAACTGTTTCGGGATAGTACCGAGTCCTACTCAAACTGCTGAAATGACAAGACAGATTTTCAGATGCCTATCAAAGACTGTAACGTGTTCAAGACTGCACTCAAGACTGGCATATATTTGATCCCGAATTTAGGGGATGTCACCGTTGTTGTAAAAGAGAGGAAGCAGGAGGACTTGTGAACCTTAAACAATGAAGAATTCAATGCAAGGAGAAACCAGTCCCTGCCGGAATGAACGAATGCAAGCACATTAAAAACTGAACTTAAATCTGAAATTTCAATAAGAAAACAAGACATTTAAGAAATCTGAAAATCATGTTAAGAACCAAATGCTGAGGACCTGCCTGGCTCGAAACAAATCAGAACTGACTCAAATTAGAACGGACCCAAGTTGATTCTGAAAAATCTGAACCTGAACTAAATCTGAAATCTGTCAATCTGTAAAATCACAAACCGAAAATCAGACTTGAAACTGAATTTTTCTGAAATCTGAAATCACCTCTAAAATCCAGAGATTAAAAATCTGAATCTGAACTCAACCCCTTTAAAAAATCTGAAATTTGAAGATGGGAGGTGCAGAATCCGTAGCAGAATTTGAAATCTGCAGGGAATCTGAACTGAAAATTCTGTAATTGAAATCCTGAAAGTTGAAAATCTGAAAATCTGTTTTGGTGCAGAAACCTGTTTAAGAAAAGAGAGACCTGCAATCTGGAGATCAATTAAAGTGCAGAATCTGCAAGAAATTTGAAAAGATCGAAAGTCTGAACTTTGCAAGGAACCGAGGGCTATAAAAAAATGCAGAATCTGAAATCGGCAAATCTGGAACTGTAAAAGATCCGAAATCTGAAAATCTGTACATTTCAAGTCTGAATTTCAGAAGTCTGTAGGGAATCTGGAATCTGAACTCCAAGAATCCGAACATCTTAAATTCAAGTTGAATCAAGGTTTTAATGAAACTGTAACCAATCCAGGATAAAAAAAATCTGAAGACTATAATCTGTCAAGTTAAATCATTTATTTTTTTTAAGCAAGACAAAGTTAAATCTAATCAACAAACCAGTTCATGAGGTCCAAAGCTGAAAAGTTGAAAAACTGAAGAACTTGAGACTTGAAGCAGACATGCCCATACTACAAAACGGAGTTGTGAAATCAGAAAACTGCAAAACAGAATTTGATTAAGCATTATCAAACATGACCTAAGCTTTTTTAGAAGTTAGCAATACAAGACAAGAAGAATACCTTCAAGACCAAAGTTATAATTGAGAAGAAGAAGTCCCAATATCGACTCTCGCCATATCCACCTATAAAAAAAAATGTCACTATAAAACATAATACTAAGATCAATCTTATCTACAATTGTAATGGACATAAAAATAATAGATATTGAAATCTTACCGTGGTATTTGAAAAACGTGATGCAACTAATGATTCTAATGCTTCCAAACGTATTTGCATTCTTTTTTCTCGTTCTTCATTCCTTTCTCTTTCATTTTCAAGTTCCACCTTGGTATTTTGAAGCTCCAATTCAGTGTCTTTTAGCTTAATTGAGAGATCTTTCACATTATTCTCTGCATATTGATCTTGCATTTTTCTCCAACTTGTTTTTCTTGACCAACCTAATCCATACCCTCTCTCATAACCACCATGATGTCCAGTATATACTTCATCTAGAACATGAGATAACATTGATGCCTCTGTGCTATTTGCAAGTTCCTTTTCATTACATATATGTATTGTTTTCTCCTAAAAATAAGACCAAGAACATAAGTTAGATGAAATTATATTCGTAGTGAACTAATTGATATAAAGCACATAACATAAACTTACACATATGGCACGAGTATATTCATCCGGATATTCTCCATTTTTTTTGATGAGCTTTAACATATGATTGTAAGATCGTATAATCAGCTCCTAACTTTGCACGCTGTACCCAAAGTATATGTCATTTCCTAAGAAAAAATCAGAACAAATTACAGAAAAAATCTTTAAATAGAACTTACTTCATCTTGATTATGTCTGGCAATTGATTTTGCACCAAGAGTATGTGTTGCACGACTTTCTCCACGAATCTCTTTATTTTTTCTTGATTCAACTTGTTTATCTTCCTTTCTCCAATAATTCAAAAGTAAATTCCAATCAAATTGAGTTACTCTTTCATCTGGTGATTTACCTGGCACTGCACTTGAATTAACATTCACATAATAACTTCTTTTCAACCTACAACGCCAATCTCTTACTTTCGCTTGCATAGATTCTCGACAAAAATTAACAACTTTTGACATGTTAGCTGAGGTTCCATCTTCTTCTACAAAATTGTATTCCACCTAAATAAAAACAAGACATTAACATTGACATCTAAGATAAGTAAACATTATGAAATAAATATAAGTAAATTACCTCTATTTCTTTCATCACATCTTTAAAACTTTGATCACATTGTTCATCCCATTCTTTGTGCAAAGGAAAATAATTACCCATTCGAGCAAATAATCCCATGAGTTGTGATAGTTTTGTTGCCTCTTTTCCAATAGCTTGACCATTTATAAATACACACCTCCACTTTTGTCCTTGTGGTGGTTTAGCTGTTACCATTTTAATATTACCTCTAGTCTTTCTTTTACTATGGTCAACAATAGGTGCCACAGAATTCCCTAAATGGGTAGATTCACTTTCAACATGTACATCACTTGATATGTGTGGTTCATACTCAACTTCTCTTGGAACAATGATTGGAGGTGGGGTTGTATTGCAAGTATTAGATCGTCTTCTTTTTATTGCAACATCTAAAATAATGATTAAAATTATAATATATAAGTCACATAAGAAATAATCTTTAAATAGATTGATAGATAAATCTCTTACCACGAACCCTAATAGCTGCAAGAAGATCCACATGTGACTCAGTATGTTGATTGTCTGTAACAGCATGATGATCCTTACAAGGAATACCTAAGAACAAAAGTAAAGATGACATCCATAGGTATGCATAACCACAAAATTCTAAAACAAAAGAAATATTACAACCATTACCTCGGTGTAGCTGGCTAGATGGAAGAGAGAACTCCTTTTCACTATTTAATTGAAACATGTGCACAATAAAAGATAATTTAGAATATTTAGAACAACCAGTGTACAGTGGTCTTTTAGCTTCTTGCATAAGCTCCTCAAATTTCTTGTGATCAGGACTTCCTTCTATCCTTTCTGTTAAATTAGGAGTTGATTGACATAAGAATGCATCATTTAACAACCCTACCATATCATCTGTTGAGTCATCATATGTAATTGTCTCTGAAAATGATCTTTTGCGTGCTTCCCCGTGAAAATACCAATTAGTGTATCCTTGTGTAAACCCATGTGTAACTATATGAAGATGAACAGTATCCTTGGAATGATAATATTTATTTTCACACTTAAAGCATGGACATTGCATAACCAAATCTGTAGAAGTAACATTCATATTTCTTTCTGCGAATTCCATAAAACACTTAGCCCCATCTAGAAAAGATGAGTTGACACGCTCATATTTGGTCTTGTGCTTGTACATCCAACTTCTATCAGTGATGAAAATATTTTCCATCTTCTAAAATATAAAAAATTAAATTGTCATAAAAACATGTAAACATAATTCATGATGATGAATGTATAGATACGGAAAGTACAAATGAATTATTAGGTCTGCTGGTGAAGAAATAAAAAAGGGAATTTAATGAATTATTCATTATGCAGCAAGTAATGTACAAATACGGAAAGTAACAAATGCAACAATAGTTCCTGATGTGACCTCAAAGGTCTTTTTTTTTGAACAGGCTGAAGGTCTTTTTTTTTGATGGGTTGATTTATTGTTTTCTGATTTTATCTTGAGTTCAAGTTTTAAATCCTTAGATTTCTGTAAACCTTAGATTGCCAACGGGCCTTCCAGATTTTGGTCAGAACATAGATTTTATGGTTTTGAATTGTTCAATCAGTTAACGGTTGTGTGCTATTGAACTGGGTTGAATGATTTGGGTTTAGTTCTAATTTGTTTAAGGATGTTCTTGTTTATAAAGATTTTTACAGATTTTTTAACTGATTCAGATTTCACAGTCTTCAGATTTTGGATTTTTACAGTTCTCTGGTTTAATTGAATTTGATTGATTTGGATTGAATTGAATTGGAATTAAGTTTGATTTGAGTTCAATTTTAATTAGATTGAGTTTTATTCAATTCATTGGTTTTAATCAAATTTCAGCAGAATTTGTATTTCATGAATTTGACAGTTTCTGGATTTTCTTTTATGCAATTTCAGATTTATGTAAATTGATTTGGTGCGGTTTTGAATTTGGATTTTCTTATGGGTTTGAATGGTTTGGGACTACCTAATTGTGGATCAGTTCCTGATTTGCTCTGATTTAACAGGCACAAATTTGGGGCGGGCCTGAGTTCATGATTGCAATATTCTGATTTTAGTTTGTTGATTCCCTCAAAACCTTTTTCAGATTTTTATCTATGAATAAAGCTCAGATTACAGAAATTCTGGTTCGAATCTCCTGCAAATTCAGGTCTTTTACAAATTCTGCACATTGCACATCTCTGATTTTCGGCTGCAGGTTTTATGGGCATTAAACTTTCAGATTTCTTTTATTCTGCACTTTTGCAAAGCTCAGACTTCAAACTCCAGACTCCATACCTCTGCATTTTAATTGATTTTCAGATTGCAGACTCTTAAACCTCAGATTTTGGATTTTAGGCTCTGCACAAATTCAGATTTATACTTCAGACTTTCAGATTTTTTACGGGCCTCAATTTCCTTGCAAAATTCAGATTTAGACCTCTTCAAATTTCAGGCTCCAGAGCCTGCAGCTTCTGCGCCCTTTAATTGATTTCCAAATTTTTTTAAATGGGTTCTGCGCCAATTCAAATTTCAGATTTTCCAGATATTCAAATTTCAGGGTTTCAATTACAGATTTTTCTTAGTTCGGACCCCCCCTGCAGATTTCAGACTTTAAAATGAGTCAAGTTCAAATTTCAGATTTTAATCTATGAATTTCAGAGGTGATTCCAGATTTCAGAAAATTCAATTTCAGGTCTGCTTTTCAGTTTGTGATTTTACAGATTGACAGATTTCAGATTTAGTTTAGGTTCAGAATTTTTAGATGATTTTCAGATTGACAGATTTTCAGATTTAGTTTAGGTACAGATTTCAGATTCAGAACCAAAAGACCAAAAGTATAATATAATAAAGATAGAAAAAAATAGATGACGGTTGAAGTAACCTATAAATACCTATAATCATGATTTCTTTTTGTGCTACGTACAAAATCCTTGCAACTAACACCGTAATGAGACAACTCTAATAAGACCCATGAAAAGAACGATGTAAAGAAAACAATGATCAACAATGATCAACATTAAAGTAAAAAAATAGGACCTTCGGATGCTTCAAGAGATGCTGCCAATTAAGAAGAAGTGGAGAATAAGATAACCTGCAGTACAGAAAAATAATTATATCGGCCTGTGTACATAATCTGAAATCATAAATCATAAATTGAACCTGCAGTACATAATCTAAAATCATAAATTTAAATCTATGTAAAAAAATAATCTTAATCAGGCCTGTGTACCGGAGTAGTCAAATTTACGTATACAGACCTAGTGTTGCGCCTTTGAGAAGAGGAGGGGGGCGGATGGATTTACCTACAGCATGCGGCACAGAGGATTTACGTACATACGTAGCACAAAACTAAAACTTGGACGTACCTAATCTGCCGGACCTAACCAAGATCGACGGATCCGGCGCTTGAAACGTGGGCGTAGACGAAGCTGAAGCAAGATTTGCCAACACAAATGATGAATCTGCCAAAAAAAGGGCTTCGTTAGATGTTGCAGCAGAGATCGATGAACAGAGATGTTGAGAAGCTAGCACCAGCACGTCTTGGATAGGGTTTCGGTGTCCGGCGCGCTGGAGGAAAAATGGTAACAAAGAAAGATGGAAGGGGCAGACAAACCTGAGCGCGGTACATATTTTCTAAAAGTTTTTTGCGTCCCTCCAGCGCCGTTCCACCTTCGGCAGCGCCGTTCCAACTTCGCCGTGCTCTCTGTTCTCTCCCCTTCGCGCTGCCAGGACGAGGCCCCCGTGGAGGGGTGTCGCGCGGACGTCTCAGCGCAATAAATGAAAATGAAAAAGTAAAATGGGCCGGACACGTACGCGTGGGAGGACGGGTGGGCTAATAGACGACGGGTGGGTTTTATGCATATTTACGTCGAAAAATCCATGGGCTTTTGTCTATTAACAGCCCACGCTCCACTCGTTACCGTCGGGTATGGACCCGTTTGCACTAGTGACGAGATGAAGTGGCCGCCGTGGCCTTAAGCCGGTGGCGGCATGACCAACGTCCCAGTTGCCTCCGACGACCGGCAGCCGGCTACCGACGACGATGGCGGTAGCCAGGGCGAACCGGCCGAGACGACGCCGCCGCCGCCGAAGAAGAAGAAGAAGAAGAAGAAGAAGGGGGATCATCCCTACGCTCGCTGGTTTGTTCCTTCACGTTCTCCGTGAACACGACGAAAAAGAAAAAAAAAAGTGTAGAATCTTGTGTGATCTCTTCTGTGACACGATGAACAGTTCTTGTTTTTATAGAATATTAATTTCTTCTAGATTTTGAGTAAATATGATCGACTCATAATATTTTCTTGGTTAACGTGAAACAGGAACTCATGATATTTGGGGGCGTGTGTGTATGTACACAGAGTATATTCACCAGATTTACATGATGAAATGATTAGTAGATTGATAAAATAAATTATCATTGACTACTGATACTTTTTCAGTCAATTTTTTTGCATTTGTATACATGAGTTTTGCAGGGGGGAAATAGAGGCGTTGACCAGAATATGGTCATGAATTCATGCTAGCTATCAATAAACGAAGGGAGAACTGATATTCATACCAAGGTAATGATTTTGAAATAAGTATGATTTCAGAGTCGATGTGATGAAAGTGGCATTTCCTTTTATCTTTCTTTGAATATATATATTTTACTCAGGCAAAGAAGCTTCTGACTAATATAATCTAACCTAGTATATAGAAGTGGCGATCCCGTTTTTTCGTCCTCCCATGTTACACCGTCCGATTTCACCATTTTTTTTTCGACCGTTCGATGGCTCGGCTGATTCACACCTAGCAGCCACTTCGCAAACATTCACCTCCGACTGTCGACCCTCCTCTTCTTTCGCACTCGCCCCCTCATCCGACGCCGTGCCCTCCTCCACCGTAGCCGCGCCCCCTTCTGGACGCCGCCGCCATCATGTGCACCCTTTCCGCCATCAGCACCTCCCCCTCCCCGGCCACGCACAGAGTGGCATATTGTGTCCTCAGCCTTTAACATTTATTTGGTCAAATGGGCTTTGCCGGCAATTTGTTCTAGAATTGTTATATCTCATCCATGAAATGTGGCATTGCTCATTGTAAAGATCTATTAAATTATCCTTTGGAATTCTCTCCTAAATTCTCTTGCATGTTTTATAATGGGTCTAATGGTTATAGAATTTCTGCATTTTTCAGGTGGCTGTTTTCCCATCCTTGTGATTTGACATCATGCATTATTTTATTGCATTGTTACTTAGCTTTCTCTTAAGCATACCTCCCCCTTGATTTTATCAAGACACCTAGCTCTACTTTTACATGAAGCTTTCTAATTTTTCACATGTTCTTGTACCACATTTTTTTCAGGGTTTCAATGAGATGAATCATCATTTTTCTGCTGGAATAAAGGTTAACACACTCTTAATTCTTAATTAAAGAATGCTGAACTTATGATCTTTTAAAATTTCTCCTATGATTCTTTTTATTATTTGTCTACGGACAATTGCCATCGTTCTGTGCTTCCACACGGTGTCGTGCAACTTGGTTCAATTCAGGCGGTAATGTTACTTCAGTAGTTATTGCTAACTGCCTCATGTAGATTTTCCTGAGAATGCTTGATAAATGCAGGCACATAGTAAACGAAGATACTTGAGATTAGAATGTTCTTTTTTTATATATGCATATCTTGGTTATAAATAATTTTAAAAATGTTATTTTATTATATTACTATACAAACATCACTTTTAAGAATAATGCAATAATTATTTTATTTTATTTTATTTAAATTGTTTTAGTTTGGTTTGATTTGGTTAGTAAATACCTTTTTGATGTATTTGGTTTGAATCAATATACATTAGGGCTGCAAACGATGGGATTCACATTCGTTAGCAAAATCACATGTATTTGATTCAGATTATGATTGAATTGGAATCACTATGTTTCAATTGCATTCTATTTTCAATAGGTTATAGGATACATTAGTAGATTCTGAATCCATTAATCTTTATTGAAACCTAATTGAAATTTCAAAAGCTCACATTCTGCTTACATCTATAATATATTATATTTTTAAATATATAAATATGAGATATCCAAGATCTGTGCTGATCCATTCCCTACTAACTTTAAGTTATCTGGATGCCTAAACCTGGCAAAGAGAAGATCAAGTGAGGTAGTGGCCAACCTTCCATCGTCTCCTGAGAGCAATCAACCTGGATAGGCACTGGATTGGTCTAGGTCAACCCCAGAATCAAAGGGGCACCTGCCAACCTCGATCCAGATCAGCCAATCCTGCAAACCATGGTTCATTCCATTAACATTATTTTAAAACTTTCTATCTATACCAACCCTATTACATGAACCAGTTCAGACAAGTTCATGGTTGAACAAAGAGACAATTCTACAACTTTAAATCCTAGGAAGTATTTGTCTGAACTGCTGAAGTTGTCTGGGTGTCACAATTCAATCAACGCTCCCATCATTGCAAAGTCCAAGAAGTAACTTGAAGTTCAGAAGTAACCACCATTTGTGCAAAGCTCAATTTTGAATTTTTTAATTTATATGATCAACCAAAAATCTACAAAATCACAAAGGTAATAACTATGAATCACTGTCCATAAATAAGGGTCAATGTGGTAGCTGGAAATTCAACTTTTGAAGGGACCTGAAAGAGGAAGAATATGATGAAGTTTCTAAACTACTAGGAATGCTTCAAGAGGTAACATGCAAGGAGATATTTTATGTGTATTATTGTATACTTGTTAATCTTGTAAAAGTATACGAATTTCATAGGTTTTCTGTTATTCATTGTTGTTTTATGTCATCATATGTCTCAATGTAACATTCATTTTTTTAAGTTAGGTTGTTTCATTTTTTAACATCTTGGGTTTGATATGAGTTTTAATTGGAGTTTGAGCTTTAATGGATTTGCACATTTTGGGTTTGGGTTTGGATTTCATGAGTTTGAATTGAATGTTTTGAGATTTTGGTTAAAGCTTGGAGTCTAATATTTGGGGTTGGGATTTTTCAGACGTCAACTCTCATATTTCACAGTTTTTTTTTGGAATTCGAGATTTTTGGATTTGATAGTTTTGAAGATTTGATGGTTTTGAAGACTTGATTTGAAATTTCAAAATGTTGGGACTTCCTGATTTGCTGAAGTTCTCAGGTTCCCACTTCCTTATTTCTGGTCCTCTGCACCGGTTGATCTTAGCAACATTTAGATTTCCAGGTTTTCTGGTTTTTGGAACTGGTTTATGAACCAAATTTTTGACTACTTTGGATTATTGGCCTGGCACCGGTTTGGGTTGAAACTGGGACAAGTGGATGACTGGTTTAAGGTTGGTTTTAATAACTAATGTAGAACTGATTTGAGATGGGTTTTATGACTGATTTTGATTTTTTTGGGTGCTGATTTTCCATTGCTTGGATTCTATTGAGGTACATGAAAATGATGGCAGGCATGAAGGCCATGGTTCCCCTTAAATAAGTTTTGTTTCAAAAATATAAAATTGTAGCAGAAACCTAATTTATCATGCAACCAAACACCCCATTAGATATTATTTAAAAATGAGGATATATCAATAGAAATATACTTATGTGTATATTTGAGAAGTAAAATATAACATTTATCATCTAACTTATTTTGTATAATGTATCAATCATATATATATCATAAAAATTTATTTCAACTATCACATGAAATTATATTTGATCGGTATACATGCTCGAACACATGCGAAGCACGTGATTTGGCCTTGGTTTATACATTCATGCAATTAGGATTTTTTATTTTACATTTCAATTTTGATTTTGAATGTATGATCGAAGTTCATGTGACCCCAATCCGGGGTTGGACCGGGTCATGGCCGAACCGTTTGGCTGGAAAACTGATCAGGCCTATTGACATGATCTTGCCCCAGACCGACCCAACAAACCATGACTTGGAGAACCATAATTTTACCATTAGTGAAGAAGAACTTAAAATGCCCCATTTTGAGTGGGTTATTCCTACTCCACATGACTATCCAAAAATGGGTTACAAATCAAAAAATTAAAATTAATTTTGGAGCTATTAAAATTGAAATTTTGGATAAAAATAGGATGCTTAAAATACTCGTATTAACTTCAACTTTATCCGCATCTTAGATAGTTTGAAAATCAATTTAGAAATTATAGATGCGTTACCGAGAGACAAATGCTTCTTTTCACAAGGACAATGAATCGTAGTCTATTAATAAAATAAGACGTTTGAAAGCATAAGTAAGATTTTATATATTCTCTAGCATACCTCACACAAACAACTTGTTGGAATATCTTTCTTGGACGTGTGGCACCTAAGGGTGTCAATGGGCCGGGCCTGGCCCAGCCCGAGGTCAGCCCGCCTAAGACTCGTTCCAAATTGTTTTGGGTTGGCCCAACCCGGCAAGTACTATATTCTTGGCCCGGCCCGTCCTGGTCCAACTTGTAAAAATTATTAATTTGGCCCAATCCGATCTGGTCCGGCCCAACTTTTATTTTATAAATATATAATTGTCAAATATAATAACTTTAATTATTTAAGATAACATTATAAAATTGATAACAACTTGATTAAAATATATTTTAATAAGTAAAAATGATTTTTTAATCAAATTACGACAAAACATTTCAGCCTATTTTGGTTCATTTCGGTCCACTTTGGCCTATATATGGCCCCACCCATTGCCACCCCTACAATACAGTCACATTTATATATTGTTGTGATTTTACCATTTTATCCCTGATATTATTTTATCATACGTTGACCAAACGACTTCTCACACAAATATTGCGTTCAAGATGGCACCACTCCACAACTTCCTCCATGCTCGGGGGTGCCAATGGGATGGGCCCGAGTCCGCAGCCAACTCAATCAAGGCTCTCTAATATATAACAGGTAGATCGAGCCTAACCCATGTTATTTTATTGGTCCAACTTGATCCGATCCGTATAAAATATAAACTTCACCCAGACTAACCGGATCCCTCACATTTTTCCAAATTTATATATATCATCTTTTCAAATTTTAAAACATCCCTTACTAAAGTCTTGATATGACATTCAAAATTTGTTTTTTATCACATGGCCTAGTGGCCAAAGACGAGCACAGTGTCGTGCGCGCACAGTCAAGTGATCGAGCCCCAACTTGATTGCCACCTGATAACTTGCCCCAGGCAGGTGGGCCTAGAGGCCCAAGAGGGGTTGAGTGGACAGCTAAAGCAACGTTTGAGCTGCCGCTAGAACTAACGATGCCTGGGCCGGCGTAATACCATCTCACCTAAGGTGAGTTGGTACATCCAAAACTTGTAAAAAAATAGAACAAAAAAATCATCATCCTCAAAAGTTCTTTCATGAAATGTTGGGCTACCGACAGATTCCTGATAAAAATATTGAGACATAATTAAAATAAGAGAAGCGAAGTATATCTTGTCTATGGATAATTTACGTAAATGTTAAATAAAAAAAATGAAATGCCAACGTGTGTGCAAATTGTACACTTTAGTGTCCTGTCGTACGTTAGTTTGAGTTAGGCCTAGGGGTGTCATTGGGCTGAGCCCGACCTGGCTCAAGGTCAACCCACCTAAGACCCGTTCCAAATTATTTGGAGCTGTACCGGCCCAACCCTACTATATTGTTGGCCCGGCCAAGTTCGGCTCGCAAAAATTATTAATTCGGCTTGATCCGGTCGGGTCCCGCCCAACTTTTATTTGATAAATATATAATTGTCAAATATTATAAATTTAATTATTTAAAATAATATTATAAAATTGATACTAACTTGATTAAAATATTTTTAAAAAGTAAAAGTGATATTTTTAATTAAGTTATCACAAAAGTATTGGCTTGTCTTGGCTCATTTTGGCCCGCTTTGGCATATATATCTTCTTGATTAAAATTTGGGGGCCAAAACTGTTGTCCCGTACAACTGCATGTGGTCAGCCCGGCCCATGAACCCACAAGCTAGCCCTGCCCAATGTCACCCCTAGAGTGTAGTCACATTTATACCTTGTTATGATTCTACCATTTTATTCCTAATTTTATTTTATTATACGTTGACCAAAAGACTTCTCACACAAACAATGCGTTCAAGATGGTGCCACCCCACAACTTCCTCCTCGCTTGGGGTGCCAATGGAATGGACCTGAGTCCGCAGCCAACTCAATCAAGGCCCTCTCCAATATATAATGGGTAGACCCAGCCTAACCCATGTTATTTCATTAGTTTGACTCGGTCCCATTCGTATGAAATATAAAGATGATTAGCCCTAAACTAACATGTTTTACCCTAAAATTAATATGTTTAACCTCATTTAAATAATTTTATGATACTTAGCACATTCTTTTACATGGTTAACATGATAAACGATAACCCTAAATCAATAAATGATAACCCTAAATTAACAATCTTAACCTTGTTTTATCAAAAGAATAAACCCTAAATTCATTTATAGGAGTTGTTAGGGGTAGAAATTATCTTGAGGGAGAGGAAATCGGCGGTGAGAAAGGACGAGACCGGTGGTGGCGTAGCGTAGGAGCAGGCGGCGGCGCAGGAAGCCGGAGATGGTGCTGTAGGCGACAGCGGCGAGGTCATGAGAGAGAGAGAGAGAGAGAGAGAAAGGGTAGGAGGAGAAGGAGATCACGGGTTTTAGAAGACCCTCGAAAAATTCGTCATTAATTCGTCTCGAATACCGTCCTACCACGTTACGGTAAATATTTATAAGGTTATTGCCATTTTAAATTATTATCTTTTTTTGGTCAGATGGCACAGTGACCTTGAACACGTGCAGCGCCGCACGCCGTCGAGGGATCGAGCCCCAGCTCGATCCCCACATGTTGCCCCCACATGGGGGCGCCCGGCTTGCTGCTGCCGGGAAGCGAACCCCGCCCGGTGCCCCCCGGGGTGCCGGGTGTTGCCAGCCGCTCGGCCAGCCCATTTTAAATTATTATCAACAAAATCTTTTAATTACCAAGCCGAATCAAATCTAGAGCCGCACGCATGTGATCATCACTAGAAAATTAAGATTTTGCATACGCACGCAAACATAAAATATTGATATTTGTATTTTTACACACTCATATTCAGGCGTGTAAACTGAATCTTATATCTTGAAACTTTGATTTGATTTAGAAATTAATGGAGTTAGTCACTGTTTTTGTATCTTATAAACTATTAGAATCGAATATTTCGGTAGTTTAACATAATCGAAATCAGAATGATTTTATTTTTATTTATCTAATTTCTATAAAAAATAAATATACGAAACTAAAATAATTCAAATAAAGTCACACAAATCATAAAAATATAATACATGAAATGAAAATTAATAAAAAGGAAGTTTTAAAAATATTATAGATAATTTTATCAATTATATGTAAATTATTAGCCAATTTTTAAATAAAAATTAAAACTTAATATCAAAGTCGAAACATAATGATTTGGACATTATCAGATTCAAAATTGAAACATTTAACCTTGTCGGAATCAAAATCAGATCGAAGTTCTAATACTCAATCCCAACCATTCAGGGCCCTCCATGTTAGATGTACGCGTATCTGTGAGCAGCGGCACGTGAAACGAAGGATTACCCGCCAAATTCGAAACAGAGGAGACTTGCGGCACAAGTCCGAGGCTAACGGGCTTTGCGCGCCGCGCCGGCGTCTAAGAGCACCGATTTCAACGGTGAGGATGTAACATCACGGAGATTCGGAGTCGGAGGGGAAGCCAAGCGGGACCGGATCCTCTGTGCACCTCGGTGTGCACCTCAATGCACACCACTTCTTAAATTCATCTAATTATGTGATCAAATTAGTTATTTTAAGTCACTGATACCAACATTGGAGATGACATTTTCAAGTCGTCATTAATTCGTCTCGAATACCGTCCTACCACGTTACGGTAAATATTTATAAGGTTATTGCCATTTTAAATTATTATCTTTTTTTGGTCAGATGGCACAGTGGCCTTGAACGCGTGCAGCGCCGCACGCCGTCGAGGGATCGAGCCCCAGCTCGATCCCCACATGTTGCCCCCACATGGGGGCGCCCGGCTTGCTGCTGCCGGGAAGCGAACCCCGCCCGGTGCCCCCCCGGGTGCCGGGTGTTGCCAGCCGCTCGGCCAGCCCATTTTAAATTATTATCAACAAAATCTTTTAATTACCAAGCCGAATCAAATCTTGATCTACACGCAAGTGATCATCACTAGAAAATTAAGATTTTGCATATGCACGCAAACATAAAATATTGATATTTGTATTTTTACACACTCATATTCAAAGCGTGTAAACCGAATCTTATATCTTGAAACTTTGATTTGATTTAGAAATTAATGGAGTTAGTCACTGTTTTTGTATCTTATAAACTATTAGAATCGAATATTTCGGTAGTTTAACATAATCGAAATCAGAATGATTTTATTTTTATTTATCTAATTCCTATAAAAAATAAATATACGAAACTAAAATAATTCAAATAAAGTCACACAAATCATAAAAATATAATACATGAAATGAAAATTAATAAAAAGGAAGTTTTAAAAATATTATATATAATTTTATCAATTATATGTAAATTTTTAGCCAATTTTTAAATAAAAATTAAAACTTAATATCAAAGTCGAAACATAATGATTTGGACATTATCAGATTCAAAATTGAAACATTTAACCTTGTCGGAATCAAAATCAGATCTCAAAGTTCTAATACTCAATCCCAACCATTCGTGGCCCTCCATGTTAGATGTACGCGTATCTCGCGAGCAGCACGTGAAACGAAGGATTACCCGCCAAATTCGAAACAGAGGAGACTTGCGGCACAAGTCCGAGGCTAACGGGCTTTGCGCGCCGCGCCGGCGTCCTAAGAGCACCGATTTCAACGGTGAGGATGTAACATCACGGAGATTCGGAGTCGGAGGGGAAGCCAAGCGGGACCGGATCCTCTGTGCACCTTGGTGTGCACCTCAATGCACACCACTTCTTAAATTCATCTAATTATGTGATCAAATTAGTTATTTTAAGTCACTGATACCAACATTGGAGATGACATTTTCAAGTCGTCATTAATTCGTCTCAAATACCATCCTACCACGTTACGGTAAATATTTATAAGGTTATTGCCATTTTAAATTATTATCTTTTTTTTGGTCGATGGCACGGCCTTGAATGCGTGCCGCCGCACGCGCGCCGAGGGATCGAGCCCCGCCCTCCGATCCCCACATGTTGCCCCCACATGGGGGCGCCCGGCTTGCTGCCGCCGGGAAGCGAACCCCGCCCGGTGCCCCCCCGGGTGCCGGGTGTTGCCAGCCGCTCGGCCAGCCCATTTTAAATTATTATCAACAAAATCTTTTAATTACCAAGCCGAATCAAATCTAGAGCCGCACGCATGTGATCATCACTAGAAAATTAAGATTTTGCATATGCACGCAAACATAAAATATTGATATTTGTATTTTTACACACTCATATTCAGGCGTGTAAACTGAATCTTATATCTTGAAACTTTGATTTGATTTAGAAATTAATGGAGTTAGTCACTGTTTTTGTATCTTATAAACTATTAGAATCGAATATTTCGGTAGTTTAACATAATCGAAATCAGAATGATTTTATTTTTATTTATCTCATTCCTATAAAAAATAAATATACGAAACTAAAATAATTCAAATAAAGTCACACAAATCATAAAAATATAATACATGAAATGAAAATTAATAAAAAGGAAGTTTTAAAAATATTATATATAATTTTATCAATTATATGTAAATTTTTAGCCAATTTTTAAATAAAAATTAAAACTTAATATCAAAGTCGAGACATAATGATTTGGACATTATCAGATTCAAAATTGAAACATTTAACCTTGTCGGAATCAAAATCAGATCTCAAAGTTCTAATACTCAATCCCAACCATTCAGGGCCCTCCATGTTAGATGTACGCGTATCTGTGAGCAGCGGCACGTGAAACGAAGGATTACCCGCCAAATTCGAAACAGAGGAGACTTGCGGCACAAGTCCGAGGCTAACGGGCTTTGCGCGCCGCGCCGGCGTCTAAGAGCACCGATTTCAACGGTGAGGATGTAACATCACGGAGATTCGGAGTCCTGAGGGGAAGCCAAGCGGGACCGGATCCTCTCCGTGCACCTTGGTGTGCACCTCAATGCACACCACTTCTTAAATTCATCTAATTATGTGATCAAATTAGTTATTTTAAGTCACTGATACCAACATTGGAGATGACATTTTCAAGTCGTCATTAATTCGTCTCGAATACCGTCCTACCACGTTACGGTAAATATTTATAAGGTTATTGCCATTTTAAATTATTATCTTTTTTTGGTCAGATGGCACAGTGGCCTTGAATGCGTGCACACAAGACGCCGCCGAGGGATCGAGCCCCGCCGATCCCCACATGCTGCCCCCACACGGGGGCGCCCGCTTGTCGGCCGGGCGGAAGCGAACCCCGCCCGGTGCCCCCCCGGGTGCCGGGTGTTGCCAGCCGCTCGGCCAGCCCATTTTAAATTATTATCAACAAAATCTTTTAATTACCAAGCCGAATCAAATCTAGAGCCGCACGCATGTGATCATCACTAGAAAATTAAGATTTTGCATACGCACGCAAACATAAAATATTGATATTTGTATTTTTACACACTCGTATTCGGGCGTGTAAACCGAATCTTATATCTTGAAACTTTGATTTGATTTAGAAATTAATGGAGTTAGTCACTGTTTTTGTATCTTATAAACTATTAGAATCGAATATTTCGGTAGTTTAACATAATCGAAATCAGAATGATTTTATTTTTATTTATCTAATTCCTATAAAAAATAAATATACGAAACTAAAATAATTCAAATAAAGTCACACAAATCATAAAAATATAATACATGAAATGAAAATTAATAAAAAGGAAGTTTTAAAAATATTATATATAATTTTATCAATTATATGTAAATTATTAGCCAATTTTTAAATAAAAATTAAAACTTAATATCAAAGTCGAAACATAATGATTTGGACATTATCAGATTCAAAATTGAAACATTTAACCTTGTCGGAATCAAAATCAGATCTCAAAGTTCTAATACTCAATCCCAACCATTCAGGGCCCTCCATGTTAGATGTACGCGTATCTGTGAGCAGCGGCACGTGAAACGAAGGATTACCCGCCAAATTCGAAACAGAGGAGACTTGCGGCACAAGTCCGAGGCTAACGGGCTTTGCGCGCCGCGCCGGCGTCTAAGAGCACCGATTTCAACGGTGAGGATGTAACATCACGGAGATTCGGAGTCGGAGGGGAAGCCAAGCGGGACCGGATCCTCTGTGCACCTTGGTGTGCACCTCAATGCACACCACTTCTTAAATTCATCTAATTATGTGATCAAATTAGTTATTTTAAGTCAACGATACCAGCATTGGAGATTACCTTTTCAAGTCGTCATTAATTCGTCTCGAATACCGTCCTACCACGTTACGGTAAATATTTATAAGGTTATTGCCATTTTAAATTATTATCTTTTTTTGGTCAGATGGCACAGTGGCCTTGAACGCGTGCGGCCGCACGCGCCGTCGAGGGATCGAGCCCCAGCTCGATCCCCACATGTTGCCCCCACATGGGGGCGCCCGGCTTGCTGCTGCCGGGAAGCGAACCCCGCCCGGTGCCCCCCCGGGTGCCGGGTGTTGCCAGCCGCTCGGCCAGCCCATTTTAAATTATTATCAACAAAATCTTTTAATTACCAAGCCGAATCAAATCTAGAGCCGCACGCATGTGATCATCACTAGAAAATTAAGATTTTGCATACGCACGCAAACATAAAATATTGATATTTGTATTTTTACACACTCATATTCAGGCGTGTAAACTGAATCTTATATCTTGAAACTTTGATTTGATTTAGAAATTAATGGAGTTAGTCCTTTGTTTTTGTATTTTATAAACTATTAGAATCGAATATTTCTGTAGTTTAACATAATCGAAATCAGAATGATTTTATTTTTATTTATCTAATTTCTATAAAAAATAAATATACGAAACTAAAATAATTCAAATAAAGTCACACAAATCATAAAAATATAATACATGAAATGAAAATTAATAAAAAGGAAGTTTTAAAAATATTATATATAATTTTATCAATTATATTTAAATTATTAGCCAATTTTTAAATAAAAATTAAAACTTAATATCAAAGTCGAAACATAATGATTTTGACATTATCAGATTCAAAACTGAAACATTTAACTTTATCAAAATCAAAATCAGATCTCAAAGTTCTAATACTCAATCTCAACCATTCAGGGCCCTCCATGTTAGATGTACGCGTATATGTGAGCAGCGGCACGTGAAACGAAGGATTACCCACCAAATTCGAAACAGAGGAGACTTGCGGCACAAATCCGAGGCTAACGGGCTTTGCGCGCCGCGCCGGCGTCTAAGAGCACCGCCTCGTGTCCGCACCGATTTCAACGGTGAGGATGTAACACGGAGATTCGAAGTCGGAGGGGAAGCCAAGTCCTTTCCCGACTTCGCCGGAAGATAACCCTATTTAACCGCTCGAACGGCCTCCTCCTCCGACCTTCCCAGCGAACGGACCACCATGTCGCCGCCACTGCCGTCGACGTTCGGACGCAGGAGTCAACGCCAGTACATGCCGGAGCGGGAGGACGCCCGACACCGCCCCCACCGCCGGTCGAGCAGCCCGCCGTCGTACACCCTCTTCGAGAGGATCATCTACCCCTTCGACGTGGGGCAGCTCACGGAGCAGCTGATGCTGGCGGAGGGGAAGGCGGAGCCGTTGGCCTGCCAGATGACGCCGGAGGAGAGGGCCCTCGCCGACCGCGCTTCCGGGGTGGCCCTGGTCGTCCAGGACGAGGACGGCCGCAGGTTCCGCGTCCTGTGGCGCCGCCGCCGCCGGGGCAGCAGCACCTTCGTCTTCTGCGGCCGTGGGTGGGGCAGATTCGCCCGAGTGCACGGGCTGCTGGGGGGCGACGTCCTGCAGTTCTCAGGTCTCCGTGACGCGCCAAGGGATGTCACCGGAAAGCTCTGCCTGGGCGTTCGCGTCGTCGAGGTCGGCCGGAACGACCAGTTGAAGTGGCCGCCGTGGGCTAAAGCCGGTGGCGGCATGACCAACGTCCCAGTTGCCTCCGATGACCGGCAGCCGGCTACCGACGACGATGACGGTAGCAAGGGCGAACAGGCCGAGACGCCGCCGCCGCCGAAGAAGAAGAAGGGGGATCATCCCTACGCTCGCTGGTTTGTTCCCTCACGTACTTAGTGAACGCGACGAAAAGAAAAGAAAATGTAGAATCTTGTGATCTCCTGTAGTTCTTGTCTTTGCTGAACATTTGGAAGAATATTAATTTCTTCTAAATTTTGAGTAAATACGATGATCCATAATTTTTCTTGGTTAACGTGAAACATGAACTCAAGATATTTGGGGGCGTGTGTACATATATATATGTACATAGATAGATGATGGAGAGAGGTTATTAATTAGTTGATTTATAGTTGATATTTATATATATATCTCGCTTGCATTCATATCTCTGCGTAACTGAAAATGTCAAACAAGTAGTTCTAGGCTGGTACGTTTTTTTTCTCTAGTCTCTTCCTTTCATTCTCTCGTTTTTATTATTTGATAGCATATATAATGTGTCAATTGTGTGTCAAGAACTACAAGCCAATGGGCAACTTAAATTCACCCATTAAAGGGCTTTACAATATAAAAACATGTTCGTTTGTACATGTCAATAAACATGACTAAACATTATTAAGTTACAAGCTTGACGAAGAAGACAAGCCTTGCCAGTTTCTTGTTAGAAAAGGAGTTGCTAGCCGGCATATAATTAAGCTGATATATATCTCCTGATTTATAAGGTCTAGCTCAACTGACAAATAGTTAAATACACGCTTAAGAAGACGTACGACTTTCACGTACCTTCCACTAACCTATCCGGAAATTCTGTAAGGGCCAGATTGACTCATTGTGAAATTATTAAAGGAGACACAATATTTAAGATGTGAAATCATAAAAGTTCATGAACGGAGACCTACTTTAAGATGTGCATATGTTAAAAGTAGCAGGGGGTAGAACTAAAATGTAAGGACGTTTACTTCATGCAGTGGTCCCCTTCAAGGAATTAGTTAACTTTGTCAGAATGCGCGATGATGATATATATAGTTGTGTGAAGTTTTCCGTTATTTTTTCTGTTGAACCCTTGAAATTTTCAAATTAAAATGTATATGCGAAATTGAAATGCACAATTGATATCCTTACTAATTGAAAGTTAGAAGCATATATATTCCTGTCCAGGTAAAATATGTATATGCATGTAATTAATAATAAATCTACTTTGTAGTTTTATTCCCTGTTTTATATTGCGAGTCTTATAAAACTTTCACCAGATTTACATGATGATGTAACGGTATAATTAATTAGTAGACTGGTGAAAATTTATCTGAAGTTTTTCACTCCACATTTTGCATTTGTGCGTGAGTTTTGCAGGGGGGGGGATGGAGGCATTAACCTGAACATGGTCATGACTAGCTTCAATATGCTTGCTATCAATAAACGAAGGGAGTACTGATATTCATACTGAGGTAGGGGTGTCAATGGGCCGGGCTTGGGCTGGCCCGGCCCAGGCCCACTTCAGCCCATATATATAGAGCCCAAGCCCAAGCCCATCTAAAAAGCCCAACGGGCTTAAATGGTGTAACTGGGCTTTAGCCCGCCAAAGCCCGTTAGCCCAATGGGCTTTTGTTTTGTAAAACAGTCATAAATAAATTTTTTTACAAAAATCATAAAATTGTGAAAAAATTTAAGAATCACAATGATATTATAAAATCATCCATAAATTTCATAATTCAGCTAAATATAAAATATAAAAAATAGAATGCTTATCAATTTGTGAATTCCCATAATTTAAGAAATAAAAACAATACAATAGAGGTGATGATGCTGTTCTGAAAAGCTACGACAGTCCTATGAACTTGAACAATGCAAGCATCAACAATGTGAATAACCAATTAATCTGGTGATAAAAAAATCACTTGTGTTTCCAAAACTGAAGACCATAATTCAGTGAAATTTTCAAGGACTGAGAGCCAAACGTGGTGATTTCATATCTAGTTTTAATATAAAATGTTCACGTAAAATACATTTTGGATAAATGTCCAGAAAAGATTTTGGAGCTATTAAAATTAATTTTGGAGCTATTAAAATTGAAAATTTGGATAAAAATAGGATGCTTAAAATACTCATATTAACTTCAACTTTATCTGCATCTTAGATAGTTTGAAAATCGATTTAGAAATTACAGATGCGTTACCCAAGAGACAAATGCTTCTTTTCACAAGGACTATGAATCGTAGTCTATTAATAAAATAAACCGTTTGAAAGCATAAGTAAATTTTTATATATTCTCTAGCATAGCTCACACAAACAACTTGTTGGAATATCTTCTTGGACGTGTGGCACGTTGGGGTGTCAATGGGCTGGGCCTGGACCGACCCGAGGTCAGCCTGCCTAAGACTTGTTCCAAATTGTTTTGGGTTGGCCCGACCTGGCTCGTACTATATTCTTGGCCCGGCCCAACCCAGTCCAGCTTGTAAAAATTATTAATTTGGCCCAATCCGATCGGGTCCAACCCAACTTTTATTTTATAAATATATAATTGTCAAATATAATAAATTTAATTATTTAAGATAACATCATAAAATTGATAATAACTTGATTAAAATAATTTTTAATAAGAAAAAGTGACATTTTTAATTAAGTTATGACAAAAGTTTCGGCATGTTTTGGTTCATTTCGGCCCACTTTGGCTTATATCTTTCCGATTAAAACTCGGGGGCCAAAACTTTTCTCCCATATAACTGTTTTTGGTCGGCCTGGTTCGTGAACCCACAAGCTAGCCCCACCCATGGAATGCCGGGTCGCGACCCGGGTCGCGACCCGTCCCCGACCCAGTCGGGTTTAGGCCCGACCGGCCCGGTCGCGACCCGGTCGGGGCGACTCCACAGGCCGGGTCGCGGAGTCGTGGCCGGGTCGCGCGAGCCCGACCGGCAACGCGGTCACCGACCGTTGCCGACCGTTGGCAACGGTCTCAAGACCGTTGGCGCAACGGTCATAGGGGGCGCGACCCCCGTTTCACCCCTTGGGGGGCTATTTAAAGCCCCCGAGGGGCTCCCCACTCCCACCCCCCACTCTCGCTCTCAACCTCTCATTCGTGCTCTCATTGCTCTCATTTTGTTCGTCATTTACTTAATTATTTCATCAAGCATTTCATTAGTTCATTTAGTATATTTATTTAATATTAGTTCCATTGATTAGTGGGTTAAGTAGTTTATTCTTTTTAATACTTATTTGCTTACTTGCATAGTTAGTTAGCTAGAAGATTAGTTAGATAATTAGTTTAGTAGTTACTTAACACATAATTAATTTGAAGGTATAGTTAATTACTTACTTAATCATATATTTAGTTAATCATTCATTTTATATAAATAAAAGTATACTTACATTAGTAGTCACTAATTAATGTCATTAGCTAGTTAAATAATTAATTACTTACTTAAGTAATTATTTACTTAAAAAATGTCTTCTCCAAGCCAAACAACCCAAACTACGGCGCGACCCGGAGTGATCCGGCTTGGTTGCATTGCAATTTGATCTCCATGGCGGAGAAAAGTGCAATGTAAATATTGCGACAAAGTAATATTCGGTGGTATTTATCGTTTAAAATTTCATCTTGCAGGCATGAAGGGAAATGTTCTTCCTTGCACACGGACTCCGCCGGAGGTCAGAGCTCAATTTCGTAGGCACCTACAAGCGATGGAGCAAACAAAGGGAACTAGCAAACGGCATAAAGAGACCGTCCGAGAAGAATTGCAACAACCGGGGAGACGTTCCGTACACATTTACGGAACCAGACAAAAGAGGCCGGATATTTTTGGAGACGAAGAGTACGAAGGTATGGGAGGTGTTACTCATAAACGTTGTTCATTCTTCTATTTTAAAGGATAATTAAGTAGTTAAATACTTAAATATTTTTTAAAAAGATGAACTCTCGCGGGGAATGGAAGCAAGTCGAAGATCATTCGCCGAGGAAGAGTTCTATAGACGCACCGGCCGAATGATGGGTCAAGGGTCTGGAAGTGGGAGTGGTCGAGGAAGCGGAAGAGGATCCAACAACCAACCGCAAGATGAGGTTCATGATCTCACACAAGACGATGACCCGGCAGTAGGTCCTGTGGATCCCGTAATCACCAGACCACGACAACGTCAAACGACAATCACGACGGTGATGAAGAACCTCAAATTATGTAAGGAGAGGATTGGCCGGGCAACGTCAAGGTAGTTCTTTCACCACAGCATTCCGGCAAATGCCGCGAAGGGACCATACTACGAGAACATGATCGACACGATCGCAGACGTCGGGAGAAGTGCTCGGTCCCGAAACCCAAAGGAGATATACAATGTATATCTTCCTATGGAAGTGCAAGAAACAAAGAAGTACGTGCAGTCATTTGAACGCATATGGGAGGAACGAGGTTGCACGTTAAAGCCATGGAGTTGGAGCAGAATACCACGATGCCTCCGACTATGTGTATGATTCATCCCAAGGCTCTTGGTTCCCTACATACGATCAAGAGTATTGTGGAATGAATTATGTGGAGTCATCGGATACTTCGATCCAATCAACCTATAGTTATGGTGACTCGTTTGGATCATGTCTTAGGATAGTTTCCCGAGGGACAGACGAATATGATCGTCATGTGTACATATATCAAGCTTTGTACTCAACCCAAATGACATGGGGAGAGTACATCAACTACCTACAAAGTGTAGAACACATCACGTTGGAATAAAATTGATGCATTATTTATTTAAATCATGTCATTTAATTTATCCAATTTTTCTATATTTTTTCAGATTTTTTTCGCATTTTTCTTATTTTTTTTGAACTTCTCAAAAAAAAATATTAAAAAAAGGGGGTCGCGACCGGGTCGGCCTGGGGGTCCCGCGACCCGGTCGCGACCCGCGACCCATCCCTCCTTGGCCCCACCCATTGCCACCCCAATAGTACAGTCACATTTATATCTTGTTGTGATTTTACCATTTTATCCCTAATATTATTTTATTATACGTTGACCAAAAGACTTCTTACAGAAATAATGCATTCAAGAAGGCACCATCCCACAACTTCCTCCTCGCTTGGGAGTGCCAATGGGTGGGGCCTAAGACCGCAACCAACTCAATCATAGCCCTCTTATAACTGGTTGACCTAACCTGACCCATGTTATTTCATTGGTCTAACTCAATCCAATCCGTATAAAATACAAATTTTACCCAACCTAACTGTACCCCTCCCATTTTTTCAAATATATATATGGTCTTTTCAATTTTTAAAACATCCCTTACTAAAGTCTTGATATGACATCCAAACCTTGTTTTTTTTATCACATGGCCCAGTGGCCAAAGACGCACACAGCGTCGTGCGTAGTCAACTAATCGAGCCTCCGCTTGATCGCAACATGATAACCTGTCCCCAGGCAAGTGGGCCTAGAGGACCAAGAGGGTTCGAGCGCACAGCCAAAACAGCGTTCAAGCTGCCGCTCGAACCAGCAACACCTACCCCCCCAGGTAGGCGTAGTGCCAACTCATCTAAGGTGAACCTGTACATCCAAAACTTGTAAAAAATAGAACAAAAAAATCATCTAACTCAAAAGCTCCTTCATAAAATGTTGGGCTGCCAGCAGATTCTTGATAAAAGTATTGAGACATAATTAAAATAAGAGAAGCGAGGTATACCTTGTCTATGAATAATTTATGTAAATGTTAAATAAAAAAATGAAATGTCAACACGTGTGCAAACTGCAGACTTTGGTATCCTACCATACGTTAGGTTGAGTTAGGCCTAGGGGTGTTAATGGGCCGAGCATGGCCCGCCCGAGGTCAGCCCTCCTAAGATCCGATCCAAATTGTTTCGGGTTGGCTTGGCCTGACCCATACTATATTGTTGGCCCGGCCCAGTCTGGCACACAAAATTTTTAATAAGCAAAAGTGATATTTTTAATTAAGTTATGACAAAAGTTTTGGCATATTTTGGTTCATTTTGGCCCGCTTTGGCCTATATATCTTTCCAATTAAAATTCGGGGGCCAAAACTTTTCTCCCGTATAACTACCTTTGGTCGGCCTGGCCCGTGAACCCACAGGCTAGCCCCACCCATTGCCACCCCTACAGTACAATCACATTTATATCTTGTTGTGATTTTACCATTTTATCCCTAATATTGTTTTATTATACGTTGACCAAAAGACTTCTTATAGAAACAGTGCGTTCAAGATGGCACCGCCCCACAACTTCCTCCTCGCTCAGGGGTGCCAATGGGTCGGGCCTGAGACTGCAACCAGCTCAATCATGGCCCTCTCTAATATATAACGGGTTGACCCAACCTGACCCATGTTATTTCATTGGTCTGACTTGATCCAATCCGTATAAAATACAAATTTCACCTAGCCTAACTGTACGCCTTCCATTTTTTCAAATATATATGGTCTTTTCAATTTTTAAAACATCCCTTACTAAAGTCTGGATATGACATCCAAAACTTGTTTTTTTGATCACATGGCCCAGTGGCCAAAGACGCACACACGCGCACAGCATCATGCGCAGTCGAGTTATCGATTCCCCGCTTGATCGCCACTTGATAACCTCCCCCCAGGCAGGTGGGCCCAAAGGCCCAAGAGGGTTCGAGCGGACAGCCGAAATAGCATTCAAGTTGCCACTCGAACCAACGACGCTTGCCCCCCAGGCCGGCGTAGTACCAACTCATCTAAGGTGAGTTGGTACATCTAAAACTTGTAAAAAATAGAACAAAAAAATCATCTTACTCAAAAGTTCTTTCATGAAATGTTGGGCTGCCGACACATTCTTGATAAAAAATATTGAGTCATAATTAAAATAAGAGAAGTGAAGTATATCTTGTCTTTGGATAATTTACGTAGATGTTAAATAACAAGGTGAAATGCCAACATGTGTGCAAACTGCAGACATTAGTGTCTTACCATACGTTAGGTTGAGTTAGGCTCGACGACAATCGTGAACAGTGTGCCACAGCAGACCTGCCAACAGTGGCCTGCGATTTGGCCCATAAATCATCCGTTTAAACACACAGGCTTAAATTGCCGGCCCAATTTTGGGCCTGAAGCTGGCCCGGCCCGTTGGCCCACTGGCCAGTTGGGCCCATTGGCACCCCTAGTTAGGCGTGGTGACAATCGTGAACGGTGTGTCACAGTGGACCTGTCAATAGTGGCCCACGATTTGTCCCAAAAACCACCAGTTAAACGCATGGGCTTAAATTGCCGGCCCAATTTTGGGCCCAAAGTTGGCCCGGCCCATTGGCCTGTGGGCCACTTGAGCCCACTGACATCCCTAGGCATAGTGATTTTGCCCTTGATGTGAAGAAGTGTAAACCATTGGATTAAACTATTTAGGCTATGGTCGAAAGAAAAAAAATCGTTGAATCGATGAATCAAATTGAACGGAACATTTGTAATGTTCGATTCAAGCTTTTGCCTGTTTGGTTCGGCACCACCTCGAACCAAAGCGGATCCATAAACTAATTGGCCCAATTTGATCCACTTTATTTATATAGTATATTGTATTTGAACATACGTTATTATAAATCTATGTTAAGTAATATAAAAATATAATTATCTATTATAAACAAAGTATTAAGCTTAATGTTAATCTTAATTAAGTATTATAACTTAATTTATTTTTCATTTATTTTAATTTATTTTAATACTCGTTAAACAGATGAATTGAATTGAACCTAACTGTTCAACTATTTCATATAAGGTTTGGGATTCAGCCGAATTGGTTCAATACAGCTCGGTCAAACTTTCAGTTCAATTTTACTTTCGAAAAATGTCCCGAAACTAAAATGAACCATTTGCCACCCTAGTTTGGGTACAAGATTAATTTAAATTTATCCCCAAGAATATGATTGAGTTACACTAGAATAATTAATATGGAATGATTTACTCTATGTTAAATAGAGGTTTGTTCGCCAACAAGATATTAAGTAAGTGGAATAACTGAAAAGTCACTCCATTTAGTTAATAGCGTGGTATGTAGTTTAACATATTCCTGTGGATCCATTTTTGACTTGTACTTAACTTTTATAATATAATACAAATAAATATTATATTAGCGTAATTAATAATTAAAATATTTGTGATTCAGAGTATGTGTTTTATTTATTAAATATATTATTTAGTATGATATTATTTTTATATTTACGTAATATCTAATATAACACAAAAGTAAATGTATAGCATGCTACATAATGTGAATAAAACAAGTTATGTAATTTAATATATGTTTTTTAACATGTAGTAGAAGAGTTAATACATAAATTTAATATTACCTATAACATATAATATTATTATATATTAAACTTAATTTTATACATAACATTTAAATATTAAGTATATTATATTATAATATTTATACAACATAAAAAATTAAAAATAATTAATATGTAAATTATTTAACATATTATCATATGCTATATATTAATACATAAATTCAATAATATATATGTTTAAAATTATAATATATAACAAATTTATTTTATTTTATGGCATCAAAATATTTATCTTATGCTTTATCATACTTTATATTTTGTGTGATATATGATAAAAAATAAAAATTAATACATAATATATTAAAATTATACTTTATTTTATTTTATGTAATTTAACAAAAAATAGTAATATATAATATATACCTCTTATTCTAGGGTGGAGTAACTCGTTTTAACTCTTATTCTATAGTGAAATAAGTGATCCCTTCCAACCACGTGGAGAGAGAGAGAGAGAGAGAGAGAGAGAGAGAGAGATTGATTTTCAAAACGGCTCGCCTTTGACATCGGATGATGATATTTATAATATTTGAAAATATATCACAATTAATCACTAAATATATTTTAATAAAGTTTTAAAATCTAAATTGTTTGTCGTACTTTTGGATTTTTATAAATTTATCCTTAAAATTATACATAGTTCCACACATTTTCAGATCCCATTCGCCGGCCTTTCTTTTGCATCCAACATAATTTTCTTTCGTATATTTAATTTGTTTTGCGTCCTATTATTATTTGAAAATATTAATAAAGAGAGTTATAATCTGACTGACATCGGGTTAGTTCGTTTTTTATTGCATTTTTCTTCAGTCTATTTTGTAAATACTACAATTCTTTAGAGTTGAAATCCATTTGTCAACTTTTCTGGTGGTTTTTGGTCCGTGCATATAAACACACACCTCATGTTCCAAAGCTTCTAGCACGTCCACACCGGAGAAAAATATTTTATATTATAAAATATTTATATACATAAATATAACTATATATTTTTATATTATAATCGAATATAAATATTTATTTATGCACACGAGTCGTTATTATTTTTTTGTAATTACGTTGTATTAATATATGTTGAGAAAAATTTAATCTTCGGTGAGAGGATAAAATGGCCGAGTCAGTCGACCGACTCGACTCGGTCCACCCCGATCCACGAACCATGGTCGAGGTCACATTAATGAGGTGAGTGAGGCCATGGCTTCCCATCCCCATCGACATCATCTATCATTGATTATGCTCATTATGTTAATTTCCATAATTTTATTAACACTCACCGTGAAGATGGTAAGGGTATATATATACGTTGAACCATCTTAAGAGATAGTGAATAACATTGTTCCTCGCCTAATGTCCCTGTAAAGACATTTGCCACTTGTTCTCTCTTGACGACGTTGTATGATATCATTATAAATCTAAAAATAAATAATCATAACTTTTTATTTATTTCAAATTTAAGTCATGATATAAATCAAATATAAGAGATTTCACTCCAGACATATTGATATCTTTTGATCATAATAAATACATTTCTAATCCTAATTTTTTCACTTCAAATTTAATAATAATTCGAAGTTATAAATATATATAATTAGCATGACATAATAAATATATTACTATTAATAATTTACATTTATAATTAAATATAATAAATTTGAATTTTTAGATACAATAAGCTGCAGTTATGAATTAATTATAATAATTTGTAGATATAAAAGTACATATTGTGTAATAAATAGATTTTCTGCCATGATAAGTTTTCATTCTAAGCATACTATTATTTTATAGTTATAAATACAATATAACTAATGTGATGTAATAAATAAATAATTTAATATTTAAATTTTTTATAGGTTTACAATTTAATATAAATATGATATAATAAATTTTTTTAAACGTAATAGTATTTTATAATTATAAATAACATATAATTAAAATTAAATAAAAATATAATTAACCTATAATTTTGTTTTAATATACTTTTTTGTAAGGTATAAAAATTATTTTATAACCAAGCACCCGTGAAGGTTTTCACCGTAAGTGTAGGCCCAATTGGTATAACTAAACCAATATCAATCCTCAGAATGTTTGGATTAGGTTGGATCAGCAATTTATTCTGTTTAATTTCAATAGTAAAATCAAATCTAACCGATAATTTAACTAAAAACTCAAGATAATAATATTTACACATTTTTCATATATACAGAATGTTTTAGCAGCTATTAACGTAAAATATCATATAAATATATCTAGATACTATATTTAACAAAATATGGTCTAAATCAAGTTAATCAACCCAAATTAGTTCAATTTGATTTGGTTACGTTAGGAGAAGATTTGGAGGGGGGCGAACCCACATTTTATGACGTGTTTGGTTAGAGTATCAAAAATAATATTATATTAATATTGATATTAATATTTCTAATAGTTAGAATTAGACCTATAAATGGTTCGGACCTAAGAAGAAGGCCCGAACCTGATTCTATCGAGTGAAACCTGAACCCAAATCCAAATAGGTTTATAGAAACGGATGAAATCTGAAACTTGACCTGAATAAGCAGTGCCCTTCCGGATTGAGGCAGGATCATCTTAGTCCCGGGTAGAGGGAGTACCCTCAGTCTTCAATGAAAATTGGCCACGACCCCAGATCACTTAAGTGACGTTCAAATGACAAGTTTGGTGAACTGTTACCGAAAAGGGCTGAATCGCTACCGACGCCTTACTAACTCACCATCCATCGGTAGCGAGTCGTATTTATTAAGCTCGGTAGCGAGTTGTAAGGCTCCGGTAGCGATTCGGTAATGGATCACCGACTTATTAACCTGTTACCGACGGGGGTCGAACCGTTATCGACGCCTTACAACTCACTACCCATCACTTGAGTGGCCGATATCTTGGCCTTTTTTCATTGAGAACTGAGGTGATCCGCTCTCTTCCAGATTCGGGTTGTAAGGCTCCGGTAGCGATTCGGTAATGGATCACCGACTTATTAACCTGTTACCGACGGGGGTCGAACCGTTATCGACGCCTTACAACTCGCTACCCATCACTTGAGTGGCCGATATCGTGGTCTTTTTTCATCGAGAACTGAGGTGAACCGCTCTCTTCCAGATTCGGGTCCCCTGTAACACCTATATGCCTCTTCCAATACATCGCACAGACGGTGGAGTTGCAAAGCAGATGGCTGCCCTGAGCATCAAGGGCAACGCTGCTGTCCCCAATATCCCCGAGGTGGCCGGCACCTTGCCCCGCCCCGGCACAATATCCCCATGAGTCGTGCAGGCTGCAGCGATGAAGCCTAAGGCCAGCCCCCTCCCCCTATCGCCGTCAACCTCGACCAAGGAGCTCGATGAGATATTAGTGGAGCTTCCTTGGCTGGGTACCGGCCTTTTTGATTTGCCCCAGTCAGGCGGCAAGTTTTGCGTTCTACAAGTCACGGCCACGAATCAAAAAAATAACTTGCAGCCTTCTTCACAGAGCAACCAATGACGACTCCTCATCCGCTACGCACATTATCCTGCTCTCCTTCATCTCTACTGGGCACCATGGTGGCGGCATTAGGCCATCCTTGCGTGCATCCGCCACCGAGCAAGTCTCTTGGCAACGGAGGCCTGCGGAGGGGCTAAGGCCCTGTTTGGTAGAGGGATAAGAAGGGATAAACCTAGTTTATCCTTAATCCTCTGTTTGGTGGTTACATAAATTTTATGTTATCCTGGGATTATTTAATCCGGCTTATCCCTGAAAATGAGGTTAAAGTCATGGTTAACTCATCCCCTCTTTTCGGTGGGATAAGGCGGACGTTCGGGGATACGATACCAGGCGGCTCTCGCGGGGCGGCTGGTTCTCGGGCTCTTGCGCAGCGACTGAGGCTCCGATGAATCTGACAGCGGCGGAGAACCTGTTCTGTTCTATCGCAAGGAAGAACGCCAAGGTCGGACGTCCCGAAGGTGCAGCTCGGCCCTCTGCCCTTCCGCTCCGGTGCCGCCCGTTGCCGTCTCTTTCACTCAGATCGCCGGCAAATGTGGAGCATCCTGCTAAATAAAAGCATTGCAGATCACCCAATATTATACTCGCGGCAGTGCTATCGTATCAAACAGGGCCTAAAGGTTCTAGACTTTGTGATTGCTCCCTATCGTTGCCCCGGGGGACACGGCCGCTTTGGCCGAGAGCCTGCCGCTTGCGCAGGCGACAGAGGATTGAGCCTCCGCTGGCTCGGTCCCCACCAAGAAATAGGTTTTGCAAATTTATTGGCAGGTTTAGTTGAAATATCGATTTTAAAATTAATACAAGTTAATACTTCTATTACATCACATGTTTTGTTAACACTGCAAATTTCAAAATCGATATTATCAGTCGAATATGTATCAAGGTGATTATTGTCAATAGTAATTAATTTTAAAATTGACAGTGAAAAAAAGTGTTTAATAGCGAAACTAAACCTGGCCTTGGGCTCATGGGATGTTATATAGGTAGGAGGCCCCTAAATGATGAACCACTAAGTACCTTTTACATTAATTGCATCTAATAATTTCTTAAATTTTCTAACACACACAGACGTGCGTGTACATATACGAACCTATCGCTGTGAGTGGGGGTTGGATAAAATTTTATTTTTCTTACGGCCATATAGAAAAAGTAATCATTCTCATAGGATGCTTGCACATGTAATTTCAGATGTCTGAAAAAAAGTAAGTTGATCAAGGGTCTCATCTAAACGAAGGAAAAGAACAAAAATATGGTCTTTTTCGACACCTTAGACCTAAATGACATGCATGCAAATAAGACCATGGGTATCCAAACAGGAAAATGTTGTCTTTTAAGGCTAATAAAGTACATCTACCTTGCTCAGTCCATTTGAACACCAGTGGCGTACTCTTTGAACATATATATATATATATATATGAACTTTAGTGTAGATTGAGGAGCTGTAAACGTTAACAAAAACTCGTAACTGTGACTGAGCACTAACGTTTTACGATGCTCGGGATTGAAACTTACTTCTTCTTCTTCTTTTGCCGGCTGAGCATGGCTCAGTTTACGTCGTCTCTGCTCTTGGAGAGCAGGGCAGAGGTTCGAGTTTCTTGGCAACTTGTAGCCGGGCGTCTCGGGGGTGGGGTGACATGTGGGGATCGAGCACCCGTTCGATTCCTCGCCGCCTGCGCATGCGACAGGCGTTGGGCCAACGAGGCCAATGACCAACAAGAAAAGAAACTTACTTTTTTCTTAATTCTGAAATTTTCACCATCACGCTAGCTATCAACAATAAAAATTCATAAATAATCTTCATAACAGTTAGTTGTTGGAAAGCAGCGTACCCAACGACAAATCGAACTCTATTGTCTCGTGAACGGATGAAGTCAAGAAAGATCACCGGAGTAAAAAAAACGTCATAACCTCTCAAACAATTCTCTAATTTTCTCTATGTTTGTATGGAGAGTAATAGTACCATTATGTGTGTTAATATATAGAGGAGAGATAAGTTCAATTTTGACTATGACTAATGCCGTGTTTGGTAACACTATTAAGTACTTCTATCACTATCAATTTTAAAATTGATATTGATAAGAATTATTAATAGGTGTTTGGTTAATTGTATCAATTTTAAAATTTGTAGTGCAAATAAAGTATATTATGTAATACAAATGACAACTTGTATTGCTTTTGATATTGATACTCTAACGTTTGAAAATATCAATATTAATATTGATATAGTATAAAAAATGAAATTCTAACCAATCAGGGCTAAAGATCTTGTTTATAATTGGATCTTTAATGGATCTTGGGGCCAATAAGAGGTTAGATCCGATAAATCATGATCTATTTTCTAAATCTAATAGCCCGTTTGGTTAGAGTTCTAAATTTGATACTATATCAATATTGATATTGATAATTTTAGAGGTTGGAGTATCAATAAATTGATACAAGTTGACACTTGTATTATATAATGTGTTTTGTTTTCACTACCAATTTCAAAATTGATACTATTAACCAAACACTTCTTAGTGATTACTAGGAATATCAATTTTGAAATTGATAGTGATAGAAGTGTCAAATAGTGTTACCAAACGGGGCATAACAGTGTACACATGACGAGCCACCCAATAATATGTGGATCACACAAAATATATACACGGGGATTAAACCCAACAATAATTATTCATAACACATCAAGAGCTCTTTGTCAAATACCAATACCAAGGTGGAGGCCGAGAATAGAATACGGTCAGTTCTCCATGCTCCATGCTATTCAATTTCTCTTTCATTTTGGTTACCATATATATGTAGATAAATACAAGAGCGGATCACTCGGTCCCGGGTGGAGGGACTTTTCTCAATCTCTAATCAGAAATGGTCACATGCCCTCGCCACTTAAGTGGCGGTTCAAAAACGGGTTCGGTGAACCGTTACCGAAAAGAGTTGAACCGTTACCGACGCCTTACTAACTCACTACCCGTCGGTAACGAGTTAGTAAGATGTCGGTAACGGTTCAGTCTTTTTCGGTAGCGGTTCAGCAACAGTTCAATAACATAACTTGAAAGTTGTGAACCCGCAACCGAAAAGGGCTGAACTGCTACCGACATCTTAGTAATTCACTACCCGTCGGTAACGAGTTAGTAAGTCGTCGGTAGTGATTCAGCTCTTTTCGATAAAGGTTCATCGAACCGATTTTTGAACTGTTACTTAAGTGGCTGAGGTATGTGGCCGTTTCTAATTGGGGACTAAAGCAAGGCCCTCTACTTGGGAATGGAGATGATCAGCTCTCGATAAATATACGAGCTACGGGATTGCTCTAGCTGATCCGTTGAGGCGGGTGAGGCCAGCCGAAGAATCTGAGCGAGCACATCCGTCCCCAGCCTAGCGAAGGAGAAACCTTGGCAGCCCCACTTTCTTGCCGGTGGTCTTCACATCCTCTTCCACCTGCCGGCGGTACTCCCCGAAGGTGAAGCTGCGGTAGGAGGGTGGAGGTGGAGGCTTCTTCCCGCCGTCGTCGACGATGGCGCCGTCGTCCGGCGGGGTCATGAAGTAGGCGACGGAGTACCTCTCCTTCTCGCTGTTGGCCACCACCATGTGCTCCACGCTCCGGTAAACGTCGTTGCTCCACGCCTATATATATAAATATATCACCGCAAGAACCATTCATTAATATCATACGCGTAAGATGATCAGACGAGAATTAATGATTATTCTACGAACTTCCCTGCTCGAATGATCTAGAGCAGGTAGACTTGTGGGGGTGTTTGATTGCACGATAATAAAAGTTTTTATTTTAATTTTTAAAAATTATAAAAAAATTGGTTCAAAGAGGTGTTTAACAACTTTGACAATTTTATGTTTTGAAAGTATATTTCTTCTTAAACAAAAAAAGAAGTTCTCACGTCTCTTTCTTTTTTCTCGTGATCTCCCACTTTGTTTGGTCAAGAATGATAGTTACTATTTTTTATCATCACATCTATCCAGATATGATAATTTTATGTCATGAGTTGTTTCCATTTTTACTTTAATATAATTTTTTATCATACAAAAAATTATCATGTAACTAAACATCCCATTAAGTAGGAGTGACTCTCTTCTGTCAGCACACCTGGCCATTCACACTCTCACCTCACTAGGGCCAAACCAAAAAAAAAAAAAATTGTGATTGCGCAACCAACTTATTTATTAAGGTAAATCAACAAATTTGAAATATAAGATAAAACTCGCTTATATACTAATGAGTCGAACCCAAAACATATTCTTGCTCAACTAGATAAGATTGTCAATGGCTCTATGAATTACTCAACTACAAATTTATTTAAAAAAAGTAATTTTAAATTTTAATAACTTGAGTAGAAGTATATAACGAGCTTAATACTTTATGAGTTCAAATTTTATAAACACGTTTATGTAGAGTTTGACCTCAAATGTGAATTAAATTTGAGTAGAAGTATAACGAATAAGTTTGAGCAAGAGTTTAGCCTAATCATCGAACTCAAACTCTTAACTTTTTATAAAATGAATTTATGGTTTAAGGTATTGCTTGACCTAAAACCCTAAAATGGCTCCACTCTCGTCTTTCAACCTTAGACCTGAGATTGCCGAGAGCGATCACATCAATTCCCGAGTGGAGGAAGTACTCTCAGTTTCGAATGATTTAAGGTCACGATACTAGTCAGTTAAGTGATGGGTAGTGAACTAGTAATACGTCGGTAGCGGTTCAACTCTTTTGATAACGAGTTAATAAGTCAATGAATTGTTACTGAACCACTTCCGACGTTTTACAAATTCATTATCGAGTTTAATACAACTCGCTGCTGATGGGTAGTGAGTTAGTAAAATATCAATAACAATTCAACTTTTTTGACAGCGATTCAAAACTGTCACTTAACAAACTTGAGATGGTGGCAGGTTTTTATTGGGGACTCTCCAAGGTGATCGGAACTCGAGATTGCCTGGTCTCACCTGGAAGAGGTCGCCGACGTTGACGACGAGGCCCTCGCGGTTGGGCTTCACGCCGATCCACTCGCCGTCCTTCATCACCCGCAACCCGCCGGTGCCGTCCTGGAGGAGGATCGTGAGGAAGTCGCTGTCTGTGTGAGGAACAATGCCGGAGACCTCCGACGGTAGCGGGCAGGGAGGGTATCGGTTCAGCCGTAGGAAGCACGACCGCCTCCCGCAGGTCGCCGCCGGTGAGCCGGCAACCCGGCCAAGGTTCTCGGCGAGCGCGGTGGCGACCAGGTGAGCGACCTCCAGCATCGCCGACGTATATCTTTCTATCACCACCGCCTCGCCGGCGAGGAAAAGGCCCTGCGAATCGGCTTCCAGGCCGTTGGGGTGTCCACGGCGGCGCTTGATCGTGTCGCCGGCTGCGGCCGGGGCTCCGGCGTCCCTCAAGATCTTGGCGAGCGGGATATGGAAGGCTTCCGACCAGGAGAGCTGACTGGGGCAGGTGGCGGTGGGCGTTCCCCAGGTGTAGAAGCCGCCCAACGGCGGCGAGCCGCCGGCCTTCCTCTCGAACGGTCTCTCGAACATCCTCACCTGCACCGCCCTCATCTCCCCCAAGAGCTCGCGGCTGATCCCGTGGTTCAGGACCCGGAAGAAGCCCCACTCCGACGCTGCCGCGGCCATCGCCGCCGCGCACGCGCGCCTCCCATCACGATCGCCGCCGCCGGTAAGCACCGTCAGGTCGACCGCCGGAAGCTCCCGCTCTCGTCGGAGGCCCCCGTCGCCGCGCAGAGCAGCCCTGCCGTCGGCGTCGCGGGCGGTGCCGGCGGCGGAGAGTTCCCGATACCGATCCATCAGCGGTGGTTCTGACATGGGACACTTGGCTCGCCGTAGATCGCGCGAATCAGGAGGACCGCTCGGCGATCTCGACGGAGAAAGAGCCGCGGGAAAGAGGCGAGGTCTCCACTTGCGTGGGGCGGTCGCCGGACCGGCGGCGGCGCTGGGGATGCTGGTCTGGAGAACAGAGATGGAGGCCATGCTCCGCCGGAGTGGGAGTACGCGGCGGCGGCGGCGGCGGCGGCGGCGGAGGAGGAGGAGCGGGTGGCGTCGCTTGCTGCAAGGAGCAACTTTTTGTTTGCCTTGAAGAGAGCCGCTCAGTAGAAAAGAAATTTATTGCCACGTCATCCTTCCAATCTAAATATAAAACACGTGTGACTCTTATTTATGTAATATAAATAAATAATATCATTACTACATTTGAAATTGAAATCGGTATAAACGGTGGTGTTTAGCTAATACTATCAATTTTAAAATTTGTACACCCTGTTTAGTAACACTATTAGGTATCTTTATCACTATCAATTTTAAAATTGATATTGATAAAAATCATTAAGAAGTGTTTGGTTAATTATATCAATTTTAAAATTTGTAGAGCAAATAAGACATATTATGTAATACAAATGTCAACTTGTATTACTTTTGATATTGATACTTCAATATTTGAAAATATTAATATCAATATTGATATAATATTAAAAATAAAACTCTAACCAAACAGGACAATAGTGAAGACAAGATGTGAATTATTATAATATGCATCAATTTTGGTATTGATGTACTCTATCTTCCATAGTAGTATCAATATCAAAATTGATATATTGTATATATCATTTTTAATAGTCTAACCAAACATGGCATTAGCCATGGGTGTTGCTATGATCCAAAGTAAGAGGATAATATCATCTATTTTGGTTGATGGTTCTAATCTTTCAATGCTGAGCATTTCCTTTTTAAAGGTTAATAAGGTGTTTAGTAGCACTTTTAATTTTAAGATAACCTCGTTTTTAAATTCAAAATTATTTGATTTCTCAATTTTATTTTTAAATCAAAACAGTCTAATTATTTGGTGTTTGACAAAATTATCATAATTTTTAAAAATTAGACAGTAGTATTTGATTATGACCAGCGACTCTACAAAACTCTCTCAAACTCTTTCGTAGAGAACTTGCAGCTCCGCGAAGACTCCCCCGCAGTGTCGTCCGCCTCTCTCCCCACGTGGCGGCAGCGCTCCTCCGGCGGCGGTGGCGGCCAGCAAAAGGCCGCATCGTCGTTGGCCACCCCCCCCGCACGTCTCGTCTCCCACGTCCTGCCTCCACGTCTATCTCAAAAATAAAACAAGTCCTGCATTGTTTTTATTTTAGAAGAGAATATGTATATAGAGTATCCCACTTTTAAAAATGAGACAGTAGTTAAAAATTGCAACCAAACACCTTGTCTATTTTATTTTTTAAATTTTATATCAAAAAGAGGAAAAAAAACGTAACCAAACACCATATAATACTTGGAAACCCTAAATGGACGTATATGTGTTTATGGGTCTTTGGATATCTTCGAGTGATATTCAAAAATATAATACACCAATTGTCCTAATTATATCACTCTAGTCTTGTAAAGGTGAAAACAGGTGAGCCAACTTGGAAAGGATAGAACTGGTGATCTAGAGAGAGAGAGAGAGAGAGAGAGAGAGAGAGAGAGAGAGAGAGAGAGAGAGAGAGAGAGAGAGATTGAAAATAAAGGAATTGGAAATTATATGTACAAATGAAGTGTCTTCACCCCCATAAGGGGAGGAGCAGTCACCCCAAACCAACTGATTGTTGGGGAAGTTGACCTAAGTGGGATATGGTTTCCAATTAGAATCTCTCGATGTGGGGTGTTTGAATGGGGATTACCATACTAGATGATAAGATTTTCACATGTAGATTTTGGGAAGATGTCATGGGCTGGATGTGTCACACCAAAATTTTTACCATGAAAAGGATGAACCTGGTACCTTTTCTTGATTAGGGTATCAAAACTATCTACATCTTTGAGATACCATGTGAATCACATCATAAAAGTACTAACTATTTGTAAGATTTTGCCACACAATTTGTTCCCTAGAGCTGGCACAACTTAAATAACTTTTTTTTTGGCTAGAACTTCAATCACTCATATATGAGCGGATGCAATGTATCTCCTTGATGATGTGGCCTGAAAGAAGCAGCTTTAATAGGAGATAGCTTTCCTCTTATCTAGGGGACAAGTTCATGGAAACATATCTCTTCCACTCTATCCCCTTCATGTTCTATCAAGCACCCACCCCATATAATTAAATAGATGGACAGATTGAGAGGGCTACACATGTATTCTGTCATCATCTTTTCTAGCATATCAAATTATTCTTTTCTCTCTCTCTCTCACTAATAGGTTTATAGTCTACTAACTGTACTTTCTCTTATATTTTCGTTTATTATCCTATCTATATAGATAATTGTAGATTATATTGCATAATCATATTCTTAATACAGACCATCACAAGTCTTCTATTGGCTGGTTAAGAAAGGAGCTACTTTTCATATAAAAATCCCTTGGCATAATATCTTACATGAGTCATGAGGGAGGTTCCTCCACGTTAGGCGTGTGTAAATTGAGCCGGACTTATAAAAAGCCCATCAAATAAACCATGATAAGCTTGATATGGGCCTGGCCCATTTACAGTGGAAACGCATGACATCAAACCTTCGGGTGAGTTTTTTTTTTTGGACACTGGCCCAGTGGCCTCGAAGCCCTGCAGTGTTGCGGGTGGCGAGGGATCGAGCCCATGCTCGATCCCCACATATCACCCATGCCCGATTGTAGCCGCCAGGAGACAAACTCATGCCCTGCTCCCCCAGGAGCAAGGACGATGCCAATCGAGCTATGCTCAACCGGCAAAACTTTCGGGTGAGTTATGGGTCATGTTTGACAGTAGATAATATTTAAATTGTTGTGATTTAAATTAAACACAAAAATGGCCGTTTTTGAGATAGTCATATATATATTTGATAAGTAATAAAAGAGACGAAGTTAAAATCATGCTAGTAGCATTCACTCCTACTGATCAGAAGATGTTTTTAATTTTATTTATGTTTCCGAACACCTTTTCTAATTTCATTTGCTGATGACATCATAAACATGTAAGATGCCAAGTTAAGTGAAGTTGAAAGGCTAAATTGATTTTTAAAATAATTAAATTACTTCCAAACATGTTATGCATGCCGATTTCTGCGCGTAAGAAATATATTTTGAATTGAATAAGAATCTTCAAGATATCCATAAGTTTGAGAGAAGTGTACGTATATATGGTACACATTAAAAAATTGCACATTGTTTAAGAACATTACATTGACACCAAATTATGCTTATATATGGAGCTCATCACATAAGTTGATATGAGTGCTACCTAATGCCTTGTTTTGTCAGAGTTTCATTTTTGATATTATATCAATATTGATATTAATATTTTCAAATGTTACAGTATCAATATCAAAAGTAATACAAATTGGCACTTGTATTACATAATATGCTTTGTTTGCATTACAAATCTTAAAATTGATACAATTAACCAAACACCTCTTAATGGCTCCTATCAATATCGATTTTAAAATTGATAGTGATAGAGGTACCTAATAGTGTTACCAAATAGGGTGTAAATTCGTCAACATTATTGATTAAATGTAATTGCTGTAGGGATGTATGCCTTTTACTGATGCTACTATGACACATTAACAAGTTTATGCCCTGTTTGGTAACACTATTAGGTATCTTTATCACTATCAATTTTAAAATTGATATTGATAGGAACTATTAAGAGGTGTTTGGTTAATTGTATCAATTTTAAAATTTGTAGTGCAAACAAAACATACAATGTAATACAAGTGTCAACTTATATTACTTTTGATATTGATATTCCAACATTTGAAAATATTAATATCAATATTGATATGGTATCAAAAATGAAACTCTAACCAAACAGGGCATTAGATAGTTAAAAAAATCTTGATATCCTTTTGAATGTTTTCCTTTGAAAGAAAAAAATAAAAATTATCAATGTGAGAAAATATGGCAGTATATAGTAGATAAGGTATAAAGTGATCTTACATGGAGGTTCTCATATACAACCTAAATGCTAAATGAGTTATATCCATTCTCTGTCCTCTACGTTTAACATCTTTGAAAGAATTGACTTCTCGAGATATGCCGAAATTTGAAAATAAATGAGATTTTGTTATTTGCCAACTCTAGAAATTTTATCTCTTATTATTTTTTGGTTAAGATCCTTCACTTACCAACCAATGTTCTTGGGCTGCATACCTTCATCATTTTAAATGGGAGAGACCAATATGTTTTGAATCGCGTAATAAATCGAGTTTTTGTTACGAAAATATATTTTCGTAACAAACCTTATTAAAAGAGGTTATTTGGGATTCATTACAAAATATCTTTATAAAGGATTCCTTCCCAAGACAAAAAAAAAGAGCTGAGAAATTTTTTTTCTCCTTATGTGATCCCGCACTATTTTATAGTTATATATGGTATTCGATCTTTTTGTTATCATATATCACCAAACAGGATGATTTTATATCTTTACCTATCTTTTATTTTATTTTAATATGAAAATTTACCATGATATGTATGAAAACATTTTTGTGGAACCAGACACCCCACCATAAGGGCTTACGGTGATCAAAAGCAAGCAACTATAAATAATATTTTGTCATAAAACAAATACATGTGCTTACTTAATTCCTTTTAAGAAAGCAAGAAATTTTGAATTTCTAGATATAATCACAAGCCTGTCTACTTGTTGAGATGCAACATCATCAAAGGTTGGGCCACTCATGTCTGTTAAAGACCTTCACATAATGGGTTTGGAAAAGAAAGGGTCACACACACAATGGGCCACACTGAAGGCCCATATTCAAAGCCATACCTTGATGCAGGGTTTGATTTGGTTTGATTTTTAAATATTTTTTCTCAAATCAAATCGAACCAAACTATCTCCCAAATCAAATCAAATCGAACCAAATTAATAACGAATTTATTCTTTTATTTATGCTGGGCTTGGTGCAGCTCCAAGAAGTTCACACCTTGGTCATTTCCTGAGGTTTCTTATGAGACCACTCAACTGTGTCAGCCTCTTTCTAAAAATTTATCAAGTTTATGAATTTAAATATAAAAAATAACTTATATTTTCCGGACGATCTACTGCTATTTTTGTGCCTCTATGATTCTCTCTCTCTCTACTCGGTATAGAATTTACTGAAAGTTAATCGCTCATGATAAAGATGAACAAGATCAGTTTATTATTATTTTTGTATTAACTAAGGTTAAATGGTGCCAATTATAAATTTAATTTTGAAATTATATCCAAAATAATTTTCCTTTCCCAGAAGTTAGGGCAGTAAACGAGTCAGATTCGGCAGCAGCATCACCAGAATCCTATTTCAATTCTGATAAAGATTGAGGGGTTCCAATTTCGATAATTTCGGAATTACTATGTTCCAATTTCAGTCTAATTCTGTTGTCGAAATCAGATTCGAATTCGATAATTTTTGAAATATATATTAAATATTAATTTATATCCAAAAATGAGTTAATGATTCACGTACAATTACTAAAATTTGGTATTATCTCTTTAAAATTTTATTTTCATTATGTTATCGATTTATATGATATATTTTATAGTTTATTTAATTTTATTTATATAAATATTTTATCAAAATCAGATTAACGAGAACGGAATCAACCGATTCCGATTCCGATCCCGATAGATTACCTGAATATCCGATCCTAATAATTTATAGGATACAAAAACGAGTTCTAAATCTATTAATTTTTATCGAAATCGAATCGAAGTACGAGGATACCGAATTTACATCCCCGCCGGAAGTACACCCGCAAGACCGGCTGGATTTAGATTTTCTGTAATAATAATAATAATAATAGGCACGCGGGCAGCGTCGACCCTTATAGATTAATTAGTATCGTAAATTCGGAAGAACCAAATAAATTCATGCGCCAGCACACACCCCAGCTGGGCCCCTCACGAACGCGGTGAGGATGATGACGGGCCCCGCGGGCTGAGCGGCGAGCGCAGGCGCGCCGGCCCACCGCCCTTTAGGGAGTGGGGGCCGCATCCATCGGACGGCCAGGATTGATTCCCTCGAGCCGGTGGTGGAGTCTTCTCGGGGACCACCACCGAGTCAAGGAGACGCGGGTCGACTCGGTCCGGGCGAGGGCTTCATCTCGTCTGCCTTTGACGGGGCGCTCGGTATCATCTACGGTCCATGTGCCGACGCTTGACTTCTGAGGCTGGGTTTGGTTCCAAGTTTGTTGGAGGAGGGAAGAGCGGTCGCGGTTTTGGTGGCTTGATTTTCGAGGATTTTTATTTTTAAAGCAAACCAAAGAAACCATATCCTTCGAATTAAATTGAACCGAAGTGTGAGACTCAACGTGGGTCGATTTGATCCGGTTCAATGCTATCTTATTACGGTATACAATCATGTTTATAAGTAGTCTCATTTATTTATTTATTTATTTTTGATGATTCTGTGACGAGAGTTGAACGTTGCGAGCAGTTGCCACAAGGAATATGCAAGATCTCAGGTTCAAGGTTGTAAACAGGCTCTCCCGTTGGAGGTGGTGTTCCACCGTCATGCAACGGGTTGGTTGAGAAAACTCTCTTTTATTTGTTATAAACTATATTTTATTAATACATAATATATAATCACATATACGATTAGTTTTATCTCAACCATACTTAACGGTCTCTTTGGTTAGAGTATCAATGTCAAAATTGATACCATCGAATCTTTTTAGGTGTTTGGTAATACTATATCAATATTAAAAATGAAATTAGGTGTTTGATAATACAATATCGATATCAAAATCACCATCGGGTACTTCGATTGATTAGAGTCGAAATTATTTATTAGTATCAAACATATTATTAAATATAAAAATATTTATATTATTGAAAACATGCTCTCCCATGGGGGGAATAGCCTCCACGTTGGAGGTGGTGTTCCACCGTCATGCAACGGGTTGGTTGAGAAAATTCTCTTTTATTTGATATAAACTAATATATAATATATATTTACATATATGATTAGTTTTTTCTCAACATTAAAGTATTTGTTTTTACATGAAAAAGATAATATGCATTGTTAATATACTTAAAAGTAAATAAATATTGTGTTTTACTAGCAATGATATTAGTTGACGTTGTTGAGGGTGGTATTTGGTTGTAAGTAGTTAGTCACCAAGGTTGTGAGGCACTAAGTCTTGTGTGACTTGTTGAGTTTGCTAATGTCGGACCGAGAATTGACTAAGTTGTTGTTGGCATTGGTTCTTAAACGGTTAGTTTGGTTGTGGGTTCATATATTGTCATTGGAGATGGTTGGTTTGGTTCTCAACAACGTTAATGTTCTCATTCATCATCAATCTTTTGGTGTGAGCAGTTGTCATTGTAGTTCATGAGCTGAGTTTGGATGTAACGTGACCTCTTATACAATTTGCCTATGGTGTTTGGATAGTGTAGAGCAAGCACTTTCTTCAAGGTTGGCTTGGCATTAGCAATGACCATCTACATATGCTCTCGTTCAAAAATTGCATCATTCAGCCTTTCTACTATCGGTCTCCTCCTACCAGCATATTTGATAAAGTTTTTTTGTTCTTCATTTTTTTAGCCATTTGATCTATCATATATAAGAAGGTCTAGCCCGATCCTTGTATCTTTGCAAAAAATTAGCTTTGACAACATCAAAATTACTTATCTCCAAAGGGTCGAACGAGTAGAACCATTACATAAACCATCTGAAAAGAAAGGTCAAAACTTTGCGATCATTCTATAAAAAAGAAGCATACAAAATGTCCTTAACATGGATGAATGGATTACTGATGCCATTGTAATGACGGTAAACCAACATTTTAGATGGAGTAGATGAAATACAGGGAGAGAAGGTAGGGAGAGTTCTAGAGTTGCTAGGGTATTGATAGAAATGTATGCTCTACAAGCCAATCATATATGATATGATTCGACATTTCTAGAAATATCTCATTTAATTAAGTAGGCAAATCTTCATTATAAGCTCTTATTAGATGCGAATATCATAATGAAGTACTTGATCAAATGCAATGATGATTAAATCATGATGAGATCATGATAATGAGATTGATCATCTAGAGGTAATTGATCTAAATGTTCTTAGTCATAGGATACTTGAGACGGGACATCAAGGATCTGGATAGACTAGTATATGTGATGTCTTCTCATGTGATGAGGATGATCGATCTCATTGGTCATTAGTGTGGAGACACTGAGATACACATACATGTGCTCATTAGTTGAATGAGTTCACTGAACTGACCGAATTAGAAACCCTGAATGGTATCTTACCGAACTGTCAATCAGGATTTTCTATCATCACGGTTGCATGGTTGGACCTTTGACCTGAGTCGCCAAAGATGCCTTGTGCTTTGACCATTGTCTTATGGATCACCGTATAGATGGTCCAGTACAGCGATGGATCGGGTACAAGAAAAACTCGATGGAGGCAATTGAGCAGACAACAAGGGATCGTCCACTCTCGGTAAGTGAGAGTGAATGTCCTATGAGATAGTACTCTAAATTCCTGGCCAGGGTAGATAGGATAATTAAAAAAGGTGTTTTCCAATTGATCCAATTTTGAGTACAAGATTTTATAGAGTCGGTACACTAAGGAGTTGACAGTCGATGCCGTACTCCTTTCGGATCGGGACATTGGATGGATGAGGGCTTATATCCATACGGTAACTGATGATGGAAATGCTAAATGGATGTGAGATTATCCCCATAGCCATTTAGGATCATGGATGTGGCTTGTACCCTTCATGATCGGTAGGCCGATTAATCTGTTATCGGATAACGGATTTAATTAAATTAAATAGAATTGTTCTATTTTATTTAGGCCTCAAAAAAATTTGCTATTGGGCCTAGTGGGTCACACACAAAAGGACTTATCCACAAGTACAGGGGCAAGGGCGTAATTTATGGAGATTTTGGGTTTTTATGAAAAATTCCATAATTCTCTATAAATACTAATGGTTTTAGCCAAACCCAATCAAGCCAAGGGTGAAAACCACGTCCCTAGCCTCCTCCCTCCCTCCTTCTCTCTCTATAAGGTGTCCATGGTCGATGGAGCTCCGTTCGGGAAGAGTTCTTGAGGCCGGCGCGAAGGGAGAACCTGCTGTGGATGAAGTTCGTGTGGATACTGCTGGAGATCGGAAACTTGAACGGTTTGAAGAGCTTGAGAAGCTCATCTTCTTCCTCTCCAAGGGATTTTGTGAATCCCTATCAGGTATATTCAAACCCGATTTGATCAGTTTTCGGGTTTCGTCGTTCGGTTACGATTGAGACAAATTCTAAAAGAGCCTAAGGAATCGTCGCTTCCGCTGCACCAAACTTGTATGGACGATTCCTTACAGTTTGAAGTTAGTGAAATAAAATTTCTGTTACATCTCTCTTCAAAGGTTGAAGCAACATAGTTAGTTTTTGAGAGTGCAAGAGAAAATTTCTATTATATCCCTCTTCAAAGGTAGTGTTTACACCTTTGTGTTGTGTGTTAGTGTTTGGTTTTAAGTCACAATATAACAAAGGTGCTTTGGATTGGAAAGATAAATTGGTCATATAAAATTTAAAGGATAGATATATGACAGAAAATATTTGAAATAAAAAAATAATAACTTTAGAATTAAAAAATAAAATTGTCTAATAGTGGGACTTGCAAAATCATTCAACAATAAAATTTGTGACTAAAAATTGAAAATTCCTCATACATAATTAGTCTTAAAATATCATAAAATAACATGTGCATCTTGTATTTTTTGTTTCAATGTACATTTTCAACTTTTAAACTTCATTGTAGGTTTAATAGTTTTTATCTTCATGTTATTTATTATATTATTTTAATTAAAGCGTGTCCTCATAATAACATGAATGGGGAATTTTTATAGGACACCAAATGTAGAAAGGATACATGAGTAAGAAAGACATGAAATGTGACCAAGAAGTATCTAACTTGAGCATACTTTTAAAGTATTTCAAATTTTCCGAAGTTAAACTGGTTTAAATAAAATGGTGCTAAGAAACATTTATATGGAAGAATTAAAAGTATATAATCAATGATGGCCTGTTTGGTACAATAATTATGGTTATCTCCAAATAAATAGGTCCTAACATCTTAGGGGCTCTTTGGTATAAGACTAACTTGGGGATAAACCTGCTCTATCCCCAAAATTTTGAAGATAAACCAGATTTATTCCCATAATTTTTTGATGCCAAACATATCCTTAGAGACATAACTATGAGCCATTCTCTATTCTCATTTAATAATGTCATCTTATGTCTCATGTTCTTGGCAAGAGAGGTAGACATAATTTTGCATTTACATGAAAGTTCTTTAAAATGCAATTCTAAAATTGTGGACTCCAGTTCAAATACTTTCAACGGTTCATTTGGTTAGGATTGCGAAGACCAAGTTACTCATTAAAATCATTGACAACATAAGATAAGTTAGAAAAATTATCGATTATTAAAATCATATTTAAATAAAAAAATAAAATTTATTAAAGAATTTTAACCACTTATAATCCACCTGGGGCTGTAAACATATCATGATGGATAGCATAATTGTCATATTTCAATTTTGATTTGAGGAGGGTGAAAATGTCTTAATTTTAGTACCGATTGAATCAAAATCATGATATTCTATATTTGTTTTGGTTCTGATTTCTTCCTCCGAGTTGAAACCAAATTTAATAATTTCTAACGTGTTATAATTACCTTTATTTGAAAATAAGATGATGAATCTTGCATTGCCCTTCCTACCATTCTATATCTCATAACTTTTACAATTTTTACAATTTATTTTACTTTGATATTATCATTTAAATATCTATATTAAAATTTTATCAAAAATCAAGAAATAGGCATTACATTAATTAATTTTGGTTTGAACTCCGATAAGTCATAGAAGAAACATCTAAATTTTATCATGATATTACTTATAAGATATGTAAGTGATTTCAAATTCGTTGAAATTTTTATTTGTCAAACTCGGAATCAGATTGCACTCCCAAGCCCAACCAAACACGAATAATCCTAACTTCTAACTAGGTGAAATAGAGTATAGATGCGAATATCATTCAGATAAAAGAGATCAGATTAGGATAATTTTAGGAGAGAGGCCAAACGGAGGGACGCCAAGGCTGTTTTTGAAAAGGTTGATCTCTCTATCTCTTTGTCTGCCTTTCTATGTGGTGGACAAGGAGAATGGGACACAAAATAATAATAATAATAATAATAATAATAATAATAATAATAATAATAATAATAATAATAATAATAATCGGCCAGAATATTTAGTAGATTAATAATTTTCTTGTGGTCCTTTTCCCCCCCCCCCCCCCCCAATATGGATATGGATTTTAACAGTAAAAGTTTCTCCTTAATTTCGATTTCATAGAAGCCGGGATAAAACTATAAACTTTATAAGTTACCAATAAATCAAATAAATTTAAAAAACTGAATTACCCTTTAGTTAAATTAGCTGGACATTTATTTCTTAGGCACCGCCCAATTGAGCAACCCGACGCCAACGGAGCATGATCATGCACCCTTGTTCAAACTTGGTTAATTATTTAATTCGTCACGATTTGATCTCGAATTGAAACAAGAGTTTTTGACTCAAACTCGGTCCAAATTCGAGTTCTAGTTTTATGTAAGAACTTGCTTACAAGTTGAGAGTTAAGTTTCAATGGAATGTTGTCCAAACTCGAGTTTCAGCTCATTTACAAAAGCTCTATATGAGTATATACTTAAACTAAAGTTAATTTTTTATCAAACATAGGTAAAATAATATAAATAATTATAAATTATGTTTTTATAAATAATTAATTAAATAAGCATTTGTGTCATGAAGCTTATCTGGTCAAGTGAGCTGTTTGAACTCAAATCACCAACAAATTAAGTACATTATTTAATAAAATTTGTTCATTTAAGGACGGCAGCAGTGGGGTCCAGTCCACGTGGCTACATCTAACGGCACGTGACACGTCGATGCTCCCGTCGATGACGTAGCAGCAATACACGTATCGAAATAAGATGCTTCGAGGGAGTTGCATGCAAAATTCACCACGGTGTTGTTCGCCCTTTCTTTTCCACGCGTACGGCGCGTCACCGGGGGCGGTCATGCCCCGTCACTCATCGTCAGGCCTGCCGAGTACCGACGTCAACGGCGCCGCCCGGCCGGTCCGGCCGGTCAACGGATCCGAAAACAATTAAAATATGTTTTTGAGTTTACAACCGGTTACGTCGATAATATTATTTCAGTGTCAATAGGAAGCGAGAGGGAAATATTTATTCCGATCTCTTTAAGGTTTAAATCGAGTACGTAATTTTATATTATCATGCACATGATAAATAATTATGTATTTAAAAATATACTTAAATATTTTCTAATATATATATATACCCTAGTCTACTTAGTTCACATTGGTAAATGCATGATACTTTTTTATTTTAAATTTATTTTTACATCTTAATATATTATTAAATATATTAATAAAATACATATTTAAGTCATGATTTCAAACCGAATGTTATCTATTGTTTTTCTTAAAATTCAGAGGATATTAGAATTTTAATAATTGATCCGAATTAATATCTGTCTCCGCCGAAAAACGAATAATCTTTTTAATTAAATCCATTTTACACTCAAACCGTCCCGGTCTTACCTCCGACCCGTTCCGCCCGGTTCCGTGTCGAAAGATCACGTGCTACCCCCTTTCGCTAATTATCACTTGCCTTAATACCCAAGCCTTAGTTGTATTTTGTTTCTCTCCCTTCTCACCGCCTCCGCTGGATCTCTCGTTTAAAACACCACACTTCCCCCAACCCGCCTCCCTATCTCCTTCCTCCGCTCTCTCTCTCTCTCTCTCTCTCTCTCGATAGCTTCATAGGCTGCCGTTTCGCCCGCCTCCCGAGTCGTGCGGGGAACGCCCAGGGCTCCGGGGAATTCCGCTTCTCTTGCTGCCATGGCGCTATCGAAGGTAGAGGAGCCAAAGGCTGCCGACCTCGCCTCCATGACCGACGTGGCGCCGCCCGTTCCCTTGGACGGCAGGAATCGGCGCGACGTCGCCGGCGCTGATCTCGGTAGGGACGGTTGCGGGCGGGGCGATCTCGACGGTGAGGGCGAGTCCTCTGCCTGCTATTCGGAGGGGAAGCTGAGCGGGGACGTCGCGTGGACTAACGACGACGACTCTGAGGAAGGCGGTAGGCCGGGGTCGTGGAGCTCGGATTCGGATAGCTCCGGAGAGGACGCCGGCGCCGGGGAAGGTGAAAAGGGGGCGATCCAACGCGAGGAGGGGATAATCGCACCGCCGTCCCATCTCCCCCACCCGGAAGCCCCACCGGGGCTGGTCAAATCGACATCTAACGGCGGCGAGGACTTCCGCCCAATGGACCGGTCCCTCTCCGAGAACGGCGCCGCCACAGGTGCCATGGACGTCGCAGCCATCGGTAAATACATCAGGCAGCGAGGGAGTACGATCTCGGCGGCGCTATCCCGGCGGATCTCTTCTCTCAAGGAGCCCGACGGCGCCGTCACCGAGATCAATCTCTCCGGCCTCAGGGTGATCGTGCGCCCGAAGGAGGAGGAAGCCGACATCGGCGCCGGGGGTGGCAACGGCGGGGAGATCAAGGGGAGGATCACTTTCTTCTCCCGGTCAAACTGCCGGGACTGCCGGGCGGTGAGGACGTTCCTGAGAGATAGGGTGCTCCCCTATGTGGAGATCAACATCGATGTGTTCCCAGAACGCGAGAAGGAGCTGGTGGAACGTGCGGGGAGCGCCACGGTGCCTCAGGTGTTCTTCAACGAAAAGCTAGTCGGCGGGCTGGTGGCTCTGAACTCTCTGCGCAACAGCGGGGAGTTCGACAAGAGGCTGCGGGACATGGCGGGGGCGCGGTGCCCCGAGGAGGCGCCACAAGTGCCGGTGTACGGCTTCGACGAGGAAGGGGAGGGGAAGAAGGAGGCGGCCGACGCCATGGCGGGGATCGTGAGGGTGCTGCGGCATCGGCTACCGATCCAAGACCGCCTGAGCAAGATGAAGATCGTGAAGAACTGCTTCTCCGGGAGCGACGTGGTGGAGGCGATCATCAACCACCTCGACTGCGGCCGCCGGAAGGTCAGTGGATGCCCGCCCCAAAAACCCCCCTTCCCTTTCACATCTCGTCGGATCAGAGCGCCGCGAGGTTTACGGGTATCGCGCGGATCTCGGGGCGGATCTTACACGGTGTTCGTCGGGCAGCGTGCTGAACCATTCGGATCTGTCAACCTTCCGTTTTCAGACGGACCCGAAATAATCAATCGTAGATATTTTACAGTGATACAATTTTTTTTAATTGGTAATATTGCCGGACGTGGGTGTCACCGGTATCCGTGGAGCCCACCAAACGGCCATCAGAGACCAGGCGGATAACCGTCCGCGACCCACTGGTCAACAGCCAGGCCGATCATGGCGTGCAGGCGGCCCCTGATTTCAGCCGTTCAGGCTTGGCGTCAGCGGTAACGGGTCGCCGTGAAGCGGCCCGGTCCGCCAGACCCGGCAAAGGGCTTTCGTAACACGCCGCACGGTGCACGGCGAGCGGCGGGATGTTGTTTCCGGCGAGTATCTCCTTGCACGTACCGGCCGATGCCCTCCGCATGGGCCCTGGCCAATTCCGCGTTGTTGCTTTCTGAATTCTGAGGAACATGGTACCAAGATGCCGCTTTTTCTTCGACGAAAGCGGGTGGGAAGATTAGATCAGGGGCTGCTCGAACTTTGCACGGATCGATGCTGTAATGCCATAAATGCGAGAGCTCTGACTCTGGATAGGGACCTCGGTTGCAATTTTTCTTTGCGCGACCGTCCTAATCAGACGAGTCGACGACATCATGCTCATTTCTTTAATCGAAGTTCAACTTTTCTCTGCCTGCTTCTGTCGCCATCATCATTCACTGATTTTTTTATATATATTTATTCAAAGCTTATCCCGGATGGGATAGATTTCATTTGATTCGACGAGTCCCTCTGAAAATTTTAAAAAAGTTAGCTTTGTTAATTTTGCTGGGGAAATGATTAAAACGAGTATGCTAACTTGGTCTCCGTCTTCTCTCGATGCATCTGTAGGCTGTGGAGATCGGGAAGGAGCTATCAAAAAGGCACTTTATTCAGCACGTCTTCCGGTGAGAATCGCAGCTAACTGCCCATGTCTACCGATTAGATAAAACAGCACCAGAGCTCCTCGTTGTTTACGTGCTTTGTTCTGTGTTCTTGGTTGCGCAGGGATAAGGACTTCGAGGATGGAAGCCAGCTTTACCGGTTCCTCGAGCACGATCCCATCATACCCAGGTGCTTAAACTTCCATGGAGCCACGAATGACGCCGAGCCCAAGCCAGCCTCTTCCGTCGGTCGTCGGCTGACCAAGTTGATGTGGGCAATTCTCGAGGCCTACGCCTCCGATGACCGCCGCCACCTTGACTATGCACGGATTAGCTCCAGCGAAGAGTTCAGGAGGTGCGCGTTCTTTACCTTTACTTTGAATTGTTCCAAGGACGAGAGAACTGACCAAGTCTCCGACCTTTGCAATACTAGGTGCATTTATCGGATGCCGTGTTTAGTTAGAGATAAAGAAAGAATATTATGTCAATTTTGATATTAGGGGATAAATATTCTTTTTAAATTTGAGGATAGACCAAGGGTATGATCAAAATTTTGGAGATAACTTAAGTTTATCCAAAATTAAACCCATGCCATAGGAACTCTTAGAGGATAGATTATCAATAACATGATTAATATAACTAGGTACTTGTATACCATCGATACTTTTTTATTACAATTTCCAAAATTGATGTTAACAGTCAAAATACGTCTATATTAATACTAAATTCAAAATTAATAATGTTAGAGATGTTTAATACTGTTACCAAACATGGTGTGAGCTTCTGTTGGTCCTTTTTGTGAACAGGTACGTGAATCTAGTCGAAGACCTACAGCGCATTGATATGTTCCCCCTGTTGGATGATGAGAGGATGGCATTCTTCCTGAACCTCTACAATGCCATGGTCATCCACACCGTCATTAGGGTGGGGCGGCCAGAGGGGTTGATAGACAGGAGGTCCTTCTATGGGGATTTCTACTACATCGTTGGTGGCTATCCATACTCCCTCAGCACCATTAAGAACGGCATCCTCAGGTCGAACAGGAGGCCTCCATACTCCTTCATGAAACCATTCACCGGCTCAGACAAGCGCTTGGAGGTTCGTCACTCCCTTCCCTTTAATTCAAGCATTGTCTATAATTCTGATTTCGGTGCTATCACCAAATGCCTTTTCCTCGAGAACATTTTGAGAAAACAAGTTCCTTTCAGTGCAAAACTCTACTTTAGATCGAAATTCAACAGAGCTTTTGGTGTTCTTTCTTGCTAACATTTTCGCCTTTGAATTTGTAGCTGGCACTGTCGAAGTTCAACTCGTTGATCCACTTCGGGCTGTGCAATGGAACACGGTCAAGTCCAGCATTACGGTTCTTTTCTGGGCATGGCACTGAGATCGAGCTGAGGAATGCTGCCAGGGAATTCTTCCTCAGTGGGGGTCTGGCGGTGGACTTGGAGAAGAGGACTGTGCAGCTGACCAGGATCATCAAACTGTAAGCTGATCATCATGCCTGATCTCCTATCAGAGGAATATTTATCATCTACACTTTTATGGGTCTCATGCAGCATCAACAGTACCAAAGAGGATCCCCCTTCAAGAAGCGTACATCTTTCCCATACTCCCACTATACGAGGATCCCCCTTTAGTTGTCAGTTGTAAAGAAATACCGTTCAATCAAAACACAAACCGATAAGAAACCACAAGTGCAATGAATATAAAACATCAGACACATTATGTGGAATCCATCCTTTTGTTCTAGGTTGAAAGATACTTTCCAACAAACAATTAAAGTGATCTTTGTTCATCCAGAGAACCAAGGAGGAAGTGCAAACTGATCTGTGTGACCTCTCTTTACAGGTACAGCATGGACTTTGGCGAGGGAAACGAGCTTCTGAAGTGGGTCATCCCCTACCTGGACCCATCCAAGGCAGGCCTCCTGACACATCTTCTGAGCGATGGAGGGCCAATTAACATAGCATACCAGAACTACGATTGGTCTTTGAACCTGTAAGACTTGAAGCAAAGCATCAGTAGCATACACATTACCTGTAGAACATAGTCGACCTGAACAATCAATGGAAAGGTCTACAAGTTTTACACACTCAGCATGTAAAGTGTACATAATTTGATCCTATTTTAAGAGTGCCTAGCCTGTGTGGCACAGGAATGTTCTCTTCTTTTTATTGTTTGAGTGATTGTAATGGCTTTAAATGTAACTTCCTTTGTGGGAGATGATTTACAGCCTAAGTGATTGATGTCTTTTATATCTGCCCGTGGGAAGTTACCGCCTCGGGCCTCAGATGTTGTCATCTGTGAGTCAGAAATGTAATACACAATTTACAGAAATTGCTCTACTCTGCTGCAATGGATTATGATGCATAAAGGTGCACAAGAATAGTCAATTGTTGCCTCATTTGATTGAGTTTTTTAGGCTATCAACAGACTATACCTTCTGTCTCAAGTCATAAAATTACGAAAATTGTTAGTTGTGAAATTACGAATTCAGGCTGTTAGATTGACCTGAGACATGCTTGAGGGCACATGGTGTGCCCGTTTTGAATCAAATGTAACTGTACTCTTTTTTTTCTGTTTATCCAAGCACAGAGGGGCCCGCTGTCAAATAAGATGAAGATGGTATTGGGCCTATTGGCTATGATGCCAATTCTCACCCCCTTTTGAACATCTTCATGTCTTCGATTTCTATGCAGGTTTACATGAAGTCTAAAGTCTAAACCTAAACGGATTTCATGTGTTTGGGTTCTCTAGTTTTCTACAACCACAGTCAAGATGAACCGGTCAGGGTTGACTTTTCAGCATCTAGGCAGCTTGCTTCAGTGTTGACTTTGAAAATGGAGACTCGAGGGATTCAATCCTGTTCATCCTATCCCGCTAATTCACCACATCATCATGCGGAGACCTACTGAAGAATGAATCAAATCCACAGGTCTTCTGATCTCACAGGAAGCAAATGAGGGAAAGAAAGATGTGCTGGCCCTTTGAAACTGAAATCGGGATCGCTGCCGGAACTCCAACAAGAAGGTAATTGGGGGATGGTCCTGACTGCAGAGAGGGGGAGAATGCTATCAGCAGAGAATGTCAAGGGGGTGAAGTTGAAGATGGTTTGGTTGGGGAGCAGCAACCAAGACCCCAAGGGCTTGTTTGGCACTGAAATTTTTTTGGATATAAACCAGGTTTATCCTCAAATTTTTGGGGATAAACCTGGTTTATCCCCAAGTTATTCCCATACCAAACAGCACCCAAGAGTTCTATGGAGATCATTTTTCAAGCTTAAAACATAGGTTGATCGACAGTCTTTCTAAAAGGTCACATCCTGGGATCATTCCGGAACATCACACTTATCTCTAGAGTTATTTTCAAGTCACCATTCGTAAAATAATCATCCAAAATTATTGAGGTGTCACAATCCACTCTCTGGAGGTCTTGATGTCTTTAGTCAAGGACATTACATACAAAATAATCATCCAAAATTATCTTTAGAGTTATTTTCAAGTCACCATTCGAAAAATAATCATCCAAAATTATTAGTAGTCCATCAATCCAATCTCTTGACATCTTCATCTATTTGAGGTGTCACAATCCACTCTCTGGAGGTCTTGATGTCTTTAGTCAAGAATATTACATACACAGTATCACATATATATAACAGATAATCAGATAGGTCATAACTCATCTTCTGACTGATTCATGACTTCGAGTCTTCGATGTTGTATATATTGATCAAATTAGTTATATATATGATAATCAGATAGCTCATAACTCATCTTCTAACTGATTCATAACGCTGGTATTGTATATATTGATCAAATTAGTTGATTGCCTCAACAACTATGCATTTGAGATAAAAAAAGGAAACCCGAATCACCTTTCATCCAGGTATTTTTGGAGCAAAGAGTGGGCTACCAAAAAGTAAAGAAATCTGAAACAAGAGTACCAATATATGGTCTCTTCAAATAAAATAAATAAATAAATAAAAGCCAGGTACGAGGAAGCCATCATCCTGAAATCTCATCTGATTTTGAGTAGCTTAAAATTTGAATTGGCAACTGATTAGAATCAAAATGAGGATGTCTGGTTAGCACCATGACAACTGACAACTGAAACAGGACACACCCTTTTCAGCTTTTCATAAACAGACTTTCCGTCATTGTTTTATAATATCTGATATCCACCATGAGTCTTTCAACGACTCGCTGAAATACTTTCTACTCTATCATGGACATGATCATCTTTTCCTTGGGGATGAAGTGAAGAACCACCTAACCGTCCTGCACCCTGCCGTGTAGCTACGCAATGCCACAATTTTTCCTCCTCTGATCGTCAGAGGTCTTATGGGAGTCTTCGGTTGCACAATATTATATATATATAATGAAAAAAATTATATAAAAATATAATCTAAGATGACGCAAGACATAAGGGTAAATACGGCAGCGACACCTAAAAGGAGTCAGGTTACACAATAATATATATATAATTTAGTGATAAAATTTCATATTAAAACAAAATTTAGGATGGCTTGAGATACGATGACAAAAAGAGTAGAGAGCCTATATAACTAAAAAAAGAAGAAGATCTCACCTCCTTGTGTCATGAAAAAAAATTTCTATAAAAATGTGTAATGATTGCCAAACGTTCTTTTCAACAAATTTGTTACAAAAGCATATAGCTTTTGTAAAAATAAAATAAAGTTTACCATGCAGCCAAACACCCCATCAGTAACATATCAGATGATGCAATTGGCTATTTTCGATGTTTAGAACTGTATTCACAATCTAAAGATTTAGGTTCATGGATGAGCTTAGTTCAATTTGGCTTGAATGTTATAAATATCTACCCAGAAATAGTTCAAAATTGGTTAGTGGATAAAGAAAATGTATATAACCAATTCCAAATAATTCCACTTCACTGATATTATTTTTTCCAATAATCAGCATTCTCATCACATTATCCATATTTTATACATTTAACCAAGGCATATAAAATGGAGACAATACTACTCCATGCAAACCGACTACCCTCCTCACCACTTCGGTCCTCCCCTGGACTGTGTCCTTGTTCCACTTTGCAAAGAACTAAGACCTCGGATTATCAACAATCATTTTAAAAATCAAAGAAGATAGGGGGTCACCCAAACAACAGATACTCAGGAATTAAAAAAAAAAACATAAGACGCTTTCAAAAGTACGCGTATGAGACCTGTGAAAAGCTTGATGAAGCTGTTCGAAGCAGCACCGTGGTGGTGTGTATTCACAATGCCGTGTCTAAAGAAATTATCTTACCACACGTGAAAGCACTTGACCATCAGAAAAATCAAATTACGGAGTGTCAAAACGCCAAGGATTTACACTGTCAAGAACTAGACACTGAGAAGTTACAACTGATAGATAAATGGGTATAGTAATATCACAGAGGATCTCCACCTGCCATTCACTCAGCAGATCAGTCGTTAACCTTCAAATATTATCTCTTCCTGATACCCCGCCGACGGGAAACACCGGAATGAAGTCATGCAGGGACGCTGAACGGAAAGGGAGTCCAGACAGAGGAGAACAATCGTCAGTAAAAACCAGCAGCCATGTTCAAGTTCTCAGCTAAAACAATTTCAATTTCCTTCCACGACTATCTATATTACAGAACGACAGGTACGTGATAAATATAATGATTTTAAATGTATAATTATATATATTATAAATGAAAGATTTGGAGCGGATCTTAAATGGGGAGGAGCAGAAATTTCTGTCTGCTCCAATTATCTTTCAGATAATACCTATATCTGGATATACACTGTGTAGGATATTTTATAATTAGATATTATCTACATAAACACATATGAATCCGGAGTTTATCCGGATCAGTTTACAGTTCTATTCATGAATAAAAACATTTGGTACGTGAAATATTGTGATCCCATGTAAACATGAAGAGAGCAGCAATACCTAAGAACAGCATGATGAAGTTCCCATCCTCTCTGCTGGTCTATCTGTGAGAGCCATTCCCGTCGGATTGGGAGCAGGTTGAACACGAGGCAACCTTCTTGCTGTGTTAACAGGTGTGCGTTTGAGACAAAGAAAATTTGTTGGGAAAGGGGGGGGGTCACGACAAATGGTAGAACAATGAATCAAGAAATTTCATAGAATTATATGAAAAAAAAACAGGTAGGACAAGATGCCAACTTTTTTTTTGTTCACGGAAAAAAACTATTAAATATAAACAGGACAAGATGCCAACTTTTAAAGCATGTATGTGTATTTCATTGTCATATTAGTAACATAATGAACATTTGCTAGAAATTTAATATGCCACGTACCTAAATTTCTTCAGTGGATTACAAATAAATCCTAGTTAGTACCGATAATTATATATCTTATAGATAGCTTGACCACCAGGTTTTTTCACCCTGGCAAGCCAAAGAAAAGATATAATAAAATGTATATTTCCTCTTCTTGGAAAACAAGAATTGTCCATATATGTACTTTTTAAGAATTCTATGAGCCTGATATCAAATTGCTTTTATTGGCCAGAAGTGTAGAATGGATCGGCTGACCACAATGATTTTGACCAAGGAATGCGGGGTCGCAACCCGGGTTGCGACCCGGTTGGTTTTTGGGCCAACCGACCCGATCCCGACCCCGCGACCCTGACCCAGTGGATATTTTAAATTTTTTATTGCAACCCTGACCGACCCTGACCCAATTCAGGTCTCGACCCTGGCCAACCCGGGTCGGTTTGGGTCCGACCGACCCGGTCCCGACCCTTGACCCTACCTACCTTGGTTTTGACCAACTGATCATATTACTTTAACCTTAGCTATGATAATGAAGTTCAAATGCCATCAACCAAACCAAGGTACTGTTTGTTTCCTATCAGGTTGACAGAAAATTTAGTTTTAAACTAGAAGTTAACTTGTACTAAAGACATAAGCAGCTAATGTGACAGGAATAAGCAAAAAGTTGATTCTAGTTAAAAGTTAAAATATATGTATAAATTAATATTATAATAAACAAAATACATCAATTATTAAAATTATGATGTATAAATGCTAAAACAGTAGAAGTAAAATGTTAATATTGTATCAAAAATTAATAGTCAAATAAGATTTATTTACTATTTTTAATAAGATTTGATTTATATTATAGATTTCGTAAATTACTGGATTGTTCTGATTCTCATAGAACGAAATCGGAATGCCATGGTTTCAATTTAATTGGAATCACATGACCTTATCATAATCAGAATTAGAAACACGTTGTACTGTTATAAAAAATAACTTGCTTGAAGCTCTAATTCTAGTGGTTAGACACAAAGTTTCACTTTTGGATCTCTGGCTAACTGAAAAAAAGAGGAATTAATCCCACTGGCAAAAAGGTGAAAAACTATCTTCTTATTTCCTGAATGAAGGTGACTGTAGCTAAACCATTAAAAGGATTGATTTAAGCAGAACAAAACAAATGACGCTTTGATTTTGCAATGATCATAAAATTATGCTTTTAACTTTTCCTAGAACTGATTTTACAAAAAGTGTCATTAGCAAATAGATATGAAGAATAACAGAATCTTAAAAATACAATTGTAAATTGAATGGATTGTACTGTCTAAAACAACCTAATTTTTTTAAGGTAGTGAAAGACAAAATTCATTAATTCAGCATAAAAAAGTTACAGCATGCAAAAAGGAAGAGAAGAAAGCAAAAAACTAGATTTAAAAGCCTAATGAGGGTAACTGAGAAAGTATATGGAATTCTAGTGATTGACAAGCAAAAAGACACTAGAATATGCTTGATCGTTAAAAAGAATAACAGCAGAGGTATCAAAAGGAACGTATAATTTATTTTTGGCATTTTAAAGTCAGTATTTCCCTCATGATAACCTATAAGTTTTCTGAAGGTCTGATTGGGAACCACGTAAAAATCCTTTTAGCTTCTTCTCAATGAAAAAGTGATTATGATTTTTCGGGATACGTTTGATAACGTCACCGTCACCCCTTCCACTCACTGGAGATAGAAGAAGAAAAAATAACTCCTTCTGTAACAGCCAACTGATGGGGACCCGGTCCGGTCCATTTTGGGGTTTATTTGCTTTTACGTCCATTTGGACATGTTTGTAAATATTTGAGTTTTATTTGTTCCTTTTATTTGAGTCCTCAAAAGGACATGTATGTAAATAGTCATTTAGGGTGCCTTATTTGTAATAGGCTCCTCTATTTAAGAAGGCACACATTGTTAGAAAAAAAAAGTTTAGTTGGAATTTTTGAAACCCTAGGGGCTGCCCCTTGTGCAGGGGCGCTGCCCCGTTCTCCTTCACCCCCTCCTCGATGGAGGTCGTCCAGCTCCACCTCCGGTGAAGACCGGTCTCTTTGCGACCCTCCGGCGAGAGCGCCTTCTCCTTCTCCTCCGTCCAGCGGCCTCCGAGTCATTCTTTCCCCTTTCCCCCTCACCGGTTTGAGTTGAAGCCCTACCGACACCGTTCACCTTCGTCTCCGTCTGTTTCGACATCTCTGACGGTGTCGATCACCACCCCTCCGTCCACCCTCCGCCTCCGGCGATCCCCGGAGTACCTCCACCTGTCCACCCCCTTCTATTCGGAATCCCTAACACCCCTTCCGGAAGAAGAAAGAAGAAAGAAGAAGGAAGAAGGAAGAAGGAAGAAGGAAGAAGAGCCGCATCCGCGGCCATGTTCGTGCGCACAGCCCCTGCTAGGGCTCCGGTGCGGCCTCCCTCCACTCCGACGTCTGCGGAAGCAACCCCAGTCGGCCCTTCCCTCTCCATTCGGAGGGGACGACGGGGTTTGCTAGGTCACCGTCGACCTCCGGCTGCCTCCCCTTTCCGCGCGCATCCGGTGCCTTCCGGAAAACCCAACGCCGACGAAGACGACGTCGGAGGGAGAGGAAGAAGACGGCGGCGCCGAGGATGACCCCGATGGAGGACCTCTTCCCCTCCGGCGACGGTTCCGGCAACGGCGGCCTCCGCCGGCTCCGCCCTCCTCCGCCTCCGGCCTCCCGCAGTTTGGCCGCACGCCGAAGCCCCCGAAAACCCTCGCCCGAACGCGAGCGTGGGCGCCTCCCGACAGGGGTACGCGGCAGCCGGCGAGCTGGCCGCGTCTCCCCTCCCTGCGGCCAACCGCGGAGTGCCACGACCCCCACCCCGTTTAAGTCACGGCGCGAACCGGGCACCAGTTCGCCCCGCTCGCCCAGCCGGCAGCCTTTCGATCGAACCGGCCACGGGTCACCTCCAGACCAGGTCTTGGGCCTGGTTCAGTCCGGTTTAGGCCGGTTCGGCCCGGTTTGACACTCCAGAGGCCGGTTCAGGGCCTAAACTGGCCGGTTCACCCTATTTTGGGCCGGTTCAGGCCAGTTCAAGCCCTTATAAGGCCGGTTCAGGCCCGTTTTGAGCAGTTTGGGCATGAATCAACATATTTTGGGCCTGTTTTGACCGGTTTAAATCCAGTTTTGCTTGTTTCCTGCATTTCTAGGTCTTTTGTGCCTCCCGAAGGCCTGCTGCAGCACCACGTCACCGGTCCGTCCCACCTCGTCCCGCATCACCAACTTTGTTCCCGACAAGTCTTGGGTGTGTGAGTTTCCTATTCTGAGATGCAGGCAGAGCCGCACCATGTTTAAGGACCATGTCTCTCTTCCTCGATGCAGGCCCAGTTCTCCGGCGACGTCCTATCCTATGGTCCCCCATCTTCGGCTTTCCCTCCTCCAGTGACGTCCTACACTTCTCTACCAAGAGTGTCCAGCAACGTCCTAACACATCTCTGGTGACCAGGCTTCTGCTTCTCTGTAAACATCCTGCACAATAACCTATAGATTGCTCTGCAAATTGTCTCCTCACAGGTGCTTTGTTCTCTCTCTCTCTCTCTCTATATATATATATATCTTCTCCTTGGATGGGTGTTTTTGCAACCGCAGACTTCTGAAAGCGGCCACATTTTTAATCGTGTGGGTTTTGAGTTTGATTTGGCTTGATTAGAGGATTTGGTTTGATTGCTAAGATTTTTTAACTTGGAATTTGATAGTCATCTTCTGTTGGTGAGAATGGGTGCATTTCAACTTTCTGTTTTAGGTGAAGAGGTTTGCTTGAGAATTTATGAAACTGTCAAATTTTTTGATTTGTTCGATTTATGAAACTGTCAAATTTATGAAACTGTCAAGTTTTTTATATGGATTTTGGTCAAATTTATGAAACTGTCAAATTTCGATTTTTTAATTCTGTCTTCTTAGTTTAGTCTTTTTTTGGCTTGCTTCCTTTCACGTTCATATGGGCTGTCCATGTTCCTCACGTAATCACATCCTCACAAAATCACTTGTACACCGATCATGACATTCTCATTGCTTGCTCAATATGAGACATGATTCTTACAGTTTGAATGACCTGAAATCAGGTCATTCGAGTCCTTGGTGAACATGGAACTTGTGTGATCAATTTGAGATGGAAAATACCCGATCTTTGATAGACTTATGGGCATTCCTCTGAGCACACCCGGCTTTTGATAAGCTTATGGGGACTCATCTCATGGTTGGTGAATGACATCAACTCATAGTTTGGCTTGTCGGCATGTTGATCATACACAGTCTTTCCATAGTTAAATCAAGGATTGTCGTCTCGGATCTCGGCTTCATTTCGGAAGCGTGAAAGAGAAGAGATCTCGTGAGATTTTCGGAAAAATCTCGGGAGATTGGATCTCGGATTTCATTTATGCAGGGTATACTTTACCCAATGATTGCCATCTCACATCTATATTTTATCTCACGGAGATTGAAGATAAAAGATCTCAAAAAAATCTCAAGGGATTAGATCTTAGAAATACCAATCAATGTGCATGTTTAGATGTAGAATGTCATATAATATCTTTAAAAAGGACAAGATAACTCATATTAAATATTAAAATAAACTGTGAGAGAATTAGAAATGTAATACAGAGATGGTGAAGTATTGTTAGCATGAGACATAAAAAGGATCTTATGTCAGACCAAAATTTTATCTTGAACAATATAGACAGGAGATTGATAACATTTTGAGTCAATTGTACATATATAGTTATTAAAATATTAAGTTATGAAATTTTATCAAACAATAATGTTTAGATGAATATTTGGAAGGATTCCATATTAAAATTGGCAATATAAGAAGGAAACTTAACAAAATCATCTAACAAGTTGGGGATAATAATAGGCAAAAAAGATCAAGGTATCACAGGTACTATATAGATATTCTCGTTTCGGCGATCTCGTTTCTCGGATGCACGGAAGAAAAGAGATTCTCGGGAGATCTCGAGAGATTCTCGGGAGATCGCATTCCATGAGTTAAATAACTCCCTCTTGGGACATGGTAAGACATTAGAGTCTTTTAATAGACCTTTGTATGTCTACCTGAAAGGGTCAAGGGGCATGCTTAAAGCCGGCCCATTGCTCTTCCTATTTATTTTGAATTCTTTTAAGTTAAGCCAAAACTATGAGGCGGATTTTAGCTAGCCGGATGTTCGTCTCGGTTTGTGAATTAATTAAGCAGATTTTTTATTTAATTTTTGTTTATTATTTGCTTTATTTCATTTTTTATGCGTCAAGAGACGTGTTTAAAGTCAGCCTATTGCTTTCTCATTTGTTTGATTCTTTTAAGTTATGTTGAGACCATGTGGTGAATTTTTAGCCGGCCAGATACTCGCTTCGATTTGTTTAATTAATTAGTGACTTTTTAGTTACCTTAAGTTGATGATTTGTTTTTTTAAAAACTTTAATTAGATCTCCATGAGGGCACTATTCACCCGAGATTATTGGGCCTTCATCCTCCACGGCTCATCACCTACGACTGCCTCCTGCAGGGCTCCAATTTTCTTTTTCCTTTTTTTTGTCACCTCCTCCCTAGGTGGGCCCCACCAGCCAGCGTGGATCAAAGTCTCGGGAAAACTAATCCCCGGGACACTGTTTTGCCGAGGCGCTGTTCGACCGACGGTGCCCGACGGCGCCTTCGCTTGCTGCTCGGTCGCAACGAAGCGGAAGCCGACGACAGAAAGGGACTTGGAGGAGCTCTCGCCCGCTCGGCTTGAGGAAGCAGATGCTCCTGACGCCGACACCAAAGGGATCTATGGGTCCTAATGGTGCCCACGGCAACCTGCAGAGGCAACGGCCACTGCCGGATGGTGGATTGCGGCAGCCTGCTTGCAACGCGCTAGAAGGAGAAAAGGGCTCGATGGCACTATTTCAAGAGGAGGATGGCTCTGGTGGTGCTGTCTGTAGGTGGAATAGGACTTGGCAGCTTGAGCAAAAGGAGAAGATGGCTTCGGCGGTGCTGTGGGAAGGAGAAGAAGACAGAACCGAAGGCACTGCGTGAAGGAGATCCCAGTGCTGATGTAATTCCTCCGACTGTCCTCCCTTTTTCCCTCTCTTTTTTTCTCTTGCAGCGGACCCTCCCTTTATAGATCCCGGGTCCTTGCTTCACCAGGAGCATAGATTGCAGAATTGGCCGATTCGGATCGGAATCGGCCGATTCCTGGATCGGATTGGCCATTGCCGATCTGATTCTTGGCCGAAGGACCGATCCGGAAAAAAGTTCCGGAAGAATCGGTCGGGATCGGTCGGAATCAGATCGGAATCGGAATCGGATCGGCCGAATCGGTCGGGATCAGAATAGGAATCAGATCGTTTTTTTCTTTTTTTGCTATTCCAGTCGGATCGACCAGGAGACCGTAAGTTAGCAACTCTCGTCCGAGACGGACTTGGAACACCCCTGCAATGGTCCACGACTTTCCTTGGACATCCTTGTTCCCTTTTTAGGAGTTGTCGGGGAAGACATTGATTGCCAAAGGAACTTGGTTCGGAGTTGGATTCCCTTCGAAGAAACCTGCCTCAACTTGGTCCCTACTGCAGTAATCTTCCTATTTTGTTAATGATTCCCGTATCCTTCTTTGCCCTGTCCTCCTTTATCCGTGAAGTCTAGAAGTTCTGCACCTTGCCAAGACGAGTCCTTCCATGCATAGGACACTTTGTTGGTGCACCAATTGCAACCCTTGAGGATATTGTTGTTGCCGTAGATTGGCTTAGACCGAGGCTATCGTATTGGGCCTATCTCAGGACTAAGATCAGTCCCCTAAGGATGTGTAAAGGGTGCATTAAATTGGATTTAAAATAACCCTTACAGGACTTGGCCGATAGATATACCTTGGGCCATTTCACCCACAAGGTGGCAACCAACGTGGATCCAATTAAATGGCATATTTAAAAAAAAATTGAACAATGTGGCTCATTTCAGATTTAATTTGATTTAATCTCCATTTGAAAATTTTCGGTGTTCACAGCTAATCATGACTAAGAAACATCTGCGATAAGGACAAGATCAGATCAGCTTTGAAAATTTAGAGATAGTGTTGTTCGAGTTTTGAGAAGATGGCGTGCAATGTGTTATTTTTATATTTTTTACTCAGTGGTGTTTAAAAGTTAATTTAACTCGGCCATGGCCGGTCTCAAGCCCGGATGAGAAAGGAGGGTTGCGGTAGGTGACAACCAGCGTAAAAATAAAGTCACATCTCATGATATGGATTCAAATGATATAAACGTTGGGGCATACTTACCAAACGACGCGTTACACCGGGTGTGGCAAAAATACAGCAAAGGCGAGGGCATTCCCCACATGAGACGTGCCACATAACGCCCTATTGTGGTGTTAAATAAGCAAGGGTTCTCACATCAAGAATGGGTGTGGGTAAAGAAGTTAGTCTATAATAAAGAGCAAGATATGTGTTCTAGAATAAACTCAAATGCAAATAGATATTATTATAAAAAGAAATGTAAGAAAGAAAATATTGAAAGAAAAATAAGAATAGATACTTTGTAATATTAGATCTCTTACATTAAAACTTATGGAACTTGTTGATAGTATGGAGAGGAGAAGGATCAATATTATGTGTATCAAAGAAACCAAATGGATAGGAGAAAATGGTAAAGAAGTAGGAAATACAGGATATAAACTATGGTATACTGTATACAGGAAAAGAGAGAACTAAAAATGGGGTAGGTATCATTGTTGATAAAACATTAAAGGATGCAATAGTTTCAATACAAAGAGTAGGAGATAAGATTATTATGGTAAAAATGATTAAAGAAAGAGAAATAATTAATGTAATTAGTATATATGCTCCACAAAATGTATTAAGTAGCGAGATTAAAGAAAAATTTTGGGAGGATATGGACGATCTTATACAGAGTATACCAAATGAAGAAAATATATTTATTGGAGGAGATCCATAGATTACGGAATCGGTGGAATCGGACCGATTCCGACCGATTCCGGAATCGGATCGGTGGATTCCGATCCGATTCCTGGCGGAAGGACCGATTCCGGGAATAATTCCGCGGAATCGGTATGAATCGACTGGAATCGGTCGGAATCGATCCGATTCCGACCGATTCGTTGTGGAATCGGTCGATCCGACCGATTCCGATGGAAGACCGGTTGAACCGGCCCCGGTTCGATTCCCGGTTCGATTCTGGACCGGGAATCGAACCGATTCCGGCCCTAAAAGGGCCGGAATCGACCGCCACTGTCGATTCCTTCGATCCCGCGGCGGTAGGGCTCGTCTCCGGCGATTCCGCGAAGATTCCTCGCCGATTCCGGCATCGATCCGGCGATCGGCGTCGATCCGAGCGATTCAGCAGCGATCCGTCGATCCGGAGCGATTCAAGACCGATTCCGGCGATTTCGCCGATTCCCCGGGCGATTCGGCGATTCCAGCGATTCCTTCAGCCGATTCCGCCGATCCAAGCTCCGATCCGCCTTGAATCAACGTCTTCTTCGATCTTCGACTCGCTGGTAAGATTTCTTCGCCGAAAACTTCGTACGTCCATTCTTACGCGTTTCCGACGAGTCCGAGCGTCGTTAAACATTGTGATTTCCGACCGAATAAGTCCGTCCAAGTTTTAAACTATCCGTTTAAGTTCATTTTGCACGAAAAATTCCGGATATCCCGTACGTTAATTTGCGACGATTTCCGCAACTACGTAACCCTTAAACATACCGAATGGTGTGTTACTTCGGTTGTCTCGCTTCCCGAACATTGCCTAATTCATTTTTTATGTTATCTAATCATTTTTAGTGCATTGTTTACAATTTTTGCGTATACAAGCAATGGCCGATCAAGGTGGCGCAGAAGACCGCACGTGCTTCGGACGTGGGTTGGGAACACGGGCAAATGGTAGACCTAGTCGGAAGAGGGTGCGGGCAGTGGTGCGAAGGAGATGAACGGGGGTGTTCCGCCGAAACAACATATCGTCGAACAGCGGGAATGTAAAGAAATGTGACAAGGTGCCGGGAGAAGAGTGAGGAGATGAGAGGATACACGAGGCAGAGCCTCTCAACGGGTCGTTCGGATCGAGCAGAGGGAGGAGCCGGGCAGACGAGCTACTCGAGAGGAGGAGGGACCGCGATTTGCCTACCTCCAAAGTGGGAAAGGCAAGGGGAAGGCGGCGAGCTCGGCCCGGAGCCGAGAGCGAGGACGAGTCTACGGACTCCGAGCCGGGAAGGCGCGCACGCAGCGTGCGTCACGGCCGAGGAGGAGGGCGAGGAGGAGGGGAGCAGGAGGGTCAGGGTCCGCAGTTGACCCGCGACTTTGGCCGATCGCATCGGCTCGCCCGACCCCAAGCCGGGACCGAGAGCTCGACCTGGGAGACAGGAGCCGTACCGCCGTTCCACTTCTACCAAGACTCGATTTACACCGAGTGACGAGTTTTTATTTAGAAACAAAGTCTTTGCGTACGGGGATAAAGTGCAATGAAAGGGGTGAAGGCTACAGAACGGTACGTAAAAGAGAGCCGTTCGCCACATTGTCAAATGGTTTTTACGTACGGTATCACTTTTTAAATTAAATTTGACATTATGCCTTCGTTTTATTTACTAACACTTAATTTTACCCCGATCCCATTTTTTTTAACTCGATGTAGGCATCCCAAGACACGCACCACCCCTACTTCCGTAGACGATGGTGGATGCCGCGGCGAGGGCCGGACCGGTTTCGCAAGCCGGGCAGCGGACACATATACGGCCCGGCTCCGGATGAGGAGGTCCGGAGTCGAGGGAGTGGATGGACGGGTTCGGCTCAAGTTGGTGTGCGAAGGAGAGGTTGCACAATCACGCGCGATGGGTGGACGAGTATCACCAAGAGGGAGTACGATAAACTTCGGTGCATCGTTCGGGGACTTACATTCTCGAAGTCGGTAGATGCTTCGGGAAGATTAAAAATGCCGACTTCATTTTTTCTCTCGACGATGGAGGAAGCGAGGAGACGGGGGAGGAGAATGTGGTTCGAGTTGTCACCGACAACGAACCATCATATAAGGCGGCCGTGAGGAAGTTGATGGAGAAGAGGAAGCACATCTTGGGTGCCCCTGTGCGCACATTCCATGTATCTCATTTTAGAGGATATAGGCAAGGAGGAGGGTGTATCTACACTTGTCAGCGGCGCGCACCATCGGTTCCTTTATTTATTCGCATCCCCGCCTCCTACATATCAGCGAGATCTCACACAGAGGGCACGATCTTGTCAGCCCGGTCCGACACGATTCGCCACGAACTTCATCGTGCGAGAGTTTACACCGGCACGTACATGCATTGGTTAGGTTCGCACCGAGGAGTATTACAACTATATGGTGGACAACTCGTACGACAAAAAGAGTTGGAGGATTCTTGTGGTGCGTCCGAGAAGCAGATCACCGACAAGAGGTTTTCGGGAGAGGATTGCCTACTATTTGGCAATCATCGAGCCATTGGTAGTTGTCTCGAGGTTGGTAGACTCGACGATGGGGACCGACGGGGCACACCGTATGATCTTACGGACCGGGCAAAGCCGAAAATTAAAGAAAAAAATCCCGAGGTTACAAAAAGTGGTGGAAAATCATTGATGACCGACGGGACAGTGAACCGCACCACGATGTCCACGCCGGCAGTAACTTGGTTCTAAAATTATTTTCGATGTATAATTATCTTATACGCGTTGTTAACTAATAAAACTTGCAGATACTTTTTGAACCCCCGCATCCAATATGGAGGACAGGTGGTGAACGACAACGAGGTGATGCGGGGTACACTTGCGGTTATCCGGGCTGTGCCGATCTCAACAGACAAGGGATGCAGGCGAGATAGAAGTAAGTTAGAGTTCATTAAATACCTTGCACTAGCATTAGGAGGCAACTAAGTTTTTTATTTAAATGTTTCAGATGCGCAAGTACAAGACGAGGGCTCTGTATACTCGTATGTCGACCTGAAAATATTCGGTTGGAAAGTGCTGTCACCCGGTATAGTAATAGTTCACGAGCAATTTCTTTTCTTTCACAAGCGTTATTCTCGATTACGGGCTAATTGTTTTCCTTTTCTCTTCTTGTTTTTCTTTGCGGTACCGAGTGGTGGGTTCAGTGAACACCGTGAGTGGATGGAATCCACTTGGCGTCATCGGGTATCGTGATTCGAGCCGAGCACCCGCTTCCTCCCATCGCGAGAGGAACTCGGAGTACATTCAACCTCGATACATACCAAAAGGAGGGAACAAAGTCGACCTCGCATCAGCCGAGAAGGCCGGTCTTCTCGTCATTATAATACGAGGTTGCGGATAAAGAACATCAAGGATCGGCAGAAGATCGGCGAGGAGCGATTCGCACGGTTCGCGGTGGCCCGTACGAGCGAGGCATTCCTCCGCCACACCACCACCCGATGAGGTGGACACGGGATTCGCATTTTCCGGGAGAGCGCACTGCTCCCCGGACAGAGGAGAGGAAGCCGGGGATCACGTGTACCGAGTTTGATCCCGATGACCGTGCGTACGGCAAGGAGAGCCGGATGGCTGAAGCCGAGGAGGATGCTTCCGCTCCACCTCCATCTACTACCACGACTCGGCGGCCTTCTTCGCTCGCCCCTGGCGACAGCGACGACCTGGCCCCGGCTCAGCCTGGCCCCCGGTTCAGCTCGCTACTCAACGTATTCGCAACCGGGAGAACGAAAACAAAGGCGATCGCACGGAGAATGGGAGGATTTGCAAAGTTGAAAAAACTTTGGTTCGGACTTTTCGGTAGTTCGTAGATGGTCGAAGAGGTAAAGAGAAGGAAGTTAGAGGTCGCGCCGTCCCGTCGTCGGCCAGATGACGCACGCAGCTCCTTCTCACCCTCGGTGATGACGACGAGGAGTGTATACCCGACGCCGACGCCATCGGCCAGCGAGTCACCCGATTCACGGTTTCCAAAGCCGTATTACACGCTTGGGGACGAGCGTACACCGCAGTCTTATATTATGGAGCCACGGTATCCAGCATTCGCGCCAGCCGACGGTGGATTACACCACCGTGCCTCCACCATCCTCTCGCTTACGTCCCGGTCGTCCCGCAGTCCGATCCATACGACCTCGATGGCATGGCATCGGCATTATTTTCATACGGATACGGTCCCGGACGCATTCAAGACCGGGCACGGCGCGAGGAAAGCGTCACGAGCACGGGGAGAGGAGGACGACCCACATCTTTATCCTAGATATTGGGTAGTAGATTGATACGATGTAATTTTTTTTTTTCGATGACGTATCAACTCTTTCGATATTCGAATAAACGGAATCGAACACGTACTTAACTTTCAAGTCTTCAAGTCTTCAATCGCGTTCATTAGTATCTGTATCATGTGGTTTTGTGGATATCATGCATTGGTGATTTTTTAAAATTTTTCTAACTCATTTCCTATTTTTTTAGAATTTTTTCTGAATTTTTTGAATTTTTTTGACGAAAAAAAAAATCCAAAAAAAAAAAACCGATTCCGACCGATTCCGGAATCGATTCCCTTCCCAGGAATCGGCCGATTCCGATTCCGATTCCGGAATCCTTGAGGAGATCTCAATGAACATGTTGGAAACAAATGTCATGAATATGGAAATGTTCATGGAGGCTTTGGATATGAAAATTTAAATGAAGAGGGAAAGAATATTTTAGATTTTGCTATAACTTATGATCTTATCCTCACAAATACTCATTTTATTAAAAGAGAATCTCATCTAATAACATTTAAAAGTGGACAAAATAAAAGTCAATTTAATTTCATTCTCACTAGAAAATCCAATCGTGTTATTTGCAAAGATACAGTAATTCCGAGTGAAACTTTAGCAAGCCAACATAAGTTAATGATTTTAGATGTTAAGATTAAAACACAAACAAACACATAAAAGAAAGTCTTCTCCTAAAATAAAATGGTGGAAGTTAAAAGGAATGAAACAATAAATATTTAAGACCGAACTTTTAAAGATAAATACTTGAAAGTTAGACATAGACGTTAATGCTATGTGGATGAATATGACTATAAATATTAGAGAGAGCTAAAAAAGTACTTGGAGAGTCTAAAGGACATGGTCCACCTAAAAAAGAGACTTGGTGGTGGAATGAAGAAGTGCAAAAGACGATAAAGAATAAAAGAGATTGTTATAAGAGATTGCCGAAATGTGATAACAATGAAGCTTATGAACAATACAAGATAGCAAAAAAAAGAAGCAAAAAAGGTTATTAGAAGAGCAAGAGATGATGCTTTTAAACATATGTATGAGAAACTTGGAACTAAAAAAGGTGAAAAAGATATTTATAAAGTAGCAAGAATGCGAGAAACTCCGTCATGGCCGATCCCAAGCCCGAATGAGAAAGGAGGAGGGTTGCAGTAGGTGACAACTAGCGTAAAAATAAAGTCACATCACATGATATAGATTTAAATGATATAAACGTTGGGGCGTAATCACCAAACGACGCGTTACACCGGAGCCCGGGTGTGGCAAAAAATACAGCAAGGGTGAGGGCGTTCCCCACATGCGACACGCCACATAAGCGCCCTATTGTGGTGTTAAATAAGCAAGGGGTCCCACATTAAGGATGGGTGTAGGTAAAGAAGTTAATCCATAATAAAGAGCAAGATATGAGTTCTAGAATAAAGTCAAATGCAAATAGACATTATTATAAAAAGAAATGTAAGAAAGAAAATATTGAAAGAAAAATAAGAATAGGCACTTGAAATATTGGATCTCTTACGGGAAAACTTATAGAACTTCTTGATAGTATGGAGAGGAGAAGGATCAATATTATGTGTATCCAAGAAACCAAATGGATAGGAGAAAAAGGTTGAGAAGTAGGAAATACAGGATATAAAATATAGTATATAGGAAAAGAGAAAACTAAAAATGGGGTAGGTATCATTGTTGATAAAACAATGATACCTAGAACTCAATAAAGAGTAGGAGATAAGATTATTATGGTAAAAATGATTAAAGAAAGAGAAATAATTAATGTAATTAGTGCATATGCTCCACAAACTGTATTAAGTAGCGAGATTAAAGAAAAATTTTGGGAGGATATGGACGATCTTATGTAGAGTATACCAAATGAAGAAAATATATTTATTAGAGGAGATCTCAATGGACATGCTGGAAACAAATGTCATGAATATGGAAATGTTCATGGAGGTTTTGGATATGGAGATTTAAATGAAGAGGGGAAGAATATTTTAGATTTTGCTATAACTTATGATCTTATCCTCACAAATACTCATTTTATTAAAAGAGAATCTCATCTAATAACATTTAAAAGTGAACAAAATAAAAGTCAAATTGATTTCATTCTCACTAGAAAATCCAATCGTGCTATTTGCAAATATTGTAAAGTAATTTCGAGTGAAACTTTAGCAAGCCAACATAGGTTAGTGATTTTAGATGTTAAGATTAAAACACAAACAAACACATATAAAAGAAATTCTTCTCCTAAAACAAAATGGTGGGAGTTAAAAGGAATGAAACAACAAATATTTAAGACCGAACTTTTAAAGATAAATAATTGGAAGTTAAACATAGATGTTAATGCTATGTGGATGAATATGACTATAAAAATTAGAGAGATAGCTAAAAAAGTACTTGGGGAGTCTAAAGGAAATGGTCCACCTAAAAAAGAGACTTAGCGGTAGAATGAAGAAGTGCAAAAGGCGATAAAGAATAAGAGAGATTTTTATAAGAGATTACCGAAATATGATAACAATGAAGCTTATGAACAATACAAGATAGCAAAAAAAGAAGCAAAAAAGGTTATTAAAAAAGTAAGAGATGATGCTTCTAAACATATGTATGAGAAACTTGGAACTAAAGAAAGTGAAAAAGATATTTATAAAGTAGCAAGAATGAGAGAGAGACGGTCTCAAGAAAGAAAAATTTTGATTAAAAATGATGATATCAAAGAACGATGAAAAATTATTTTGATACTCTTTTTAATGACAACTTTGCTAAAAATATAGACGATATAGAGAATGTGACAAACTTTAATTTAAATTATATTAGAAAATTTCAATTTTCAGAAGTTAAAGAAGCATTGAAAATGATAAAAACAAGTAAGGCATGTGGTCCGAATAATATTCCTATTGAAGTGTGGAAGTGTTTGGAAGATTTATGAGTGGAATGGTTAACTCGACTTTTTAACAAAATCATAATATCGAAAAGAATGTCGAATGAATAGAGAAAGAGCATCATTATACCTATTTTTAAGAAAAAAGAGATATACAAGATTGTGCAAATTATAGAGGGATCAAACTCATGAGTCATACTATGAAATTATGGGAAAGAGTTAATGAGCGGCGATTTCGGAGCTGTACAAATATTTCAGCTAATCAATTTGGATTTATGCCTGGTCGATTTACAATTGAAGCTATTTTTCTTATTAGAAGTTTGATAGAAAAATATCGAGATATGAAGAAAGATTTACATATGGTGTTCATTGATTTAGAAAAGACTTATGATAGAGTACTAAGAGAGATTCTATGGTGGGTGTTGGAACGAAGGATGGTACCTGTTAAGTATATACAAATGATAAAAGGCATGTATGATGATGCAACTACTTGCGTATGTACAATTGGTGAAGAAACAAAAGATTTTCCTATTTCAATTGACTTACATCAAGGGTTTGCAATAAATCCTTATCTTTTTGCATTAGTTATAGATGAATTAACGAAGACTATACAAGATGATATACCTTGGTGTATGATATTTGCAGACGATATCATATTGATAGATGAAACACAAGAAGGAGTGAATAGAAAGTTAGAAATATGGAGAAATATTTTGGAGACTAAAGGTTTCAAGATAAATAGAACTAAAACAGAATATATGTATTGTAAATTTAATGAAAACCAAAGAGAAGTAGGTGAGGAAGTCAGTTTAGATGGGATCATATTGTCTCAAAAAACTCAGTTCAAGTACCTTGAATCAATTATTCAAAAAGATGGAGAATGTAATGAAGATGTTAATCATAGGATTAAAACAGGTTGGATGAAGTGGAGATTGGCTTCAGTGGTTCTATGTGATCGTAAAATTTCATTAAAGTTGAAAGGAAAATTTTATCGTACAAGTATAACACCAGCAATGTTGTATGGCAGTAAATGTTGGACAATAAAAGAAAAACATACTTTTAAAATAAGTGTTGCCAAAATGAGAATGTTAAGATGGATGAGTGGTTGTGAAACCTCGAGGATATTAGTGATCTTATATATAAATATAAAAATGGAAAGTATGGATGTATGTGTGTCGTATGACATGGTTTGAAAATTCATTTAACTTCCACTCATTCGGAAAAAATGAACTCTCGTTATCTTATCTTTGGCTACTATGAAAGTATATGATATTTCATAGAAAATATTAGCCAAAATATGTGATATGCATATATAAAATATATATGTCGAGGTTAGGGTTCATAAAGTTTGTCTTTGGACCTCTCTCCATCGGAAGTTGCGAATTTCCGATGTTAATTACACCGAGACTCTCGGACACCCTTGATTAACTGTCGTAGCAATTCGCGTATGAAAAAAGAACATTCATCCATAAAATGTCTATATCTGGGGATTATGACCCATAAAAGCAATGGAATGCAGATTTAACATTTAAATCTGGTAGCAGACTAACCATATAAGGTCAAATGATAATGCCATAACTAAGTTTGAGGATATGGGCAAAGATTTTTATCAACACTTTGCAAAAGATTAGCCTCCCAACCTCATATCTTGGGGCTAAACAGGATCTGAGTATATTTCAGATCCATACTGATTTCATATAAGTTCTTTCATTCCGAACAAAGTGAAATCTGAGTCATATGTACCAATTTTATGATTCAAATTCCTTTTCATGTCTTGACTTAATATGTGTTTGAAGAGTGGCCTTATTCACCAAATTTCGGAGAGTCCAGCTATGGTATATATATCTGGATGTGGGAAGAGCCCATGTTCTCCTCTCGTGGGTTTTTGGATTATCCTAGTCTAAGGTAGTCAGACTAGTGATCTATATGGATCGGATAGAGGGAGTTAAAGGGTGACATGTGTATGGGTCAAATGGAGACTGTTTTTGCATAAATTATTATAGGCCGGCATGTGACAGGATTCTGTCATATTCCTGGGTTATCCCGGGTTTAAGCCCGGTTTATGACCCAGATTAGACCGGGGCTAGGATCTGATATATGTATGCACATTATATGGGGCCAGGTGAGGGATTAAGTGTAGCCAGGTATGAGGCCAATATGTATCATATTGAAGACTGCAATAGGGCCCTGCATGGGGTGTTAATAGGAGACTGAATAGACTGATCAGGGGCTATGGATGGATGCTTAGTCATGCAAAGACCCGGGCTGAGATACTATATCAAATAAGGCATGTACATGCCTGAAGTGCCTATCCCCTGAACTACCCAAGCTCGACCCATAATTCTGTTATATAAGACCTTCATACTATGGAGATCTGATTATGCTCAAATCTGGGGACAGCCGAACATCTTTTCTTTGTGAACCCGGTGGCCTATGGCCAGGAGGCTCATGGGATGGTCATACTATTAAAGTTGAAACTCTTAAGCCCAAACCTATAATTCTCCATAGTTAAATCCTCCAATAATCAAATTCCGAAGGGGGGAAGAGTCTGAAACTCAGTCCTATCCATTGTTGGATTATACACATGCCTTACTTGTATGCACATGCACATATAATGATACTTGATCATCGATGATCTCATTTGTGCCATATGGTGTAGCACACACCCTTATGTGATGGAATTCAAGCTTATCATGTCGGGGTCACCTTGTCCCTTTTGGGGGTACAGGTCTCTATATGTATATATATATATATAAAAACCTACCTTCCCCTCTTGGTAATTAAGCTTTGCAGCTCCTTCTCCATTGTAAGATGGATCAAGGAAGTGGCTATATGACTTCGGTTCTTATCCAGGACATATGGACATAGCCGGACTCAATCCCGGGAAGTGATTATGTGGCTTCTCTTACATGATATGCTTATTCCTTTGCTAAGCCGAGCTTAAGTACTTCTTCCCTTATGAACTGAAGAGGAATGGGCATATTGCTCCAATTTCTGTCCAGAAGGGGGCATGTTGAGCTATGCTTCCTCCGATCATGATCTGGCCTTAATGTGATGCATGTATTGGTGCATATTATATTTCAAAGTCCTGTTGACTTCTTATTTCTTTAAGAAACAGACTTTGTTTTCTAATACCGGAACGTATATGTGAGATTTTGCCCGATTATGTTCGGGCTTTGCAATCCTGCTCTAGCTTGAGATTTCATTCTCTTCTCCTTCTATGTGGGTCTGCCGGCCTTCTTATTGTGAGACTTTTACTTATGACCTTGTTTAGGCCAAGTGGATTTAGGCTTCAATCACAAGCTGTTATAGGCACAGATTCTTTGTTACTTATGGTCCTTATAACCGGAGTATAAACATATAGATATACATTGGTTTTTGCTCATCTTTTTATGAGTATCAACATACATATTTCGATTATGTCACATGGCATGTTACATATCCTCATTTGGTAAGGCATAGGTGAGGCATACATATGTCCATAGCCTTATCATATCAAGGCTTCTTATCATGAAATCTGTCCCGAATTGGTCTTCTTTATTGCAAGAAAAGATCCAAAGGACCATGTATATATATGGCCTTGCCCGGAGGTATATTCATAGAACCATGTTCAAAGTTGGGCTATACTCATGTCCTGTATGGACATAAATCAGTCCCTTGCTGCCTCCTGATTTTATAATCGGAGGGTAATTCCATATATGGTCGGATGTCATAATCTCTTCAAGGCCCGGTTGGCCATCCTCTTCCCTTGCCTTGTACTTTATCTAAGGCTACCCGGGGGGCATTTGGACCATCATATGGGTTCCAAACAGACCGGGTATAACCTCATCCTCATATGCCTTGCTCCACCTCTGCTGTAGTTGGACCTTGGGAGATCTTCTCCATAATTTTCAGACCGGGGGGGACTGTTATGAGAGAAAGAGAGAGAGATGGCAAGTCTGTCCCAAGGGTTTATATAAATATATGGGAAGATATCCGGGGAACAATATAGACTCAAATGTGGAGTCAATTCAAGTATGAAGATCTGGCCTTCCTTCTATTTTGGGACTAGGACCAAATGTGTATACGAGAGACTTGAAGAATGGGGGGGGGGTCTATAAGGTCCTGATATATATATATATCTGAGAATTTGCAGGTTCAATTGAGGAGATCATCTACTAATATAGGAAGGTAGATAAGGGAATTGGGCTCCTAATGATCATACTATCCAAAGGAGGGGACGGATTGGTCAATAGGTATCATATCTTACCTCGGACCCTTCAAGACCCGTCCTGGATTCCCTTTGCAAAGCCTCCCTGCCTTGAACTTGCTCGGATGCCCTTCTTTAGCGAGAACTTCTTCCCTTTTCCTCCTCTCTTCTCGTGTCTCCTCTCTTGCCCGACCCCCTTTCCGTATGTGCGGGGGTTGGCTCTATTTATAGGCCAATGGTGGGTGCTGTTCACCCAAGGGAGAGTGGGAGATCATGGGGCATACGTGCCATAGGGAGTGGAGAGAGTGGGAGGTTATGGGAGGACAGGTGGCAGTCCCTCCTTCCTATATTCCCTCTCACGAGAGAGAGTATCCAATGAGGCATCTCTTATTGACTCTCGGTCCCTCACTTTGATGGCCCTCAATATGATCGACCAATGCTCTATTGGATCATGACCCTTGATTCCCTAATTGGACATTAATCCTATTATGGATCCGGTTGATCCATTGTGCCAATCCGTTGGAGATCCAGGAGGGTCGCGACCTGTTTGACTCATTCAACCTCTAATCCCGGCCCTTGATCATGTGTCCTTGTAATTAATCAAGGCCACTTGCTCTCTTATTGGACATTAATCCTATTAAGGATCCAATTAACCATCTCAATGGACCGGGGAGTATCCATGCTCCAATGCCTTTGATAATTGGCCAATCCCGGCCCTTGATCATATATTATTTCAATCACTTAATGGATATTAATACCATTAAGGATCGAGAAGGATTTATCGTCCGGTAATCATCCTTGCTCATGGGCATCTACCGGATATCCCATTAACTAGGATCCATTGGATATTATCCTAGTAAGGATCCGGGAGACCCATCTTCTGCTCCGATGAGGATCCGTGGACATTAAGATCCAATTAACTTCAAAATCAGCCAATCCTGGCCATTGGATCAATCGCATTTGAATTCTCCAACCAATTCCCTCTCGGATCAGCCTCCTTCCCTCTTTTTTGCAGGATTCTGTTAAGTCTCCCACCGGGAGACAGATTTATCCATCCGCGGGCCTTCTTCTAGCCGGCTATCTCCTTTCTACAGCCGCACTTCTCCTTTTCCAGCAAGTCTGCAGCAGCTGAGGGATTGCCAAGGAGAGCTATTGGATCTGCTGATTAGAGCTTCCGGGTGCTGTCTCTCCCACTTGAGGTCAAGCCGGGGAGGTGAACATCTTCTCAAATATATCCGGGTGAGTGAAGTCCATGTGTTCATCTTTTGATTCCATGTATGGCTATCGGATTATCATAAGTGTTGGATTTCTTACCCACTTGAGGTCGGCAGTATCCCAATTGCCCTTTATCATGCTACTTGCATTTGCATATAGGTGAGTGGCCGGTTGTATGAAGATGCATGTCCTTTAATCTTTCATCTGTTTTGTGCATGAGAAGACCCATCTCTTCAATATATTGAATAGGCCTCATACCAACCCCGGGCTGGATGGCTGCCCTCTCCTCTTCCTTATACATATCTGGCTGTGAGCATCATTTGACAGCCTATCACTTGGATGTTTGTAGCCGGGTCTGCTAAATGGGGGCCGATTTGACCTCTGCTTGCCATATCCGGCCCTCCCCTCTTCAGATCTCTATTGGGAGCATGTCTCCCTCTTCTTCGTGAACTGTGTCCAGCTGCATATACCTATCCGAGGCCTTGAACAGGGGCTGAATTAGCTCCTGGAAGTTATACTCGGCCTCTCCTCTCCCAAATTTCCATCGGAAGCATGCCTTAGGCATGATGGATTACATTGGGAGGTCCTGATTTAGGGGAACATATTCATCATATGGAGGGGGCTTCACTTCCTCCTTTGCCATATTTGGCCGGTCTTAGGCATATGACCTTAGGCCCTTCTTAATTAGTAGGCCATAGGGAATTAAATATTTCCATTCCCTATTTATATGCCTATATTTCATATAGAAAATTTTGAGTGCCAACAGTGGTCATACTATATTAGATAAAATAAGGAATGAATATATATTAGAGAAAATGTAGAAGTAACGAGAATTGTAGACAAATTGAAATAAGGGAGATTGAGATAGTTTGGACTTATTAAACGTAAACCTAAAGAGGCTCTGGTTAGAAAAATAGAAAATATTAAAATGAAAAAAACAAAAAAGGGGCGTGGTAGACCTAAGTTAACTTGGAGGAGGGTAATTCAATATGATTTAGATGGTTTAAATATATCTGAAAAAATAACATAAAATCGACATGAGTGGAGAAAGAGAATCCATATGGTTGACCCCAAGTAATTTGGGATAAAGGCCAGTTGAGTTGAGTTGAGTTGAGTGTTTAGAAGTTAATTTCTATCTCACCTATTTTTATATTTTTTACATAGATCATTTTGCAATATAATTGTAAAGAGGGACTAAGTTGTAAAAATGGGCTTCTATAAAAACCCTATACACTAGCAATGGACAAGTATGGAAAAAAACGAAGACGGATCCCAAATGAGCTCTGGTAGTGCAAGGTGCCCTCCTCTTTCTCTCTTTCTCGGTCTCATTTGCCTTCCCCAACACCGCTACCTGATGTGAGATCCTGGTGGATCCAGAGAAGCCCAATGGTCACGGCACCCTACCACCTTCCATAGGTAAATCTTCACCCTCAATTCATCATCGACCTTCCTCTTTGCCCCTCGGAAGCCCTGAGCTCCCCTCCACCCCCGGGATTGCCCGATACTTATCTCTCTCACCCCTGGATAGCCCCAGGTGTCCCCCTCACCTCTGATAAGCAGCCGGTCCCTTCTCCCCAAGGAAGGCAGGGTCGGGGGTCGGCTCGGGGTCGGTCGGCCCCAAAACCGACCTAGTCGGACGGGGTCGCGACCCCGGGTCAGACGGGGTCGGATGGGGTCGGATTTTATTTATTTTATTATAAAAAATTATATAAAAATAAGAAACAAATAGAAATAATAATTTTTATGTCATATATTTATGTATACATAAAATATATACATAAATATAATTATATTTTTTATATTATAATTGAATATGAGTGTTTATCTATGTATACAAGTGAATATGATTTTTTTTGTGATTATGTTGTATTAATATATGTTGGGAAAGAGTTAATCTTAAGTGAGAAGGTAAATATACTTAACAAATAAATATATAAATTTTAAGATGTATCGTATATTTAGAATTATAAATTTTAACTATACGTAATAATATAAATGATAGTAAAATATTATTGTACAATCAATAAATGGAACACTCAAAAAATAATTATTTTTGACAAATTTGATGTGTGTGTGAAAGAGAAAAGAGTTAAAATAGATCTTTATAAAATGTAAGTATATAACATATATTTATGATTATAAATCTTATATATATGTGATGATATAAATGATAGTGAATTATTGTTATACTATTATTAAATGCAGCGCAGAGTAGTCGCGGATCGACCTGCGCAGTCAGGTCGCGGGGGTTAAGGGGGCAGCTCCCCTTGTGGGGGGTATCAGGGGGGCAACGCCCCCCGAAGATTTTTTTTTTAATGGTGGTAACGGAGAGGGAGAAGAAAAATTTTTAAGTATATAATAATAATATAAAAAAATTGACATAGGTCGGGTCGCCCCGGGGTCGGGCGACCCGGCCGACTAGGTCGCCGGGTCGCGCGACCCAAAGTTGGGTCGCGCGACCCCCCGTCGGGCCGGCTTGGAGTCGGCCCGGCGGGGTCGTTTCCGGGCCGGTTGGCCCGAAAACCAGCTGGGTCGGGCGACCCGGGCGACCGGGTCGCCGACCCGGCGAACCATGCTTCTCCCCACCTCCAATTCTCTCCTTCACCTCCAGGATATCCCGACTTCTTAACTTCACTCTCGGTCAAGTCCGGCATCTCCTCTCCATTGGTCATCTTATCCACCTCCGGAAGATCCCAATTCTTCTTCTCCACCATCAGCTCTTCTTCCTCATGATTGAAAACCTCCGGTTCCAGTTAGTCTGCAGTGGCTTCCGGAATCCCTCTTCCTTTCATCTCCAGCTCCCCAGCCCTCCCGCCATAGAACTAGAAGGTCCCTGGCTCTCAATCCCTCATTGTTGCCATCTCCCGTTCTACCCACCCATCATGACAATAATGCAGCGGTCCCCATCCCCTTCCATTCAAAGTGACAACATTAGCCTGCTGTGGTCCCAAAGCCTTCTTCTGCCTGTGCTCTATTTCTGACAACAGAGCACTCATGGTGCCTCTGCCTTGGCCCTCTGGGACCAATACGATGGCAGTGCCTCTTTTAAAACCCTTCAGCATCCAACTCTCTGACCAGCCGGCCTTCCCCACAGGCTCTCGTTGATGCCACCTCATCCTCCCTCTACAAGCCTACAACTCCACCCACTGTGGCTACCGGATCCACACATTCCAGCTTCAGAAGAAGACTCTACAGTGAATCACACATCGGAGCTATAGTAGCGCAGGAGCTACAGTGCTCCTTGGTCAGTTTCACTGGGCTGCTGGGTTATCGGGTCTTCTTCCCATCGCATCACGACCCCAGCTGGTTCAACCAGCTATGCAAGCACTCAGCCGGGTCCAGGTCTCTCTACCGAGCCACCCTCTGCCTCTGGGCTACCGAGCCATCCCGGACTGGCCCCCAGCTGGCCTCCCTGCATAGATTACAGAATCGGTGGAATCGGACCGATTCCGACCGATTCCGGAATCGGATCGGAACCATGCGGAAGGACCGATTCCGGCATGAATTCTGCGGAATCGGTCGGAATCGATCGGAATCGGTCCGGAATCGGATCGGAATCGGAATCGGATCGGCCGAATCGGTCGGAATCGGAATCGGAATCGGAATCGGATCATTTTTTTTCTTTTTTTGCTATTCCAGTCGGATCGACCCAAATCGGCCGGAATCGGAATCGGATTGGTTTTTTTTTTTTGCTTTTTTTCTTACCAATTCTGGATCGATTTTCTTCCATTGGATCGGTCGGAATCGGTCCGATCCGGATCGGATCGGTACCCACCGATCCCGATTCCGATTCCGATCCCGCGATCCTTGCCTCCCTGTCTATTCAAGCCGGTTCCCAGACTGGACCAGCACCAGGCTCCTTCCATGTTCAATCAAACCAGACCCCGGCATGCCCTTGGTGCATCCCACCCCTGGCTGAGCTGTCCCAGGTAGCCAATTGGAGCAAGAGTCTACATCATTGTTGACACCCAAATTTATGGAAAAAAAGAACATGAACAAAATAAAGTCAATTTCTGAAAAAAAAAGAAGAAGAGAAGAAAGAAAGAAAGAAAGAAAAAAATAACATGACCGGTCTCCCCAAAATATGGTCTGTGAGCGGTCCATCTATAGATCCATAACCGACTCCTAAACAGGCCCAAAAAAAAACACACAAACAGACCCTAATCGGCCCAATTCAGTCCGCCGGGAATGCCCATCGACAAAGCCCATGATGGGACTCCGATTGGCCCAATTCGGCCGGCTGGAGAGGCCCATTTGCAGGCCATCTCCAAGGCCCACGGGCCTGCTCAAAGGAGGGGGCCGGACAGTCTTCTAAATGGGCCAAGGAAGCTGTCCGCAGGCCTGCTCTAAAATGGGCTCGACAAAAAAAAGGAGGAGGAGGATTTTGTTGAACAAGGCAAGAAGTCGGAGGAAGGAAGAAAATCCGGATCAGGATACTGACCAGCCATGAAGTCCCGATCGATATCCGATTCTATGGCAGTTCCGAGTCCTACTCGGAAACGATTGAGGCAGCATATCTCCTGCCGGAATCGAGGGGGGGAGAAGATAGCAGGTTCCGAGTCCCTCTCGGGCCCGGAACCACCTTCCCAGTAGGAGACGGAGCCCTCCCGACGCATATAAGAACCCGGCCGGTGCCACCGCGCAAGAGAGAGAGAAGAGGAGACGGACGCGGACGGGGTGGAAGGGCAGAGCAAGAGAAAGAGGAGTAAAGGGGATTACCGGTCCTCCTACCACCTAATTAGAGCTACACGGCTTCGTCTCCCTCTTCTCCGACCGTCTCCTTCTTCTTCCGCCGGCTTCGGTTACAGCCGGACGCCGCAGCCTCCGTAGCGCTGCCGTCGGGTGCCATAGAAGCCAGAAACTCCCCTGTTGCTGCTGGTGAGGGTCTCCTTCCTCTTCCCCTAGGGCCGACAGCCCCTTCCTTCCCCTCTGCCGGCGCCGGCACCGTTGAACAACACCAGGAGCCGCCGCAGACAACGCCGCGATGCCGCTGGGTGCCGGAGATGTCGAGTAAGGCCGGGCAGACCCTGTAGCGGGGGGGAGAAATATGTTCCCGAACCATATGCCACGGTGGAAAAGCCGCGGGGCCCACCAGAGGAGAAAAGCGCAAAAAAAGGGGGGGGAGGGGCGACCGGGCGAAGCCGGCCGCCCCTGCGGAGTGGACCGCCGGTCCGGGACACCAAGCCGGCCGGTCCAAACAGTGCTGAAGCCTTCCCCCTTCGTTAGAGCAGTGCGTTGTGTGCGCAGAGGGCCCCTTTGGCCAGAGCAGTGCCCTGCGCTGTGCGCAGGGACTTCTTCAACCAAAAAAAAAAGATTTTAAAAATAAACAAAACAGTGGAAAGTAAATAAAAAAATATGTTTAAATCAACAAACCGGACTAGTTGGGAGGTCGACTAACCATCCGCCTCTACGTCTCGGCTTAACTTAAAAGAATTCAAAATATGGACTAGTTGGGAGGTCGACTAACCATCCGCCCCTACGTCCTTAAGGTAGACATACAAAGGTCTATAAAAGACCCCAATGTCTTACCAAGTTCACCAAGCTATGCAAGGCTCAAGTATAATCAATATGCTATTATGCCGGTCATATGCTAGTGAAATCATCAAAAAAATAGTGGGAGATGCCCATAAGTCTATCAAGACTGGGTACATGCCGCCCATGGATTGACAAGTCCATCAAGGATTCAGGGGACTGGATTTCCAGTCAGGTTACAAATTGTCTCATGAACAAGTGGAGGGAAATACCCATAAGTCTATATCAGACCGGGACCGGGTGCATTCCTTTCAAAGGATTGACAGACGCCATCAAGAGTGGAGCAAGGATATTCTCAAAAAACAAGTTGTATTTTTTGGACTATGAACGTCCAAGACAGATATCCAGGAGATTGTATTTTGAATATATCGTTGAAAAGAGTCAATGATCTCATTGATCCGATGGGATGACAAGCACTTAAAAAAAAGGAGAAAAGAGAAAACAGAACATAAATCTGTAATTGAACCTGGAATCTGGTCTAAGTTCTGTCCGATCTAGCTCGGTTTCACAAACAGAAATTTAACCTCATAAATCACACACATTTGAATAGGTTCAAATCACATTCTGTAGAGGAGCTGAGTTGAAGTTCTGAGATTTGAAGCATGCAGAAAATTGGAAGAGAAAAAAAAAAAACTGAATTGCTGGAACTCAAGCCGCACCTGTGAATCTGAAATAATAAAGCTGAAAATTTGGAAAAACAGAGGTCTGAAGTCTGAAGTCTGGAGCATAGAAGTTTGAAAATCAAAGGTCGGAGACCAAAATGTATGAATAAAAAAATCTGAGGTTGTAAAATTCTGCAAGATGGTCAATTTTGGAAATTCCAGATCTGAAGGAAATCAAAATTCTGAACCTGTAGGTCCGAAGCTTGTAAAATCTGCAAAATCTGGGTTGCTGCAGAATCTGGAGACTGAGAGTTTGGATAGAAATCTAAAATCTGAAATTTGGAGTGGTGCAGAATCTGAATTTTTAAATCTTTAAGGCCAGACTTAGATCTGTGACCCAAATCTGAAACAAACCAAGAATCAGAAATTAGAGCCTGTGCGCCAGAAAGCCAGAACCCATTTCAAAAATCTGAAATCTAGAAGTCTGAACTCCACATTTCTGAAATGCAGAAATCTGGAGTCTGGAGTCTGATATTTGAAGAAGTCAAAAATCTGAGCTTTGCATTTAAAACAAGGAACCGGGGGCTGTAGATGTGCAGATCCGAAATCGAAATCTGAAATCAGCAATCTGAGGTTTGTTAATGAAAAATCTGAAAGTTTAAGGCCCATAAACCTGCAGCCGAGAATCAGAAAATGTGCAATGTACAGAATTTGTAAGAAGCCTGAGTCTGCAGGGGATCCGAACTAAAATTCTGAAATCTGAGGTTTCAAATATGAATTTCAAAGATTGAAACTAGTACAAGTCAGAAGCTGGTCCGTAAATAGGTGGTTCCAAACCATTCAAACCCATAAGAGAATTTAAATTCAAAACCAACTCAAATCATTGCATAAGAGAGAATCCAGAAACTGTCAAAATCTGCAGAATTAACTGAAATCTAAACCAATCAAAATTGAACCCAAATCAAACTCAACTCTAATTCAATCAAATCATATTTCTCTAAGTAAACCAAACTCAAGCAAATCTGAACTGTAAAATCCAATAAACCTTAAATCAAATCAAACTAAAACCAACAAGCAAGTTGAAACTCAAATCTTTAATATGAACAAACCGAAAGTTAACAAATGAAACTTTAACCAACTCACTTAATTCAAACAGGTTTTGAGCAAACAGAGTTTATTCAAACCAAAGGTAGATTAAAACCCATAAACCAAATTCGATTTCTGGGACTGAATTCTTCAAATCAAGCCAAATCCAATATAACCCAAATTTCCCAAAGCCAAACCCAATTCCAGCAATCCATACTCCATAAACTAAGCCCAAATCCCACAAAAATCAATACATAAACAAACTGTCTTTAACCCAAATCAAATTTAAATCAAACAAATCCAAATTAAATTCAAACCAAATTCAAATTAATGCAATTCAACTCCAATCCAAACTAAAAGCAATTCAACCAATTAAATTCAATTCAAACTAAATTCAACTCAATCAAAATTCAAACCAACAAATCTAATTCAACCAATTCAATTCAAATCAAAACCAAACTAAATTCAAAACAGATTGAGTGCTTGCATTCCATCAATTTCATGGGATTGTTTTCTCCTATGTCCATATGTGTGAATGTTTATTTTTGTGAATGCATGTTTTCTATTTTCATGAATTGCTATGATGCTTAATCAAGGGTATTCGAGTTATCTCGATGTAATTAACGTCGGATCTTCGTACCATCCGACGGGGAGAGGTCAAAATCAATTTTCAAAGAACCTAACAACCTCAACATATAATTTTGACCCTAGTTAGTACTTTTATGAAATATCATCTATTTTCTTACAAAGTCAATGCTAAGGTCTAATCAAATCTAATTCAAAAGGAAAATGAATTTCCAAAACAAAAGTAAATCTTTTGATTTTGAGGTTACATCAATCATGTTGAGCCAAGTGCGCCCATAAGTATAACCCTCAGGTCCCATCAGCCATCTCAGTCAACGAGGGCCCCAGCACTGTTCGGTTGGTTATTCCATGCGGTCTAATCAACCTAAGGGAAGAAGCAGAACATTTGGCCCTTCTTCGCAAGTTTATTCAGCTTATTTTACAAATATAGATGGCATCTTCATCCTTGTCCCTCAGCAACTTGTCTTAGAAAGTTTTGTAACAAAATATATTTTCAGAGAAAATCTTTTTATTATGCAACCAGACACCCTATTACAACGTTGCCATGTACTAATGAAGAAAATTATTCAGATTCGGAAAAATAGCATGATTATCTTCGTGTATCCAAAGTCCAGACAAAAGGTCCAGGTCAGTCAATAAAAATAAAATTAAAGTTCACCTATTTCGTAAAATATGTCATTGACATTGATTGCAGTTTTTGCAGAGGTTTCCATGAAGAAGAGACCATTCTCCTCAGCATAAGCACATGCTTCCTGTTGCATTCAGCTACTTGTTAATAAAAGATATATAAAATAAATAAAATATAGTATAAAACATGCTTAGAGAGTATTAAAGAGATTTCATTAAAGCCTATGCCTCATTTCCCATGACATAACATAAATTCCTGAAAAAATGTATCCAAAACTCAAAAATTTCTATTCAAACCCAGAGATTTTTTCTGAAATGAAGCTTATTGCACATAAGTAGACATAATTTAGAGATATAGGTATCCTGGTAAAAGGATATACGGCTCCATAGAGATTTGACATTAGCGCAGATTTCTTCAACATCCCAATAACACCAGGTTTCCAGGAAGACATCCTTACTGAGATAAAGCAAATCAGAAGAAAAAAAAAGACGAGAGAGAGGTGAACAAAGTACCTATTCTCCCCCATAAAAAAATAAATAGACTGCCCAAAAACTTGTCCAAGTTCTCTTGGAAATTTTCCCTTAGTTGGAAGAAAACAAAAATTTAGCAATATTTTCATTTTCCTTTCCCTGGAAACACACAAAAAGTTCCTATTCACTGAGAACAGTAAACATAGAGTACAGTAGAGAAGTTCTATTAAGGAGAGAGAATAAGAGAAAAACAAATATATCTGAAAAGATCCCAAAAGTAGAACCCTTCCCCCCACCAAAAAAAAAGAAAATAAAAAATAGATCATATAATGTTTATTACGTAAAATACCACTCCCAATGTCTCAAGATATGCAATACCCAAAACTTTGTCGGCATCCTTGCCATTCCAGTTGCCTCCATATGCCATTTCATACAAAAGATGAGCATCTCGAAAGACATACTTCAGCAGGGAAAAGAGTCGGTGTATATTTGATTATTTCTGGCCAGCCAGATAGCCCAAAGAAAGGCAAGTAAAACAGCACCCATATTTCATGGTTGAAGTGGAAGGGCACTGAATAACTCCAAGAAGATATCAACAGCTTCACATCATAAATCACTTTGTTGAATATTAAATAGATGCAAAATAGATCTGCCAAATAGTTACGACAATACCACATTGCGAAAATAATGATCATTTGGTCCTCTTCATAACAATTACATAATATGCATAACTCTTTGATGACCTGCAATCAATTCAACCTAGCAGCAGTAAGGTATCTATCCTATAATATTTTCAAAAAAAATTTGGATTTTTCATAGGTAAGATCCTATTTTGTAGCTTGTGAAACCAAACCACCAAGACCTCTCCAGAAATATATTTCTAGAGGCTGAATGGACTGAAGAAATACAGTATTCTTATAGTCTACATTCTCACTCCTGTTACTGTGGATGCATTGCTAATAGAATGCTAACATCTGCAAGAGTTTTACCAACTGACCAACATCATAATGCAGCAGACTTAATTTTGAACACCAGCTGGGGCAGATGGCTGAACAGTCCCAACAACTGTGAAAGAATAATCCAAATCTAGATGAATATGGCAATAACCATCCATTTATGTTTCCAAAGCAAAGTGTCAGCCATTCACAACCACAATAGAAAAGATACCCCTAAAAATGTCTTTGAAAAGAATGATCATCTACTTTACTTATTAAGTGGTGACTATCAAGTATCAACCCTTGAATCCCTTTGAGGACTAGATGCTGCAGATAGGAACAGCAAAGTAGAGATAATATTTTTACTACCTTTCACAGCCATCTATATAAAAGAGCAGAGTCCAAATTGTAAATTGAGATTACCCTAACCCCAACTCCATCTTCCCAATGCATGAAAACACAACCTCATTTGATGAGATAAGAAACACTTTTTTGTAAAGAAGAACTGCACTAAACCTATATGCTTCAAGCTTCTTACACACCATCCTAGGAATTTTAAATACAAAGAACAAGCATAAAGGTAAGCTTGATAATACAAACTTCAGCAATAACCATCTGTCCCCTGCTGGAGGAGTTTGTTCTTCCAGCTTGTAATTTGTTGTTTAAATATTTTAAGATAGCTCCCAATTAGCACCAGAAGTATTGTTAACAAGGAAAGACCAAGACCTGATAGAAAACTAAGACATACTCCAAACCAAGGAAGGCAGGGTCGGGGGTCGGCCCGGGGTCGGTCGGCCCCAAAACCGACCTAGTCGGACGGGGTCGCGACCCCGGGTCGGACGGGGTCGGACGGGGTCGGATTTTATTTATTTTATTATAAAAAATTATATAAAAATAAGAAACAAATAGAAATAATAATTTTTATATCATATATTTATGTATACATAAAATATATACATAAATATAATTATATTTTTATATTATAATTGAATATGAGTGTTTATCTATGTATACAAGTGAATATGATTTTTTTGTGATTATGTTGTATTAATATATGTTGGGAAATAGTTAATCTTAAGTGAGAGGGTAAAGATACTTAACAAATAAAATTATAAATTTTAAGATGTATCGTATATTTAGAATTATTAATTTTAACTATATATAATAATATAAATGATAGTAAAATATTATTGTACAATCAAAAAATGGAACACTCAAAAAATAATTATTCTTGGCAAATTTGATATGTGTGTGAAAGAGAAAAGAGTTAAAATAGATATTTATAAAATGTGAGTATATAACATATATTTATAATTATAAATCTTATATATATGTGATGATATAAATGATAGTGAATTATTGTTATACTATTATTATTAAATGCGGCGCAGAGTCGCGGATCGACTGCGCGGTCGGGTCGCGGGGGTCGGGGGCGGGCGCCCCTTGTGGGGGGTATCAGGGGGGCAACGCCCCCGAAGAAATTTTTTTTAATGGTGGTAACGGGGAGGGAGAAGAAAAAAGTTTAAGTATATAATAATAATATAAAAAATTTTGACATAGGCCGGGTCGCCCCGGGGTCGGGCGACCCGGCCGACTAGGTCGCCGGGTCGCGCGACCCAAAGCTGGGTCGCGCGACCCCCCGTCGGGCCGGCTTGGAGTCGGCCCGGCGGGGTCGTTTCCGGGCCGGTCGGCCCGGAAACCGGCCGGGTCGGGCGACCCGGGCGACCGGGTCGCCGACCCGGCGAACCATGCTCCAAACACCTAAGCAAATTGAGCAATCTGTTGTCTTAAAACATAAATCCCAACCTATTCACCTTTGTGGAAATTCACGTTCAAATCACAATGCCATGTATAAGTGCACTGAGATTAACATCATTATCAATTTTTGCAGTATCAAACAAAAGAATAATATCAGAGAGAAGCATACACAATCATCAGCTCTTATAGTTTAAGAGAAGTTTTCTAAAAATAGAATAATGAAAAGTACCAGAGAGAAGCAGAATTCAGTGGCAGGTCAGGTCCTGGAAACTTCAGTTTCCTGAACAGCATCAGGAAGAGACATCATCCGCATGAGGAATAAGAACAAAAGTGCATTCTTTAAAGGGGACAGCGACGGGAGTGTTCACGGGTCAGTTTGTTTGGGTTGGAGCATTTTTTTCAACTCAAATCAAACCGAATTGGGCACTCAACCCAAACCAGTTATAATTTAGTTTGTTTCAGTTTAAACCGCAATCAAATGAATAACATACTTTTAATGTACAACCGATTATTGGTTCAACCTGAACTGAACCAAACTGACCATGATGACAGAAAACCCCCAGACCATGGCCATTTCTCTGTACAAGCAGGAAGACCAACTTTTTTTCCTTAATCATGTGGGTAGTTCAATGTCTTCTAATCATGAATCTAAAATAAAAAGAAGTGGTTAAAAACAAGAAGACATGGGATATTAATAAAAAGCTGTGCACCCTCACATAAGTTTCATAACTATAATGGTGCAGAATTGGAACAACGTTGAACATGCTATCAGCCAGGAAAAGCAATGACAATATTAAAAAATTCATAAAATTGGGAGTGAAAAGATACAAGGAAATAGTAAAAAGAGTAGGAATGGAGACCAAAATACTTACTTGTGCCATCACCTTTCTTTTATCTTCTAAGTCCGCTTTATTTCCAGCAAGGGCTGTCACCATATTCGGATTACCTGCAAATGAAATTCAGATTTCAAAAATGAAACCTCTTCCAAAATTATACGTGCCCGGCAAAAAAAATATTTAAATAAAAAGGTAAAGTCAACCTTGTTTCTTGAGCTCTTCAACCCATTTCTTCGCTCGAGCAAAGGAATCCTGACACCCATGAAAGACAAGCAGTGTTATTCAACAGACTAGCGCACAACCATAAGGAGTAAGGACGTCCAAGAGCTGGAAGACGAGGAGCACACCGTGCTGGTGATGTCGTACACGATGATCGCCGCGGCCGCCCCCCTGTAATACATGGGCGCCAAACTATGGTACCTCTCCTGCCCCGCCGTGTCCCAAATCTCAAACTTCACCGTGGCATCGTTCGCCGCCAGCGTCTGTGAAAAGAATGCCGCCCCGATCGTCGATTCCTGGCCTCAGTCATGAACGCCAGAAGTCAAAAAGAAGAAGAAGAAGAAGGAAAGGACCAAAAAGCCCAATCCGAAACTCCCAGAAATCGTAGAAGAAGCGCAACGCTTAGAAGGCAATCAGCAAGAATACCTGGAATTCGAGGAATTGGCCGTTGACGAAGCGCAGGACAAGGCTGGACTTCCCTGCGCCCATGTCCCCCAAGAGCACCTGCAAAATGAGAGCCAAGATCAGCGAACTCCGGGTGGAATCGAAGCGAGAAGAACAAGGACGTTCGGATCCAGGGGTATTTGGCTTACGAGCTTGGCGTTGATGTTGTTGTTGCCCATGGTCGCCATGGGCGGCGCTGCGGATGCTCGAAGTGAAAGCGGGACAAGGCTCCCTGCTGTAGCCACTCCTGGTAGTGGTGGGACGCCAGAAACAAAAGACGCAGGGGAGAAGAGAGAAAGAGAGAGAGAGAGAGAGAATTACATAAAAATTAAAAGATGTAGTTACTCTCGATATAAAATTAAAATTAATAATGATAAAAATATTTAATAATATTGTTAAATATAATATTAAATTTTTTTCTCACATCTCACCGGCCAAACATACGCAGAGTGTAATGTGCATCTAACGATGGAGCTCTCCCTCGATGATCACCTGAGACTGCCCTCTTAGAGATAGTAGGCCCGTAGCTCAGTGGTCAAGCATGTGCACAGCATATTACATATCGGATGATCATCTCCTCCCAGGGTAGGAGATACCAATCAGGGTAGGAGATACCAATCGACCTAAAGTCGATCGGTAACGTGATATTAAACCCACAAGTGTCTCTATGTATCTATCTTTTTCTTTTTCTTTTCTTTCGGAAGAAACCTCCATGTATCTCATTGTACACGTATTTGTGGCTATTACATCTTCTCTGTCCGTACATACCAATCTGAGTGAGGATGGATTTTGTTATAAATAGCTTCTTTTTATTTTTGTCCATTTGGGGCCTTTTGTTTTTTTTAGTCATCTGGTTGAATAGCTTAAAACTCCATGCCGCGCTACACGGCGACGAGAGATTGAGCCCCACTGCTCGATCCCCACCAGTATCTTTCCCCCTGGGGGGAAGTCGGGCTCCAGCAGCCCTTGAACCTTACCGCATACCCAAATGAGAGTAGATGCCAACCGGGCTACGGCGGGCCGGCAACTTGGACCTTTATCATCGACCTTTTTAGGCCAAATCAACAATTGTGGACATTTATGAAACGAGTCAACCTTTACAAAACTAGAATATGGAGTTGAGTATAAAGTGGTAATGCTTCCTCTTCTAAGGTGAAAATATTATATGCTTAATTCACTATATTTATTTCCTTGGGAGTTTCTTTCAAACTTTCACCATATTAATTAATTAGATTGTGTCTAAGTCAATCACATGTCATGTATAACTTTTTCAATCTTTTATAGAATGATGTTTCCTTTGTTTTGCAAATTTCTATTATTATCTTTTCAACTTGTAATTTGTTGAAAACGGATGGTTTTGACCTGTGCGCCTCTAAAATGCTCAAGCTCTATTTACCGGTCTAGTATAGAAATGGTAATATGACGACCGTGTAGAAACAAAACATTAGTTATTTGATAACTAACTAGAAACATATATACTTCATATGCATGCTATATTCACTTGTTATTTTTTTTTATTTTTAGATAGTGGTCCCGGTGATTATGTTACTATTCAACTTTCAAACCTAAAGTTTAAAATCAAATTATCCTAACTCGACTTATTTAGAAAGTCTTAAAAGTAATTGACACATATATAATCGACTTAATAACCTATTAATGAAGTAATGGTCAAACAAGACGACTAATTTGATGAAGTTTAAGTCAAGTTACGTTAAAATGACCTGTTAAATTCATTGAAAAGTTGGTGTTGCTTTTGTCTACTTTAAAGTCGATCCAGGAAACATCGACTGCAACTTTAACTGTATTGAATGTGTTAAATCCGAAATCAATGTTACTTTTATCGACTTTAAAGTCTCCATAAGAAACATCAGCTTTAACTGCAATAGTTAAAGTCGAACAAGGATAGTTCAACTTGAACACAGAAGCATTAAATCCAATTTAAAGTCAGTGTTTCTCTAGTCGACTTTAAATTGAATTTAATGCTTTTGTCTACTAGTCAAATTGTCCTAGTTCGACTTGCATCTTAGGGCAAGAAGAAAAGAACACTATCCTAAGATAATGTTCACCTGTGTACAACATCTGCAACATTTCTTTCCTCTCATTCACGTGTATATAAGTGATTTAATACATAATATTTCATACATATATCTTCCCTTCCTTTTCACGTACAAATAACAAATTTCATATACGACATTTGATACCATATATTTCTTTTCCTCTTCATATGCATGTAGAAAATTTCATACCACATATCTTTCCCTTTTCACTTCACACGCATAAAAAAAATTCCATACTCAAGCATGCCGTATCAAAAATATCTCATTCATATAACTCAAAATATTAATATATCAAACATAACATCACAAATAAAAAATTACAAATCATTCTCTCCACATTCACATATGATATCATACAAGCAGTTAAAAACAAGCACATTCTATATATTATATTCTTGCAAACAAACATATCATAAAAGTTTACAAATCATATTCGTTAAAACCATAAACTTCATCCCCTTTTTCTCTCTCCTTGGAGCACCATTTCTTTTAACAAGTCTTCGTTCTTTCTCTTCGGGATGAGATAACTCTAATTCTAATCTGGTCGGAGGAATATGTGTTGTTATGTTTTTACCATGACGACTAGGATGAAAAGGTGGTTAGCTTCTTGGATTTGATGAAAACGTGCTTAACTCCATTGTTGTGTGGTGAGTTGGAGGTCCGACGAAGTGCTCGCGGATGGCTCATTTGCATGTGTGTTTGGCTCCATTGGATTTGATGAAGGTCATGCACCATCCTGTCTAATTAAAATTGGGGTTGGAGCTACTATCCAGTTGGAGATAGCAATGAATTTTTAGCCAGTTCAAAAATTGACAACAAAATATAAAATTTGATGTGCATTTTTCTTCCAAAATATTAATCTTGGTTTGATGCAATTGGTAATCATTTCTTAAAATTAACATCTCTTGTATTTAATGGTGTTCACAAAGTTATCACATACAAAGATAGACAAAAGAGATCCATTTCAATATAAATGTATTGAATGACAACTTAAGTACAAAAATAAACAATGTGAAAAATAAGAGCTTACCAATTCTTGCTCCACGTGGCCTCTTGGGTAATACTGCTCTAGATCTTTGAGAACATTTTTAATAAAGTATAGAATGATGCATTCCATATACCATTGTTGATATTGTTTGTTCCTATCATCTCACTATCATATGTAGCGATCATAAACTTGACTTTAATTGGTGGCCCAACGTCCACACCCATCTCTATGCTCGTATTGCTCCCTGTCAACCGGTCTATTTGAATATTAAGATAAAAGAGCCGTTTATGTGTGAATTTTCTACTTGTAGATAAGGGCCAAAAGGGGGTACATGGGGTTTGAGGTTGCATGTAGAGCAAGATAGTAATTAGACTCAGGATAAATCCTGATCTATTTCATATTTGTATCCACTTATGCGGATATTTTCCGATTACAAGATATTCAATGAAGAGGATATCATCTGATTGCTACCTAGAGTGGACATAGAAATACTTGCTCCACTCATGAGTAAGTCTCTTTTATAATGTGCATATAATATATATAATTATATATTAAAATCATTTTATTTAAAAGTATGTTTAAATATTATTTAATATATATATTAATACTTGGTTCACTTTGATAAATATGTGATAAGTTTTATATTGTAAAATTTATTTCTACATATTTATGTATCATCAAACATATCAATTAATTAAAACTTAATTACAATTTCAAAGCAGTGGAGACTAAGGGTGCGTTTGGAAACCCATTAGAAGTACTTTTTTTTTACTTCTCCTTCAATGAGAAGTCCTTCTTATTTTAATTATGGTGTTTGGATACCCATTAATATTCACTTCTCCTTCTCACGGAAGGTAGAAGTAATGAGGAGTTTTTTTCTCCTTTCGACTTCAAAAAATCTCCTCCCGATACTCATTGCACAACGTCCACGAAGACACCGTCCGTGTCTGCGAAGCCCCCCACCGTCCGCCGAAGACACCCCGCCGTCGCCCGCCGTCCGCGAAGACACCCCACTGCGCCGGCCGGAGTCCCCCCCCCCTCGCGCGGCGTCCCCCTCCGCAGCCGGCCGGAGTCCCCCCCGCGACGCCTCCGCAGGGCGCGTCCCCCCCCCCCCGCGCGGCGTCCCCCCCCCATCCGCAGCCGGCCGAAGTCCCCCCTCCCTCCTCCCCGCGCGGCGTCCCCCTTTCCGCAGCCGGCCGGAGTCCCCCCCGCGACGCCTCCGCAGCGCCCCCCCCCCGCGCGGCGTCCCCCTCCGCGGACGCCTCCGCGGGCGCCCCCCCCCTCCGCAGCCCGCCGGAGTCGCCCCCCCCCCCCCTCCGCGCGTCCCCCCTCCGCGCCGGAGTCCGCGTCCGCGAAGAGAGCACCTCCGCGCGTCCCCCTCCCGCGCCCGAATCAATGATCGGCCGGGATCTTTATCGTCCCCTTGAAGATGGCGCCGTAGGCGAGGGAGGACTCGGCCTCGATACGGATCCGGCCATGATCTTGACGGCGATCTCCGGGTGCGCGCCGGCGACGCTCTCTCCGTCGGTGCCGTCGGCGCGCGTCGGACGGGGGACCCGATCATTGATTCGGGCATCCGGGTGGCGTCACCGCAGGCTCACCCAGGAGGTTGCGCTTGTAGATCATCGTTCTTCCGGGCGAGAAAGATGTTCGGGACAGGATCTCGAAGCCGTCCGTCTCCCTACGACGGCCCCCACTTCGCCAACAACACCTCTGCACCCCCATCGCCGTCCTCCTCTTTCCAACCGCCCCAACGCCCGCCATATCCTCCAACAACGCCTCCGCCGCCGCAGCTCGCCACCGGGACGTGAAGAGGGTGGCCGCTCGTCTCGGCGCCCGACGAGGGCGGATGCGGCCGGCGGCGTGCTACCGCCGCGGCGGACCCGTCTTTGGCCCTGCCAAGTCCGCCTCCTTAGTCGGCGTCGCGACTCCCCGCGAAGGACCCCCCCCGCCGGCGCCGTCCGCCGTCTGCGACCCCCCCTCCCCCTCCCACTCCCGGCGCCGTCCGCCTCCCTCGGAAGTACTTCTATATTTTGACGAAAAAATGTAACCAAACCATTTTTACATTCGTAAACGAGAAGATCTTCCAACTTGAAGTGCTTTCGAAAAGAAGGCACTTCTAAAAGAAGTCCTCTCATTAGTTGCCAAACGGATCCTAAAAGTAAGAATGAATTTTTTTCTCCTTCCGACTTTAAAAAATCTCCTCCCGACGACCACTATCTCCCGCCCGCCCCCCGTCCCACCATCCTTGCGAGCACCCCACCCCCAACCCGGCGAGTGCACCCGCCAGCATCCGCAGCCCCTCTCCGTCCCCTTCCTCACCGGCGACCGTGGACCCCCGCCGCCCTCCGCAACCATCCCCCTTGCTGGACAGGTGCACCCCACCCTCGCCCTCTGCCCTCTGCAACCCCCTCTGGCACGACCCGGGTAGACAGGTGCACCCCATCGGCAACCGCCGTCTCCGCCCCTGCAACTCCCCCCTGCACCGCGACTAGAGCACCCCGCTGGCCTCTACGGCAACCCCGCCAGCGAGCGTTAATGCCCCTACCGCCCTTGCCGCCCTCTACGACGCACCCCCTCACCCTGCCGGCGAGCGCCGTCCACGCCCCACGCACGCTGCCGCCGTCCGCGCCAGATGCAAGGAAAAAAAAAATATACTATTCTATTTGTTGGGTGCATAATCATATTAATTCACAAAGGATTCATACCCTAAACAAAATTCATATAGTGAAATATCTATTTTATTTAATTACATATTTTTTATTTTTATTAAAATTTACATATATTATTTTATTTTTATTTATTTTTTACTATTTTATTTCTATTATAGAAGTACTTCTCTTATTTGGTGGAAAAATACAACCAACCAACTTTCATTTCTACAAATGAGAATGCCTTCTAATTGAAGTGACTTCCATGTGGAGGTACTTTTATCGGAAGTACTTCAACTAAGTTGCCAAACGGACCCTAAAATGCCATATCCTCTCCATTTAGGACCCAACGGAGAGGGGGGAAAAGAATAAAAGCGGGTAAGAGTGGATAAGTTTAAGGCTCCGGTGTACATTGAATCCCACATTCATGATATGTAGGGTGCGTTTGACAGCCAGACAGAAGTCCTTCATCTTGAAATATCTTCCAGAAAAAGTTACTTCGCACATGAAACTTCTACGATAAAACAAGTGAAAGTTTTTTGTTAACCTAGTCATCCAAAATCAAACATTTTAGTTCAAATAAAAAAAAGACTCCTTTACGAAGCAGAAGGAAAAAAAAAGGAAAAAAAAAGAGTACTTCGGTTAGGTTGCCAGACGCACCCTTGAATTCGATTTTGATAAAAATTAACCTATTTATAACTTCTTATGTATCATATGAGCTATACACAATTGAAATTAGGATATTTGATGACTTACTGACGTCATGATTAGAAATAGTCAATTTTGCATCTATTTTTGGATTTCAATCAACATTAATAGATATCTCTAAGAATTAATATTATATTAAAATTATTATATATAAATAATAAAAATTTAGCGTTAAAGGTATCAGATCAAAGTATCATATGAGCTATACACAATTGAAATTAGGATATTTGGTGACTTACTGACGTCATAATTAGAAATAGTCAATTTTGCATCTATTTTTGTATTTCAATCAACATTAATAGATATCTCCTGAATTAATATTATATTAAAATTATTATATATAAATAATATAAATTTAACGTTAAAGGTATCAGATCAAATTTAACGATAATATAAAATTTATCAACTTAAGTTTTAATAGAAATAATATATGCTGTACAGTATATATTATGTAAATTATTGTATTTTTTATTTATATAACAACTCATGTTAAAAATAAATTATAAAATTTTGATTATTTTATTTAATCAAAATCAGAATTAAAATGAGTAAACTTTTATCTTAATCAAAATTATATAGAGAGAATCATGCTACGTAGGGGCTTTGCTGGAGGCCCGTTAAGCCCACGACTACGGCCCACTTAAGAATGTACAGCAGCTCTTACGCAGAACAAGATGCTCCACGAGAAACGAGTCCAATAAACAGTTCAATCTGGTCAATATCCACTTCGGAGCTACGGTTGCTTGTTTTTTTATTTTTTATTTTTTTGTAAATTGAATCAAGGGGTCAAATTGAAGTGAATCAAACTGTTTTAATTTGTTTTTTTGGATTTAATTAAGCTTGAGATCTAAAATTAATAAAATAATTAAAATAATTAACTATTTACATATATATTAATATTTTACTTATGAATGATTAAAAAATATATTATTTATTAATAGTATAATAATGTTTTTAAACGATTTGATTCAATTTAGTTAGGATTGGTAGACTTTGGTTGAACCTAACCGGGGGTTCATGAACCGATTAATGCATATCTTAAGTTTCTCATGCTATTATCTTGTGAATCGCATGCTTGTTCGTTTAAATAGCGAGGCAGAATATCAACAACAGTTCGTCATCATTGTTAATAATAAACTGATAAAGAAAAAAATGTTCATCTTTGATCTAGAGTGTAACACCGTGTGTTAAATGATTAAATCACCGGACTATCAATAACATCGATTAATCATTTTTTAGAAGTTGAGTTGCAAGAACTCCGAAGTTAAGCATATTTTATTGGGAGTAGACTGAGTATGAATGACCTCCAAAAAAAATTGTTAATTAACACAGTTGTTAGGTTAGTCAATTTATTTAGTTAGTCATTACACATGGTATCCGAATGTATGACCTAGTTGGAATGTCCAGAAGGATGTTAATTAGTATGATTGTTGAGTTAGTCAACTAATTTGGTTGATCATTACATAGAGACTGTTTGGGGAACGGGGATTGTGTTTCATTTGTCGCATGATCGAACTCTGGTGACAAAAAATTCAAATTCTAGAAATTTTATGCACAAGAAATTTGTTGTATATTCATGGAAAGAGCCCTCTACATGGGACTGGGGTAACAGCTCTTTTCGTTTAGGACTCAGTTGATATATAACAAGACTCTCTCTCTCCCCCCCAAAACATTCATGTCTCCTTTTTGCTTAGAGTTGGCTGGATCCCTGCAGAACATGTTGTCCCAATCACCTGCAGTGGAGAGGCTCCTCCTGATCTCAGGGAATCTTTCCTTTGTAGGGTAGTCATGGTGCCTTTCTGCCCCCTTGTCCAGTCCGCCAGGCTCCCTTCTCCTTTGTCTTGTCCCTTTCACCATTTATCTATCCAAGGGCTATCACGTATATATCATATACTCTTGATGCGTATGCATTTCCTTCCTTCCTCTTGACACCTCCCAGATAATAAGGTGAGGATAGAGAGGCTTTGTAGCGTAAATACCAGGTTACTAATTTAGATTAGTCTTCACTTGTCTTCACTGTCCAGCTCATGTTATGGTGGGTGGGGGTGCAAGAAGACTGCAAACGAGTAGAGTTTGATATGATACTCAACAAGCAGCTTTGACCCACTTTTGAGTTCAGTTCATTAAAGGAGCTGTTGGTAACAAATCAGCTTGGACTTAACGTGGTTTATCCTTAACATTTAGGCTATGTTTGGTACTAGGATAACTTGGGAATAAATCAGGTTTATCCTCTAAATAATCTAGTACCAAATGGGTCCTAACAGTTTGACGTGGTCAGATTAATTTGGTTTGTTGAGCAGCTCTATTATTTGAACGAGTTTGGACTTAGAATAAAAATTTGATCCAACCTTGAATTTAAATTCAGTTAAAACATTTTGTGAAACTCAACTAGACATTTGAGTTTGTTTGTAAAATTCAAATTTAAACTCAAGTATGGGGGTCAAAGTCCAGTTTAAATTTGGTCGAGCTCGATTTCAAATGGTTTAATGTGTGTTTAATCAGTCATGTATAAGTATTAAACATTTTAATTTAATTTTTTGATATGTATTCAATAAGTTAACTGAATGCTTAAAAGAGTTGGTGCTGGTTTTATCAAACTATGCAAGAACATGCCAACTTATTAACAATAAATTTTTTTATGTATTGATCACATTTATTTATTTAACATGATAAACTACCAAAGTTAAAATTTTCTTAACATATCAAACTAGCAAAAGAACATGCATGTGTTTGGATCACCTCAGAGGGAACTTCAATATCTTCAATAAAAAGAGCCAAGGATGAAATGGTGTCAAGATGAAATGACGAGCAAACTTAAATCACACGTTACTATAACACTCCACGTATCACTAACCCCCTATATATTCTTTTACCAAGCCACAATATATATATATATATATTATTAAACCATCCAAACTCACTTATTAGCCCCTAATAATCAGTTACTAACCCACGATATATAGGGGTTAGTAATATAGGGCATGGGTTAATAAAATATGTACCAAGATAATAATATACATAGCAGATTAGTAATGCAAAGAGTTGATAATATAAATATATATAGCAGATTAGTATTATATGTATGCACCATATTAATATTATACGTAAGAGATTGATATATTACATAGTGTGTTAGTAACTAATTAAAATATAGTGAGTTAGTAATATGTAACAATATAGTTAGTAATTTATGGACTGTTTGGTACAAGATTAATTTGACGTTTATTCTCAAGATTTAAACTATAAATCAAGTTATCCTCTAAATAATCTGGTGTTAAACATATCCTGAGTTAAAAAATATATAATGTGAAGTAATAATACATAACTTGATCGAGTTAGCAACTGAAATGCAAGAGTCGATAAATGTGGCTGAGTGGAGGAGCTAAGCATGAGTTAGCAACTAAAATATAAAAGTTTAATAAATAAGAGTTTGGGTTTAGCAACATTGTACTGAAAGTTTTTAAGTGTGCTATAGCTGGGTGAGCTAGTAGTAACATACAAGCTGGGCTAATAACAAAAAGATAAAAATAAAAATAAAAAGAGACCAGACACATGTGACTTATGTCTGATCATGGTCTCATTAATGTCAATGAAAAGGTAGGAAGAGCTCCTCACGGACACCTAATTCCCTTGGCTGTGCGTACGTCTCATGGTGGGTCTCATGCATGCAGAGCTGGGCGCTGCTGTGTGTGGCCTTCCCTAGTTCAGCCCATGGCTGTCTTTTTTTTTTTGAAGAAAACAGTACCACTTCTATTCATAATAAGCTAGGAAAGATACAAAGTTTGTACATCCACATGGAGACAACTGCGAAGATACTTGACCGAGTGAACAAAAGAGTAATCTTGGAAAAATAAATTTCCAAGAGATGACCAAACCACCGCGAGATGACCAACACACACACGAGTGCGAACGTGGTCGGGTGGTAGATAAGAACTCCTTCATAGGAGTTTGATGTTTGTGTCAAGACCGGAAGATCACTCCAAAGGGGAGTGGATAAAGCCCAGACAAACGGTCTTGAGAGAAGTTTAGCGTCTAAAACGCTAAAAGGAGCAGATTCTGAGACAGATTCATAACTCGGTCGCAACACTACTAACATCGACAAACTAGAAGAAAAACAAGAAAAACTTAGATAATCCGGACTCCACAAATCCAACACCACAAAGAGATACAAAATGCCTAAAAATAATTTTAGGCGACGTGTTGGAGAAGGGAGATGGGGAGGGAGGGCCTCCCTCCCTCTCTAGACTAAAAACGACCTCAAAACGGCGATATGAAAAACCACAAAGAAAGATCCGCCGGAGGGAGCCGCCATACCGCCGGGGGAAGCAGTGTACGCGGGGGTTCCGCTGGGGGGTTCCGCCGGAGAAGGAAGCCGCCGAGAGGGAAACCGCTTGCGAGGAGGCCGCCGGGCGAGGATGTCAGGCGAGGGGCCGCCGCGCGGTTGGAGGGTCGTCGGCGAGGGGTTCCGCGCAGAGGGAAGGCCGCGACGAGGGGCCGCCGGGCTGCCGCGAGGGGGTCCGCCGGGAGGGTTCCGCGGCGGAGGGGATCCGCCGGGAGGGGCCGCCGGGCGAGATGCCGGGCGAGGGGTTCTGCCGGGGCGAGAACGTCCGGCGAGGGGCCGCCGCGCGGTTGGAGGGTCGCCGGCGAGGGTTCCGCCGCGGAGGGGATCCGCGTGCGAGGGGGCCGCCGGGGCGAGATGCCGGGCGAGGGGTTCCGCCGGGGCGAGGACGTCCGGCGAGGGGCCGCCGCGCGGTTGGAGGGTCGCCGGCGAGGGTCCAGCCCATGGCTGTCGACAGCACTGAATCATCCTGTCCTTGGGAGCTGTCCAGACTACGGCCGGCCAGGGAGATGGCACACCGGCCATTCTCGGCCGTTGAGATTTCAATCACCTCAATCTCTAGGTGAAGTGAGTGCTTTAGTCCCTGATCAAAAATAATTACGACCCCAATCACTAAAAAGGTAGGTAACGAGTTAGCAAGATGTCAATACTAATTCGATTTTACGAGTAACGAGTCGGTGAGTGAGCAACTAATGTTGAACCGTTATCGATATTTTACTAATTCACTATCGACCTTAATATAATTTATTATCACTAGATAACAAATTAGTAAGACGTCGACGACGATTCTATCATTTTTTTATAACAACTCATTAAATTTATTATTTAAGTTGTCATTTAAATGACTTGAGAGGGTGATTGATCAGAGATTGAGATTACTCTCTTCTCGCACCCGGGAACTGAGTCGAACTCGGGTCACATCCGCCGGATCGCAACAAGGTAGTTAAGCATTAACTGCGGATCAGTTGGGCTGGGTGAGAAGCGGATCACCTCAGTTCCGGGGTGGAGGGAGAAGCCTCAGTCCCCAATCAGAGGCGGCCACATACCCCGTCACTTAAGTGAACCGAACCGGTTCAGTTTCAGACCCCGGTTCAGTCCGATTCACCAAACCGGTTCACTTAAGTGACGGAGGTATGTGGCCGCCTCTGATTGGGGACTGAGGCTTCTCCCTCCACCCCGGAACTGAGGTGATCCGCTCTCGAATGTAGGGGGGATGTGATGGGGGACACGACGACGGAGACAGGGCGCCGGGCGCGGCTGCGGCGACCCATGCTCCGCGCGCTGTTCCTCCTCTCACGACATGGGCGGCGCTCGTCGCGTGCGTACGCCGTCGACCGGCGCCGGCTCATCCTGTGCCGGCAGGGAAGGGCGCCCGCCGGCTTCCGAGCGGCTTCGGGGGGGGGCGGGACCACGGCGGAAGGCCTGCTGGCCCTGCGCCGGGGAGGGGGAATCTCCGGCGGCCGCATGCCTCCATTTGCAGAGGCGACAAGCAATACGCGCCGCGCCGCGGAAGGCGTCCGGCGGTGGGGACGGCCGGGGCGTGGCCGGACCGGAGGAAGTAGGCCGAGGGAACGGGCCAGTGCCGTGCTCGAGGGAGACGTATGTGTTTCAGTATACGGACGTGGGATTCCGAGGTGCCTCTTCAGTTGTTATATACTCGGGGATAGGGGTGCAATAAGAGTCCAGTCGAGTCGAGTAATATGGTGTTTAAGCTCGGCTCGTTTATTTTACACGAGTTCGAGTTTGAACTCGAGTTTTAGCTGAGTATGTGGAACTTTTGTTCAAGCTTGGTTCATTTATTAATCGAGTCGAGTCGAACTCGAACTCGAACTCGAACTCGAGAAGTAGTTAGACTAAAATTCAATTCATATTCAAACTTAAACTATATACAGACTCCTTTATAAAGCCAAAATTAATGAAAAGTCATTTGTGAAACTTTAGATTTAACTCATTTATGAAACCCAATCTAAGTTTAAACTCAACTTTTGAATTATTTAATATATTTAAGTGACAATATAAATATTAATACTTAAAATTTAATTTTAAAAAATAAATATATAATATAATATTTAATCAAGCTGCTCGCGAGTTTATCGAGCCAAACAAGATTCTGTTCAAGCTCGACTCGTTTAATGAGTCGAGCTTTATTTTTTGTTCAAGCTTGTTCATGTAACATAATAAACGAGCCGAGTCGAGTTTTTATCGAGCCGAGCTTCGAGCTACTTGTCGAGTGTATTGGTTCGTTTGCACCCCTACTTGGGAAACTAGCCAGCTAGGGTTTCAGTATCAGTTGCATGAAGATTCATATAGGATAGAAAGAGATATACATACTAGTTATTAGGACGGGTGTCAATAATGCTTTTAGCTCGTGGAGTTTAAAAGGAGTTGTCGTTGGGTGGTAGAGCAGGTCACAACGGGTCGAACAGATCGTATACTTAATTTATTATGAATGCCATATTCACTAAAATTAAGTTATGATTTAAGTTATAGTCAGTCTTTTATCTCTTTCTTTCAAAAAAATATAAAAATTGAAATGATATACATTTTTCCTAACCCCAAAAGGGTTTCTTCAAACATTAGAGATTAGAATTAAATTCAAACAAATGCTTGAACTTAACCACTAAGAATTTGTCAACAAGTCAAAGAATTTAAATATGGTGCGGAATGCTACTACATATCTTTAATGTTCAAGTATAGAAGAATTTAACACGTACGCATGCATGATTGAACAATAAGAGCATAAAATATATAATGGAGTAACAACAAAAAATCAAGGTGCAAGAGACGACAAGGTGAACGATCAGTCATCACAGGAGCAACAATGTGGTTACTGTTGAAGGTCCTTAAAATTTTCAGCCAAAAAATCAGGTTTGTCATTTGATTCTTTTAGGCAAGTGCCAAACCGCAAGTGATGTTTTGCCATTACATCTAACGCATAGATTTTGATTTTCTCGAGAAAAAATGATGAAGGGGCTGATGTTTAGTTGCTAAGGCCTTGTTTGGTAACACTATTTGACATCTCTATCACTATCAATTTTAAAACTAATATTTCTAGTTTTCATTAAGAAGTGTTTGGTTAATAGTATCAATTTTGAAATTGGTAGTAAAAACAAAACACATTATGTAATACAAGTGTCAACTTGTATCAATTTTGATATTGATACTCCAACCTCTAAAATTATCAATATCAATATTAATATAGTATCAAATTTAAAACTCTAACCAAACGGGCCATAAATGTCACCTAGTCGATACGTTTAGTAAAGGTCTACAATGTTGGCTTCTCATTTGCCCTTCAGTTAGCCGAAAAAGCTGGTTGTTAACAGATCCACTACCCTTGAGGATCCTTCTTTCTATGGGAGGAAGATTATTGTATCCCTAGCACCTACTATGCGATTGACGAACTTGTTCTTTAAGTAAACAAAAATAAAATGATAGGTTGATATATAGCTCTCTATATCTTATGTGGTATTTGGTTGTATGATAATGGATGTTTTTATTTTAATTTTTAAAAATTATAGTAAAAGTGTCTTTAAAAGGTGTTTGACATGTGTTGCAAATTTTTATTTTAACAACTTTTCTACTTTCCTACACGTGATAGAAAAAAAAGGAGATGTGTAGACCTTAGATGTGTAGACCTTTTTTTTTGTAAATGCTCTCTCTCTCTCTCTCTCTCTCTCTCTCTCTCTCTCTCTCTCTCTCCCTTGACAAACCCTCAAGGGCCCGAGCCCTCTTCTTTGTGATGCGCATCTATCTTTGTAGTAGCACATCTCCGGCATCGGCACATCCCTGGATAAGACTAGAATCGTGGCCACCATCGACACTTGACAACTGCCCCATGTCACCCTCTATGCCCACATGGACCCCCTCCCATCCAAGTCCAGCCAATGGTGCCATAGTTCACATATTTGCTCTACCTCTTCCTGCTGTTCTCCATACTCCACCATATTTGATTTAACAAGTAGAAATCGATAGAATAGGTGCACAAAAGCAATCCTTCATGAGCATTTTCTCCTCAAATCTACCGTTCACCATGTCTCCTCTTCTTCCTTCCTTTTTCACACTCACCTTAATCCCCAAACTATTGACCCTCATCATCACTTGGGTGCTGAAAGAGCAGTTTAGGTTATGTGAAAAAATGAGGAAATAAAAATGAAGAGAAACAATGGCAAAATAGAAAAGGATCCGTGTAAAACTGAGGAAGGTGTGTGATGTGTGGTCGCCAAAAGTCGCAAGCTTCGCAAAATAAAAGAAAATGATCTTCAAGATTTTTGTGACTGTGACATGTACCTTGTTTAGGAGATGCTTTTGGTGAGTTTTATTTTCCTTTTCTTCAGTCGAACGTCTAGAGAGGAGGAACTTGAGAGATCTTGCTTTTCCTACAATCTCCAAATAAAGACAAAGAAACAATACAATGGGGATTAGAACTAGGTGATGTGTAGCATAATATTCAAGGTAAACATTGAAATAATAAAATGAATGACTAATTGGATTAAGACAAAGTCCTAGCCCCTTTAACCTAGATACTTTTGAGTAAATGGTGATGTAAATGAATGCCAAGCAAGCATGATAGGACATGTAGGATATAGATAAAATGTAGAGAAGAGTATGTGGTTAAAAAAAAATAGAGAGAGGGCTAGTGCCAAATGTGCAGTTCTGGATGTCCAGATGTCCTGATAACAAGACACTAGATACTCTGGTGGCAGGTCATTTTGGTGCGTAGCTAGAAGATCCCCTGGTTGACTCTCTGATTGCTTCCGGGTGTTCCTTCTGGCTATGACTTGTTGTGGAGACTTCTTGGTACTCTTCTCTATATTGGCAAGGGGAGGGAAATCCTTGGAGAGAGTTGGAGGTATTGAAAGGCTTCTTTTGGTAGTGGGATGTGATAGAAATGTATGCCTTACAAGTCAATCATATATGATATGATTCGACATTTCTAAAAATATCTCATTCAATTAATTAGGCAAATCTTCATTACTAACTCTTATTAGAAATGTATATTGTAATGAAGTCATTAATCACATGTAATGATGATTGAATCATGATGAGATCATAATAATGAGATCAATCATCTAGAGGTATGTGATCTAAATGTTCATAATCATAGGATTTTTAAGATGGGACATCAATGATCCAGATAAACTAATGTGTGATGTCTTCTCATGTGATGAGAATGACCAATCTCATTGGTCATTAGTGTGAGGATACTGAAATATACACATAGGTGCTCATTATTGGAATGAGTTAACTGAACTGACCAATTTAGAAAAATCTAATCGATATCTTATCAACCTGTCTATCAGGTTATTATTATATCTCAATAGCACAATTAGATCTTTGACTTGAATCACCAAAGGTATCTTATCTGATATATCTTGTAGTTTGATTATTGATTTATAGATCACCATCTTGATGGTCCAGTATAGTTGATATATTGGGTGCAAGAGAAACCTAGTGAAAGCAATTGAGCGAACAACAAGGGATCGTTCACTCTTGGTAGGAGAGAGAAAATGTCATATGAGATAGTACTCTAAATCTTTGGTTAAGATACTTAGGATAATTGGAAAGGAGTTTTCCAATTGATCCGAATCTAAATACGAGATCTCATAAAGTCGAAATATTTAGGGGTTGACAGTCGGTGTCGAATCCTTGACCGACAGAGACATTGTATGAACAAAGATTTAAATCCATGTGGTAACTGATGATAGAAAGGCTCAATGGATGTTATTTAACTCCTCAAAGTTAGTTGGGATCATAAGATGTGGCTTGTATCCTTTATGATTGAAAAGTCGTAAAAACTGTTATCGAATAACAATTTTGATTTAATTTTAAAAAATTATTCTTTTAAATTAATTAAGGCTTCAACAAGATTGACTATTGAGCCTAGTGGGTCACACACATTGGATATAGTCAATAAGATGAGGGTATGGGCATAATTTTATAAAAGTTTTAGGTTTTTATGAAAAAAAATATTTTCTATAAATAAATGACTTATGAAGCCCAACTCTAACAAGTCATAGGGTTGGAGCACATCCCAAACAGCCTCTCTCCCTCCTCTCTCCTCAAGAAGGTGATCTCCCATGGTCAAGTTTGGATTTGGAAGGTTTCTCGAGGTCTAGAGGAAGAAAGAACTCGTGTATTGAAGTAGATCGTGTGAATACTACCAGAGATTGTCCACTTGAACAATTTTTAGCAAGGAGGAATGTCCTCTCCTCATCCATGGTGAGAGATTTTGAAAATCCCATGAGGTACTCTAGTTCTACTTCATATTCGGTTCTCAATTTTACCAATTTGGCATCGACTAAGACAAATATCATGATTTTATGGAATCAAATTTTTTTTGCTATCATAGATTGATTCCTTATAGGATGTGTGGAGGGAAGATGTGCATCTTGAGAATGGTGGTAGGTCTTGTAAAAGATCTTGGGAGAATTGTGGGCAATTTTTTGTGGATCTTTGTGGGGGGTGGATGAGTAGAAAGATGCTCTATTGATCTCTCTAGGATGCCTTGATTCTCTTTACTCTCTTGGAATCTTCTTTCAACTTTTAAGACACTAGAGAAAGGCCTACTTTTATAGACCCGCTGGATGACACTGATGATCACCTAGAGGGACATCAGATACCACACTATCGAGATATCTATAGCTATATTAAATATGACAATGCCAAGCATCCACATGATCTTTAAGGTGTTAAGATTGGTGTTTCACCACTATAGCAAAACATCTTGTAGGCAGGACATCGAGAATGTTGGCACATAATTAATGCGTCGCGCATCCTTCTTTGTTCCATGCTGCCTAGGATGATATTGCCAGATTTGATTCCTGACATCCCATCACTTGGACATTTAAATCACTGTGCGTATTTAATGCAGGCAGTTAACCGGCCAGATTTGTAGAGGGTTGGCAGGTTTTGTGAGCCAAAGATCCTGACGCTCCCTCGATGCAACATCAGGCCTCACATTAGTGGAATGTTAGGTTCTCTAACTGATAGTTGATTTTTCTCTTCATAAAAAATTGGTATGCCTTTGTGAAAAACAAGCATCCTTTCTAGAAATGAGAGTTTTGATCTTCTCAACTAGGCAAACATAACAGGTCTACAATAACACTCAATCACAACAACTTATTAAAATACAAATAAGGATGAAAACTATATAGAATCAACTATTCATATAGAATGAAGTGAGATAAAGAGTATATAGTCATTCATCCTCTTCAAAAGACCTTTCTCACCCTCATCGTCCTCTCTATCATCCTCTCTATGCCTCAAAGGTGGCATTGATGAGGATAGATAAGCTAGTTGGAGGAGTCTCTAATAATTTAGGCAAACTTTTCTTGAATTAACCATTCGATTATTCTTGAAAGAATTTTTTTAATCACACCTCTACTAATTTAGAGAAGTAATTTTGTTGATTACTTTTTTATCTTCTCCCTCAACTCCCAAACCTCTTGAGTTGTGGAGCTAGTATCCGCTCCGCTCATTCCAGCATACCAAGTGGAATGAGTTTGTTCTCCCTGTCCACATAGGATCTGTCACAGTCTATCTCTACCGAAGATAGTAATAAATGCCTCCTCCGAACAAAATGCATATTTAGAAAACCCAACATCTGATTTCTCTAATGCTGTTAAGAAGAGTAGGAACAAATAAAGTATAACATATAAGAAAGTGTAAGACACTGTAAATTGAGTGCACCAGTCCAATCATCTGTCATTAGCATACAACCTCTTTCATCCCAAATCTTTTTAGAGAACTTGACTTACTTCCTTGTATATCTCTTTTGGGTTAGGTCCTGGCACTCCCCTTCCGACGTCGGTGATGGTGTCGATCATGTTCTCAAAGTATGGTCCATTGATGGTGTTTGCTAGTATGTTATGGTGGAAGAACCACCTTGATGTTTCCCATCCGATATGTTTTTGCATAGTTTCAAGTTCTTCAATGCCGTTGTTATTGATAATTGTCATTACTGTGGTCAGGTGACAACGAGATCAATAGGGCCCACTCCTGGGTCATCCTCTCAAGTGTGATCATGGATCTCCTCCTCCTCGATTTGTTCGGTTTGATCCTCTTCCACTCTCCCGATCCTTGACTATTTGATTGACTAGTGTGTGTCGCAAGAAGTCTTCATTGGCAAACGATTTCTGACTTGCCTCCATAGTCTGGTAGAGATGCTCCATTTTTTTAAAGATGATAAGTAAAGAAGGTAATCAAGTACTTTTATGATTAAGAGATACATATTGTTTTTGAGACCTATATCATGGTGAATGTCTGGACGTTGTTGTCCGATCCCATATACATGCACAAAATGTCTTGCCGGTTTGACAATTTCTTCACAAATAGTATCATTGTGTTGTTTTGAAGTTCTCTTTGTCCCTTTCAATTCTAGTAAATGCCTATGAAATTGTGCTTTTAACTCCAGCAGAGCATTGGAGCATGTTGTTGTTTATTTCGGTGAGGTGATGTTTTAATTTAAAAATACCACCATGCATAATTTTATTATAATATTTACATCGCACTTTTATGACTGTCATGGAGATTAAAGTGCAATGTGCCCAAACTGGATCCTTTTGGGTTGACCCAAAAATTTGGGTGTCACGGCTTGGAGAAGACATAGTTAATCAAACTAATTAAGAATTTAATCAAACAATTAGAAAGAATAAGAATAATTAAAAGGATAACTACTAATACACTAAATAAATATATAATGTACTAAATAATCACTAAGTAAGTAATTAAGAACTAACAAAAAATACTTAAGTGAGAGCTTGAAGCAATGTGAGGGTGAGAATGGATAAGGGGTGGAAATGACCTTAGAGATCTAAGGAAGAGATGTGAGGAGTGGGGTGGGAATGGTTGAGGTCGTTGTCATTTGCAGATCCCCCAAAGGGGATATAGTGGGGTCGCACCAAGTTGCGGACCCAGTAACCGGGTCGCAACCCCTAGCTGGGTCGGGCTGATCAGATCCCAATCGGGCTAGTCAACGTATTTTCCAACTGGGTCAAGCCTGAGTCGTGACTTGGATCCCGACATGACATTCCATGAGCAAAACCACACATATGCTAAAAAGTATACATATTTCTTCTTATATATTCATCTAAAGATAGGGGTGCCAATAGGTTGGGTCTAACTCGACTTGAATTCGGCTCGATTAAGACTTAGTCTAAAATATATCAAGTTGGCCCAACCCAACCCATATCACATTGCTGGTCCAGCCTTGCCAACAAAGATTGATATCTTTGCTCCAACGGGCTCAACTCAAAATTTTATAATTCGTAGTATATTATTATCGGATACAAAAAACTCAATTATCTCATATAATATTATAAAATTGATAACAACTTAAATTAAAATATATTTTTAATAAAAAAGAACTAATAATTTTAATTTAGTTATGTTATAAAAGTTGAGTTCCATCGGTTTCAACCCTCTTAATTTGATCCGACAGAGAGTTCATTTAAAAAACTTAAACCCTTATATTAGCTCGCGCCCAACCGCCATCCCATTGCCGCCCTCTATATAGATAGATATATGTACGTGTATATATATATATATATATGCCACTCGTGACCAAAAAAAAAAGTATATATATATATATGTATGTATAAGTTGATTTTACGAATGCATGCAAATCCTTCGTATCCTCGTGCACAAGGTGATGATCCTGGTGTAGTGGGCAATCTATATAACCGTCGATTCCCATGTACATCGGTTTTTGTCCGAGAGAGATGTTGCGTCAAGGGACAGCACGAAGTAGGTCCATATACTAAAAAAATAAATAAAATACGATAGAACAACATGCAAAATCACTACGTATACATACACGTTTCCTGATGCCGAAAGCAAGCACACGCCTGATCACTAACAAGTTGCGTCTGATTGAAATTTAATCGCATAAGATTTCTGTGGATGGCAATATTGGAAGAAAGAGTTGCATGAATATTGAATACCTTGAAGTGGTGCAAACCCGAAGAAAGATCAGTACGCTCACAAATTTGGAAAAGTTTATCTTAGGGCCGGCAATTAGCCGGGCTGACCCGGTCAAGTCCACCGTAGGTTGTTATACTACGGATCAAACATTTTGACCTTCGAACTTTAATCGAGTTGACATACGAGTCAAAATGAATCAAAATAGGTTAAAATGAGTTAAAATTTCTGTCGTAATTTAATTAAAATTATCGCTTTTATTTAGTAAAAATATTTTAACTAATTTATTATCGATTCTATAATATTATTTTAAATGATTAAATTTATCATATTTAATGATTATATATTCATAAAATAAAAATAAAATAATTCAATTAAATTAGATCAAGTTAATAATTTTTACGGATCAAATTCTAACGGAGTGTTTAGTTGTACGATGATGAAGATTTTTAGTTTAATTTTTAAAAATTGTAAAAAAATTGTCAGAAGAAATGTTTGATGATTCCGACAATTTTATATTTTTAAAGTAATTTTCTTCTTAAATAAAAAATAAAATCTCATCTCTTTCTCTTCTTCTTCTTTTTTTTTTGTCTCCCACTTGACTTGATCATTAACGATGGTAACTCTTTTTGTTATCGGTTAGTTTATTTAATATTTTAATATAATTTTTCATCGCGTACGAAAAAAAAATTCATACGATCAAATATCCCATACATAATCAACTTCGGGTCGGCCCGGTCTGACGCATTGATGTCCGTGACTTTGTTTTGCCGACAAGAGAGAGAATGGTGACGTACGAAGATATTTGATTTGATTGTTTTGTCGTTATGTCAGGACACCTGTCTGATGACGAGTAAGACGGAGAACGTGTTCGACGTTATTGGGTTATGTGTGTACGACATATAACTGCGCTTCTTACGTAGAAACAACCACCGCTCGCTCTAATCGACTTCACAGGTTTAACACAGGATGTGATTCAGTGAAATATTTCTGATTAATTTTTTGTACACTTTCATGATAAAAAATTGTATTAAAATAAAAAGTGAACCAACTCATGACATAAAATTATCATGTTTGGATGGATGTGATTACAAAAAAGAGTAAACACAGCACATACCAAACAAAGTGGGGGACCACAAGAAAAAAGAAAGAGGTGAGACCCTCTTTTTTGTTTAAGAAGAAAATCACTTTTAAAACATAAAATTGTCATGGTTACCAAACACCTCTTTTAACAAGTTTTCTTACAATTTTTAAAAATTAAAACAAAAACTTTCATTATCATGCAACCAAACACCCCATAAATGATGTTGTGAGGTTATAGGGAGTGAATATATTATTCACGAGCTTAGAGGTACTGAGAAAACATTAAAAGATCAAAAGAGGAATTAATTATTTCAAAATCCATTTGATCAGGGGGTAAGAGATCAAAGGATATAATACAAGATGATTAAAATTTTTTTTACTAATGGGGTGTTTGGTTGCATGATAATTTTTTGTACACTTTCATGATAAAACTTTGTATTAAAATAAAAAGTAAACCAACTCATGACATAAAATTATCATGTTTGGAGGGATGTGATTACAAAAAAGAGTAACCACCCCACATGACCAAATAAAGTGGGGGACCACAAGAAAAAAGAAAGAGGTGAGATCCTCTTTTTTTAAAGAAGAAAATCACTTTCAAAACATAAAATTGTCATGGTTGTCAAACACCTCTTTTAACAAGTTTTCTTACAATTTTTAAAAATTAAAATAAAAACCTCAATTATCACGCAACCAAACACCCCCATAAGGGTTTGGTTGCGTGATAAAATATATTTCTTAGAAAATTACATTTTATAAGAAATGTTTGATCTCAACAATGCGTTTGAAATGACTGAGTTTTCTTTTATCTTTTAGTCCTCTCCTCCACCTAATATACGATTTCCACCTCTAAAATGTTGCTTACCGGATAAATATGATATCTATATAATTTTTATGGTTAACCTTTATGGGGGTGTTTGGTTGCACGATAATAGAAGTTTTTATTTTAACTTTTAAAAATTGTAAGAAAACATGTTAAAAGAAGTGTTTGACAACTATGATAATTTTATGTTTTGAAAGTGATTTTCTTATTAAACAAAAAGAGAGAGTCTCCCCTTTTTCTTTTTTCTTGTGGTCACCCACCTTGTTTGATCATATAAGGTAGTTACACTTTTTTGTTATCACATCCCTCCAACTAATTAGATAATTTTATGTCATGAGTTGGTTCACTTTTTATTTTAATACAATTTTTTATCATAAAAGTGTACAAAAAATTATCATGCAACCAAACACCCCATTAGTTTGTTAATTTTAAATATTAATTTACAACAAGAGCATGCAGTAAAAATTTTACATCACAGCAAAATGTCCCGTACATATTACTCTTTTTATTCTAAAATGTTATTCCAGTGGAATAATGATAAAACATCGTGACCATATCTTTCATCTCATGAGATTCTTAAGGAGATAGTATGAATAATGTTTTGAGATTTAATTATACACAGAAGGTACATGCACAACGTGATAACAGAGGAGTAACTCGTAATAAAGGCCGTAATAACGGTACCATTGCAACTTTATTTGTTCTAGAATTTGGGTGAGTTACTTTTGTAAATTAAGACTTTAATCCTTTTGCTTTTTCTGTTTCCATCACATCTCTCCATCTATCCACGCAAAGACGACGTATTCCTGTTGTATAGGCCGTATATATCCAGGTGATAAAAATTGTATGGGGTGCTTTGGTTTCAGGATAAATTGAGTTTCTATTATAAAAATATATTTTATAACAAATTTTGTTAAACGAGGCATTTGACAATCATTTATAAAAAGATATTTTTTTAGAAGATCCCTCATTTATAAAAAGTAAAACCCTAAACTCATCGAGTCCATCCGTGAACCCAAAGAAAAGTAAAACCCTAAACACATCGAGTCCGTCCGTGAACTCTAAACCTTAGGGTTGGTCAGTCGGTCTATCATCTACCGGTGCCACCCACCAGTCTAGTCCAACCAGTAGGTGCCACCTACCCTAGAAAGATAGATTCCACCTACCAGTGTGTCATCCACCACTCCCACCTACCCTAGAAAGGTAGATGCCACCTACCCACCTAATGGTGTGCCATCTACCATTCTCGTGTCTACCCACCGGTCCTGTAAGTGCCTCCCTTCCTCCTATAAAAGGAGAGACACACCTTCATTTGAGAACACACCTCCTAGCACCTTCACCTCCCTCACCTCCAAGGCATTCAAGTGTTTCCACCACCCTCAGAGAGCTAGGTCATCTCCTTCGTGAGTCATCCAGCTCCTGGTCCTTAAGTCTCGAAGTCCCTTGACTCCCCAAGTCCCCCTGGTATCAGAGCTGAGTTTGGTGAGAACCTTACACATCCTTGGCGAGATTTTATGTTAGGAGTGTCAATATTGTGTCTTTTCTAAGATTGGTATATGAAAAGCTGTTGATCCAAGCTTCAAGTTCAGCCTGTTGCAAAGATCTTCACCTAGCGTCGAGGATCACCTCCGCCAAGTACCACTTAGAAATATAGTTTGAGTGTGTCAAGCATCCAGTGTCTGAGTATTAGTAAGCATCTAGCACTTAGTAAATATCAGTGAAGTATTCTATGCAACTGCGATAAATTGCGCACTTTGACTTGCAGAAATCTTTATTTGCGACAAGTTTATCTCATCTCTGGCTAAGTAGCAATCAAGATATTTTAACTAAAGTTTTTGGTAAGTCTTATCATCTTTAGTTTATTGCGAAAAGTCTTTCTTCATAGCTATTCTTAGGGATTACTAGTTTCAAGCCCTAAACAAAAGAATCGTCGCCGGTCAGTAAGCGTAAGACCCGAGAGAGGCAGCAGGAACCTCCGACATGGTGTGAGTTGAAGGCCTAGCAAAATAGTACCCCTAAAATGGTTAATGACAAAAAAATTTGAACAATCAATTAAGGAATAGTATGATAAATCAAGAACTTCAAGTTTGAAATTTCTTCATTTAGCTGGAGTATCTGAACCCTACACGGGTGAATTATCGCATAATATTTCCGTAGTTTATGATAGAATTTGTCTACTTTCTAAAGTCAGTTTGAATTTTTTTTAAAAATACTAGAAAATCAGAAAATATAGAAAAGGAGGTAGAGTGTCTTAAGACTCCCATCTAAAGCTTAGAGAAGGAAGTAGTCCTCCAAAAACTCATCACAAAATCTGAGGTTAGGAACCTCATTTTAGAAGCACTCAGGCAACCAAAAGCAGCTGAGGAAATCACCAGGTTGACCAAAGAGTTAGAAAAGAAGATCCAAAAGGTAGAGTCTCTAATCTAGGAGATCGCCAAGCCTTAAGATATTAATGTCCTCCTGGCTAAAAGTCTTAAGCAGCCGTAGTTACAAAGAAGCTGTCAAAGCAACATAACAAATTGAAAGTCCTGCATTAGGTTTAAAAACAGCAAATGTTGTCAACTCGGCACTAGTAAAACAAAACAACGCTGAAATTAATTTGCTCTCAGCAATCCTTGAATAAGTTAAGGAGTGCATAGAGGAAATCAAGAGGGTAAGACAAGAAATACTAAAGGAAAGAAAACCAGAGGATCTCAAACAATCAATAGAAGAATTAACAAAGAAACTTAAAACACTTTCTTTAGGCCAGACAAGTTATCTGGCAAAAAGGAGAGGTAGTTTAAAGGTCTTCAAGGACCCAGTTTCGATCCTCAAGGAAGAACAAGAAAAATAAAGATCATGAGCAACACCTTGACCAGAACCCCAATAGTAAGAGAGAGAATAGAGGCCTCAACATCCCAAAGAAATATACCAGTTGTAGAAGACCAGATCAGGCAATATAGACAGACACAAAGAAGGATGTATGAACTAGGAAGAGGACTAAGAAGGATCATGGGCAGAAGGTTTAACAAAAACCTGGAATCCCACCTGAATCCAGATGAGCAACTTAGAATATCACAGCATAGGAGAGCTAACTTAGTCCTGGCTGAAGTCCTTTACACAACAGACTGGTCAAATCCAAGGCACCGAGTATACCAACATTACTTGGAAGAGAACATCCTATGTGTCGGAGAGAACCAACAAGTCAACCTCCCCTTTATTGATAGACAAAGTCTTGAAACACTAAATAGGGAAGGAATGAAGTTTTTTCACATAGGACTAATGATGGTCAGAGACTAGGCATTACATAGAAGAAATGCAGGGACAAACGCACTAGTAGTCCTGAGGGATACCAGGTAGAGAGATGATAGATCAATTTTTGGGTCAATGGAAATCGATTTATCAACCGGTACCCAACTAGTATATATCTGCCCAGAAGTCATGATGACAGTCCAGGATTTTTACCACTACATACAACTTTCCATTCAAACCCATAGAATTGAAGATAATTAGCGAGACGGTGAAAGCAACCTCCTGATCACCAGAATGATGATAGGGAGATTAACTAACACTAGCAACATTGGGTTTGTCTACAATGTGGATCATGTTATGGACTACTTAGCCAGTGCAGGCATAAGGGTAGTACCTGGAACCAGGCACTCAATAGAAGAACTAAGAGGAAAAATGTGGATATTACAACCCCCTGAGGAAAACTCGTTGAGGGTACCCCAATCATCTAAAACAAGAAACCTATTGGATGGTTCAATATCCATAAGTTTCCAGAGTTACACAACAGTTCCCAGACTCACCAGCCCCAGACATAGTACCCAAGATATTGAGACCTATGAGGAAGAGATACTAGCTATCTGGACTGAGGAAGAGCTGAGCATGCTCGATGAAATTACATGGGATGCATGAGAATTAGGACAAGATAGTAATGAACACCTGAAAGAAATAGTTAAAGGGACTCGGGGAGTCGGGGGACTTCGAGACCTAAGGACTGGGAGCTGGATGACTCACAAAGAAGATGACCTAGCTCTCTAAGGGAGGTGGAAACACTTGAACGCCTTGGAGGTGAGGGAGGTGAAGGTGCTAGGAGGTGTGTTCTCAAATGAAAGTGTGCCTCTTCTTTTATAGGAGGAAGGGAGGCACTTACAGGACCGGTGGGTAGACACGGGATTGGTAGATGGCACACCATTAGGTGGGTAGGTGGCGTCTACCTTTCTAGGGTAGGTGGGAGTGGTGGATGACACACCAGTAGGTGGAATCTACCTTTCTAGGGTAGGTGGCACCTACTGGTAGGACTAGACTGGTGGGTGGCACCGGTAGATGACATACCGACTGACCAACCCTAGGGTTTAGGGTTCATGGACGGACTCAATGTGTTTAGGGTTTTACTTTTCTTAGGGTTCACAGACGGACTCGATGGGTTTAGGGTTTTACTTTTCCACCACGCTTTCGCGAAAAATGAATGCCCGTGACTGAACAATACTGCACATGGACGGAGGCCTTTGGGTGCTTTCCCAGCACACTGTTCTAGGTGAATCATTTTTTAACCCGGTGTGATGGTTGACTTGACACAAAGAGGGCATGGTGAGTCTCCTACGTCCCATGTGATTTCATCGAGCATGCTCAGCTCTTCCTTAGTCCAGACAGCTAGTATCTTTTCCTCATAGGTCTCAATATCTTTGGTACTATGTCTGGGGTTGGTGAGTTTGGGAACTATTGTGTAACTCTGGAAACTTATGGATATTGAACCATCCAATAGGTTTCTTGTTTTAGACGATTGGGGTACCCTCAACGGGTTTTCCTCAGGGGGTTGTAATATCCACCTTCTTCTTCTTAGTTCTTCTATTGAGTGCCTGGTTCTAGGTACTGCCCTTATGCCTACACTGGCCAAGTAGTCCATAACATGATTTACATTGTAGGCAAACCCAGTGTTGCTAGTGTTAGTTAATCTCCCTATCATCATTCTGGTGATCAGGAGGTTGCTTTTACCGTCTCGCCAATTATCTTCAATTCCATGGGTTTGAATGGAAAGTTGTATGTAGTGGTAAAAATCCTAGACTGTCATCATGACTTCTGGGCAGATATATACTAGTTGGGTACCGGTTGATAAATCGATTTCCATTGACCCAAAAATCTATTTATCATTTCTCCACCTAGTATCCCTCAGGACTACTAGTGCGTTTGTCCCTGCATTTCTTCTATGTAATGCCTAGACTCTGACCATCATTAGTCTTATGTGGATAAACTGCATTTCTTCCCTATTTAGCGTTTCAAGACTGTCTAACAATAAAGGGGAGGTTGACTTGTTGGTTCTCTCTGACACATAGGATGTTCTCTTCCAAGTAATGTTGGTATACTCGGTGCCTTGGATTTGACCAGTCTGTTGTGTAAAGGACTTCAGCTGGGACTAAGCTAGCTCTCCTGTGCTGTGATATTCTAAGTTGCTCATCTGGATTCAGGTGGGATTCTAGGTTTCTGTTAAACCTTCTGCCCATGATCCTTCTTAGTCCTCTTCCTAGTTCATACATTCTTCTTTGTGTTTGTCTGTATTGCCTAATATGGTCTTCTACAACTGGTATATTTCTTTGGGACGTTGAGGCCTCTATTCTCTCTCTTACTGTTGGGGTTCTGGTCAAGGTGTTGCTCATGATCTTTATTTTTCTTGTTCTTCCTTGAGGATCGAAACTGGGTCCTTGAAGACCTTTAAACTACCTCTCCTTTTTACCAGGTAACTTGTCTGGCCTAGGGAAAGTGTTTCAAGTTTCTATGTTAATTCTTCTATTGACTGTTTGAGATCCTCTAGTTTTCTTTCCTTTTGTAATTCCTGTCTTACCCTCTTAATTTCCTCTATGCACTCCTTAACTTGTTCAAGGATTGTTGAGAGCAAATTAATTTCAGTGTTGTTTTGTTTTACCAGTGCCGAGTTGACAGCATTTGTTGTTTTGTATTCGGATGGTTTCACAAAACCTAATGCAGGACTTTCAATTTATTATGTTGCTTTGATAGCTTCTTTGTAACTAGGGCTGCTTGAGACTGTTAGCAAGGAGAACATTAATATCCTAAGGCTTGGCGGATCTCCTGGATGAGAGACTCTACCTTTTGGATCTTCTTTTCTAACTCCTTGGTCAACCTGGTGATTTCCTCAGCTACTTTTGGTTGCCTGAGTGCTTCTAAAATGAGGTTCTTAACCTCAGATTTTGTGATGGGTTTTTGGAGGACTACTTCTTTCTCTAAGCTTTGGATGAAAGTCTTAAGACACTCTACCTCCTTTTCTATATTTTCTGATTTTCTAGTATTTCTTTAAAATTTTTCAAACTGACTTTAGAAAGTAGATAAATTTTATCATAAACTACGGAAATATTATGCGATAATTCACCCGTGCAGGGTTCAGATACTCCTGCTAAATCAAGAAATTTCAAACTTAAAGTTCTTGATTTATCATACTATTCCTTAATTGATTGTTCAAATTTTTTCGTCATTAACCAATTTAGGGGTACTATTTTGCTAGGCCTTCAACTCACACCATGTCGGAGGTTCCTGCTGCCTCTCTCGGGTCTTACGCTTACTGACCGGCGACGATTCTTTTGTTTAGGGCTTGAAACTAGTAATCCTTAAGAATAGCTATGAAGAAAGACTTTTCGCAATCGACTAAAGATGATAAGACTTACCAAAAATTTTAGTTAAAATACCTTGATTGCAATCGTACTTAGTCAGAGATGAGATAAACTTGTCGCAAATAAAGATTTCCACAAGTCAAAGTGCACGAGTTATCGCAGTTGCATAGAATACTTCACTGATATTTACTAAGTGCTAGAGGCATACAAATACTCAGACACTGGACGCTTGACACACTCAAACTATATTTCTAAGTGGTACTTGGCAGAGGTGATCCTCGACGCTAGGTGAAGATCTTTGCAACAGGTTGAACCTGAAGCTTGGATCAACAGCTTTTCATATACCAATCTTAGAAAAGACACAATATTGACACTCCTAACATAAAATCTCACCAAGGATGTGTAAGGTTCTCACCAAACTCAGCTCTGATACCAGGGGGGACTTGGGGAGTCGAGGGACTTCGAGACTTAAGGATCGGGAGCTGGATGACTCACGAAGGAGATGACCTAGCTCTCTGAGGGAGGTGGAAACACTTGAACACCTTGGAGGTGAGGGAGGTGAAGGTGCCAGAGGTGTGTTCTCAAATGAAGGAGTGCCTCTCCTTTTATAGGAGGAAGGGAGGCACTTACAGGACCGGTGGATAGACACGGGAATGGTAGACAGCACACCATTAGGTGGGTAGGTGGCATCTACCTTTCTAGAGTAGGTGGAAGTGGTGGGATGACACACCGGTAGGTGAAATCTACCTTTCTAGGGTAGGTGGCACCTACTGGTAGGAATAGACTGGTGGGTGGCACCGGTAGACGACAGACCGACTGACCAACCCTAGGGTTTAGGGTTCATGGACAAACTCGATGGGTTTAGGGTTTTACTTTTCTTAGGGTTCACGAATGGACTCGATGGGTTTAGAGTTTTACTTTCAAAAAGAAAGAATACCGGGTATAATTATGAAATGTGAGAATAACAAAAAAATAGATTATTCCCCCAAGGTAGGTGGGGTCGGGGGTCAGGAAAGAGTTGGTTGGGCCCAATCTGACTCGAGTCAACTAGGGTCGAGACTCAGGTTAGGTCAAGGTAGGCGAGAGTCGCAATAAAAAAATAATAATTTGAAACCTTCACCAAGTCGGGGTTGCATGGTCGGGATTGTGTTGATCGGTCCAAAAACTGACTGATCCGGCCCGGGTCAGACCCCGCATTCCATATAACTTTCCATTTTTTATGCTTTTAATAACATACGTGACTCATCTAATGAATGATTTAATAAGTGTATCTTAAGAGGGAACCATTAAAATATAGGGTAGCTATATATATTTTAACTACTATTAGTTACTCCAGACTTAATATTTCAACTCGCATGAGTTATATGTGATAAAGAATGTGATTCTAGATAGTAGGGGTGTAAACGGAATCCGATATTTCGATATTCCGATTCGATTTCGATAAAAATTAACGGGTTTGGAACTTGTTTTTGTATCCTATAAGTTATCGGAATCGGAATCGGATATTCCGATAGCTTATCGGAATCGGAATCGGAATCAGTTGGTTCCGTTTCCGTTAATCCGATTTCGATAAAAAAATAATTATATATAAATAAAATTAAATAAAACAAAGTTAAATAAATTATAAATTATAATATATAAATTGATAAAATAATAAAAATAAAATTTTAAGAAGATTATATCAAAATTTATTAATTATATGTAAATTATTGACTCACTTTTGAATAAAAATTAATATTTAATATGTATTTCGGATTTTATCGGATTCGGTTCCGATTTCGATAACGGAATCGGAATCGGATCTAAATCGGAACATAGTGATTCCGAAATTATCGGAATCGGAATCGGAACCCCTTAACCCTTATCGGAATCGGAATCGAATTCTGGTGAATCCGCTACCGAATCCGACCCGTTTACAGCCCTACTAGATAGTCTTAGATAGGGGTTATTTTCTCTTTTATTTCAGAGAAGGTTACTCATCCGAGACGCAAATGAACGTTGTCTTACGAATCTTAAAAATATGGTGTTGAAGTTGAAAGGCCCAAGATACTTGAAATAAGTGTACCTCTCTACATCCATCCATATGCAACAAAACCCCACCTTCCAACATGTTGCAGAGATCCGTTTGAATCCCGTCCAACTGGATTTCAAGGAGTCTCTCTGTTCTTAGCCTGATCTTGTGGAGAAGGCTGACGTTCTCCAAAACCATCCGAAGGAAGCATTAATTTAAAAGGGGGAGGGGGGATTTTTCTTTAAGTTCCAGTGGCGAAGAATGCGCCCCATTTTCTTCGCACACTCTCCTGTTATATGCGCGTTTCGGTCTCTTCTGCCTGCACGTTTGGATGTCTGCAAGAGGGGCGCTATCTCCCTAGTGTTTGCCTGTCTTCATCCAGAAGAAGGCAACAAGCAAGTCTCTTTACAGCTTGACTACAGTCGAGCTCCTCTGGCCTCTCACGTGTAGACAGCCATACGTTTGTCCTCCGTGGAGATAACTAAAGGGGCACCTCTCTCTCTCTCTCTCATACACATACATTGGTTATACGCAATTAAAAAAAACATAAAAATTCATTCAAATGCAGATGAAAAGGATAGCACTAAGTATATGACTTCATGATCGTCGCATAATGTCGTAATTACTTAACGTGAATCGTCATCAAACAGTGAGGATCTGAATACAGGTTGTGTATGGGGTGAGGAGGAGGTGATTGATAGATTCATATGTATCTCTACTTTCAGCAACAGAAACACCTGTAGGGTTAGAGGAGGTCTGAGCAACAACTACCCTAATCCATTCAGGAATAAAGAACTCAGTCATAGGGAAAACCCTAATCTTTTCAGGAATAAAGAACTCGGCTATAGAAAAAGCCCTAATTCCATTTCTGATCTACTTCACAGGAGATAAAGAAGTCAGATCACATGCAACATGGAGAAAGAAAATAAGAGAACAATTAATTAACTTATGACACCCATGCATGTCTCTTTCTAAACAATACGGCTTAGGTTAGATCTTTCTTAACCACCACACATTCCTATTCCTAGCTGCCTTTTCATCTACGCTTAGCTAACTGAGAGAGACCCCCCTCCGCCCACCATAACAACCCCAAATGTTCTCCTTGGAAACGTCTCCTCGGTGGTTACTATTTGGAGAAAATATGAAAATTTTATATCACCCAAAACCAAGCAGAATATATGTTAAACGTACTTAATTAAAAAGGTAACGTGTGATATGAAACAAAATAATATAAAATGGTAAATTTAGATTCAGCCAGTTTTGGAACTACTGTGGTTTTTACACGTATGATGTTCGTATGTTACTTACACTATTTACCGCTCTGAATGCATAAGTATAAATAAAAATTTATATTTTATGTTTAGTAGTTGGCAAAAAGTTAGCTGACTGTGTGTCACCAAAAGGCAGTTGGTCATGAATATGTGAACATAGAAGAAGCCAACATTCTTTGCAATCAGGGTTTCCTCCCTCTCCCCCCCACATGCAGCTGCCCCTCCAGCACTTTTTTAAGAGAGCTAAGAGCCCCACATCCGATTCTCCCTTAGAAAGAGACAAGAGAGGGAATCCAGCACCAGTTAGATAAGGATAGAAGATGGGATTGGTGGTAGGCAGTTTGTATTGAGCCTGTTTCACTAGGATCCAAAGCATGAGCATGCATACCCTGTATTGTAGTACAGGAAAAATTGGGTTAGTATATTGTCCCCAAATATGCCCCTAAACTGAGGGGAATGTCTTGGCAATAAGAGTTGATATTCTCCCCCTTGCTTCATTCATCCAAGTTGGACAACTGGCATGCCTTATAAATTAAAATACCTGTGCATGGAATTTTTTGGGTGTGAGTGCCCTGTAGGTTAATTATCTATAGAGTGAGAATTCCCTCTAATTTAGACACAAACACGAAGGATCAACCTGCATCTTTTTTGTTCGAGTCATATTATTATATTTGTGAGCTCCATGTGTTTTATTCCTATTCTCCAACCCTCTACTGACATGATCTGCACCTATCTATACATTAATTAATTGATGACAAACTTTCACCTATATATTGTAGGTAACTTCTACTGTGTTACCAGCCATCCAATTAACATGTAATGGCCTATAATTAATTTGGTTACGTTATGATGCCACGGTCTAGTATCTTTTTTTCTCTTTTTGAAATAGGGGTTTCTCATTAACTGAATCATAACCACGGTCTAGACTCTAGTATCAACATTCAAATATATATCATGCATGTTTGTCTAACCACCATCAATTTTAAAACTAGCATCTTCTTTCTTGAATATTTGTATTAAAATTAAACACGGACTAACCCACCCTGCATTAAGTTCAGAAGAGTAGATCTGATAAGGTATCTACTTTCACTCTGTGAATATATATAGTCGAATGTTTTAGTACATACATAACTCAAAAATATCCAAAATTCCAAACATCTAAAATATGAATATAGAAAGCATTATATTGGATATAGCGCTCTAAACGGATGATATATATATATATATACACACACACATATATATATTCTCTTACCCTGTTCCTTGCCGCATCATTTGGTACTAATCAATACTGTTAAGGTCTTAAATGTTTTGCTAGTTTGACAAGAAGTCTCTCGGAACAGAGATGAAGTTTGAAAGATGCTTAATAAGAATTTCCCTTGCGTTTGCTTTTAGATACATAGCTTTTGAGACTTGAAATGCACTCTTTAAAGTATGTTAATTTATTGTAAATTCATATACCACAGATGTACACAGAAGCCGATGGTGAGAATAGTTCCCTTGGTGGAGTCTTTTTTTAATCAAATTTAAAGATTTTCGATAGACTGCATTCGGGGGAGCTTAAACATTGCCTTCAATAATCCAGATACACCTGGCAGAGAAGCTTATAAAGCGAGTTTACACGGGATAACATGTATTGGTATCTGCTTATCTCTCTTTGAAGAGAACTTGTGTCTGAAAGCATCCACTCCTTTGAATGGATTTCTTTCACTTGGTGGCTCTTGGGCACGTATAACAACTCTAAAAGTAACATTTAGTTTCATTTGTTTTGATTTAGTAGTTGTGTTTGTTTTAGCTTAATCTGAAGGTATGAACTCATAATTAAGTTCATATCTAATATTTTACTGTGGTAAAAACGTACCTAACTTTATTAGGATATTTTGTAGTTAATTTTTACTCTAAATCATAATATTTGTAGACATTATTTAGTTATATTTTTAATAAGAAGATTGTGTACAAACACTACAATTATACGAGTTTAAATTTACAACTTAATTTTTAGAACTTTATCAAGACATAAGAGATAAATAAGAGAAATTATTTAGATTGTTTTCAAACAATCTGAGCACTGAAATATATTTCTACCTTCTTATCTTAGAAAGTGTTTTACAGGATTAAATATATATATATATGATATCTAGAACAAGATTGTAATACGCATATCTTATTACTTAATTCTATCTAAAAAATAAAGAGATAATATCTATAAACTGAAAAACTAAAATTTACAACCAAGTGCCTCTGAGGCTTCCAAGGCATATGATATAAATTAATAATGTGATTATGATAAACATTGTAAACAATCTCAAAACTCTAACCTCTGATTGAATCGAAGTTTAGATACATGTCCCTTAAATAAGTCCTATATATCTTGCTAGGTAACAATCAAATGTGACCAAGACTACCTATTATAGAGAGTGCATTTGGGGTGGACCTACCTTTAAAGGTTGAGCACACAAGGTGTTTGCTAGGGTTTGGCGCGCTCATGCGCATAGCTATACACGCATTAGGATGCAAGGTGGCCGCTCTATGTGGGAGGGGGTAGCCACCCTAGCGAAGCCAACAATAGAATGTCGTTTGAGCTTTATCTCAACTTCAATTTGACTTTGGATCCATATTTGACTAGCTAGTATATTTGATTCGACTTTTGGCTCGTCATATGCTCTAGAGTAGACTTGTTGAGTTTACTTTGTGTCTTTTATCAAACAGAATTAGAGCTCGAGCTTAAATAAGAGTTCAACTTACACTCAATGTAAGCTTGAGTTCAACTTATTTCCGAGATCATTTATGAATCTTGAAGTTGAGTTAAATTTAAGTTTTTTTTATAAACTTCAAATTCAAACTTATTTAGGAAGGTCAAATTCTAGCTCAATTTAAACTTGGGTTTAAACATAAATATTTAATTCAATTTCAACTTACTAATTAACAATATAAACGAAACAAAATAGTTTATTTTTCAATAAAGCATTCAATAAATAAACAGTACTTAGCTAAGAGCTTCAACAAGTCAAGTAAAGAATTTTTTCTTATTCCACATTGAGCATCATTTCTGTTTACAAGTTGCTCATTTAAGAATATATATACAAGTTGAGTCAAAATTTTCTATAAAAGGTATTTATTTATAATTTATTTTAATGAATTAGTTTATCAAGTTACTTTCAAATTTTATCAAGTTGGGTAGTATTTGGTCAAGTTCAACTTTTCAATTAAATGAATATTTTCTTGTTCAAATTTACCCATTTTATCCCACCAAAGAGGCTAGTCAAATTTTGTCTAGTTTGAGGTGACATTAGATTTGACTTACTAAAGTGTTTAAAGTCTTAATTTTACATCTAATCTATCTTATAAAATATAAAATCACAATTATCTATCTCCAAAAATAAAAGTATAGTAAATTAACTACTTAAAATTAAGTGGTTTATCGGGAAATTATTATTAGATTCTTAAAGTTTTGCCAAAATTTTCAATGTCTAAAATGATTTAGAGATTAGACATCATTTAAGTCCAAACAAACATGACTATGTTTGAGTGACTTGTGAGCTTATGGCCATGTTTGAATGAGCCCAGATCCCTAAGTTGGCTGGTGAAGAAAATCTTTTCCACCGCAAATACATGGACTTGTGATTTATCTTTGATTTAACTAATGAGACTAACATAACAGATTATACTCCACTAGATGTTTTATACTTACGATGAAGAGAATTTTCTTCACCGATCGACTGAAGGGCCCTGGTCTCTATTTAAACCCATGGGAGGAGCTCATCATTGATCTACATAATCAAGCTCTTTTTCTCTCTTACCTGAACTTAAGCTGGGTTTGCCTTAACTGATGTCTAACCAAAATTGGCCAAGGATTATTAGAGAATAAAATCTTTGGTAAAACCTACAATAACTTCTTCTTAAATCACTTGATTTTAGGTGACTTGACATAATTGTTTAGTTTAGAAATAAGTAACTAAAATTACGTTACACATGAGAAATTAGAGATCTATAAAATTAAGATTTCAAATATTCTGTCCAGTCAAAGCAGACAGAACTTTGCTTTGTCGTTTTGGCATGCAGATCAGATCGGAATAAAGAACCCATAAAAATGAGGGTTATCTTGAGCTCGGCGACGGGCGCAGTAAAGCCAGAGAAAGCCTTGAAAATGACAACAGCGATGGAGGTTTTCAAGAAACGGTAGACCCAACCCCAGCTCCACGCCCGCCCCCCCCCCCCCCCCGTCGGTTTAACGCGTGTGAAAGACAACAAGAAGAGGTAGGCGCTCGTCGGGCGGGCGCGAACGTCCCGTCGGCCTCCGGCGCGCGAGGCGCCGGCCGTATATGTCCGGCGATACCTGGAAGCTCTCTCCGGCCGGCCGGCGGAGCTCCCACGACTTAACTGGTTTCCTCGTCGTCGGTCTTGTAAACGTGGAGATCAAGTTGTGTGCTGCTTGCTAGCTAGCTCCAGCCGCACGCACGGGCGTCCCGCCGGAAAAGAGAGAGAGAGCACCGGTCGGTCGGCGTCGATATCAGAGGAATCTGCTCAGGGAACGATGCAGGACAGGCATATATATCTGCCTACGAGAGGGAGTACAGTCCTGGATCAGAGCGACCTCACCGGGCTCGTCGTCCCTTCAGACAAGTTGCAGAGATGGACAGCAATGGGGTAGAATATACGGCAGCTACTGGGTTCTGTAAATATTGATTATCAAGAGGGGGGAAAGATCCTTCATTCCAGGGTACGGGTGAATGCAGACGAGCTAATATACACTCACACAACTAGTTCAAATTAAGCTCCACAAAATCTAGACTTTTGTATAGACTGATTATTATATTAAACGAATATATGCTTGAACAAAAAGTTAGAGTTCAATACATTATTAAATGGGTCGAGTTTGAAAACACATCCATGTTCAGCTCCATAAGTTCGCGAGTAACTTCGTTCAACATTTGATTAAATATTTTTTAAAAAAAATAAATTGTAAGTATTATTATTAGCTGGATGTTATCACTTGAACACATGAAATATGTCAAAATAAAATTCGATTTGATTTTAAAGTTAGATCAAGTTTCATGAGTGAGCTAAGTTAGTGTTTCAGAAAAAGTTACAAGATTCAATTTGAGTTTGAACTTGAATATGATTTGAACTTGAGCGGAGATGTTATTTAAAATCGAAATCGAACTCGGTTAAACGGTGTGCCAACCTTGAACAAGAGTTAGACATGTCCATAAGAGTTTGAACTCATGTAAAATAAACTAGTCGAGTTGAATATCATGCTACTCTCGACTTAGCTCGGCTGATTTGCACACGTATTTCAGAGTCATGTTACAATTGCCATTTCAATGGATCAGTTATTTTATTTGACATTGTATAATGTGCTTTGATTTTCTAGACTCTTTTATCCCCTCTGATACATTACGTGTTGACCCTCTTTAATATTAATTTTTTTAATTCAATGATTGTAGTCATAGAATACCGGGTCGGCGATTCGGTCGGCCGGGTCACCTGACCTGATCGCTTTTTAGGCTGACCAACCCCAACCCGGTTCCGACGTCTCCCAACCCAGTTATTATTTTAAAATAATTTTTTTATTATTTTTTCCCGACCCCGACCCAACCCTAACCTGACCTGAGTCGCGACCCCAACCGACCCGGGTCAATTTTGGGGCTGACCAACCCGAGACCGACTCTCTAGTTTTCCTTCCTTGATTTTAGCTAATAAAACTCTTATAAAGATCTTAAAGAACTCCTAATTTTTTTCAGCAGTGATATGAACCGACATGCTATACTCAACCCATCTAAGCTTTGAGTATTACATCTAAATTAAATTTGATATCCTTTTTCACAGTATTGTGAAAGCCATCCCTTGAAGCGGACGGCAATCGACGTCTCAATCTGAGGGTGGTCCTTAATTATTTTTTAAATAAGAATACATCACCTTTATAAACCACTACTAAATAAACCAAATAGCTAAATACTTAGACTCGGTAAAAATTTGACTCGACTCATTTAATAACCTAAATAAACAAATTTGAATAAAAAGAGTTCGCTTTATAAATGAGCTAAGTCTTAACAAGTCTATGTTTGGCTCGATAAATTCACAAACAACTCTATTAATTACTTATTTAAATATTCACTTAACTATTATTCAATTAAATAATTGAGTTATAAATAAAATATTTATATTATATATATTTAATATCAATAAAAAATTAATAAGAATAATATATAACAATAAATTTATATAAAAATTGATATAAAAATAAATAAATATGGATCGTTGATTTGGTCTCCAAACTTAATCTACCAATAGTCATCCTTCCCTTGTTCTCTCTTGCTCTCGGCCACATGTGCATCTTGAACATGAGGCTGTGGGTACTGATTGCCATCCGATTAGTGAGGGGTGAACATCCCAATCCCCATTAGCAGAAGAGAGCGCATCCCCTCAAGTCTCCTGAGAGGATTTCCTCGGTTTCTTCACATAAATGAGGATATAAAGATGATTTAATGCTCCTTATATCCTCACTTAATGGTGATTTAAATGCACTTTATATTCTCATTTATGTGAGGAAATTGAGAGGTTTCGTTCTCTTAGCAAAATCCCTACCTTTCTCTCTGTCTCTCAATCTTTCTCTCCTACGCACCGCACATCGCACACTCCACACCAAGCTAACCAAGGAGCAAGTGACCGTAGAGAAGGCCCTCCAATTGCCACTCTCTGTTCTCTCTCCCTCTCCCCATGGACTCCATGTCACCACCACCCTCGTCTCCGGTGCACTCAACAATTGTTGTAGGGTTTTTGGACAACACCATACGTGAACACATTGTGTGAATCCTCTTCTTTAGAGATTTTCTATGATTTTTTACTTACAAAAGATCCTTACTTCAGTGTTCCACACACACGGTATGGCTTTGGCTTCCCTCGCTCCTCGTCCTCCTCCCATATACCACAGCTTTACATAAAACTCGAAAACTTCTCTATCTCACCGACAACACACACTCTTATTGTGGAAGACTCTCTACAGAGCTCCTATGCTCTGGAGAATTTCTCGGTCTCGAGCTCAAGAATGAGCTAAAATATGATTTTGGTTCAAATTCAAGCTCAACTTGACTTGTTTTATGTAGCGACTTGATGTGTTGAGCCCAAACTCGTTGAGCGCAAGGTAAGCTAAGTTTGAGCAAGACACTTGTAAACTTGATGTGTATTAAGTCGAGCTTGAGCAATGATCGAAATATTTTATTAAGCCGACCTCGAATAGAGCCCTGCTGGGCTCAACACTTCTTTACACCCATGACCCCATTTAATCTTTACACCCATAACCCCATTTAACTCAAGCTAATTACTATTAGTAAATACAGATGATCTTAGTAAAACATTGATGGGTTGGTAAAATATTGATAGGTGTTAGTCAATTTGCTCTTATCTTTGCCTTGTGTCACTGTTCTTCTGACCTAAACGCGGTATATTAGTCAAATTCTGATACAATATCGTGGATGGAAATCATGTTAGTTAAGCTATTATTTACATAAAAAAATAAATTGTCAATCTTTAAAAAAATTATTAGTTATCTTCGCCTCCGAGTGTCATTATTTAATTCAAAGAATAATATTACATCTCAATAAATCGAAATAATAAGTGAACAGAACAGGTTCATTTTGGAACAGGGGAGAGAGAGAAATAAAATCTCGCTCAATTCTTGCTTGGCCTGTTAGACTACCATCTCTCTCTCTCTCTCATATTTGGGTAGGGCTTGTGAAACTACGGACCGGGGAATTAGAGAGAGGAAAATACCTCAGAAGTTGTACCGAAGAGAAGAGAGAACCATGATTAGAAGTCCCGGCGTACTCGCCGCCCTTGCCGGTCATGGCTCCGCAGAGGCTCAAAGGCAGAGCTCTGCGGGGATGGAGGAATAGAGGAACGGGTGGAAGAAGAAGAAGAAGAAGAAGAAGAAGAAGAAGCAGGGCGAAGAAAGAAGGAAGGGCACGGCCGATTGGTTCGTTTCCCCTTCCGATCTTCTCCGTTTCTCTCTCTTCATGTTTTGAGCTCTCGTCGATCGATCACCTCGCTCTGTCTCCGGCCGTCTGCCTACCTCTGTGTGTCCCTCCGTCTGCTGTCGTCAGTGCAGCTGTGAGCTCGATTTTCAGCTCTTCTCTGTTTCTTTCTTCATCCGGCGAGGAAATCTTGGGAGGATTTTGTACTCCAGCTTCTTCTTTTCATCCCCTTTTCTTCTTCTCTGGTTTCTCTCTTCGGATCTTAGAGGGAAACGGAATACAAGGTGGGAGGAGGAGCTGATAATCTCTTGCAGGGCGGTGAGGGAAAATCCGATCTTGATTCTTCACGGTCGTCGACGGTACGCCGGCGGCCGGCCGATCGGAAGCTACGGCGGCGAGCGCAGAAGAAATCAATCCAGGAGAGGAAGCAGAGAGAAGTATCAATTAAACGATGGCGTCGGCTTCGTCTTCATCCGCCTTCTTCGGCGACGCTAGAGAGCTAGAAGACTACCAGAATCTGATGACGAAGAAGATGCAGCATCAGCAGCAGTCGTCGTCTACCCCAACTTCTTCCTCGGCCACTCCGTCGGCGGCGGCGCCAGCACCTCAGAAGAAGAAACGGGGCCTTCCGGGAACACCAAGCAAGTATCTGCTCCCCCGTACCTTTGATAAGTCAATCTATTGACTTGCGTTGACTTCCTCCGGCCATGTCATGATCTCTTTATCGTTCTTCTCTTATGCCGCGAGCTTTGACACTTCCAATTTCCCTAGTTTTCTTTCCAATTTCTACAATCACGATAATTATTTAATTAACTAATTCCGATGCAATCAGATTTTCTAACATGGGGAGTGATCAACATCTCAAAATCAAACAGTGGGCTTTACCCGACCGTGTTCTTCACACCGCTGATTTGCAAAAGTTCTTCGTGTTCTTGGTGTGTTCTTTAGGGTTTCTTGGGTGCGAATTTTGTATTTGATTTTTTTTTACTAAAAGCTCAAAAAACTCTTGTCTGCGAGGTTTGTTGGCATATATTTTATATGTCTATCTTTCTCCACTTCCGATAATCTCTTCTCTACTTTTTATCGCCGGGAGAAAATTTGATACACTTAGTTGAAACTTTAAGTAACCCGCGGGAGATTAATGCCGGATCAAATCCATCTCTTAGATTGCTAATATCTTAAAACAATACAACTGCATTTATTTGAATAACAGCCACCTGCGATACATATTTGTATGATTACAGATCCAGATGCAGAGGTAATAGCGCTGTCGCCGAAGACGTTGATGGCGACGAACCGGTTCATCTGCGAGGTGTGCAACAAGGGGTTCCAGCGGGAGCAGAACCTGCAGCTGCACCGGAGGGGGCACAACCTGCCATGGAAGCTGCGGCAGAAGAGCAGCAAGGAGGTGAAGCGGCGGGTCTACCTCTGCCCGGAACCCACCTGCGTGCACCACGACCCCGCCCGCGCCCTCGGCGACCTCACCGGCATCAAGAAGCACTTCCTCCGCAAGCACGGCGAGAAGAAGTGGAAGTGCGACAAGTGCTCCAAGCGCTACGCCGTCCAGTCCGACTGGAAAGCCCATTCCAAGACCTGCGGCACCCGGGAGTACCGCTGCGACTGCGGCACCCTCTTCTCCAGGTATGAAAAAATTAATGGAAGACTGAACGATCGATCATGGGTCTGGGGAGGTATAGGAAATTAGGGTTAGGGTTTGGGTTGCTGTGCTTTGACAGGGAGGAGTAGAGAGGCAAATTGGTGGGATTCAGTAGCGGAATCAACTTAATCCCATTGATAATTTCAGAATCATTATATTTCATTTTTGATTCTATTATTAGAATCGAAAATGATGTCAATACTTTTTGAAACATATCTTATGCATTAGTTGACATTTTATTCAACAATAAGTCAATATTGATTCATATATAATTACTGAATTCTGATATACTATTATTAAAACTTTATTTTTTATCATTTTATTACTTCAAATTCCATATCTTATATTTTTTACATTTTTAATTAATTTTATTTGCATGTACTTATTTTTTATTCTTATCGAAATCAAATCAATTAATCCTAATTTTGGTACAATACCAGAATGTCCTGCACGATTTCCATAGCTTTATAGGGTGTAATTACAAGTTTAGAATCTTTTAAGTTCTATCATAATAGAATTAAGTATTTAGAAAAATTAGATTATGTTCGCTCCACCGGGGAAAAAGTAGGAGTACGTATACTCTGCCCTCTTGGGCAGTGATTCTAAGGACAGATTGCTTTTTATTTTTTAAGCATGGGTTATCTTTTTTTTAACAACATATTATTTCTTACTAAAGAAGAGATATTACAGACTCAGAGATAGTGACACGGGTAAAGATAATATACAAGCATGGGTTATATCATCCTTCCAGATTGAAACAGCGGGATTAGCTGAAGTGCTATCCCGTGATCAAACTGTGTGCCTTCTGGATTATTGTTGGGGTACGTCGGCGGATTTCAAGGGGAAAAGGCAGCCATCTTTTCCACGGCGGAATCAAAACCTAAGATGGCTCCTCCTCCTCCTCCTCCTCTTCTCTCCATGATCTCCGTTCACGGGCGGCCAGGAAGATAAGCCAAGGGTGGGTCTTCAGCTGCTCGTCCTCTTCTGCCCGGCAGGCATTGCAGCGGCGGGGACTCGAGCGCAGCTGCTGCTCAGCTGCTCCGCCTTTTAATGCAAAAAGATGAGACCGGGTTGCTTCTTCGCCGGTGCAGAAGAAGCGGGGGGTCCACGTCTCTTGACCCTGTTCTGTCTTTGTTTTTTATTTTTCTTTTTTTTTGGTTAGTGAGAATTAGTAATTACCTTTACTAATAATAATAAAAAGAACATGTGGGGAGGGGCCTTCCCATTGTCACCGTTGAGGCAATCCGGTTTCCATAGGGATTCGATCCCTGCATGCCCTCTCTTTCGTAGATCTCCAAAAGGAGAGAGAGATCTTGTTCTAAATTTTCGAGGTCAAAGCCCTTAGTAGAACATCGGGTCTCATGTGAGATAGTGAGGAGAGATGTTTCGTATTTACAAATCTGGATCCTTTTTATCTCGATATCACGATTTTGACATGATTAACATGATATATCATAGTCAATAGTTAGTGGGTTCTCTTCGATCAACCGTCACTGGTAATATATGTAATATGTATTCATGTTTAAACTCAAAAAAATTTAGATAATAGAGAATGAGTTAGGTAGTTTCATATGAGATAGTGAATGAAGATGCTCCATTCTTGTAAGACGGGGTCTCTCCATAACTTAAGCCTCTTCGTCTCGACGGTCGCAGCTTTAGAATGACTAGCACTGCATGACCTATATGTTTGATCTGATTCTTCACGTAGGGCAATTATCGTCACTTGAATAACATTTCTGATGTTGCATGCAGGCGGGACAGCTTCATCACTCACAGGGCGTTCTGCGATGCCCTAGCGCAAGAGAGCGCCCGGATCCCCACGACCATGATGGGAGCTCACCAGCTGTACGGCGGCGGCGGCGGCGGCGGCGGCGTGGGGCTCGGCCTGAACGCTCAGATCTCGGCCATGCAAGACCGGAGCCACGCCTCCGCGGATCTTCTCCGTCTCGGCGGCGGCGGCGGCGCCCCCGCGGGGCAGTTCGAGCACCTCATCCCTCCCTCTAACCCTTCCGCCTTCCGCCCTTCTCAGGCCGGCAGCTCTTCGTCAGCCTTCTTCCTCGGCCAAGACTTCCAAGAACCCCAGCCGAACAACTCCCTGCTGCGCAACAAGCCCTTCCATGGCCTGATGCAGGTTCCCGACCACCTCCAAGACAATACTACCACGGCGGGCTCCGCCATGTTCAACCTGGGCTTCTTCTCCGGCGCCGGAGGCAGCACGAGTACGATGCACGGTAGCGGTAATGCGCCCCACGGCAATCCCGGCCAGCTGCTGTTCTCCGATCATTTCAACGACGGCAACGCGAGCGTCGAGCCTGCCGCCGCCGCCGCCGCCCTCTATTCCGCCGGCCTGCTGGGGAGCAACCCCATCGACGCGGGAGCATCCCCGCTTTACAACGCGGCGTCGCTGCCGAGCGGAGCCGCCTCGATGCCTCACATGTCCGCCACCGCGTTGCTCCAGAAGGCGGCGCAGATGGGGGCAACCACCAGCGGCGGCGGGTCTCCCCTCCTGAGGGGCGGCTTCGGCGGCTCTTCTTCCTCCCGCAGCGCCGCGAAGCCGAAAGTCAGCAGCCTGCTGGGCGTCGGAGAAGCCATGCAGGCGCAGATAGAAAGCGACGCCCAACTTCAGGACCTCATGAACTCCCTCACAAACGGCGGCGGCGGCGGCGAGGTGTTCGGCTCCGGCTCCGGCGGGGCAGCTGCGGCCATCGGCGGCGGCGGGCAGGAACGGGATCAGGCGGCGTTCGGCGGGTTCAACGCGGCCATGCTGCAGCAGGGCGCGCCGATCGGAGGCATGGGAGGATCGTCGGACAGGCTGACCAGGGACTTCTTGGGCGTCGGCGCGGCGAGAAGCAATTACATGGGTGGCGCCATGAACATCGGCTCGCTGGGATCCGAGATAAAATCGGCTTCATCGAACGGGTCTTTCGCCAGTGGTAGCTTTTGCAACGAAAGATGAAGAAATTAAACAGAGAAAATAAAAAGGGCAAGAAGAAGAAGAAGAAGAAGAAGAAGAAGAAGAAGAAGAAGAAGAAGAAGAAGAACGGCAGCAAGAAGAAGAAGAGCAGTGACAACACGGGAAGAAGCAAATTGAAATTAAAGGCTTTGACAGGTATGAAACTCAACTCTGATGGAAGCAAAGTGAAGAATGTTCTTGATGTGCTACACTGCACTGTGTTGTTTAATACCTTCCGAAAGTTGGCTCGTTCGATGAACTGTTAAGCAATTAAACTACAATAATAATTATGTTGTAAAAATTCACAAAATGAGTTTAATTTTTAATTATGTGCTTCACTCCGAGAGAGAGAGAGAGAGAGAGAGAGAGGTTTCTTTATTGCAAATATCCAAAGAAGCCCACAATGAATTTTTTGAGCAGCATGAAAGTTACTTACTATTTTTCTCTGTCACAATCCCGACGGTCATGTGAATTTCATCCGAGACAGAATGTCTTGTTATCTCTGATTTATTGATTCTAGAACACAAACGTTTTTTTTTAAACTATGAGTTTAAAATATTAATTCAAAAGTCAGGGCTGAAGTGGCTCTCTTGTTGCTAGTTGGAAGTCGGACTTTTAAGTCGATCCAATCTCATTTTTGACATTTTTTAAAATCAGTTCCTCAAATTAAAGTTACAAGTTAAAGCATAATATTAAAGTTTATTATAAATTAACATTATTTTCATGAATAAATTGATTTAAAGCCGACTTGCATAAGATGACATAAACTTTATTACACCGAATATTTCACAAAAACTTGTGAATAACCTCAAATTCACTGTCCAAATAAACAGAAAGCCTAATACAAAAAAGTAACTCCAAACTCAAACATTCGCAATTAATTAAAATGAAAGCTTATCTTCTTCCTCAATGTGTTTCCAACTTTCTTTTACTGTTTGATGGTCTACCTTAGTTTTACTCTTTTAATTAAGCAACAATATAGCTTGAGAAAGACAAAATGGTGTTAGTGAAGTTGTTACATCTATCGCCCTCAAAAGTTGAATATATGTGTATGTGGTTATATCTACTAGATATTTACTTGACTAATCTAAATTTTGGAGGCCATGCTGAAGATCTTGTAACATGTCTAGAAGAACTAGGAATCCAAGAGAATGGAGACTAAGAACAGGGTGCCCTTGGATTGTGACAATGGCTTCTCTTGTAGGCAAAGTATGTCAAATTTTGTTGGAGCAACTCTCTTGCATGATACATAAAATTTACCTATTAAGAAAGGAATTTAATAGTATATCAACTGCATAATAAAATAAAATTAATATTCTTTTGCTTACCAATATTTTGTCTATACCTCCTCTAAGACAATACTTCGCATATAGATGATGAGAATGTCAGATATGACATGACATTGCATGTTTCATATACCACTAGTTAAACATTTGTCATTATATTATTTCATTTCTCAATGTAATAACCATCAAATTCAGTCTAGACAATATTTAATTGTGACCATATATCTATCTTTAGTTACAATCATACATATATTGTTCTCTCTATATAGACTACCTAGACAAATCTAAAGTGAAACAAGATATTTCGGGACGTGAGTCAACATTTCCAACACAAATTAATGGCACAAAAACTATATAAATCTCTATGTTTTCTACGAGACCATTAACACTGTATTCATGATCTCCACGTTATGAGATTGTTATATGATTTTTAAAGTACATTAGATGCTGACATACTAAAACTAAGAAATGCAAATATACAAATTTAATTGACTTTCTTCTTATATGTGTCAATTTCATTTTTATTTAGTAAATGTATAATTTAAAATTTTTTGGTCAAGTGACTGAGTGGCACGGAGACGCGCAACGCAACGCGCAGATAAGCGATAGAGTCCCAGCTCGGTCGCCACAAGATATTGCCCCCCTGGGGCAGCCGACTGTCCAAATAGCCAAAGAGGTTTGAGCGGCCGAGGCGCCGATCGGTCGCTCGAACCTGCGACCCCTGCTTCGCGGGGGGATACCATTCGACCCATGGTTGAACGGTAATGTGTAATTTAGTTAACTAGATTATAAAAATAGATTCCACAAATTGCAAAACATATTAAAAGGTATACGAAACATACTCAAAAGATTAATGAGTACCCTTTTGTCCTGTGACCTACTAGACGACCCACATTCCTGTTCAAAATGATAGTGAGATTGGTGGCGATAAATATTTAAATACTTCCAACTTAAAAAGTTTATATAGTAATTTAAAATTAAAAAATAAATATAATAAGATAAATAAGTATCTAAATCATAGTTAATATTCTTCAAACCATTTATGTTTGAATACAAAACATCACAAAATTAACTGTTCAAAAATATTAATGCCATCGTATGTATCCTAAAAGTGATGTCATTATATGTTAACATTCTCTAAAAATAATAAATAATAAACATTTAAAAAAATGTCTAGCAATAAGACATCACCACACTGATCATCAAAATAGGTGCCATATCATGATAAAGTTATACAAGTTAATCTTTGTCACTCCACCGCCTCTCATAATACCTTACATGTGACCAGATCCAGGCTATACTTAGTGGGGTCAACTGACCCCACTAAAATTTGAAATTTCTATAATAAATTATTAAATATTTTGTCAAAATATTTGATATTAACATGTTTTTAAAAGAGGTGACCCCACTAATTTTATTTTGTGATCCCACTGTACATAAATTCTAGATCCACCACTGCATGTGGCTCAAACTACTCTAACAATCATGCTAATTTTATGGTAGTATCACTCACTCTTATGGTCACCTTAGGTGAAGTTTCACACGGTAGTCTATCACAAATATCTATCTATGACTCTTACTCATCCAAAGAAACTTGAGATGAAGATGTATAGTTGGTTCATTTGCACATAATCTAAATGACATAGGATATCTTGCAATGTGATTGCATTTCTCTTTTTGTGATAAATGAAATATGGACATCTTCAGGCATTAACACAGCTAAAATTATAACCGACTATCTATATAAAGACACCCATTGTAAATACAAGACATAGACTCTAAATAACTAGTTTTTTTGTTAATAATAATACTAGTTCTTCACGCTATTGAACTAATAGTACAAATCTGAGTTTACATACATAAGATTATGACTGGAACTGCCAAATAAGAGCTTATGGGATGTTTGGTTGCATGATATTGGAGATTTTTATTTTAATTTTTAAAAATTATAAAAAAACTTGTTAAAAAAGGTGTTTGACAACTATGATAATTTTATGTTTTGAAAGTGATTTTCTTCTTAAACAAAAAAAGAGGATCTCACCCCTTTTTTTTCTTGTGGTCCCCTACTTTGTTTAGTCATGTATGATAGGTTACTCTTTTTTGTTATCACATCCCTCCAAATATGATAATTTTATATCATGAGTTGGTTCACTTTTTATTTTAATACAATTTTTTATCATGAAAGTGTACACAAAATTATTATGCAACTAAACACCGCATTAGTAAAAAAACAAACAAACTACGCGACTGAATAACCTCTAACAAACAAACTTCACATATGAAAGACTTCCATACAAGAAAAACAAACTATATAAATAGCAGGGAGTTTCTTTTAAGTAGCACATTTTTTTTAAAAAAAATAGCACAGTAAAATTTTTAATTGTAAATCTAACACATTTTGGTCAAAATCGAGTTTTGAAAACTCGACTTTCCTCCTTAATAAGAATCCCACGTGATCCCGTTGGTTAAATAGTATTTAATAAAAGTCGAGTTTTAATATAACGACTTTGAAAGTCGAGTTTATGCAACTCGACTTTCAGAAATGCAGTTGAGTGAAAGTCGAGTTCACGCAACTCGATTTTAAAATGATGAAAAAAAAAGAAAAACACACATGCACAGTACAACACTAAATGTTGTACATTAACATTTTTTGATCTTCCACCTAAAAAATCAGATATTCGGATTAAAATTTGTCCGATCCACTCGGACCAATGAATTCGGAACATTTGAAACTATAAGATCGAATTTTTAAATTTTTGAAAAGAGCAAGTTTTAACATTGGACGGTACAGGATGCTCCGATTTAATAATTTAAAATTTATTGAAATCGGGATATTTAAAAGTCTAATCTTAAGTATTTCGACCTTCTAAATTTATTGGATGGAACGGATCGTTCAAATTCAAACCCGATAAATTACAATTTAAGAATATTGGTAAATTTCAATTGATTTTTAAAAAAATAGTGTGCGCAAGTGCACAACATTAATTGGGTTAAATTTATTTTTAAAAATCAATTCAATTTTATCTATATTCTTAAATTGTGATTTATAGGGTTTGAATGTGAACAATCTGTTCCGTCCAATAATTTAGAAGGTTAAAATACTTAAGATAGACTTTTAAATATCCTGAGTTCGATAAATTTTAAATTATTAAATAAGAGCATCATGGACCGTCTAATGTTAAAACTTGCTCTTTTTGAAAATTTAAAAGTTCAATCTTATAGTTTCGAATGTTCCGAATTCATTGGTCCGAGTGGATTGAACAAATTTTAATCTTAATATCCAATTTTTTAGGTGGAAGATCAAAAAATTTTAACTGTTACTGTACAGTAACATTATTAAATTGGAGCATTATGGACCGTCTAATGTTAACTCTTTCTTTTTTTGAAAATTAAAAAGTTCAATCTTATAGTTTCGAATGTTCCGAATTCATTGGTCCGAGTGGATCGGACAAATTTTAATCTGAATATCCAATTTTTTTAGGTGGAAGATCAAAAAATTTTAACTGTTACTGTACAATATTTAATGCTGTATTGTGCGCCTGTGTTTTTCTTTTTTTTTACCGTTTGAAAATCGAGTTGCATGAACTCGACTTCGTCCCAATTGCATTTCTGATAGTCGAGTTTAAGTCGTTATATTAAAACTCGATTTTTATTAAACACTATTTAACCAACGAGATCATGTGGGATTCTTATTAAGGAGGAAAATTGAGTTTTCAAAACTCGATTTTGACCAAACTGTGTTAGATTTACAATTAAAAGTTTTACTGTGCTACTTTTAAAATAAAAAATGTGCTACTTAAAAAAGAAACTTTAAATATCAGTGGACATGAAGACAAACATAACTTTAAAGTTGATCTAAGTTTTCTTCTAGAACGTAGTTGAATACAACCACTTAACTGGAAGAACCTACACACTAGAGTGCTTTGATAATTAATTAACACATATTTGAACTTTTTTGTAAAGTTTGATATTTGCTATGAGACTAAATGATCACACTATATAGGCGTGGATGCCCAAACTGACAATCTCAATAATAAGATCAAGGCTAAAGAGATAGTGTAGGCATACATCAAGACAAAAGAATACTCCATGTTAGAATATGCCCATCAAAATCGATCGATATAGTCGATAGAAATAGGCACCCGATAGAACCATCTGAAGAACTCGGAGGTAGTTACTGTTTAAGGCAGGGCACCCGATAGAACCATCTGAATATTTTGAATGTCTTCAAGCATTTCTATTACATCGTCATTTAAATTCTCATGTTGTGCTTCATCTAATCGAACTTCATTATCGATACTTAAACTAGGTTCAATTTCTCCGTGACTTATCCACGTTCGATAATTGGACCATATGCCATCACATATTAGATGTTCTTTAACTACATCTCTTTTTAAAGTAAATGTGTTACAACACCGTCTACATGGACATTGAATCAAAGTTTTGTCTAATCCATGTCTAAATCGAGTCCTACATTCATCGTAAGCATAATCTAAAAATTCTTCTACTCCTTGAAGATACCTAGGACTTAATACGTTAGGAATATCTATCCAAGACTTATCTAAGCTCATCGTCATGTGTTAATATAAATAAAGATATATATGCACAAAAATAAACAATGAGATAAGAAAGTCTCGAAACAAAATAAACACAAACCAAACCACCTCCAAGAGAAGAAAGTCTCGAACGAGAATGTCGTTTGAAACTACCTGAAATAAGAATTAAAGCCGTCATAAGATAAACATATTAATGACATTGAGTTTCATTAAAAAATTCTTATAAATTTTTTATCTTCTACTCTTGTTAAAGAAAAATCCAACTACGTAATAATATGTAACATAATATGTATTTATAATAATATATATTTATAATTGATGTAATATATATATATTTAAATGTAACATAATATGTAAATAAAGTGGGTCAAATTTTGACAAATTGGGTCAACTAGTTTACCGGTTCGGTTCGGTTTGGGGAGGTGCCGAACCGAACTAAATCGATAAAAAGTTATCGGTTCGATTTGGTTCAAAAAACCAAATAGATAACTTATCAAACCGAATCAAACTATATACATATTATTTTTATTAATAATAATGTAATGTTTTAAACAATTCGATCCAAGCAGTTCGGTCCGGTTTCATTCGATTTGTGAGCCTTCCGAATCGATGAAATCGAAACAGGGGTTCATACCGAGCCGAAGAAGCCGGATCGTTTAGCTATACGAGTGATCTTTTTGATTCATGCTGACGTATAATTTAAAGAAATCAGCATAATCTAATTATAAAAGACTTAATACACTACAATACGGCTATTTTTCTAAACAATTTATTACACTAAAATGCTTTCTACTTAATTTGGCATATATCATGATTTCCTAAAAAAATTACATGGTCTCAAAACACACGAGTGCTAGATGATTGACCACACAACTAACCCTAGCCGATATGAAATGAAAGATTTATCAATAAACATCCACTTTTCATAAGACTTTAAAAAAAATTCAAATAGAAACTAATGAATAAAATAATTTCACTTAAAATATACCTTGGAGGATAATGCCCGGATGGATGTAGCGAGGGGAGGGCGCCGGCACGCTGGCGGCGGCGGCACAACAAGGCGGCGGCGCCGGCGCAAGGAGGCAAAAGCCGCGGCGGCGCAAGGAGGCAGCGCGGCGCCGGCGCCGGCGCAAGGAGGCACAAGCCGCCGCGGCGCAAGGAGGCAGCGCGGTGGCGGGGGCGGGGGCGGCGGCAGCGCAGCGGCGGCAGCGGCGGCGGCGGCAGCGCGTCGAGAGCAAGCGGGGGGAAGAGGGAAGGGGCCGACGGGGGTTTGTAAACCCTTAATGTATTGGCGACGGGCCGAAGCCGTCGCATTTGGTACGTTTAAGTACAACAGCGACGGCTCAGGCCGTCGCAAAAATTAGTCGACCGTTGAACGGGCGAAAAATTTTATTGAGACGGCTCCGAGCCGTCGCTATTAACTAAGTTCGCGACGGCTATCGGTAGCCGTCGCCATTAACCCGGACCGATGGGTGTTCCGGGTGCATTTTCTGGTTTAGCGACGGCTTAGGCCGTCTCTAATAAGCGATATTGCGACGGTCTCATAGAGCCGTCGCTTATATCTTTGTATTTGTCGACGGCTTTAATAGGGACGGCTTTAGCCGTCGCAATTAACTCTTATAGAGACGGCTTAATAAAGCCGTCGCCATTAAACCGTCCCTAATAACTTTATTTCTTGTAGTGGCCGGTTGAGGTGAAAATGCCTATATAAAGATGGACTCCATCATCCAAGTCAATACACACCACAAGTGAAGACACCCTCTACCAAAATCCCCCTTTCTTTCTATTCTTCTGCCAAGCTCCCTCTCTCGACATTTCGTGGCATACCATCATTGATATTAGAGCAAGGTTACCCACACTGTTGTCATCTTTGGAATGAATCGTCGCTATCTTGATTTTGCGACTACTTGAGAGGCTAAGTAGAGAAAATCGTGTAGCATCAACTATATATATCTTATGCTCATCTCAACAACGTCGTCAAAAAATACCGATGCTCCCACTACCACAATGTACTAGCTGCTTCACTACGAAGATGGCTTTTCCTTATTGGAACCTAACAGTAGATGATGCTTGATGCTGCTACTTCAGTAGCACTGTTCACCTTGAGGAAGAAGTTCTTCATAGTTTCTTTTATCACTATAGCACCGGTTGTTTCACTGAGAAGGCAAAGTTTCCTTGTCAACACTATTGCTTGCCAAAGTCACCAACTTCAAACTACACCATCATCGTCGCAACTTCCTCATCAAACTTCCCTGCTACACTATACCTCCAGAAGTTGCATTATCATCATTGTCCTTGCCTACAGTCATTGTTGCCAACCATCAACATCGTCAGCCACACTCATCCACTTGTCAGCGAATGACATATCATTTGTTTACCTTCCATTGCTTCCCCTTCACCTCCTGCTGATCTGGTCACATTGTTTGCCACTCCAGGTTAATTTTGAGTTAGTCACATAGCCCTTTTCATACCAGGTTACTTTGTGCCATAGAGTATTATCCTCACCTCCATCTTCATGACGAAGGGCCTCATGAGGGAGTTTGCACTATTTAGCATTGAATGCTCTAGCTAGCTTTGAATGCCTTGTTAGATTTTAAAAACAAAAATAATATAGGGCCAAACATCATCTATTAACTAAGTTGTGTAGTGTTTGTTCACAACATTTTTATACTTGTGTTTAGGATCGTTTTATGAACCTTTATTGATGTTACATATATGTTCCAACTGTTCATTATATTCACTGATACACATTTACTATAAACTAAACTTGCTTGTGATAAAAAATCTTAGCCTTTTCAATTTACTTGATTTGTTCACTAATAGTTATTCATCTTAACTATCATAGTCTCTTCTTATATCATGCATGGTAAATTTAATAAGCATGAAAATGGAATTAGTTTATATTGTCATTATGTTGGTTTGGTATGTTATTAAATCTTGTTATTTATAATTCAGAAAATCTCTAGTCTTAATGGCTAGCAGGTCAGTTGCTATAGAATTGACAAAATTAGACAAACTGAATGGGACGAACTATGATATGTGGCACTGGAAAATTAGATATGGGCTTATTCATGATAATATAGAATATGTCTTAAAATTTGATGTCCCAAAACTTGATAATAATTCCACCTATGTGAAAAATAAAAGAAGGGACCAATGGCTTATCGATGATAAAAAGACTAAGACATCTATGCTCATGTTCATAGAATATAATTTAATCAAATACTTTGAAGCATATGAGGGCATCAAATGAACAATGAAAAATCATCAAGGAGAAGTGTGACATCAAGGCTGAGGTAAATACTCAACTCCTATTGTATCGCTACAACGCATATAGGATGTAGGAAGGTGATAGTGTAGTTGAGCATGTGAATAAGATGATTTTCGTGGCTAAGCACTTATTAATTACAGGAACTAATATTCTAGAAAGATGCAAGTGGTGACTTTATTGAATAGTTTGCCACCTTTGCTTGATATGGCAGCCATGACTTTAAGAATGATCAGAGCTCAATTTTATCTATCACTAACTTTCCTTCTAGGTTAGCAATAGAATATAATATTTTAGCTAGAAAAAAGGGACTAGAGGTGAATCTAGAAGTGGCAAATATAGCAAACCAAAAATCAATTGCCTAAGATCGACTTCACAACTAGCAGAAGATACAATTCAAGAAAAATCATAGAATGAAAGCTAGAATGTTCCTAAAGGTGCTTGCTACTCTTGTGAGAAGTGCAAACACTTCAAAGATAATTGTCAGAGCAAACAGAAAAATAGGCTGAACATCAACACTCAAGAAATAAAGGAACTGAAAAGCAAGAATTTGTTAGCATAACTGAATGCAATGTAGCTATGATAGATTCAAATGAATAGTGGGTCAATTTAGGAGTTACTAGGCACATTGCAAACACAAAGAAGGTGTAGGCTCATATAGGATAGATCTTAGGATAACATTATGGTCTTCTAGGATGTGTTTTTTGCACCAAAAATCTAATGAAACCTTATCTCTGTACTTGCATTGACGAAGAAAGGCCTCGAAGTTAAATTCTACAATCAGAAAGTGTCAATAGAGAAAGATAGAAAAGTTTTTGCCATGGAAAAATTTGTTCCTGAGCATAATTTATTTTGTATCCCTATAATTGACATTGAAATAAATGACATAGAAGTTTTTAATTATTCATTAAGAAGTTTCTGATTATTCCTTGTGTGTTTCATTTGAGTGTGATCTACGTAATTTTAGATTAGGATAGCTTTATAAATCTAAAATGGAACAAATGGTAAAAATGAAATTGCTATCGAGTTTGACTAAGTTGGAATTGTCACATTATAAACATTATTTAGTTAGAAAAATGACTAAGAAACAATTCTCAATATGATATAGATCATAGGAATTGCTAGAATTGGTCGATTTAGATATTTTTGGTCTATTAAGCATAAAGACATATAATAGCAAGGAATATTTTATAACATTTACATATGATTATTCTTAGTTTTCTTATGTCTACCTTATTTCAGCAAAATCAGAAGTATTAAATTACTTCAAGAAATATAGAATGAAGTAGAATGACAACTTGGAAGGAATATTAAGGTGTTAAGAATAGATAGAGGTGGGGAACAAGGAAGGTGGGGTCTTGGACTAGGACCGGGTTGGCTTGGTCCAACTGATCAGATTGTCGTGACCCATTTGTTTAATATTAAAAATTCTTAAATTGCAAAACATACTAAAAAAATTCTAAAAAATCCAAAAATTTAGGTAATATGACTAAAAAGTAATTTTATTCATTTTATTCAAATCTTAAACTTTAAACTTATTGTGAATAATTTATGTACTCTCCTTATTTCATTCGAGTTAAGTACATATCCTTGTACAAGTATAACCTAGAAGATCCCATGAACCACCATAACTACCATAGGTGGACTATATCAAAGTGTGTGTAGCAAGGATTTATAATTCATATCAGAATCCTCATGGTGATATAAAGTGCAACACCATAGGTGAAGTGTCCATAGTATTGACCTCCACCTTGTTATGTGTGTTCATCTCCTCCACCCTCACCTTGTGACCTCACACCATGGTCCGCATCTTGTGTCGTGTGTGTAATGCTCCTCTTTTGTGAAGTGGTGCATGGCCATAGGGTAGATCCCTAAATATGTTGTACTCCTTCCACCAAAAGCGGTGCAAGTGCCTTCTTCATCACCCACTCTATCGTCATTGCTCTTTGATGTTGAATAATCTAATGACTAGTGTTGAACTCAGATGTTCAGCTCCATCATGTCTTCTCACTTTTCATCGATCATTTAAACATCTATAATGTCAAGTGGGTAAGTTAAAACTTGTTTCTTCTTACTCTTGCTTTTCTTACCTTGGTGAGAAGACTCTCCAATCTTCCATCCTTTTGCCACCAAATGAGGAATCTATAATTCCTTGGTGAGAGGTACATCGTTGAGCACTCCTTGAGTCCACTCTTGATCTTTCAAGCTGAACTCCGGTTCACCCAGTCCATCACAATCGTTGACCTAAGCTTCTAAAGAATTGTTCTTATTGAAAATTATGTCAAAGTCGATATCCTTCTTCTACATCATTGGCTCCTTAGTTTGATGTCATGAAGCTTTCTTTCTCTATCTTTGTTCTTCCTTTTGGTTCTCCCTTATTTTCTTTAAATTATTGAGCTTCAACCTCATATTGTAGTTGTAAGGAATTGTCTATAAAAATTTGGTGCAACGGAAGCGACGATTCCTATGGGTTTTTTTAGAATCTATCTCAATCGGAACCGAACAACAAAAACTAAAAACCGATCAAATCGAATTCAAATATACCTGATAGAGATTCATATAATCTCATGGAGAAGAAGGATATGAGCTTCTCAAGCTCTTCAAACTGTTCAAGTGTCCGGTCTCCAGCAGTATCCACACGAACTTCATCCACAGTAGGTTCTCCCTTCGTGCCAATCTTGAGAACTCTTCCCGAACGGAGCTCCATCGGCCATGGACACCTTCTAGAGAGAGAAGGAGGTAGGGAGGAGGTTGAGAATGTGGTTAACACTCTTGGCTTGATAGGGTTTGGCTGAAACCATTAGTATTTATAGAGAATTTTAAATTTTTTTATAAAACTCAAAATCTCCATAAATTACACCCTTGCCCCTGTACTTATGGATAAGTCCTTTTGTGTGCGACCCACTAGGCCTAATAGCCTATTTAGTTGAGGCCTAAATAAAATAGAAAAATTCTATTTAATTTAATTAAATCCGTTATCCGATAATAGATTAATCGGCCAACCGATCATGAAGGGTACAAGCCACATCCCATGATCCCAAATAGCTATGGGGATAATCTTATCTCCATTTAGCCTTTCCATCATCGGTTACCGCATGGATATAAACCCTTGTCCATCCAATGTCCCGGTCGAAAAGGAGTATGGCATCGACTATCAACTCCTTACTATACCGACTCTATAGGAACTTGTACTCGGAATTGGATCAATTGAAAAACTCCTTTTATAATTATTCTATCTACCTTGGCCAGGGATTTAGAGTACTATCCCATAGGACATTCACTCTCACTTACCGAGAGTGGACGATCCCTTGTTGTCCGCTCAATTATCTCCATCAAGTTTTTCTTGTACCCAATCCATCGCTATACTGGACCATCTAAACGGTGATCCATAAGTCAATGGTTAAAGCACAAGTTCCACTCAACAAGGTATCTTTGACAACTCAGGTCAAAGATCCAACTATGCAACCGTGATGATAGAAAACTCTGATTGACAGTTCGGTAAGATACCATTCAGAGCTAGCTTAACTACTTTGTCTATTTGAGGATCCTTGTATATATCCTCCAACATCAAGTCTAAGGAGTGGACAGAACAAGGTGTCCAATACAAATTTGGTCTTTTTACCATAAGCATTTGTCCGGCCAATTTGTATGTAACCGCATTGTCTGTGACTACTTGAACTACCCGGCTCTCTCCTATTCTTATATTACTCCATCTATCAATTGGTAAAGATACTCTGCATTTTTTACCTGTCCTGATGTGTCGACCGACTTTCAAAAGACCCTGCCAGCTTGACTATACACTAGAAAATTGATCATTGTCTTCCTAGCTATACTTGTTATCTTATACAAGTTATACTAAAAAGAATATTTATACAAGTAATATAAATGACTATAAACAAATTTACTTACTGGTTCATCCGTCGGTCATTAATGTGCAACCTCATTCCTCCCATATTCGTTCAAATGATGCCACATACTTCTTTATTTCTTGCACCTCCATAGGAAGATATACACTGTATATCTCCTTTGGGTTTGGCCCAGGTACTCCCCTCCCAACGTCTGTGATCATGTCGATCATGTTCTCGTAGTACGGTCCTTTTGCAGCATTTGCTAGCATGTTGTGGTGAAAGAACCACCTTAATGTTGCTCGACCAATTCTTTCCTTGCACAACTTGAGGTTCTTCATCGTTGTTATGATTGTGGTTTGACGTTGTCGTGGCCTGGTGATAACGGGATCCACGAGACCTACTGTCGGGTCGTCGTCTTGGGTGAGATCATGAATCTCATCCCTCGGTTGGTTGCTGAATCCTTTTCCACTTCCTCGACTGCTCCCACTTCCAAACCCTTGACCCGTCATTCGGCCGGTGCGTCTATGTAACTCTTCGTCGTCGAATGATCTTTTACTTGCTTCCATTCCCCGTAATAGATCATCTATTTAAGAAATATTTAACTACTCAATTATCCTTTAAAATAAGGCAATGAACTACACCGTATGTAGTAAAACAAACATACCATCGTCGTAATCTTCATCTCCGAAAATATCCAGTCTCTCTTGTCTGGTCCTGTAAATGTGTAGAAAATGTCTCGCTGGTTGTAATAATTCTTCCTGAACGGTCTCCTTATGCCGTTTGCTAGTTCCTTTTGTTTGCTCAATCGCTTGTAGGTGCTTATGAAATTGAGCTCTTACCTCCGGCGGAATCCATGTGCAAGGAAGAACGTTTTCCTTTATGCCTGCAAGATGAAATTTCAAATGGTAAATACCATCGAATATAACTTTGTCACAATATTTGCATTGCACTTTTCTCACCGTCATGGAGATCAAGTTGCAATGTAACCAAGTCGGATCACTCTAGGTCGCACCAGTAGTTTGAGTTGTTTGACTTTGAGAATATATTTTTTTACTAAATAATTACTTAAGTAAGTAATTAACTATTTTAAAAGCTAATGACGTTAGTAAGTGACTACTTATCTAAGTAAAATTTTAATCATGTAAAATAAATGACTAACTAATTATTTAACTAAGTAAGTAATTAACTAAACCTTCTAACTAATTATCTAATTAAGTAACTACTAGACTAAATATCTAACTAAATATCTAGCTATCTTGCTATTTAAGTAAGGAAGTAAGTATTAAAAAGAATGAACTAATTAAGTAACTAATAAATGAAAAAAGTATTAAATAAATATACTAAATGAACTAATAAAGTACTTAATACAAAATTAAATAAATGAAGAAGAAAAAAGCACAATGTTGAGCAAAATTTGAGAACAATGAGAGTGAGAGCAATGAGAGTGAGGGTAAGGACTAAGGAGAGTCCCTTGGGGGCTTTAAAAAGGTGGGCTGGTGGCCCCTCCACCTGTTGGCAATGGTCATCAGACCGTTGCCAATGGTCATCTGGTCGGGTCGCGCGACCCGGTCGTCGGGTCGTGCGACTCCGCTACCCGACTGGCCAAGTCGGCCCGACCGAGCCGCGACCGGGCTGGTCGGAGGCAAAATCGACCGGGTCAGGCCCAGGTCCCGACCTGGGTCCCGATCCGGCGAACCATGGTTATAAATGACGACTTTAATCAATGCCAAAAATTAATTGAAGATGGTTTACTCGCCGTTCCAAATAAATTTAGTGACAAGGTTCTCTTGTAATAACTAATATCATCAATAATCTACTTATTTACGACGACGGACAAAGAATTTTGAGCTTGCTAGTCGATTAGACTCTCCCATCTTTTTTGCAACTTCGAATGCTAGACAGAGGTCGGTCGATCGATCGATCGAGAGAGAGAGCGAGCGGGGGGACAATATTGATGAAGTTGCCTGCAAAAACACCGATGAACCTCCCAGTGATCGATCATGCCGCAGTTTTATCAGGTTCGCAGCTCAGCCATGTGATGCGTAGAGGAGGAACCCCGCTCTCTCTCTCTCTTTCTCTGCACAGATTATTGAAGGCTTGATCGTTTGCTCTTGGACGCTTTTGTGTGGGGGGAGAACATAGCCCTCTTCCGCGTCGTCGCTGTCAACTCACGGGAGGAACAGTGAGTGAGTAGGCAGGACCTGTGCTTGATTGCCATAATAGATGGAAGCCATGGTCCCTCACACCCCTCGGGTGTTTTTTCTTCTTCTTTTTTTGGGGGGGGGGTTAACTCTTTATTTTAGTGACCCCTTACATATATTACATTCGTAGGAGATTAGTAAAAAAATAAATTTAAATGTCACTTGAGGTGGTGGGGAAGGTGACCTCCCCGAGTTGGCCCCGGCCATGCGCATGGATGCGTGTGTACGCAAGTAGAGCCAGCGATACCAAGAAGGTGAAAGAGAAGATTCCCCTCTGTTGAGGAGTCTTGAGGAACTTTTTTTCACAAAATATACGGAGATCTTGACTATAATAAATTTGTTGCAACAAAACCGATATATGTGGATCCCAGTCATTTGAGTTGAAGTTACGAAGACTTCCCTCTACATGCATGGGTGAGAATGAAAAGATCATGTTTAGATAAGTATTAACATTCGTTGATCAGGTTTTAAGCTTAATAATCAAACAATAATCATGAAGTATACGCCTGTTTTGTCAAAGGAAAAAAAATTTAATAGATACTAGTTTTAACATGGAAGTTTTGAAGGTCGTTATATTCATATTAAAAGTAATTTGTTACAACTTCCCCACAAAAGAAAAATTAATTTATCTTGGAGTTAATTATTGAAGATCTAGCGTGGAACATTGTATAGGTTGACGCCATGCAGATTTTTTTTTCCCACCGTCAAATTTAGTACAATTCAGATCCGACTACATTTTACCGCAAATACATGCGGAAGATAGCTCTGATTTTTAACATATTTAAGACTAATATGTTGTATTGTTATAAATACTAAGATGAAAGGTGAGTCCTCCATGAGCTCATGTACCTATTGACAGATGTGGAGGTCCTCCAATATTGCACAAGCGAACAAGCCCTTAATATGTATGCTGTTAAATGCTGACTTAAAACTGGCACAATTGTAGTAGTTATGTTTTACATATAGCCCATCAGCTGGTTACAGTATGCAGAGAAGCTTCGTGGTGATAAGGAACTGCATGCAGAGAAGAATAAGATTTACAGATGATGCTTAATAACTACAGAAGTAAGATCAATTCCTGCATAATTATAACTTCTTTTACTCGGAATCCGACTGCTTCTGGATGCTCGTCGCCCCATTGTTCATCCTCGCGCGTGCTTCTGCAAACATCCGCTGCTGTTCAGCTAATGCTTCTTCCTCAGTCATCTCCACTCCACTCCACTTCCCACCTTTGGGAGAGTCCTGTTTTAGGCATGTACATTGTTAGATCATTATTAGAGAATAAAGAAACAAAAAGGAATTGAAGAAAAAAAAAATGGAGGCCAGATATTTCGAGTTTTGGCAAAGTTTCATCACTCAGTTGATGATGATCAGCATAGCAGATCGAAGGATTGCTTGTGGGCTCGATCATGTTCACTTCTAGGTGAAGGCTGCTGCATGCAAAAAATACATAGATGGGTAGGTCTCCATTTTGGGATCCTTGAATTCTACATGAGCCATTTGTAATTACTTTTCGTTCCTGGGGTCATCCGCCTTTTGATTTTGGCAGAAGGAACGCCTTTGGGCTGATGGGTCTTGGAATTCCTCTTCGTTAAGTACTTTTTAAGCCACCAACAGCTTTGTATAAAGAAGAGGAACATGTTTTTCATATGCAGTTAAACTTGCAAAAACAGTTTTCAGCATATGCAGAAATGCAATCTTGTGAATCTCGAGAACAAACCATTGTCTCCAGCTTGTGCTGTTCATATGCAGCATAAACTTCGTCAGTGTATTCTCCAAAACCTAGATCCTGTAATAGAATAAGCATAAAGTTCAGTGTGCGTGTTCTTTCCATGTAATTTTTTTAAACAGTGATGTCTATCATAGAGATCCAGATGGCAGGCAGATGATTCACATTTTCAGCCCTAAAAATCGGCATGACTCAGCTTGTTTGTGATGCTAATTAACCAAACGAAATTAATGAGAAGAGGGGAATGGAAGATTGACATGACATCTTACCAACTACAGAACAAAGGACGACACATGCAAAAGGACATGCATACATATATAGCAACCTGTTATCATTTGGACGTCTCCAAATGAGTACAGCGAACTGAATGGGCTTCTGATGGCATCTTACTCAAAATCAGATACAAAAATTAGTAAAATAAACCTCCTAATTGCTGTCACAACGGTCCCATAATCAACATTGATCCACCTAACTTCTATCACCCATAATTGTCCAGCTGACTTTCCTCTTCTCAGCCATCTACCCTACCCAACAACAGTTCTGAATACCAGAGATGTTCAGCTTTGGTAACCATCCCACTTCAACGCTCGGTAAATGTAATGTAGCTGATGATAATCGATCATGCCCCCTTGAAGCATGATCCTAAGATTGGAACACCAAACATCGGTGACAACTCACCCACCTGGTGACTGTAAAAGAGATGCATATGACAGAATCATCAGACTCATAACGGGGGCACACCAGAGGATACTGGACCAGAGAAACAGTTCAGTTAAAATGGCATAAAACGTGCTTGGAACCGGCAGCAGGAAAGTTAGTTGGGAAAGAGTTTGAAACAAGATATTGCCCCAGAGATTTCAAGAGTTTGACATACAGCCGGGTGATGCTTCAGTGACCCTGTATGTTTTACAATGAATACAATAATGCCAGTATTTCATTTCGTCATTTCTTTCTTTCTTTCGGAGTCCAACTTGCAAGAGGGACATGGTGGTACGAGATACAGAGCACACTTGCACAGGTTGTGATTGGACATGCAAATTAGTAAAATAAAACATACTGGAGAATATTCAGATTGATTGTAAGCGACACTGGTAAGGCTCCTGGAACTGAAAGCATTCTCAAAACGCTGACAGGTGAAGAGTAGGTTTTTGGAGGCATTGCCTCTCTCCATCGGCACCTATTAATTGGAGTGATCATTTGGAAACATTGCCTCCTTTCATTCATATGGAATTGCATCGTTTCCACGTGACTTTGTGGTTATTCTTGTCACATTCCATAAAGATTATTTTGAAAGAGTCTACGTGATGTGCTATGTTCTTTAGTTTCAATTTTAAGTTTATGAGATGCTAATTCCAACCTAGGCCAAACGTTAAGTAATTAACCTATCAACTTTTCTCACATCTATATATTTTTCCGTGCATTCTATTATATATATTTTAGTGACTAATAAGAGGGGTAAACCTAATCAATACCACATGTAATCAATATCTTTAGTCGTAGAAAATAAACAGTTTTTTAAGGTGGTCGAAGCCACAATTCATTAAATTAAGGTAAAAGATACATACAATGTAAAAAAAGAAAGTAAAAAAGAAAGCCCCAAGATTACTACCAACTAAGTAGTAGTCTAAGAGGAACTACAAGTCTACAATTATGTGTTTCCATTGGAAGAAATAATCTCCAAAGGAAGACCAAATGGAATAAAAACCAGTGAGCAAACAATTTCCTTCTTCGATTTCAAATAATCTCCAAAGAAAGACCAAGAAATAATCTCCCCTTTCAGCTGTGCAAGCAGGCGGTGAAGAGGACATTTTTCTTCTTTGATTTCCATTTGGAGGGCCGAGGGTGATTGATCATAATCGTGTTCTCTTTTCTTGTTTTTTTTGGTTGATCTAAAGGAAAAGTGTCCCATCATTCCTCCTTCTTGTTCTTTTGGATTTCCTATCCTTGGTTGATTGAAATGGAAGCAAGGCATCGAAAAACATTGAAATTTCCCAGATTAAGCACATTGATCATTGATCACACATAAAAACAAATTAACATCAGTTATATTAAATTAAACATACCCTTTTTTTCTTGGCCTCCTTGAAGACCGCTGCCTCTGTCCATTCTCTTGCGCTGATCCAAACCCAGTCGGCACAGACTGGGAGATCTTGCTATGTACGGCTCTTGCCACGTTGTTTGTGTCTGGAGATTGGGAGATCTAGAACCAGCTGGGGGCAAGGGAGAGGTCATGAATTTTATGGATCCATCTGGCTGGTTTCTAATTTTCTTCCTTTATGGATTTCATGAATTACTAAATTTCTTTGTTTATGGATCTAAACATGCAAGGAATAACCAGAACCACCATTGCCTGAGATAAAGGCAAATAGGTTAATTGAGAAAAATTTTACAGCGCTTCAAAGATATTGGGGCGGAAGTTATGGAAATTACAGAGACGGTCTTTCGTTAAACATTTTGACACCAGGTTTTCTGTTAAAGTACTTGGTGAGGGTTGGGCCTCATGTTAATTTCCTCAATCTTCAATCCAGCTTGCATTGCTAGCTATTTCGTACAAGGATCGCTGGATCGGAATCGGGCCCTAGATTGGTGAGTACGATCCGATCCAAATTGGATCTGATTGGTCCGATCTAGGGCGATCTGCCGGAAGGTAGATCGATCCAGAATTGGTCTGGATCAACCTGTTTTTTATTTTTTTTCTTTGTGGAAAAATTGCCAAAATTTCTGAAAAATTACATAAAATTCAAAAGAATGTAAAAAATTGTAAGAAAAAAGAACACAAGGACATTTTTCAATCTTGGACATTTCCACACAACTTTAACATTGACTAAATGACGTACATGATACATCAACGCATTAGTATCATACAATCAGTCAATCACACAATACAAAGTGTACTTAATACAATCTTCGCCCAACATCCGCTGCTCCTTCCAATAGAACATGAATGTTTTTTTGTCACTCAACTCAGCTTGACCTGCTTCACTCGTACGTGCACTACTAGTAGAGCCACCATCATGTGAGACTCCACCTATGTCTCCATCTCCACCTCCCATACATTGTTGTTGTGTGGGTGGAACAAATTCTTCCTCGTCTTCATCTAAAGAAGGTGGCTAAGTGATGTCAGTATAAAGGAGATGATGTCGGCATTTGATTCTTATCTTCTTCCTCTTCAATGTATCTTCCCCTTGACTACTTTGCTATGTAGGCAAGCAAACTTTCTTTGAAGCCCTGAATAAGCCACCATTCTTCTTGATGGTAGTGGTGGTAGTTGGATTCACCATTGAAATCCGAGTTGGAGTTGTAGCGGGAGCTGGATGTCACTCTAGAGAAGATGTAGTTCGGGTGGATCAGGAAGTGGAGCTATACACGGAACTTGAATTTCTTGTCCTTCTTACCATGGGGGGGGGGGGGTTGGGGTTGCAACTGGGTCGGTTAGCCCCCAGGCCGACCCATTGGGTTGTGACCCCTATTTTTTTTGAAAAATAAAATTTTTTTAAAAAAATACGAAAAAATTCTAAAAATATAAAAAATGAGAAAAAAATAAATGACGTAATTTAAACAAATAATTCATGAATTTCATTCCAATGTGACATGTTATACATTTTGTAAGTAGTTTATATACTCTCCCCATATCATTTGGATTTAGTATAAAGCTTGATACATTTATATATGACGATTATATTTATCAATCCCTCAGGAAACCATCCTAAAACTTGATCCAAAGGAGTCACCATAGCTATCGTAGTCATAACTCGATTGGATCGAAGTGTCTGATGACTCTCCACATAATTCACCATAATGCTCTTGGCCATATGTAGGGAACCAAGAGCCTTGGGATGAATCATATGCATAGTTGGAGGCATCGTGATATTCTCCTCTAGCTCTATGGGTACGGTGAGCTCTTCCACGTTGCGGCCTTGTACTATGATCAGCGTCTTAGGTCGCATGGGTGTATTGCTCCTCGCCGGTAAAGCGTAAAGACATTGTAGGAGATATAAAAGGATCTAGGGTCTCTTGCATTTGTGAAGCGATGGTGCCCTCGTATCCAGCTCCACTGTCGCTGCTACTCTTTGACGAAGAATCCTGAGATGTTTGCGACTACACTCGAATGTTTGGCTCTGACGTGTCTTCTCAATCATCCTCAATTGTATCAACATCTGCAATATCAAGAGGATCAATCATAACTTGTTTACTTTTTCTTTTACTTTGCGTACCTTGACTAATTCATTCTCCGGTCCTCTGTCGCTTTGCTAGGGAAGAAGGGATCTGAAATTCTTCGGCCAAAGAGACATCGTTGAGCACTCCTTCAGCCCATTCTTGGTCTTTTGGGTTGAATTTCGGTTCTCCCAACCCTTCTTGGTCATTGACCTAAGCTTCTAAGGAGTTCTTCTCGTAGAAGATTTGATCCAAATCGATGTCCTCCTCATCAATTGACGACTCCTCAATCTGACGTCCCGCCGCCTGTGATATCCAGCTCTTTTGTTACATCTGATTATGTTTCATTCTCTCCAGATTCTTCAACTTTAACCTCATGTTGTAGTGACAATACACGAGGTCTTCGAGTCTCTTTGATGCCAACATGTTCCTCTACTTCGTGTGAATCATGCTAAATGTAGATCAATTTCTCTCACAACCTGAAGCCAAAGTGGTTTGACTTAGAACTCTAATGGCTACATCCGCCAAGTCTTTGTACCCTGATACTTTGCCATGGTCTATCCACCAATCAGCTGCATAAATTGAATGTGTTACATTATTATATCGTACATTTTGATTAACTAAGTAACTGTTGAAGAATAATGCTAAGTATTCGGACTTAGTAGCATCACAGCTCGTTCCACTCTACTCGTACCAAAGTGAAATGACCGCATTCGGTAATCGTAGATCTTGTTGCAGGCGATAATAGCCCGGTCATCATCACCGAGCATCTGTCAGATGACGCTCTTCATGTTATCTAGTAGCTCGTTAGTTGCCTTGAAATGTGAACTTTAACAATACCTTGAGTTTAAAAAGTAACTTACGAACCAAATAATATTAGTAAATAATTTATATGTTTGAACAACGTAAAAAAATGTTAGTAAATGACTAACGAAATATACTTACTGCATGTATAGGTTGATGTAATATACGTTCCCAACGACGATATATGATGTCCCACCACTTGGCGAAGTCAGACACTGTCTTCGAGATTTCTTTCTTCGCTCTCTTAATCGCATCATATAAATACCCCATGTTTGCTTTCTTATCTCCGTCAACTATCCTTAGTACCTTAACTATAGGTTGGACTATGTTTAACGTCTTCTTTACAACCTTCCAAAAATCCCCACCCTATATTGTCTCCTCTACTTTTCCTCCCTTTCTCTTATCCAATGGGTTACATCTAGCTATCCAACTACCCCAACCCGGTGAAAATACCATCTGAGTTAAAGCTCTCCTATGACTCGACAAACTTTCTAGCGAAATGTAGTGGGAAATGAATCAGGTTGCACCGGGCCATAGCAACTCTCGGCCCTTAGTATGTCACCTCATAAGTGCAATGACGAAGTTATGGTTGTAAATAAAAGAAGAAATAAATTGGGTTAACTTAACAACTCTGTCTATTTAAGGATCCGTGCATATATCCTCCAACATCAAATCTAAGGAGTGGGCGGAACAAAGTGTCAAATACAACTTTGGTCTTTTGACCATCAGCATTTGTCTTGCCGATTTATATACGGCCGCATTGTCTGTGACTACTTGAACTATCTGGGTTTGTCATATTTCTTCTATTACTTCATCTATCAATTGGTAAAGATACTCCACATTTTTCACCTGTACCGATGTGTCAACCGACTTCCAAAAGACCGTGTCAGCTTGACTGTATACTAGAAAATTAGTCATCATCTTCCTAGTTATACCTGTTAAGTATAAGATATTAACTAAGTTATAATAAAAAGAATATTTATACATGTAATAGAAATAACTATAAACAAATTTACTTACCGATCTATCCGTCGGTCATTAATGTGCAACATCTTTCCTCCCAAATGCGTTCAAATGAAGCCACATACTTATTTATATCTTGTACCTCCATGGGAAGATATACATTGTATATCTCCTTTAGGTTTGGCCCCGACACTTCTCTCCCGACGTTTGTGATCGTGTCGATCATGTTCTCGTAGTACAGTCCTTTCGCAGCATTTGCTACATGTTGTGGTGAAAGAACCACCTTGATGTTGCTTGGCCAATTCTTTCCTTGCACAACTTGAGGTTCTTCATTGCCATCGTGATTGTGCATTGACGTTGTCATGGTCTGGTGATGATGAGATCTACGGGACCTACTGTCGGGTCGTCATCTTAGATCAGATCATGAATCTCATCTTGCGGTTGGTTGTTGGATCCTCTTCTACTTCCTCGACCGCTCTCACTTTCCGACCCTTGACTCATCATTCGGTCAACGCATCTATATAACTCTTCGTCGGCGAAGGATCTTCGACTTGCTTCCACTTCCCGTAAGAGATCATCTATTTAAGAAATATTTAACTACTTAATGATCAATGAAATAGGAGAGTGAACTACTTTTATGAGTAATGCAAACATGCTGTCATCGTAGTCTTCGTCTCAAAAAATATCCGGTTTCTCTTGTCCGATTCCGCAAATGTGCACGGAATGTCTCGCCGGTTGTGACAATTCTTCCCGAACAGTCTTCTTATGTCGTTTGCTAGTTCCTTTCACTTGCTCCATCGCTTGTAGATGCTACGAAATTGGGTTCTCACCTCCGGTGGAGTCTGTGCGCAAGAAAGAACATTGCCCTTCATGCTTGCAAGATGAAATTTCAAACAGTAAATATCACCAAATATAAAAGTCATAAAATTTATATTGCACTTTTCTCTCTACCATGGAGATCAAGTTGCAATGTAACTAAGCCGAATCACTCTAGTTCACGTCGGTAGTTTGGGTTGTTTGACTTGTAAAAGATATTTTTAAGTAACAAAATAAGTAAATAATTAACACTAATTAAGAATCTAATTAAGTAACTAATGAAACAATTAAGTAATTAATGAACTATTAAATAAAGTACTTAAATATCTAATTAACTTGACTAAATAACTATTAACTATTTAAAATTAAAATAATAATAAAATAACTAATTATATAATTAGCAACTTAATTAAGCAAATGAGGAACTAGTTAATAAACTAGTTGAATATCTAACTACATAAGTAAGTACTAACTAACTATTTACTAATAAACTAAGTAACTTAAACAAATAAAAGAAACAAATATTTAATGAACTAATGAAGTAATTAAGAAAAGAAGAGAGCAAAAATTGAGAGCCAAAAATTGAGAGTCAAGAGTATTTATGAGCAAGAGTGAGGTGTGAGGAGAATGAGAGCCCCTTGGGGGCCTTAAATAGCCCCCAAGGGGCTGGATAAGAGGGGGTTAAGCCCCCCCATCTACTGGCAACGGTCGTTGCTAGCCTGCAACGGTCACATAACTGTTGTAGGCGGGGTCACATGACCCCGCCCGCGGGTTTGCGGGTCGCACGACCGGGTCGCGACTCCGCGACCTGGTCGCGACCCGGTTGACGAGTCGGTCGACTGGGTCACGACTGGGCCGGTCGCACCAATTTCCGACCGGGTCGGGCCCGAGTTGCGACCCAGGTCCCGACCTGGATTTCCATGCTTCCTACATTTCTTCATCCTCACCAACGACACTGTCAAGTTCACCTTCGGCCTATGATCTATCATTCGGGTCGAACTCTGGCTCTCCCTCAGTATCCTTGTCTTCCACCCATGCTGCAAGTGAATGTTCTTGGAATAAGTATTCCAAATCCACATCTCCTTGGGACAAGCCTTGAGTAGCTTAGGTTTGGGCTCTTTCTTGGTACAATCCATCTGCAAAATATGCAAATTTTTGTGCGGATGTCTTCTACATATCTTTGATATTCTTGATCCTCAGCCTAATATTATAATGGCAGTAGACAAGTTTCTCCAATCTTGTGGTCTTCAACTTATTTCTTCTCTTCATGTGAATGAGGTTGAAGGTGCTCCAATTCATCTTGCACTAGGATGAGAAAGTGCTCTAACTTAGCACCCAAATTGCAACGGATGCCAGTGGATTCCAACCAATCCTATTTGTCACCATAATCCACCACTCAATTGTAAAGAAGACAAGAAATACAGGCATTAGTAGCTTATTAAGAAATTCGGGTAAGCAAACCATGATATCTTTAAAGTTATTTGGATGAATCGACTTACTAGGAGGGACCTTATTATGTGAGTACTGTAAATCAGGATCCCCGTACACCCCAATCTTATGCTTGTATAACTCATTTGAAAATATAAAATAAGGCAGTTAACTTCATTGCTTTTTATAAAGTTCTAAGGTTACTAAGATGGTAATTAGTACTCACTTCAACCTCAGTAGAGGTTCTGTCCTTCTGAGTCTTACAAAGCCGTTTAATAACAAATAGTGTGCTTGATAATACTTCATCATCATTGCATACTTGGCCATCATACTGTATCATCGGGTTCAAGAAGTACCATGTAATGGCGTTAACACTAATTTAGTATGAAAGACTAAAAGTAATACACAGAATACAAGTTGTAATATACAACAAATTAAACTATTAAAGTATATTTGCAACATGAATATCGTGGTGTAGTATTTTGTCCCATCTGTTGTCTATCACCTTCCACCACTTTTTATAACCCTTGGGATACTTTTCTTTAATCTTCAATTTTGTTTTATCCATAGCATCATACATGTACTCCATTTGATTTTTATCATTTGAATCCACCAACCTAAGTACATGTACTAAGGGTTCTATGACAGACAGGTAGTATTGCACCTTCTCGCACCACCTGTTGTCCTCTATCAGCTGCTCCATCTTCAACAATACTTCATATTGATCTAAGAAGCTCCTATAGGTATCTATGTAGTCCTGATAAGTAGTGAAAAAGATGAACCTCTTCAAACTAGTCTTGTGCTTGTAAATACTCTCTAATGCAATAAAATGAGTGGCAAATCTAGTGGGACCCGGTCTAATCAAATCATGATGATCGATGTGCTAACCTCATGATATGTAAAAGTCTAGGATAGGCATAAATGAAGGAGGTGATCAGTTGTCCTTGGTTGACCAAGAACTTACCAAGGTCTTCTAACATCAAATCAATAGAATGTGTCGCACAGAGCACCCAAAACAAGTGTAGTCTAACCTCCATGAGTTTCTTCCTTGCAGCCTTATATGATGTCTCGTTGTCAGTCACAAACTACACAATGTTCTCTTCCCCTATCTCCTCTATCATACTGTTCATCAAACCAAATAGGTAATCCGCATTCTTGACCTGACCTAATGCATTCACAGACTTCAGGAATACGGTACTTTTATAACAATAACAAGGAAGTTTATAAGTGATCTCCTTGTGATTCCAGTCCACCCATCGCACATTACAATGCACCTCTCCTTCCAGATAGAATTGAATCCATCTATCCATGAGGTCAACTTATCGACCTCCTCATCCAAGTTTGTCTCATATATATATATATTTGATGTGGAAGCTTTCAACTCCAGCCTAGTCTCACCAATGGCATCGACCATTGTTAGGAAATAAGGACTTCTGGTTGCATGTGCCGGGACACCTACATAAACCAAAACAAAAGAAGACATCCTTGTTAACACAATTCTCATAAACATTACATGTAAATCATATCAACATTAAAAGACTATCAACATCTTCATCAAAGATTTACCTGCATGTAGAAAGAACTTCACCATGTGCTTTAGGGCTTTCTTCGCAGCCCTAGTCAAGGCCTTCACTCCTTTAAATACTTTTTTATACCCCTTTGGCCTCTGCCACTCTCCCTGTACATGACAATATTTGTCGTCAGCCAAACAGAATATGTCCGACGGAATTCAAGTTCTTGAACAGGGCGTGTGCCCTCCCCTACATCAGAACATCTACCAGAAGTAGCCGAACCTCCTGCTCCTTGTCTTCTTTCCTCATCCTTACGAGCCTGAGCCCTACTCTCATGCACAACACTCCTGACCCGAGCCTCCTCTTCATCTTCTGAAGATGATGAATCAACTTGGACTTGGACATGTGTTGGTCATTTTCCCTTCTTACTCTTTCCAGCCTAAGATTGGTGTCTCTCCGACCTAGCAACTCGTCATATAGTTCTTGTCTCTGACCAATTCTCACCTTCCTCTGGGAAGCTCTTCCTGTTAAATAACTCCTCATCTCTTTCCTAAGCTCAACTGGTACTTTATCGTACTTCTTTACATTGTCACTCATACCAGCTATATGTTGCTTTAGCCGATACACACCTCTATTCATATATTTCTGACACCACTTACATCGAACCCTCTTCTTCTCTTAATCAAGGAGATGACCATGTTGCCATCCAATGTCGCGATATTTTACAGTGCCATACTCCTTGTCCGACATCTTATCTACATCATATCAAGTCATACACAAAATTAAATACATAAAGAACTTGATCAAGATCAAAATTAAAGACATGTTAACACCCCTTGGGGTTAAGGTGCAATTCACCCCAAGACCTCTTGGGGGGGAGGGGGTCATCTAGTCATAAAGTCACCCCTTCGGGGGTGACTGTTCATTACCAATGAAGGGGTGCTTCGGGGGTGCAATTCACCCCCCAATGGGGATGAATTAAATAGAACCCCCCATCGGGGAGGAGGATACAAGGGTGACTGTTCATCACCCCTGAAGGGGTGATTAGCACCCCAATGGGGGTGAATTAAACAAACCCCCCCCATCCGAGGGTGGGGATACAGTCACCCCTTTAGGAGTGACTGTTCATCACCCCCGAAGGGGTGATTAGTGATTAGCACCCCATTCAGGGGTGCAATCAACCACCCAGGGGGGGGGGGGGCTATGGCTATGGAATGGGTGACCCTCTATTGAAGCCGGCCCCCTTACAGGCTGCAGGGGTGCTATGAGTGGCAAAGAGGGGGATGGGGGAGGGGGGAAGGGGGGGTCAGAGGTCCCCCCCCTTAATTTACCTATTAGAGGGTAGATCGACCCCTGAAATCCTAGATTGCCCTCAAACAGTAAAACCTTTTGAGGGTGGGATCCCTAGATCTCCCAAGGGGAAGGAAGGAGGATCAGAGGAAGCAAAGAGAGGCTGGAATCGGTCCGATCTCCCCCAATTTGGGAGATATCGAACCTTAAATAGGTCCGGAATCGGTTCCAGAATCGGTTCGATTCCGGAAGTTTTGGTTCTCCAAAGAATAGGTTCGGATTGACTGATTCCTAGATCGGTCAAGGATCGACTGATCCGGTTGATTCCAACCGATCCAGCCAGCCAATCCAGCCGGGAGTCCTGGCTAGATTAGTGGTTCAATGAAGAATCAGATCAGGGGGTTCCGATCCGATCTAAGAATCAGTTAATCCCAATTTGAATCGGCCAATTCTACAATCCTTGATTTCGTATTTTGAACATACCAACTCACCCCATATAGAATTCTGGCAGTACTTAAGCTTTCAAAACCGCTTGGTACAGAGAGTAGAATTTATCAATTATAGTAACACAAGTCCAACACCATTTCTCGTTCATGAAAACATGATTCCATTTAATTAACCTTACCTTCTCCCTTGTCCTACCAAAAGAATTAATTTTGATACTTTCCAATTTCTTGCGGATGCCATTAGGTTCTTCGAGAATAGAGAAAACAATAAAATACTTTGAAAAACACATTTCGACAGCAACCATGTTCCACCTATAGATAACATTTTACTCTTCCAGCTCGGCAACTTATTTTCAACTTCCAAAATCATTTTCTCATAATGACCTTGCTTAGTGCCCGTATCGGGGAGAGGCAACGGGTATTTGATTAGGAAGGACTCATGATCTTTTGTTAACAATAACAATAAAGTAAATCATCTAAATAAATTTTAGTTAAACAGTAGTGATTAAATAACAGTGAAAACTTATGACTTAAAAAAAAATTAACCAAAATATCAACAAAATAAATAAATGTAACAAAAAAGAAGTCAAATAACTTGTGTTGAAAATTTTAAAGATAACAACACCATCATAATTTAATAAAGTAATATATAAAAAATGACAACCAACAAGGTAAGTTATATCGATAATCAGCACTTAATAAATTTTATTTTAATAATCAAACACTTAATAAATATGTTTTAAATGACAAAAAATTAATTAATAACTATGTAATAAAAATGCCTTAAAAATAAACAAAAAATCATAAATAAATAAAAGAAGTTAAACTAACCAAACAAATCAATCAAATGATATAAATGAAACAGATAAATGATAGAAAACCTCAAGCTAGAAAATGGATAATCAAATCACAAACCATGGAATGTCAGGTCGGGACTTGGGTTGTGACCAGGTCAGTTTTTGGGCCAACTGGCCCAATCTCGACCTCGGGACCCCGACCTGGTGAATGTTTCTAAATTAATTTTTATTCCAACTCTTGGGCCCAAACGACCCTGCTCCCGACCTCGACCCCGCCTACCTTGTCACAAACTAAATAATTATTATAAAATTTTTAAAAAAGATGTTATCTCAACAACATACACCACAAAATAAAACAAATAAAAGACAAAAATGACACTACAAAATCAGATAACTCATAAAATTCACGCAATCTCAATTAGGGGTGTTCACCCATCAAGCTGACCCAATGACTCGAACCGAACCAACTCAAAATTGTTAGGTTGCTTCGGGTCGTCTTCCAGGCACGAGTCATTCTGGTTTAAAAAGCAAAACCAAACAAACCCGAACTCCCGGGTGTATTGCACCCTCCAACAGAGCCCACTTGGCTTCGAACACTTTTGTGATGGTTCGGCCTTGAGAAGAATATAAGCAGGACTGTTCTTCTGACCTGCACTGTGTGGGACTAAATGGAGCGCTCCAACTCCAACTGTTCACGTGCCCCCTTATGCAGTGCGCTCCAGCTGTCCACGCATCAGTTGCCCACGCTCCAGCAACGCAGCTTTAGTCCCACATCGCCAGTCTTAATAGAAAGAGAGTTGAAAAATGTTATAAAGCTATACCTTACATTCCTCCATGGATGTTAATGCAGGATTTATTTGTAATATATTATTTAGGTTTAGAGATAAGTTATTCTTATCCCTAAATAAATAAAAAAATAATTTTCATTTCAACCCAAACCAAACTAACCAACTCGATATAGTTGGTTCGGTTTGAGTGGTCTCCTAGGGTCAGTTTGGGTTGGTGAAAAAATCTGTATAAACCAAATCAAATCGACCCCTGAACACCCCTAATCTCAATTGTACAAAAATGTTAATAAATAAAATCAATAACCAAACAAACAAATAAACAAATAAACAAGCAAACAACCATGACATATCAAACTAGAAATTTCAAATCAAGGACCATGAGAAATAAAAAAATGCATTCCCTCATGTCATTATGCATGTTTGATATGAATCAATCGCTTCATATGATGTGTGACTATAGTTTTTAATTAAAGATGGTTGAAGGTCAAGACCAAACCAAACCCAACTGAATCAATTGGGAAAGGTCAAACTTTAAATTCATGAACCCACATAATAACTTCACATATTTCAAAAATAAAGTATATCCCTCTCAAATGAATAACCTGTCTTAACTCTTTAAAAAAACTAAAATTTTAAATATTCTGGAAATTAAAGGTTTTCACACCCCACATGATAGGCCACCCAGTGGGAAAATTTATTTGTTTTAATGGGCCTACGTGGCCATGAATGCAGCGCTGACAATGTGACACCTCCATCAAAAGCCCAACAACCGAGATTTCTCTAACACAAATGTTTCCTTCCCCTTTTCTCAAGTACGACCCATTAGTTAAGAGTCCTATAGACTCTTTAACATGTAGATTTGTCTCCCCTTACAAACTGGAGGACTGCTTTAGGAGTCATCTTTTGAAGAGTCTGAGAAGCCCAACCTGCTGGAAGGGACAACTGTTTGAAGAGATGGACTTCCTATGAAGAAGTCCAACGTAAAAGTGTGAAGGTATCAAGCCTCCCCTTATTTGCCCTACTCCCTCTTCTTCTCCATCTTGTGCACAGCAGGTAGGGGGCTTCTCAGTTTTTCAATTACTGAAATAAAATTCAAAGGAGGCAGGTAGGAAGAAGAGAGAACCTTTCTTTTGAAGGTGGCAGAACCCACAATTTAATTAATATGTGGAAATGAAATAATTGCAGGTAATGAAAGTATAGAAAAGAAAAAATAAATAAAACCCCTAGGTCACTGCCAAAGCGGTAGTTAACTAGAAGAGACTACAGATAAAAGTGCTTCCAATTGAGAATATTGCTGATGGGGACCCGGTTCGGTCCATTTTGGGGTTTATTTGCATTTACGTCCATTTGAACATGTTTGTAAATATTTGAGTTTTATTAGTGGTCTTTTCTTTTTATTTGGGTCCTCAAGAGGACATGTATGTAATTAGTCATTTATGATGTCTTGTTTGTAATGGGCTCCTCTATTTAAGAGGGCCACTTGTTGGAATAGAGAGAGAAGTTTTAGTTGGAATTTTTGGAACCCTAGGGGGCTGCCCCTTGTGCAGGGGCACTGCCCCGTTCTCCTTCACCCCCTCCACGATGGAGGTCGTCCCGCTCCACCTCCAGTGCAGACCGGTCTCTTCGCGGCCCTCCGGCGTGGGTGTCTTCTCCTTCTCCTCCGTCCAGCGGCCTCCGAGCCATTCATTCCCCTTTTCCCCTTCACTGGTTCGATTCGGAGCCCTATCGACACCGTTCACCTCCGTCTCCGTCCGTTTCGACGTCTCCGACAGCGTCGATCACCACCCCTCCGTCCACCCCCGCCTCCGGCGATCCCCGGAGTACCTCCATCCACCTCCTTGCTCCCCTTTGGGCCCCTGTTAGACGGAGAAGAACGGAGGAGGAAAAAGAGCCGCGTCTGCGGCTCTGTCCGTGCGCGCGGCCCGCTAGGGCTCCGGCAGCCTCCGGTCTCCTCCTCCCGCAGTGGCGGCTTCTCCGAACACTCCTGGCGACGTCGGCAAGCTCCAACGACGACGGCGATGGCGGCGTCCCCCCCCCGGGGGCCTCCCCTCCCGCGTGGAGGCGTCGTCGATGCTGCGAACCCCACCGAGCGGAGCCCTCGCGCGGCCGAAGGCGAGCGGAAGACGACGCGCTCGAGCGCGTCCGCGGGCAGCACCCCGACGGGGTACACGGCGGCCGGTGAGCCAGCCGCGTCTCCCACCCCCGCAGCCAACCGCGGAGGGCCACGACCCCCCCGCGTTAAGTCGCGGCCGGGCGAATCGGCGCCGGTTCGCCTCCACCCGGCGGGCCGGTGTACCGGCTCGCGCCTCCCGCCCGGCCGGTTGTCCCGATCGGCTCGAACCGGCCACGATTCGCCTCCCAGGCCGGTCAGACCACCAGTTCGGCCCGGTTTAGGCCGGTTCAAGGCCGGTTCGGCCCAGTTTGACCCTCCAGAGACCGGTTCAGGCTGTTTGGGGCCGGTTCAGGCCGGTTCAAGCCATTTTGGAGCCGGTTCAGGCCCGTTTTGAGAGGTTCGGGCTTGATTCGACATGTTTTGGGGCCCGTTTTGACCGGTTGAAACCCGATTTTGCTTATTTACTGCTTATTTAGGTCCTTTTGAGCTCCTCCACGGTCCGCTGCAGCGCCACGTCGCCGGTCCGTCCCGCCTCATCCCGCATCAATTGCCCCCAAGGAAGTTCAAAGAGAACCAGAATGAGCAAACACCCAGACCTTGACAAAGAAGCCCATGCATCGAAGGATGAAGGAAGGGCTTTGAAAGTCATCATTGAAAATCCTCTCGTTCTGTGGGCTCCAAATAGTCCAAACTCCAAAGCATAGCCGCCAAAGTAGTAGACCAAAAGCTTGCTGCCTCCCTCTAGGGATTCAAGCTATCCCACTGCTAAAATTAAATCCACAAGCCACATTCTGGTAATCTAGCCAGGAAATATTCTAACTATTGAAGAGTACATGCCATAATGAGTTGAAGATTCCACATCTAAACTGTGTAAAGGGACTAAAGCAAGAGTGCAAGACACCAAATTTACATAAAAAACCTCATACAACTGGAAAAAAAAAACAAGTTGGAATTCTTCCTACCCTTGACAAGCTTCCAACATTACTTGACAAAGTTGGAGCTCTTGAGAACCGATTTCAGGGCAGCCAACATGATGCGGGACAAAGGTGGGACGGACCGGCTACGCTGCAGCAGGCCGTCGGGGAACTCAAAAAACCTAAAAGTGTAGGAAATAAGCAAAATCGGACTTAAACCGGTCAAAAAGGGCCCCAAAATATGTTGAACCATGCCCGATCCGCTCAAAACGGGCCTGAACCAGCCCCAAATGGCTTGAACCGGCCCAAAACAGGGTGAACTGGCCGGTTTAGACCTTGAACCGGCTTCTGGACCATTGAACCGGCCCTAAACCGGTGTGCACCGGCAGTTGGACCCGGTCAGAACGCTAGACCGGCGGCTTGGCCCGTTGGCTGTCGAACCGTCGCCAGGCCGGTCGGCGCCACTTAATGCGGCGGGGGGGGGGGTCGTGGCCGCCCGTGGTTGGCGGTGGGGAGAGAGACGCGGCCGGCGGCCGGCCGCCGCGTATCCCGTCGGGGGGAGGCGTCTTCAACCTCGCGCTCGCGAGGGTTTCACGCGGGCTCGCCCGCGGCGGCCGCACCGGGCGGAAAGAGCAACGCCGGAAGCGGCGCCGGGCGCTGTCTTCGCCGTCGCCGGAGGGGAAGGGGCCTCCAACGGCACCGTCGGCGCTGTCTTCGTCTTCCTCTCGCATCCCCTTCGTCTTTGTCTAGTGCATAGTTGTCAAGGCGCCTAGGCGCCGCCTAGGCGGCAAGACGATTTTCCAATGGCGCCTTGCCAGGGCGCCTTGTCTGGGGCCAAAAAGGCGTACAAGGCGCCAACCTAGGCGCCCAAGGCGCCTTGAGTATTTTTACATCATTAAAAAATAATTTTGAGAGATTTTTTCCTCTTGATACCCCTAACAAGGGACACTTATTTAATGATAATTTGAATATATTAATATATTATATTATCACTTATACTATCATACATATTTAAGATTTATGATTATAAATATATATTATATACTTAATTAAGTTTCCTTTCAACTCTTTCTTAATTAAGTTTCTTTTCAACTCTTTCTTCACTCTCTCTCTCTCTCTCTGTCTCACTTATACTATTACATACTTTTTTGGGTTCGGGGGGCTTCGCTCCCCCTATTTAATAATATTATAACAATATTTTACCATCACTTATACTATTGCACATATATAAATTTTATAATCATAAATGAGTTATATACTTAAATTTTATAAAAATTTATTTAACTTTCTTCTGTTTCACACATTCATCATATTTACTTATGTGCATTGATAAAACACTCATATTCAATTATAACATAAAAAATATAATTATATTTATGCTTATCTTTATATATAACAACCTCCAGACTCATCCTTCCTTGAATACCGCCTTGACCGCCTAGGCGACGCCTAAGCGGTTGCCTTGTCGCCTAAGCGGAATCGGTACCCTTCAACGCCTTGGGCGACTTGTCGCCTTGACAACTATGGTCTAGTGTTGGAATCGCGGAAGGGGGGGAGCCGCGGAGGCCGGGACTTGTAGACGCGGATCTTCTCCCTCTTCCTTCTTCTCCGACTGATAGGGGTCCGAGAGGAGGCTTCCAGCACTGGGATGGTTGAGTGGAGGTACTCCGGGGATCGCCGGAGGTAGGGGTGGACAGGCGAAGATGGTTGACGTCGTCGGAGACATCGAAACAGATGGAGACGGAGGTGAACGGTGTCGATAGGGTTCAAGCTCGAACCGGTGAAGAGGGAAGGGGCAAGAATGGCTCGGATGGCTCGGAGGCCGCTGGATGGAGGAGGGGGATGAAGGCACCCACGCCAGAGGGTCGCAAAGGAGACCGGTCCTCACCGGAGGTGGAGTCAGACGACTCCATCGAGGAGGGGGTGAAGGGGAAAGGGGCAGCGCCCCAGCACAAGGGACCATCCCCTTAGGGTTCCAAAAATTTCACTAAAACTCTCTCTCTTCATTCCAACAAGTGAGCCCTCTTAAATAGAGGAGCCCGTTACAAATAAGACATCTTAAATGACTATTTACATACATGTCCTCTTGAGGACCCAAATAAAAAGAAAATAACACAAATAAAACTCAAATATTTACAAACATGTCCAAATGGACGTAAATGCAAATAAACCCTAAAATGGACCGTACCGGGTCCCCATCATTCTCCTCTACCAGGAGAAAACTCGTCCTTGAGTTTTGATGTCTTCAAACGTTGCCGTCACGTTCCACCAAGCGCCGCACTTCATCGGAAGCATCCCAAGAGTCGGCTCATAAGAATGGGCCGATCCCAAGCTATGATACCATTTGATGCGGGACAAAGGTGGGACGGACCGGCAACGTGGCGTTGTAGCAGGCCGTCGGGGAGCTCAAAAGACCTAAAAGTGTAGGAAATAAGCAAAATCGGACTTAAACCGGTCAAAACGGGCCCCAAAATATGTCGAACCATGCCCAAACCGCTCAAAATGGGCCTGAACCGGCCCCAAAATGGCTTGAACCGGCCCAAAACAGGGTGAACCGGCCGGTTTAGACCCTGAACCGGCGGCCAACGCCGGCTGCCGCGTACTCCGTCGGGGGGAGGCATCTTCAACCTCACGCTCACGAGGGTTTCGCGTGGGCTCGCCCACGGCGGCCGCACCGGGCGGAAGGAGTAGCGTCGGAAGCGGCGTCGGATGCCTTCTTCGCCGTCATCGGAGGGGAAGGGGGCCTCCAACGGCATTGTCGGTGCCGTCTTCGTCTTCCTCTCACATCCCCTTCGTCTTCGTCTGGTGTTTGGAGTCGCGGAAGAGGGCCGGGGGGGGGGCCGCGAAGGCCGGGACTTGTAGACGTCGTCGTCCCCACCGGAAGAAGAGGGCGTGGCCGGTTGGGATGTTGTTGTAGTCACCGGAGAAGGGGGAGGCCGCCGAAACCCTAGCGGGGGTGGGCGCAAATGAGGCCGCCAACGCGGATCTTCTCCCTCTTCCTTCTTCTCCAACTGATAGGGGTCCAAGAGGGGCTTCCAGCACTGGGATGGTTGGGTGGAGGTACTCCGAGGATTGCCGGAGGTAGGGGTGGACAGGCGAAGATGGTTGACGTCGTCGGAGATGTCGAAACGGACGGAGACGGAGGTGAACGGTGTCGATAGGGTTCAAGCTCGAACCGGTGAAGGGGGAAGGGGCAAGAATGGCTTGGAGGCCGCTGGATGGAGGAGGGGGATGAAGGCACCCACGCGGAGGGTCGCGAAGGAGACCGGTCCTCACCGGAGGTGGAGTCGGACGACCTCCATCGAGGAGAGGGTGAAGGAGAAAGGGGCAGCGCCCCAGCACAAGGGACCAGCCCCTTAGGATCTCAAAAATTCCACTAAAACTCTCTCTCTCTCTTCATTCCAACAAGTGAGCCCTCTTAAATAGAGGAGCCCATAAGACATCTTAAATAACTATTTATATACATGTACTCTTGAGGACCCAAATAAAAAGAAAATACCACAAATAAAACTCAAATATTTACAAACATGTCCAAATGGACGTAAATGTAAATAAACTCCAAAATAGACCGTACCGGATCCCCATCACAACCTCTAGTTGAAAAGTCTGTCATGTCTTCTCCTCCGGTCAGCTTAAAATATAGAGAGGTCTTAAACTCCATAGCAGTTTGTCTTCAGCATTTGTCTTCATCCCATCTTAAAGGAAGTATGTTTTTCTTCTTTTTTCCCTTTCACCTTATTATTTGTATTGTCAAGGGATCCACAGCAATGCTCCATAAACTTAATATTAGTATCCAAGCATCCTATTCTATTAGGTGCATGCAATATAAGAATAACAACAAAATGTCACAAGTTTAATTAATGCAATAATGAAGGAACACAAATCAATTGAGCAATTAATGCAGATATTTTGACACAGCTTTTATGAATGCATAAAGCTGACGAGCAAAATGAAGAATATGGATATGATCAAACAATTACCAAACCTAGCGCAAGTTATTGTCATTAGAGAAATCATGGACAAGATCCAAAACCTTTAAAGCCTGAATCACATGTTCAGGAGCAATTGTCCTTTTGTCCTCCCGACTGCACACTTCATTTGACTCTGATGAAATGAGGTTGATGAACTCTGTAGAGATGAAAATTATAGAGGATTATAAACAACCTTCGACATTGAAAAGAAAATTATAACTAAAAATTTCCACCTTCAACACTCAAGCAAAAGATATAACTAAAAAATACAGTGAACAAGCAAGATGGGGTGATGGCAGGTGTAAATAACTCAAGAATGTCAAATAGGAAAAGGAAAAAAAATTAAGATTCCATGTCTATGAAGATACATAACTAGCCAGCTTTGTTCTTTACATCAATGTCTACCAGAAGAAGTAGCAACTAGCAACAATGAAAGTAATCCAAGACGGTTGGAGGCAAGCATGGCCAACATCACATTCTTAGCCTGGAAGAAGGTAGTAATATTCTCTTCTGCTATGAGAATGGATTTCCCAGTATACAGCCTCCCTCCTGCAGCTAAAGTGGCAGAAGACTCTCCAATCTCTGCCATCACCGCCGCTGGTGCTAGCTGCTGCCAATGGATCCTGTCGCCAGGCATTGGAGCTTGCTGAGCATCTTCTGCCATTTTTTATGTTTTCTCTTCTATTATTGTTTTCTCAAGAAGGATCATAAATCTTCCCAATAATAAATTACTTTTCCACCATTTTCTGACTTTTTGGTCCAGAAATCACAAGGATCTTAAGAATTTTTTTCTCCAGTTTGAAGATCTAAAAATTTGGCATTTAAAATTCATTAAGTAATTAAATATATTAATTAACATTTATATCATTAGATTTTATCGTACTTTAGACTCCTTGATAATAAGTAAATTATAATTACAATTTTTAAGTTAGACATCATATTTAGATTTTAAAAACCTTAATAATGATTTTCATGTCGATTTTTTTAATTAATGTGATTTAGATTGTGTTTATAGGAATATGGCCAATGAAGAGCATGATGAGATGAATCTATTGAAGCTCCAGACAGTGGATGGGATCATGGATTCATGAATGATGCAACAAAAAATGAATGATGCCACAAAAGAGAAGTACAACATGAATAATGTCAAAAGAAGATGAATGGAACTATGTTTTGCCTAAAATAACATATTGTAAGAAACTAAGACTTAGTGGCAATGTTAAATACTGTAATAAGTTACTAGTCGAGTTTAGAGAAGATGATGGCATACATAACAAGACTAGCACCTCATAGAGATATTAGGAGTGAGCAGCAACAGGAATTGCATGATTGGGCTTCTTCACATAAGGCCCCTTACACCAGTTTTAAATTTTCTTTTTACTTTGGCGAATTGGGTTGACCGGCTGGCCTATCCACCATGGGCCCATTATGCTCTCCCCCCCCCCTTGTACAGCACTCCTATATAATGGGGCATAGCACTGATTGGAAAGGGATGATAATGAAAATGAAAATGAGGATTTTCGGATTTACTCTCTGCCGCTGTCTTTTAAACCATAGCGTAGTTTAGTCTTCTTTTTACTCTCTCTCTTTGGAGACCAGCTCGCCCTCGCAGCCGCTCCGCCTCAGTGGAAACCCTAGCTCCGTTGGATCCCTTCACCACTTCTTCACTCTTCTAGTTCTTAATAGAGTTGATTGAGATAGTGCTGCTCTAGATTTACTGCTCGTTCTTTCTACAATGGCGCTTTGGTCCTCTTCCACTCGAAGGTTGATCCTGCTGCTGCTCGACGACCTTCGGTTCATCCTAGAATCGAGCTCCCAATCTGCATTTTCGTGGAGCCTCTCTGCAAATGGAGTCATCCTCTACACCGGAAGCTGGGATGCAGCAGATGTTGGCTGGTTTACCGCTGAACCAGCATTGGTTATATTAACTTCGGCGGATGTTCATCCCTGGCTTGAAGAGTGCTGATACCCGGATACCTGAAGGACCTATGGCGCACACATCATCAGATAAGTGTTCCTCCGGTTCTGAATGAAAGAGTTCCTATCTGGTCTTCTTGAATCTCTTCCAGATCCGGCAACCTCACTCGACACTCCTCTTGTCGATGGTGACCGCTTAAGAACTGGTCCCTTTGCTGTCCTTCCGTGTTGGCTTTTCCCAATTACTCTAGATCTGAGAACGTCCGCTTGGAGACTCAGCCCCAAGACAGGAGACACCTTCCGGAACTAGTCCCACAGCGGGTTGTTGATATTTGTTTCCGCCAACGTTTATCGCCTGTCTTCAATTTATTTTGGAGATCGAACTTGACAAAGTTCTTTGAACGATGATGTCAAGAAACAACTCAACTGAGATCTGGTTGTGATCGATGATCTGTGATGGTCCTGAAAACGGTAAGTGATGAATGCCCTTACCGATGTTTACTACTTGAACATTTCTATAGATCGGTTGTTAAATTAAGACTGGCCGATAGCCAACACTGGTCCCCTTCCAGTGAATCATTTCTGGTTAACTGCTAATTGGAGGCTGTGGCTGATCTTGTTTTCCCAAACCTGGTTCTGAGCTGGCTGAAGTACTGGCGACTCCATGGAGATGCCTACTTACTGCCGAAGTGGACAGATCAGGGAGCCAATTACTTTCCTATCAAACGGCGTCTAATCCCCTTCACGCCATCACTAACAGAGTTGTTCAGAGTCTTACCTGAAGATCGTCAGGTCCGATGTCTTCATTAGAACGGGTGTTTGGTTACTAGAAGAAATTAAATCCGAGATGCTCGTCAACTTGAATACAGACACAATCCCAACCTATTTGTGACAATGACCTATTACTGTCTTTCAAGACATGGGTCACATTCAATTTCTGTAAAGCTCTTAAGTCAGAAGATTGTATAAGGGAATCGTGTCTGGATTCAGACAAGCCGCCACCCACGCTCTGGCATGGAGGTATGCTCAAAAACCAGAAAATCCTTGAAAGTTTACATGCTTTCCCTATTATTTGTTCGACGCTATGCTCAGTTCATTGTAGGTTCCTAGCTTGTTTAACAAGAGTGTTGGCGAAATGGAGAGAACATTATAGAAAACCCAGCTGAAAACTGTTAAAATCGGAATCATTATCAGTTGTTTGATCTTGTCCGAAAGGCAATTTAGAGAACTCTGAACTTGTTTGAGCTCTTGGCATTTTCGAAAATGGAAGAAGCAATCTGGTCCAATTTCTAATAATAACATTGTTTAAACTAATTTTTTTTGAAATTCAAGAACTGACGTGACTATGAAGAACTGATTTGTAAGTTCTTGTAGTAAGTAGTTTTTGTCCTAGTATCTCGGTCCAATAGGTTCCGCATCAAAAACTCTGGGCTGTTGGTAAGTCACCAAAGTTAAATGAATAGGAGTAGGATGTGGAGATGAGGACTACGGTACGTCATAGCAAAGAAGCATGGAGAGAGGAACAAGAAAAAGAAAAGGTACTAGATCTTCCAGTGAATGTCATTCATTTACAGAGACACCTTGACCTAGTTATCCAAGATCTGACTTTATTTATCCACTCCTAGTCTTCTCAACTTATGAATGATTATATATTCAAGAGACATAAGTCATCTCAACAAATAATAACCATGAAAGATGTCAAAGTCACTGCTAAGGCTGTAACATACATGGCGAAGAGGCAAATGGTTCTTACAAGCAAGTTGACTGATACAATCAAAATTTTTATTCTTTCCTTCTTGATTGAGTTGTTACCGATACTTGTACCTTTCCATGTGTCGTGTTCCCGCAAATACAAAATTCAGTCCACAATCCATACTTCCAAACAATAGCGGATGCCATTGAAGAGACTTAAATCATCTAAAGTGCGAGGTGTTTAAGACAAGCAAGAGCTCCCCTTGCCTAGGTGCTCGAGACAAAGGCTTATATTTTAATATTTTTATATTTTTATTATACATACATATATATGTGAAAACAAAAAAGTTGTAACAATTAAATAACATAAGTTTAAAACAAAAGAGAACAATAACCTCAATTTTAAACTTAAAAATATAGAAACTTAATAAAAATAACAAAAAATACAGCAATAAGCAACATAAAAAAATTACAAAAAATTAAAACAAGTGAGCAATAACACCAATTTAAAACTAAAACAATATACAGAAACTTAAGAACCATAACAAAATAAGATAAAAAGATTATAGAAATTGAAAACAAATTGAAGGAATTAGAAAGGTTGAGAGGGAGATGAGTGGTAGGTGAAGAAACTGATGTCGACGGCAATGGCTGGCAGAGGAGATGGTGTCCACAACAATGATGTCTAGCTGAGGAGCTAGCATCTATAGCACAATAGGGAAAGAAGCATGAATTGCAGAATCAATAGAATCAGATCGAAATTGGCCGAATTCTGAATCGGATCGATCGATGCTGATCCGATTTTGGCATGAAGTACTGATTCAGACGCGACTCCTGACAAAATCAGTCATGAATTGGCCGATTCTTTTGAATCGGTGTGGAATCGCGCGATCCAACCAATTCGAATGGGACAACTTAACTCTCAATCTGTTATCGATAGAGCCCAACATCGATCTACTATCACCCTTATATCAGTGATATCGGCCCAAAATTGTCTCTTCAATGCTGCTTCCTCCCAAATTAGCTAGGGCATTGACAAGTTTGGCAGTGATTCTGACGATCTCTTCACTCTAGTGGCATTTGGATCGATCTGGCATCAATCCAACGACGATTCCTCCATGTCCCAATGTTCTTCAAGTGATTACCCTCATCCTCTTGATACCACCGTTTCCTCCCGAAATCTGTTCTGGAATCCATCCCCCCTCCCAATTCATGCCCCCCTCCATTACACCTAAAACAGTCACCAAGGCGTTGTTCCATCCCCCTCCCTACCTTAAAGTCTAAAAGTCACCCCCTTGGTGACTGTTTCAGTTCCATAAAGATTAGGGGGCTGTCTTGGTCCCTCTACTCTGACAATCACCCCTGAACAGTCCGATTCTAATTTGGGCTGATTCTTGTCAATTCAGTCCAATTCCGGCCGATTTGGCCTAAATATTTTTTAAAAAAATCTAAAAAAATCAAGATTCCAATTTCGACTCTAATTCCAATCTGATTCTCATTCTACTAATTCAAGATCGATTTGACACTAATTCAGTTCGATTCTGGTAGAATTTAGCTCAGAATCAATCCTTCAAGAGGGAATTTGATCAAAATCAATTGATATGATTTCAAATTCGGCCGATTCCGATCTGATTCGACCGATTTTTCAATCTATAGTCTAGATAAATGGCTTTAAGTTGATAATGAAAGAGATAAGTACACAATCATGTGTGATGGGTGGGTAGGCATAAAAAAGAGATCCATGATAAATTTTCTTAGTTATTATTCAGAGGGCATAACAGTTTTAAAGTCTATTGATACTTCAAGTCATATCAAGAATGTTGATTACATTTTTGACCCTATGGACAACGTTGTAGAAGAGATTGGGGAGAAGAATATTATCCAGTTCGTGATAGACAACAAACCATCCTAAGGCAGCAGGGAGGAAGTTTATGGATAAGAGGGCACACCTCTTCCGGGTTCCATTTGCAGAACACTATTGATCTGATGTTGGAGAATATAGGTAAAGAGACTTCAGTTTCTACACTTGTGAGTTGGGTACAACTAATCATGGAATGCCGGGTCGCGACCCGGCCCCGACCCGGTCGGGTTTAGGCCCGACCGGCCCGGTCGCGACCCGGTCGGGGCGACTCCCCCGGCCGGGTCGCGGAGTCGTGGCCGGGTCGCGCGAGTCGCGCGACCCGGTCCGGGCAACGGCCCCCGCGACCCAGGTTAACGGTCTCAAGACCGGCTAACGGTTCGGGGGGCGCAGCCCCATTCTCGGGGCTTTAAATAGCCCCTGCGGGGCTATTTAAAGCCCCCAAGCGGGGCTCTCCTTACTCCCACCCCCCCACTCTCACTCTCAACCTCTCATTCGTGCTCTCATCGTCTCTCATTGCTCAAATTTTTTTCTCATTTACTTAATTATTTCATCAAGCATTTCATTAGCTCATTTAGTATATTTATTTAATATTGGCCATCGATGACAATGGGTTAAGTAGTTTATTCTTTTTAATACTTATTTCGTTTACTTGCATAGTTAGTTAGCTAGAAGATTAGTTAGATATTTAGTTTAGTAGTTATTTAACACATCATTAGTTTGAAGGAATATTAATTACTTACTTAATCATATATTTAGTTAATCATTCAATTTATATAAATAAAAATATACTTACATTAGTAGTCACTAATTAAGGTTATTAGCTATTTAAATAATTAATTACTTACTTAAGTAATTATTTACTTAAAAAAATGTCTTCTCCAAGCCAAACAACCCAAACTATCAAGCGACCCGTGAGTGATCCGGCTTCGGTTGCATTGCAATTTGATTCCATGTGGCGGAGAGAAAAGTGTAATGTAAATATCATGACAAAGTAATATTCGGTGGTATTTATCGTTTAAAATTTCATCTGCAGTAATGAAGGGAAATGTTCTTCCTCGCACACGGACCGCCGGAGGTCGAGCTCAATTTCGTAGGCACCTACAAGCGATGGAGCAAACGAAGGGAACTAGCAAAAGACATAAAGAGACCGTCCGAGAAGAATCGCAACAACCGGGGGAGACGATCCGTACACATTTACGGAACCGGACAAGAGAGGCCGGATATTTGAGACGAAGAGTACGAAGGTAATGGGAGGTGTTACTCATAAACGTTGTTCATTATTCTATTTTAAAGGATAATTAAGTAGCCTCGATACTTAAATGTTTTTTAAAAAGATGAACTCTCACGAGGGATGGAAGCAAGTCGAAGATCATTCGCCGAGGAAGAGTTCTATAGACATACCGGCCGAATGATGGGTCAAGGGTCTGGAAGTGGGAGTGGTCGAGGTAGCGGAAGAGGATCCAACAACCAAGTTTTTCATCACTTAATTAATCAAAGCTTACTTAGATAATAATGTACGACATTCAATTTATGCAGCTGATTGGTGGATGGACCAAGGTAAAGTACCAGGGTACGAGGACTTGGCGGACGTAGCCATCAGGGTCCTAAGTCAAACCACATCGGCTGCGAGCGAAATTGGTCTACATTCAGCTTGATTCACACAAAGCAGAGAAATAGCCGACATGCGGAGGCTCAAGACCTCGTGTATCATGTCACTACAAATACGAGGTTAAAGTCGAGGAATTTGGATAGAACGAAGGTAACCGTACGGAACAAAAGACTCGGGATAAAGCACAAAAGGCCGAGACGTTCGGCCGACGAGCCGCCAATCAAGAGGAGGATATCGATTCGGGATCAAATATTCTACGAGAAGAACTCGTTTCGGGTAAACGACCGAGAAGGGTCGGGAGAACCGAGTTCAACCCCAAGACCGACAATGGGCCGAAGGAGTGCTCGACGATGTCCCTTGTACCGAAGAATTCCGCATCCCTCCCTCACCAAGAAAGCGCCGCAGGACCGAGAAGGAACTAGCCAAGGTACGCAAAGTAGGCGAAAAGGTAAACAAGTTATGACCGATCCTTTCGATATTGCGTACATGATACGGTCGAAGACGATCGAGAAGATACGCCGGAGCCGAACATCCGAGTGTGCACGCTTCGTACGTCCGAGGATTCTGCCGTCAAAGAGTAGCAAATGATGGTGCTCGATACGGGGGCACGGACACTTTACAAGTATAACGGACCTCGCATCCTCCCATATCTCCTACCACGTCGCTACGTTTTACCTAGCGAGGAGCAATATACTCACGCGACCCAAGATACCGATCACGGTGAAGGCCGCCACAAGTGCAGGGAGGTCATCGTAGCTACGGAGTCGAGCGAATACCACGATGCCTCCGACTATGTGTACGATTCATCCCAAGTGCTCGGTTCCCTACATACGACGCAAGAGTACCGTTGAATGAATTACGCGAGTCATCGGATACTTCGATCCAATCGACCTATACATGTGACTCGTTTCGTATCAAGTCTGTATAGTTTTACGAGGATACAGACAAATACGATCGTCATGTGCCGTATACGTATCGTTTCGTACTCAACCCAAATGACATGGGGAGAGTACATCAACTACCTACAAAGTGTACAACACATCATGTTGGAATAAAATTGATGTATTATTTATTTAAATCATGTCATTTAATTTATCCAATTTTTCTGTATTTTTTCAGATTTTTTTTCGCATTTTTCTTATTTTTTTGAATTTTTCAAACAAAAGAATAATTAAAAATTAGGGTCGCGACCCCCGACCCAACCCTCCTTGAAACTAATCACATTCTTTATTTATTTACATCCTCATTCACTACACATCATAAGACATCATATAGAGGGGCACGATATGATCATACCTAGACTAACTAGATTTGTCACACACTTCATTACCTTGGAGTACTTGCACTGACACAGACATACACTAGTCCAGTTCATAGCATCGGTTGAGTACATACATCTGCTATATAGTTGACTTGCATAGTGAAATGGATCAATTGAAAATTATTATACAAATAAATCGTCAAATAATGGATAAGTGATTTTATGAGAAAATTGTTTATTACTTGTCCATCATTCAGCCACTTGTAAATATGTTGAGATTAGTAGACTCTGAAAGGAACCAAATGTGATACCTATATGATTCCATCGATAAAGTGAAATTGAAAATAGAGGAGAAACATTATAAAGGTTAAAAAAAATGATAGGAGATAATAGATGCCAGATAAAACAAGACACTACACCACGATGTGCATACAACAGGTAATTCTTGTCATCTACAATTTAATTTTGTATGTCACATGATGAATGTAGGATATTTTTTAACCCTCAGATGCAATATGGACCACAAGTATGCAATAATCAATAAGTCCTGAAAAAAAAGATTGCTATCTCGGATCTCGGCTTCATCTCGAAAAGGTGAAAGAGAAGAAATTTTGTGAGATTCTCGAAAAAATCTCGGGAGATCAGATCTCGGATTTCATTTATATAGGGTATACCTTACCCAAGGATTGCCAACTCGTATCTACATTTTATCTCATGGAGACTGAAAAGAACATCTCGAAAAAATCTTGAAAGATTGAATCTCATAAATACCGATCAATATGTCTATTTAAGTGTAAAATGTCGTGTTATCTCTTCAAAAAAGACAAGTGAACTCATTTTAAACATCAAATAAGCTGAGAGAATTAAAAACTTAATACAGAGAAGATGAACTATTATTAACAGAAGACATATAAAGAATCTTATGTTAAACCAAGGCTTCATCTTATATAATATAGATAGGTAATTAGTGACATTTTGGGTCAATTGTACATAAATAGTCATAAAAATATTAAGTTATAAAAGTTTATCAAAAAAAAATATTTAGATGAATATTTTGATGAATTTCATAATAAAATTGGCAATATATGAAGCAAACTTAACAAGGCCATCTAACAAGTTAAAGATAGTAATAGGTGGAAGTATATTAAGGTACAAGAGGTACTATATAGATATTCTCGTCTTGGTGATCTCGTTTCTTGGACGTGTGGAGAGAAAGAGATTCTCGAGAGATCACGAGAGATCGCATTCCATGCCTGAGGGGCACTTTGCCTGTAATACAACGGCTCTCAAGAACTCAACTGGATAGATGTGAAGATGTGTTAGAAGTGAGAAAGTTACATTTCTCAATGTTTTTACATTGGAGCACTAATAATCTAATAATTTGACAATTCTAAATTTTCAGATGCAATCTTATAAAATGAGAACCGGACTATACTCAAATTTAGATCTAAGATATTCATTTGACAAGATTTCTCCTTGTACGTTAAAATTGAAACAAACTTTATGTTATTTTATGATATACAAACCCTTATTGTGATAGTAACATCATATTCTATTGTTATTTTTTATAGTTAAGTGGTGAGTGCAAGTGAACACAAGAAGTGGATAAAATCCACTTACTGCAATTGTCATTCAGATTTTGAGTCAAAACATAAGTTCCTCCCAATATAAAAGGAATTAGAGTACAATTAGTCTTATTCACACGAAGGGAATGACTAGGCTAACATCTGACAGGTTGAAGAAACTTATGTATTACCATTATAACATGTGTGTGAAGATAAAGAATATCAAAGATCGCCAAAAAAAAATACAAGAATGGAGATTCACTAGATTTGCAAGTGATCCATATGAACAAAAAGCTGAGACAGAAGCACATGAACAACCTATTGGAGATGTAAATGGGGATTATCTCTTTCAGAAATAGCACACACTTGTATGGATGGAAAAGGCAAGCATAGCACAACCCAAAGTTCGATCCTAAGGATCGTACATGAGCTGAAGGGGAACTTGAAAATGTTTAATTTGAAGCTGAACATATGCAAGAGGAAGTCACTACTACTCCACTTCCAGTCCCAGCTTCAGCCCCAACTCTAGTCCATAATCAACTCCCACCAAGACAAAGATAAAGACCATGACAAACAGATTGAAACACTTTTTACAATTGAAAAAGTATATCAGTGTGGCATGGAGATTGGGAGTTGTTCATTACAAGCAGAGGACGCATCAAAGAAAAGAAAGTTGAAAATTAGGGGAGGGTGACTTGTCTGTCCAACACACATTACGGAGACATCTTCCTCAGATGACGATGAGGAAGAGTTCATTCTCCCTACTCAATAACAAAATGTAGAGAGTTCAAGTGGAGGTGGCGACGAAGGAGAAGGATCTTCTAGCAATGCACCCTAATGAAGTAGTGGCGGGAAGTATTATTGATATATATAAATTAAAAAATAAAATTTTAATCTAATTTAAGTTATTTGGTTTGGTTTGGTTTAAAGAGTATTAAAAACCAAACAAAATTGATTAGTAGCTCAAACCAAATTGAACCGAACGAAACAATTGGTTTGGCTTGATTTTTCAAGATGAACAGAACAGTTAACTACTCGTGCCCCCCCCCACTCCCACCTCGTCCACCCAGACCAAACAACACGCAAAAGCCCTGGAGCCCAACTGAACACTAGAGATGCACACCGCTGCTGCTGCCACTGCTGGAGAGCAAGAACGCTACCGCTGCGGCGCTGCCTGTCCTTTCGCACCACCACCTGCCATCTTCTGGTGTCCACTGCTTGCACACATGTAAAGCTTCTCCCTGAGCCTCCTTTCACCCCCCATAAGACTCGGTAGGCCGCCGGCCCTCCTCTGCCCCCCCCCCCCCCCGCACACACAGAGCTTGATCCCCCTCTTCCCTCGCTCCACCTATCTTGTCCCCATGACGCCTCAGCCTTCCCTCAACCAACCCTGTCTCAGCTCAAGTCCCCCCCTTTTGCCACTCTGCCAGAGCAATCTCTAACCCAAGCCCACTCTGCCACCCCCTCCGAGCCCACACTTCCAACCCCCTTGCCCAAGTGCCCTCTTCCCTCATCCCTATACGCCTTGCCCCCCTTCACTTTAGCCAGACCCCCCCCCCAATCCCACTCTCCAAGGCTGCCCGCCCCCTACCCTGTCCCCCCTTCCGCTCAGCCAGAGGCCCAGAGCATCTTGTCCCAGCCCGAGCCCCTTCCCTGAGCCCACTGTGCCAGCCCCCTTGCCCAAGTGCCCTCTTCCCTCCCTATGGCTTCTCCCCCTTCAGCCAGAGCCCTCCCCTCCACTTCAGCCAGAGCCCCCCCCCCCCCAGCCCACTCTACCAGGCTACCAGCCCCCGTGCCCTGTCCCCCTTTCAGCTCAGCCAGAGGCCCAGAGCATCTCCTCCCAGCCTGAGCCCATCTGCCCGCCCCCTCAATCAACACACCCCCTCTAACTGAGCCCCCCTTACTGGTCTGACCTGTCCTCCTCTCGCTCTACCAAACTTGTATTTGTTCTAATTTAATTAGTTGATTCAATTGAATGTTTCTTCATTTATCTAATGTCAATAATTGTCAATATACAAGATGTCTAAATCGCTTGAACAAATTCATGGGTCGGGATGCGTTCTAATACTTAACCCATGACGGCAGAAATGCTGAGAAGTAGAGAGGGTTCTATGTTAAGAGTCCCTTTCAAGCCTAAAGATGTCGATTAAATATGAAATTATTGTAGATTTAAAGAATTGGGATTTTGTTAGGTGCACCTTTTGTCAGAAAAATTACAGAGGGATTTATTGCTTGAAACAACATATTACAAAGTTGTCGACCAATGTCACTATTTGTAAGAAGGCATCAATAGAAGCAAAAGTAGAAATCAATCAGCATATGCAACAATTGATGAAAACAAGAATTGAAAATTTTTGTATGATCAGATAAATAAAAGGAAGAGAGAATCTTCTCAGTAGCAATATAAGGAAACGATTCACAGGAGACAAATCAAGTTGTTTACGATCTATTCTTTATGCCTCCACATGTGAAAGAACCTATAGATTGCTTTTTGCACACCTAATCCTGATGAGTCAAAAAGTAAATATGTGGAATATAAGAAATATTTGAAAGAATATAAAGAACAAGTTATTCAATATTTGATAGATGTATCAAGCATCTCGTTTAACACAATGCGGGTGTAAAATTTTTAAGCTATGTTGGAAGTAGTGAGCCAATTTGGTCTAAATTTGAACGGTCCAAGTTACAATAAAATTAAAGAGGCAAGCAAAAGATATTAAAACAACCCTACAGTTGGTAGAGGAAAAAAATGGTAGCTGAGTAAACTTGGGCTATAATATTATGTTTGATGCATAGAAAAAAGGTAAGAACATTAATCAATTTTCTTGTCAACACTTCAACAAGAACATTGTTTTTTCAAATATGTGGATGCTAGTTCAAAATTGAAAGATGCATGATTGTTAATTAATTTATTGAAAAAAAGTAGTGTTAAATGTTGGTGTAAATAATGTACTGCAAATTCTTGTAGGAAAGTTAATAATATCTAACATCCACATTTAATTTAAACATCATACATTGCACATTATATTAATTTGATGTTGGAAGATATTTCCGAAGTGTCTCCAAATAAGATTACAATTGGATATGTCAAATACGTGGCAAGTTTTATTTATAGAAACACTAAAGTAGTTAATATCATGAGAAATTTCACAAATGATATAAATCTTATTAAAGTAGCTATCATGTTTTGCCAAAAAACTCTCAATTTGGAAAGTTAACAAAAATGTAAAAATGAAATGAGAAGAATGTTTATCTCAAGGAGTGAACAACCAAAAACAATAGATGGGCAAAAATGATTGAAGCAAAAAAATCATGTAAAATTTTTTTGAAGACTACCTTTTGAAAGGGATGTCAGTATCAGCAACTGAAGAACAATATTTGATTTTTAAACAATTGATCATGTTTGGAAGTGACATGACTATAAGGCAATGCAAGACATCAACTCGTTGTTGAGTAAATTTTAATTGATGTTTTAAACTAATGTATTTTCAATACTTAACAAAACTACCCTGTAGCAAATTGATGGATAGATTGGGAAAATAAGTCTCCTCAATTAAAAATTGACAATTCAAATCTTAAGCCTTACCAGTAGTGCTTCAAGTTGTGAACAGAATTGAAACACATTTAAATAGATCATATTTGTAAAAAATAAATGTAAATAGCATTTTGTTCTTTTTCATATTCATTAATAAAATAATTTATGTATTTTTATATAGGTTCATGTAAATAAAAAATATATTAAAGCAAAAAAGCTTAATAATCTTGTATTTGCACAATACAATCAAAGATTGAAAGATAGACATCTAAGGATAGGAGAAATACAATCTTGATACAATCTTAGACGACATCAATGAAACCACTGAGTAGATTACACAAGAAGATGAAGATGTTGTCCATGTATATCAAGAACTAACATAAAGAGTGGTCAAAATTATTGTAGAAATTAATGATGATGAAGGTACAAGTACAACATCTTCTAAAAAAAGATATCGGATTGATAATGAAAATTTTGATGACACATCAAATGATGAACAAGAAATTCAGCTGAATGATGATTCAGACCGTGATTAATGTCATGATACTTTTGATTAAATATTTTGGATCTCCAATTAATACTTTTATTAGGTTTCTGAATTATTTTTTATTATTTATTTAGTCAATTAAGTGTTGAATCATCTCTACTTTTACTTTGAATGGTTTCACTTAAAGTAATGCTAATAATTTCTTTAAAATTCATGTAATTAAGTTGTTTTTTTCGATTTTAAATTGTTGTTGTTGATCTATTTTGTTTTAAATTGATTTGGACTTAGTTATTGTTAATTTTTTAAGCTAGATGTATTTTTATATTTCTAACATTATGATCTACTTAGTATCTCACATACATTTAAAATATTATATATAAATATTTAAAAAAATCTCATCTCAAGCACAAGGCAAGGTGGCTCCCTCCTCGCTCCAGGTGCCTCACACCTCAACTAGCATAGGTAGGAATCCAATGAGGTTTCTAGGTATGCATAATTGCCTACTGTCTAGGGTCCTAGAGGCCCATGTCCTCTATCCATAGTCGCCAAAGCACCTGCCTAGACACCACTGCACGTTTCTTAGCAGTGATCGCGGAATCGGCAGATCCGGATCAGAATCAGCTGATTTCTAGATCGGATCGGTCACTGCCGATCTGATTCTCGGCCGAAGGACCGATCCGGAAAAAAAATCCGGCAAAATCGGTCTGGATCGATCAGATCGGTTGAAATCAGATCGGAATCAAAATTGGATCGGAATTGGAATTGGATTGTACTTTTTTTCTTTTTTTGCTATTCTAGTCAGATCAGTGTTTTCAAGGCGTCGCCTAGGCGACAAGGCGCCCCCAGAGAGGCGATGGGCACCTAGGCACTCATTGCCTTAAATAACTATTTTATATATATTAATAATAAATAATACTAATTAAGTGTCAATATCACATACTTAAGTTGTTTTAGAGTAAAAACAAGTAGTTTGTTAATTGGACTATAAATTAACATTTTGATGAAATAATAGCTAGACTTAAATGATTTCTTAAGTGTTTACTAATAGATGATATAATTTAAATAGTAAAATTAACTAATGTGTCAAGTTATTTAGTGTATGTAACCATGCACTTCCCACATTATTAATTGATTTGCATGGTGTAAAGTATTTTGCATCATTATATATATATATATATATCTTTGCTATTTTATCCATTTTACTATATAAAACAAGGCGTCGCCTAACGCCTCGCCTTATCGCCAAGGCGGTACTATGTCGTCTTGATTGCCTTGGCCGCCTTGACAACTATGAGTCAGATCGACCAAGATCCACCAAAATCAGTCTGAATCGGCCACGATCGGTCCAGAATAGGATCGGAATCAGAGTCGTTTTTTTTCTTACCGATTCTGGATCGGTTTTCTTCCATTGGATTAGTCAAAATTGGTCCGATCCGATGCAATCCAGATCGGATCGGTACCCACCAATCTCGATCTCGATTCCGATACCGTGATCCTTGTTTCTTAGAGTCTAAAAGACCATAAGATGCTAACCTAGGCAACGAAGACACCCATTTAAAAATAGTAAAATACACATAATTGCATGCAGAGACCATAGTTGTTGAGACAAGAAGAAGTGTTTAAAGATGTCATTTCTGCTTAGATGGCAATGTGGTTGCTTAGGCATCGGGTAAGTGATAAAAAATTATATGTTGATACTACAGATATATAAATATATATACACATAATATATAGAATAAGCTAAGAAAAATACAAAGTAGACTTTAAAAGATTCAAGAAAAAAAGAAAACTTTACATATAATTAAATACATATTTGTATATTATAATTAAATACGTGAATTATGTGTGTATACATCCACGTTATCAAAAGTGAACGAAGCGATTGCCTAGGCGACGAGGAGAGGAGAGGCCTTAGTGCCTCGCTCCAGCCCTTGTCACCTAAGGCAACCGTCTCTGCTGTTGAGGTGGGACGCCTCCAGCACCTTCACTTCTCGTGCCCTATGCCCCGATCAGGCAAAGAAGAAGCCCCTACCGGGACCCAGTAGGCACTTTAAGTCACCAGATCCGATGACTTCAGGCCTCAATAGACAAGGTAACACCAGATTCGGTGTTCTGCAAGAAGCCCCTACCACCGCCCAATAGGATAGGGAAGAGCGTCATGGTGGCCACAGAGGATCACCATCCCCATCGTAGGTGATGAGGTGGGGCGGTTGCAAGGATCGCTGGATCGGGATCAGACCTGGATCAATAGGGTCCGATCCGGATCGGATCGGATCGGTCCGATCCAGACCAATCCTCTGGGAGCCAGACCGATCCAGAATTGGTCTGGATCGGGTTTTTTTTTACTTTTTTAAAAAATATGTAAAAATCGCCAAAAAATCAATAAAAATACATAGAACTCAGAAAAAATGTGAAAAAATGTAGGGAACAATCAATCATATAGAACACATATTATATCCAATCACACAATATAACACATCATACATCGAATAAAACACATATTTGTATCAAACAATCAATCATATCAAATCACACAATAGTACAAAACATATTCTTCTTAACACTCATATTACATTGCGTTAAATAAATAAACAAATACATATGCCATCACCACCAATTATGGTAATGTCCCGAGTAGGATGGATCTGGATCTCTGTCCTGGTCATTCTGATTGTCTTAAAATCTCCATTGATTTGGGTCAGTCATAATTGGCCCGTATCTATAAGAAAATAAAGACTGGGCCATGTCGCTAAACTCATAAACTCCATGATCAGTCGGAGATGGAGCTGGAAAAGATGGTGGATAACCAGACTCAGTGTCTGAGGCAGGCTCTGGATAGGAAGATGCGAGCTCGTCAAAAACATTCATCCTCGTCCAACGTCTGTTGCCCCTGCCACTCGAACATGAGTGTCTTTTATCACTCAAATCATCTGGACCTGCTCCACTCGTGCGTGCACTACTAGTAGAGCCACCCTCACCTGAGGCGCCGCCTCCACCTATGCTGCCACCCCCACCTTCACCCCCTGTACGTTGTTGTTGTGTGGGTGGGACAAATTCTTCTTCATCCTCATTTGATGAAAGTGGCTGAGTGGTCTCGGTGTCAGAGATAATGTCGTCGTTTGATACTTATCTTCTTCCTCTTCAATGTAGGATTTCCTTGATTACTTTGTTGTGAAGGTAAGCAAACGTTCTTTAAATCCCTGAATAATCCACCATTATTCTTGGTGGTGGTGGTGGTAGATGGACCCGCAATTGGAATCCGAGCTGGAGCTGTAGCGGCCGGGGGGGAGCTAGATGTCTCTCTGGAGAAGCTGTAGTCCGGGGTGGATCAAGAAGTGGAGCTGTGCACGGAACTTGACTTTCTTAACCTTTCTGCATGTCTTCATCCTCACCAACGACGCTGTCAAGCTCTCCTTCAGCCCATGATCTGTCATTCGGGTCGAACTCTGGCTCTCCCTCAGCAACCTTGTCTTCCACCCATGCTGCAAGTGAATGTTCTTCTTGGAATAGATATTCCAAGTCCACATCTGCCTGGGACAAGCCCTGAGTAACTTAGGCTTGTGCTCTTTCTTGGTACAATCCACCTGCAAACTGTGCAAATCTTTGCTCTGATGTCTTCTGCCTATCTTTGATATTCTTGATCCTCAACATCATATTGTAATGGTAGTAGACAAACTTCTCCAATATTTCTGTCTTCAACCTATTTCTCCTCTTCGTGTGAATAAGGTTGAAGGTGCTCCAATTTCTCTCACACTGGGATGAGGAAGTGCTCTGACCTAGCACCCGAATTGCAACGGATGCGAGTGGATTCCATCCAGTTCTGTTGGTCACCATAATCCACCACTCAGCTGTAATCATAAAGAAGACAATTACATGCATCAGTAACTTATTTAAAAAATTCAGGTAAGCAAAAAATCATTAAGTTGGGTAAGCATATTATTAGGGGGGACCCTATCGTGTGAGTACTGCAAATCAGGATCCCCGTACACCCCAATCTTGTGCCTGTATGAAGTCATCTGAAAATACAAAATAAATCAGTTATATTCTCTTCTTGAGATAAAGTTCCAAGTTTAATTGATATTAAACGTATTACTTACTTCAACCTCAGTGCAGGTTCTGTCTTCTTGGGTCTTACAGAGTTGCTTAATTACAGATAGTGTGCCTGATAATACTTCACCATCATTACATACTTGGCCACCATACTGTATCCTTGGGTTCAAGAAGTACCATGTAACGGCATTAATACTCCATTAGTATAAAGACGGTGGAGGTAATACACAGAATATTAGTTGTAATACAATCAAATTTCACTACTAAAGTATACCTACAGCATGAATGTCATGGTGTAGGGTTTTGCGCCATCTGTTGTCAATCACTTTCCACCACTTTTTGTAACCCTTAGGATGCTTCTCTTTAATTTTCAACTTAGCTTTATCCATAGCATCATACAGGTACCCCATCTGATTTTTGTCATTTGAATCCACCAACCTAAGTACCTGCACCAAAGGCTCTATGACAGACAAGTAGTATTGTACCTTCTCCCACCACATGTTGTCTTCTATCAGCTGCTCCATCTTTAGCAGTATCTCATACTGATCCAAGGAGCTCCTGTATGTATCCATGTACTCCTGATAAGCAGTGGAGATGATGAACCTTTTCAAACTAGTCTTGTACCTATATAAGCTCTCTAAAGCAATAAAATGGGTGGCAAATCTAGTGGGACCCGGTCTAATCAAACCATGACCATCGGTGTGCTGCCTCATGATATGTAAAAGTCGTGGATGGCCATAGATAAATGAGGTGATCAGCTGTCCTTGGTTGACTAAGGACTTGACATTAGGATCCCTACCAATATCTTCCAACATCAGCTCAATAGAATGTGCCGCACAGGGCACCCAAAACAAGTGAGGTAGAGCCTCCATGAGCTTCTTTCCTGCAGCCTTATATGAGGCCTCATTAGGGGTGGGCACGGTTCGGTTTGGTCCGGTTTGGACCGTTTTTTTTCTAAACCAAACCAAACCGAATCACCCTCCCAAACCGAACCAAACGAAACCGAATCAATTCGGTTTGGTTCGGTTTAAACCGAAAATAAATAAAAATATTTAAATTAATTATTTTTTACATATATATACTGATTTTTAAGTTAAAAATAATGAAAATAAATATTATTTTATTATAAAATTTATAAAAATATCATTTTTATTAATACTATAATAGTTTTTTTATATTTTTTTGAATAAATCAGTTTAAACGGTTTGGTTTGGTTTAAATCGGTTTGGAGATTTTCCAAACCGAACCAAACCGAAAGGGGGTCCAAACCGAACCGAACCGAACCGAATGGGGTTTCTCGGTTTGAACCGTTTTGTGCCCACCCCTAGGCCTCATTGTCTGTGACAAACTGCACAATGTTGGCTTCCCCTATCTCATCCACCACAGTGTTCATCAACCTAAATAGGTACTCTACATTTTTCACCTGAGCTGATGCATCAACCGACTTCAGGAATACGGTACCCTCAGAACAAAACACAAGGAAGTTTATAAGTGACCTCCTTGTGATTTCAGTCCACCCATCGCACATTACAGTGCACCCCCTCTCCTTCCAGATGGTTTTGAATCCATCTATCCATGAGGTCAACTCATCGACCTCCTCATCTAAGCCTGTCTCATATATATACTTTGATGTGGGGGCTTTCAACCCCAACCCAGCCTCACCAATCACATCAACCATAGTCTGGAAATATGGACTCGTGGCTGCATGTACCAGGACACCTACAAATTCAAAAACAAGATAAGAAGAGAGCGTTGTTAATAAAAACGTGTAACAACAACTTCATATCAACAAGTAAATGCTAACCACAACTTCATCAAAGATTTACCTACATGTAGAAAGAACTTAACCATATGCTTTAAGGCTTTCTTTGCTGCCCCAATCGAGGCCTTCACCCCTTTAAACGCTTGTTTTATGGACCTCTGACCTCTGTCACTCTCCCTATACATGGCAGTGTCTCCTGTCGGCCGAACAGAATGTGTCCTCCGGATTTCAGGCTCTCGAACAGGGCGTGTGCCCGCCCCCACATCAGATCGTCTGGCAGCCGAACCTCCTGCTCCTCGTCTTCGTTCCTCATCCTCACGGGCCTGAGCCCTACTCTCGTGTACGGCTCTCCTGACCTGAGCCTCTTCCTCATCTGATGAAGATGAAGAATCAACTTGGACCCTTTCATGTGCTGGTCCTTTCCCTTTCTTACTCTTTCCGGCCATAAGATTGGCATCTCTCTGACCTAGCAACTCGTCATGTAGGTCGTCTCTGACCAATTCTCACCTCCCTCTGTGATGCCCTTCCAGTTAAATAACCCCGCATCTCCTCCTTAAGCTCAGCCGGTACTTTATCACACTTCTTTACATTGCCATCCATCCCAACTATATGTTGCTTTAGCCGATACACACCTCCATTCATATCTTTTTGGCACCACTTGCATCGAACTCTCTTCTTCTCTGAATCAAGGAGATGGCCATATTGCCATCTAATGTCACGAAATTCCGCGGGGCAGGTGCCATGTTCCTCGTCCGACATCTTATCTACAACACATAAAACCATACACAATATTAGGCCAATTAAATCCACCCCCAGCTTTGGGCGGGGGGGTGCAATTCAACCCCCATTGGGGGTGAAATAATCCCCCCCAATGGGGGATTTAATTCCCAACCCCCCCACCTAAAGGGGGGTTCTGTCCGAACAGTCACCCCTTCGGGGGTGCAATTCAACCCCCATTGGGGGTGAAATAATCCCCCCCAATGGGGGATTTAATTCCCAACCCCCCTACCTAAGGGGGGGTTCTTTCCGAACGGGGGTGCAATTCAACCCCCATTGGGAATGAAATAACTCCCCCAATGGGGGATTTAATTCCCAAACCTACAGGGCCAAGGATCGGGGGAGGGGGAAGGAGAAGGGGAGGAAGGAGGGCCTGCCGGCCTAGGGGGGATCGGAGGTCCCCCCCCCCTACAAACCTGCTGTAGGGTGGATCAGCCCCTCACAAGGCTGGATCGGCCCTCACAAGGCTGGATCGCCGGTGAACAGTGCCCTAGATCTCCAAGGGGACTTGGGGGGAAGGAGAGGAAGCAAGAAGAGGCGTGCTGGGGGGAGGATCGGTCCGATCTCCCCCAAATTGGGGGTGATCGGACCTTAAAACAGTCCGGAATCGATCCCGGAATCGGATCGATTCCGGGCCTTCCGGTTTTCCAGAGAATCAGTGCTGAGGTGCCACCTAAGCACACCGCCTTATCACCTAAATAACACCTTTAACGCCTTGAATGTCTTGTCTTGTCACCTCAACAACTATGCCTCTATCTGATTCAATCAGTTACAAAGAGTTACATCCAGCAGCTTTTTCTTCTAGGTTTGCTATTCATTATTTCATGGTCTCCCTTCGCACTCTATGACCATGCTATGGCTCCCTGGAAGGATGAACTGCTTGGAAAGCCTATCAATGACCAACTGCTTATACCTAAATGGAGTGCAGAGGTGGGTCCGTCCATCAGAAGAAAAGAGTATGCAAATATGTTTCTTAATAAATTCAGAAGATAATTAAAGCACAGCACAAGTGCTGAGAGAACTAGTGGTAATGGGTTTGTACATTAAGGGAGAGAGGATATTATGTTTGCTCAAAACAATATATACTTAGGCCCTCTCAGACCTAGAAAAGCGGAGTGGGAGCAAATTATCATTCATTAGAGACACTTTTGATGTGGGACAGGACTGAAGTCACTGAACCAGGTTAAACTGGCAAACTGGACCTGCTTAACCAGTCTAAACAAGGATGAACTGGTCAAAACCAAATTAAATTAGGCTGAACTGGCTGTGGTCTCCTGGAAAGGTGGCTGCACGTTAACTGGTCTGGCAATGACATCAGCACTCGGCTACCATCAAATGGCTCCAGATGCCCAATCCAGCCACTGAAGTTCCTTGCACCGCAATCCTCCACAGGCGATTCCTGGTGGGGCAGTTGTCATTGCAGGCTGCCAACAGATCCGGATGGTTGGCTGCTCAGAGTGTCCTGGTCCGAGACATCACAATGGCATGGTAGACGATTTGGCCCAGATGACCATCAAGCATTGTGTAGTTGGTGGCACAGGATGCATCTGATGTCGAGACCTGGGAGGGTTGTGTCTTGGAGGGGAAGGGACCTGGGACAGCTGCGGCATTGGGAGTGTGCGGAGGCGAAGCTGACAGGCATTTAGGATGGTGGATGGAGCTGACGAGCAAGCTGGCAACAACTCTTGATGCGACATGACAGGAGGGCAGCCAACAGAGGGGTGGGTGACTGATGGGGCCACAGGGACAGAGGAAGAAGCAGAGGAGGTGATGGGATGGGAAGGCGGCTCTCCAGAATCAATGGAGAAGAACTCCTGTGGTTGGTGGTAATTTTTTGATGGTGCAGTTTGTGGCAGCTAGGTTTGGCAGAGAACTTTCTGGTGCAGACAGAGCTCGATGTGGGGTTCAATGGCTGATGGTCACAGCTCCAATAGCAAGAGCATCAAGTCCACAGGAGTGCCGGATAGCCAGGGTCGTTAGGGCGACAGAGGCTGGGCCTTTGCTGCCAGATGATGAGAGCATAACCGGGCTCGGCAGTGCTGCAGGGTAGGTGCCAGCAGGCATGTGACAGAACCATAGTATGCTGGGAGAGGCAAGTAGATGAATGACTAGATGGCCCAGTGAGGGGGGAGGAGGGTAGAAAGCCTCTTGGGTACAAGATAGGGACAATTATAGAAGCCCAAGTTTTACACTTTAGTCCCTCAATAGAAAAATCTCCTATTCTACCACAAAATGTAACTCACTCAAGTTTTTAAAATTTAAAATTTTTATTGGACACTCTTAAAATCAGAGAATAAAATAAAATTTAAAAATGTATAAATAAAAACTTAGAACTAGTAAAATATTATAAATTTGCATCGATGTTGATTACACCAGAAAAGTGATGTTGCAGCATCTTGAGTCAGCCATTCATACGTGTGGTCCAACTCCAAACACATCATTTTTAATGAGCTGTTACCAAGGGGTTGAATGGGGGACTAAGATTAAGATTTGTGATCTTAACAGAGTAGATTTTGTCTGCTTACAAGAAACTAAACTTAATGCCCACAAGGAATATATCTGTAAAAGCATTGAAGATGATCAACTAAGAGTGGTCCCCTGTCAGTGATGGAGCGGACATCGTCACCTCCTCACAGTGGGAGGTTGCAGGTTCAACCCACACAGCTTGCTGCTGTCCCCGATAGTTACCATGAGGACTAAACCCTCCACTCAGGAGGTCGTCGTGAAAATCGATCCCATGTTGTTTGGCTGGATGGCCTTAGCCGCATCCGTTATGGCACTGACCCCAAAAAAATAGTGGTCCTTGAAAGTTACAGGTGAAGTTCAAAGAGGTATTCTGGTCGTATCAATTCCAGCATGTCTATTACTTTTTCCTATAAGAAGGATGGTTTTATTTCTACTAAAGAGTGGGTTATTGGAGGATCAGAAAGCTGACTTCCTACAAAAACTTGTGTGGCTAAAGAGCAAACTCTCTAGAGATTGGCTGGTCGGAGGTGAAATTATTTGTTACCATGGAGAGAGATCTAACCACATGACTTGGACTTAGAAATGGACATTTAGGGGAATGATCAATGAGGCCATTTTGAGGGAATTAGAAATGACAAATCATTTCTACACGTGGTCTAACAGGTTGGCCAGATCCAAAATGAATGAAGTTTTCAGGGTCGGATACCAATGCCTGCATCAAGCGTGAAAAGGCCCACATCACATGGCAACCATTCATAAAAGCACATGTTTGCTTCCAATTTAAATTTAGTGCAAATTGGCATGGTAATACTCAGTCAAATTTGTTGCTGTCAAGTGCCAACTCGACAGAAGCCATTAAAAACTTTCTCTAATTTATCCTATGTTCAACTTTGAATATTAATGAATCGAATAAATTCACAAATTCAGTTTCTATTTCTTTGTAAACACCAAAAAGTGTTACTTCCATTATAATGAAAGAAGAGAACCATGCTCCATCAATTTTCTATTGTGTAATCGGAGTAGTAAGATAAGGCAAGGAAAAGAAGATGAACACAACAAATTCCAAAAGAGAACTTATATTTAACATGAACATTTTCATTATGTGGGTTGCACAGTTGCACTTAGAATGGTCACATGGATTCACGCATCCTACAACATGTCCTTGCCTTGAAATGAGAGTAGTGCAAACATCTTTTATTCTCACCTACACAGCATTCAACAAGAAGATCTTGAGTATCTCGTGCAACACGAACATCAGGCGGCAGCATTTCCTTAATAATCTTAAACATGGTTGCTGATAAGATAAAGACAAATAGCGTGAGTATCACAGAAAGATAAATAATTTTCTGGTAAAATAAAGACAAATAGCATTAGTATCACAGAAAGAAGAACAATCTCATAAACATTAAGTTCAGAAGGTATAAATCCATCCTCATCCTACGGGTACAACAATAAGTAAGTCCAGAGCAAAACTACTGTAAGAAAAGTGGTACACCTGAAGCATTGAGTTTTACTAGCAATAAAGTAAAGAATGTGGAGGTAAAAAAAACCACTTTTGGCAATATATGGCTGACATCATTCAACAATTTGACCATAATTGTCAAAGCGGTCATTTAAGCACCGCTTAAGTGCCAAAGCAGTCCGAGCAATGTTGAGCTCCCGGACACTGTTCTATGCATAGATAAAGTGCCCACTCAAGGCGCTTAAGTGCCAAAGCACCCCAAAGTGGAGGCTTAGTCGCTTTAAGCATACTAGATCCACATGATAGAAAGGATGCATTTTCAGTTCCTATTTATACTTATGTTAGATGGTGTTCTACTTAAATTTGCTTTTCATAATTGTTATCTACTTAAAATACTTTTATACAAAAAAAAATTGGATTGCATATTATATGTTTAGAATAAATATTTTGCAATTTTTTTGAAGGATGTCAAAACTATTTGATAAGCCATTTTAAATGAAAATTTCATTTGTCAAGGCACCACATTAAAATAAAACTTTTTTATTTTTTTTGATTGAAATATCAAAATTTGTGTTTGTATATTCCGCTTAATAAAATTGTTTTGATTATATGACCCCACTAGACTTCCTGCTTAAGTGGCACTTAAGCAAACGCTTCATCCTTAAGCAGTCAAAGACCCCTTTGTCGCCTTGACAACCACGAGTTCAGCATAAGTAAAATGAAAACTGATCAGTCAAGTCAATAGGTTCCGAAATGTGTTGATAACATAGTTTGCAGAATCGGCTAATCCGAATCGGGATCGGCCGATTCTTGGATCGGTTCAATCCGATTCCTCACCGAATTACCGATCTAGCCGGGACTCCCGGCTGGATTGGTCAATCCTGGACCGATCCAAATGGATCGATCCGGGAATCGGTCGATCTGGCCCGATTCTCCTGAAAATTGGAACTTCTGAAATCGGTCCAACTCCGAAATCGATTCCAAACCTATTTAAGGTCTGATCCCCCCCCCAAATTGGGGAAGATTGGATCGATTCTGGCCTCCTTCAGCCCGCTTCGACCCTCCTCCCCCTCCCCTTGGAAGATCTAGGGCTCCAAGCCCCGGTGGTCCTCCAGATCCAAGGCGATCCAGAAGAGGAGGGCCAATCCACCCCAGAAGCATGTAAGTTATGAGGGGACCTCCGATCCCCCCTTCCCCCTCCTCGGCACCCCTGCAAGCTGCAGGGGTGCCTCCCGGTCCCTTGAATAAGATCACCCCTTCGAGTGACCCTTATGCCCCCCCGAAGGGGGTGCTTGGGGCCTGCAATTCACCCCCCTTGGGTGGTTGAATTTCACCCGAAGGGGTGACTATATGCCCCCAAGGGGGGATCTGTTTAATTCACCCCATTAGGGGTGAATTGCACCCCCGAACGGGTGCTAATCACCCCTTCGGGGGTGATGAACAGTCACCCCCAGAGGGGTGACTGTCTGTACCCCCCTATGGGTGGGGGGGGGGGGTTCTATTGAATTCACCCCTATTGGGGGCTGAATTGCATTTGCACCCCCAAGGTGGGATTCATAAATTTAATTGTGTATGACTTGATGTGATGTGGATAAGATGTCGGACGAGGAGCATGGCACCGCGAAATATCGCGACATTGGATGATAACATGACCATCTCCTTGATTCAGAAAAGATGGTTAGATGCAAGTGGCGTCAGAAAGATATGAATGAAGGTGTGTATCGGCTAAAACAACATATAGCCGATACGGGTGGCAATGTAAAGAAGTGCGATAAAGTATCAACTAAGCTTAGGAAAAAAATGAGGGGTTATTTAACAGGAAGAGCATCTCAAAGGGAGGTGAGAGTTGGTTAGAGACAAAAGTTACATGACGAATTGCTAGGTCGGAGAGACATCGATCTTATGTCTAGAAAGAGTAAGAAAGAAAAAGGACCAGCACATAACAAGGTCCAAGTTGATTTCTCATCTTCAAAAGATGAAAATGAGGCTCAAGTCAGGAGAGTTGTGCATGAGAGTAGGGCTCAGGCCCGTGAGGATGAGGAAAGAAGATAAGGAGCAAGAAGTTCGACTACTTCTGATAGACGTTCTGATGTGGGGGTGGGCACATGTCCTGTTCGAAAACCTGAATTCCATCGGACACATTCTATTCGGCCGGCGGCAGACACTGCCATGTATAGAGAGAGTGGCAGAGGCCAAAGAGGTATAAAACAAGTATTTAAAGAAGTGAAGGCCTCGACTGAGACTGTGAAGAAAGCCCTGCAACACATGGTGAAGTTTTTTCTACATGCAAGTAAATCTTTGATGTAAATGTTGATAGTCTTTTAATGTTGATATGACTTGCATGTAATGTTTATGAGATTTGTGTTAAACAAGGATATCTTCTTCTTTTGATTTGGTTTATGTAGGTGTTCCGACATATGCAGTCACGAGTCTTTATTTTCAGACAATGGTCGATGCCATTGGTGAGACTGGGCCGGGGTTGAAAGCTCTCACATCAAAATATATATATATGAGATATGCTTGGATGAGGAGGTCGATGAGTTGACAACATGGATAGATGAATTCAAATCCATCCGGAAGCAAAGGGGGTGCACTGTAATGTGCGATGGGTGTACTGGAATCACAAGGAGGTCACTTAAAAAATTTCTTGTTATTGTTCTGAAAGTACCAATTCCTGAAGTTTGTGGATGCATTAGGTTAAGTCAAGAATGCGAATTACCTATTTGGTTTGATGAACAGTGTGGTAAAAGAAATAGGAAAAGAGAACATTGTGCAGTTTGTGATTGACAACGAGACATCATATAAAGCTGCAGGGAAGAAACTCATGAAGGTTATACCACACTTGTTTTGGGTGCCCTGTGCAATACATTCTATTGATTTAATATTAGAAGACCTTGGTAAGGATCCTAATGTGAAGTCCTTGGTCAACCAAGGAGATCACCTCCTACATTTATGGCTATCCTAGACTTTTACATATCATGAGACAACACACCAATCATCATGATTTGATTAGACCAGGTCCCATCAGATTTGCCACTCATTTTATTGCATTAGAGTCTTTACAAGTACAAGGCTAGTTTAAAGAGGTTCATCTTTTTCATTACTTATCAAGACTACATGGATACCTACAGGAGCTTCTTAGATCGGTATAAAGTATTGCTGAAGATGGAGCAGCTGATAGAAGACAGCAAGTGATGCGAGAAGGTGCAATACTACCTATCTGTCACAGAACCCTGAGTACAGGTACTTAGGTTGGTGGATTCAAATGATAAAAATCAAATGGGGTACATATATGATGCTATGGATAAAACAAAATTGAAGATTAAAGAAAAGTATCCCAAGGGTTATAAAAAGTGGTGGAAGATAATAGACAACATATGGGACAAAACACTACACCACGATATTCATGTTGCATATATACTTTAATAATTTAATTTGTTGTATATTACAACTTAGATCATGATCTTATTGGGTCCATAATGGATATTGAATAGTTTATTTCCTATAAGATAATTAAGAGAAAGATAAAATGAAGCCAGGAAAAGAAAATCTGCGTCAAGAAAATATGGCAAGCCAAAAATTTCAAAATGCAATCCGATGGAGCATAAGATGGTCAATTTCTTTTTAGGTCGGAATTTACATGTTTAGGCCTGATAAGCCTATGGGGCCTAATAAGCCAAGATGAAGCTTAAAAATCAAATTTCTACAAAAATTTATGTTCCTCAGAATAATGTATGCCAAAAAATGACCCCAGAAGATAAATCTCTCAAATCTGGGACTTATTAGGCCAAAAATATTTAAATGGACCCACATCGCAGAAAATTATGTTTTTTGGGTCGATTGCATCAGAAAATAGGTCCAAGCAGCAGATCCGGTATCCTCGACACATTCGGGACACCCAGATGTCCAAAATAGGCCCAAATATCTTATTGGGTATTTGACAGAAAATGGGTCTAAGAGCCGGGATCAAGATATTTCAGATCCGATCGGCCATAAATGTTTAAAAAAGGCCTTGAAGCTGATTACAACAGCTATCTCATATGTCGGGCCTAAAATGACAGAGATGGGTCCAAATGACCAAAATGCCCTTTGCCGGCCTTATTTGGCCCAGCCTAATGACAAATCAGTGGTCACGCATGATCCAAAGGAGTCAGTATCTATAGAAAATAGACTCGGCCAAGAATTTCAGTCAATATTTTGTAAAATACACACAAAATATCAAAACATTAGCTTCTCCAAAACCCAGTCATATTAGGGGCAAAACGGTCAAGAGTTATCCGAAAATGGTCCAGATAAGCCGGAATCAAGGTAAGATGTCAGATATGCTGATCAGAAAATTCTCAAGCCAACAAAAGGGTATTTTTTATTTTTCCCTGAATATAAAAGAAAGAATAAGTGCAAAACTCAAAAATTGGGATTATCTGAGCTAAATTATGTCATTTTCAATATGATCATCATACAATGTGATCAAGATAATGGGTCCAGAAGGTACATGAAATCAAACCCGATCGGACCTTAATTATGCCCCAGATCATATTTATTTAAATATTTATATGATATGGAAATCGTATAAAATGAAATGACAAATATAGGTCATTCGATCAGCCATCAAGATGCTGATGGAGATGGAGCACCAATCCAACTGTCAAGATGCATATTTAGTAAGTTGATTGGATCCTCTCTTATTGGACCCTTAGTTGGGTCTAGATCTTAATTAACGTTGAATGGATGAGATTTAATGATAGAGAAGATGATGAGATCTGGGCCATTGGATCTTATTCCTTGCACATAAATAAGGTTTTGGAATAAAAAGAAGAAAAAGAAAAAGAAGCAGGTGTGCTGCCCCACTCTTTCTTCAATTGCAAGTCAACATTTTATTCTAGACTCTTCCTACAAACCCACTTCCGGTTAAGGAGAAAGCTGCAGGCCCCACTCTTCCCATTCCCGGGAGTGCGTGCACATTCTTTCCCACTTCTGAAGCCTCCTCCTCCCCCATCATCTTTTATAAGAAACCCTTACCCTGGACTTGAGAGATTGGTTGGGCAGAAGGCAAAGGAAGGCAAGAAGGTTTGGCAGGAACAAAACAAAAAGAGAAAGCAGGTCCAACAGCAGGTGTCAAAGAAAAGAAGGCCACAGCAGGAAGAAGTCCAAGAGAAGAAAAAAAGTGAGGGAAAAAGGTAAGTATACACAAAGATCATCCCACTCCCTTCCTCTCCTTGACCCCTTAACCTCTGTCCTCAGCCCAAACCGCAGGCTTCTCCCATCTTATTTCCCTTCCCCATGCTCCAGAGACCCTGAAAGGCTCCTCCTAAAACCGGCCTCTCATGCATAGACCGGGTATCCCAAACAGCCCATATGCTCCTCATGATAAGCCCTTAAGCAGTCCCCATAGCCTGTTGCTTATGCCCCTTATGCATGCCATTTTCAAGTTCCCCCAAAACAGTCACCTTCTTCCACTGTTAACAGCCCCTTGACAGCCCCTTATATTAACTGTTTTAAGCCCCCAAAACAGTCATCTTCTCTATTGCCTATCACCATTGTCGACAGCCCTCAAAGCAGCCCATGTAATCTTCCATTCATACCCCCTCAGCAGTCCCCTATATGTGCTTTTTTTAGCCCCTTAAACAGTCTCCCCATAACTCACTATTTGACCCCCTACCACAGTCCCTATATCCCATAATCTCACCTCTCATGACAGCCCCATGACCGATCTCATATAGGACCCATGCTAGCTCCATTAAAATCGCCCTCCTCCCATAGCCGGAGCACATAGATCTTTCTCCTTTGCCCATGCACTGAAAACATCCCCTGCCCTTGCTGCATTCAGACCCTTAATCAGTGCATCCGACCAAAAAAACATACATCCTATGCTCAGCCAACCCTTGGACAGTACCTTTGCCCATTGTTTTAAACACGTAAAACAATGCACAGATCCCACTGTTTTGTACCCCTACAAATCCTTATTTGAATTCATACATACTCCCCAATGTCCTAAACATCCCAAACAGTCCATGTGTTCACTGTTTACGCCCTATCCAGCCTATGAACATATGAAAAACCTATGTCAAGCTGCCCCTCTTCAGGTCCTAAACAGAGCCTGAACTGAATTATTCCATACCCTCGACATGCCAACAAGGAAAGGCAATACCTGACCCTCTTAGAACCCACATTGTGAACTAAAAGCTTCTCGGGTGGCCTTAATGATATAGGAAGAATGAAGCTCAAGAGATGAAAACCATGAAGACAAGGCCAACCGGGCCTAAGAGAACGAAGAACTAGCCATCCAGGCTAGTCATGACTACATGACATGTTGAAAGGGCCAAATTTGGCCCAAATAACTCAAAATGGAAATTCTTAAATATTTAAACATAAAATAAATATTTAAGAGGCATGCATATACTAAGGCATTCTCATCACATTGGGCAAGCTTTTTGGATCCGTCCTAATGTGTTTGATCCTGGATGGGGCTCTGAGTATACACTCAGTGTCACCAATCCCAAAGTGGGAACAGGGAAGAGTTCATATACTCAATCCACTCGGGACAATTCTCACTCGATCTAGAATGAGGTCATAATAAACCAAATTCTACGATCTAAGTAGTGAATTGATGGGAGAAAACCATGTCCATATAAGGCAATGAATATCTCCAATTGATTTAAAATGATGATATGAAATGAGATGTGATGTTGATGTACTCCCAACCATATGAATGACATTATATAAAGAATAGAATGCCTCTATGTTTATGATAGGGGAACATCAATAACGCCTATTAAATTCTGCATCGTACTTTTACAATCTTATCTTGTCGAGCATCACATCTGAGGGCACCATGTTTTTTGCTTAATTTGTATCTTGTATAGCCTTCTATCGAAAATTGCATGTAACTAGCTGTATTTTGGAAACATTGTAGAAAACGCCAATGAAGTGATAAGTTGGAGAAATGCTTCCTTTGATGTATCCACCACTTCAGGAGGGTAAAATAAATGAAGCGTTAATTGCTTCGTCCAGGACACCTTACTAAAAGTTAGATATGGGTATAAACTAGACATATGTGCACAATTGTTAACACAAAATACAAAAAAAAAAGATGTAAACAATATGATAAGATTTCCAAAGAAAAGATTACACCTATACATGCATCAGTGTAGATTGAATTGAAATATGAAAAGACAAAACTTAAAATACCCAAACCTGAAACCGATATTGAAAATATGATCTCAAAGATGCCAGAATGATATAGGAGTCGGAAAATCTGAAAGGTAGCAGGTTGAAGATAATCCGAACATTCAGATTCATGACTGATTTCATGAACTGATCAACACACCCAAAAATATGAAAGATATATAAATCAGGTCATCTCTAAAGACAAGCTATATCCAAACAATAGGACAGCTTTGACCAGAAATGCTTTTTAAGTTTCAAGTATAAAATCAGTTCGTGAAATCCAATTAACCGAGAATGACTAGATCTGAAAATGACAACAATTTCAGATTTAGGCGGGTCATGGACAAGCAGAATCTGAAACCGAAATAATTTTTCTCCGAGGCTTCAGATCTGAAATGTCAGATTCTGATCACATATATGCATGTGGTCGAACCTAAGTGACTACACAATTATGGCTAAGTTTGAGCAAGCAATCTGAGAGGTATGCGACTTTTGGGAAATCTGGAAGATGGTAGGTTTAATGAAGGCCTTTTGAACAAATGATGTTTCTCAGAGGTTAGAGTAATGTCATATATCAATAGCTGGATCTCAAATATGTAAGATTCTAATCCCAGTCAGTCATCGGAGAAACCCAAATACTGACCACAGATGCAAATCCCTAATTCAAATGAATTAGAGAAGTATCCAGATAAGATTTGATCATACCATCTGAGCATAGAAGATTAAATCCAATATATGGTGATTTGAAAAGTCTAGAGATTAAACCCGTTAAGTCAAAACGTTTGGAACTCACATGGGGAAAAATGCTCACCAATCTGCTCTGTAAGGGGGGATCAATGTGATAGTCTGGGAGTCTAGGTGATCTCGGACATGCTTAATCCTAGTACATTTGATGGGTGCAGGAAAGACCAGGTAAGCACATAAGTTGATCATGTGGGATCATAGTTGTCAAGTCACCCGCCTAGGCGGCAAGGCGCTTTTTCAACAGCGCCTTGCCAGGGCGCCTTGTCTGGGGCCAAAAAGGCGCCCAAGGCGCCCATCTAGGCACCCAAGATGTCCAAGTTGCCCAGGCAAGGTGCCCTGGGTATTTTTACGTGATTAAAAAAATAATTTTGAGAAATTTTGCCCCCATGATACCCCTCACAAGGGACACCTATTTAATGATAGTTTGAACATATTAATATATTTTACTATCACTTGCACTATGTGTGAACCTCTTTTTTTCGTGTATTTTCTTTAGAAAGAAAGACATCTCCGGACTTTTTAGGAAAATAGGTGATATCCTAAAAATATTAGGTAATCTAGTGATAGTTTAAAAGTAATAGAACCGAGGTTCGGGTTCTTTGAAAATTTTTATTTTTGACCTTTCTCTACCGGATAGTGCGAGTATCCAGCGTTAGCTTACATCGAGCAACGGCTCGAACGCCTTTGATTAACCGTCACGGCAACCTGTTTTCGGAGACATGCACATCCACAAAAAAGTAAAGAACTCAGAAGGGCAGCGGCCTTTTGGGTCCAATGAGATGCAAACCGGTTTGGTTTGGGTTTGTTTTATTTGTTTGTTGGTTGACTTGAAAGTCGGTTGTGTTGATTTTGTTTGACTTGTTTTTATTTGATTTCTATTTTGGTTTCTTTTAGTTTGTTTTGAATTTGTTTGATTCAATTCATTTTGTTTTGGTTTTGATTCTTGATGAATTTGGAGTGTTTTAAGCGTGTTTGGATTTTTTATTTGGTTTTCTGATTTTTTTCAAATTTTCCAGATTTCTGAATTTTTTTGGTTTTGAGTTTATTTTGATCCATTTTGGATGTTTGAAGTTGTTTGTTTGGTTTCTTTTGAAAAAAACAAGGTTTGGTGGATTTTAAATGAATTTTCAGATTGCTAAAACCAGATTTTTTTTGAAGTCGGTTAGAATTTGTTTTGATAGATTGTTCAAATCTGAATTTTGTTTTTGGCAGATTTTTATTGAAATCTGATTTTTTGTAGTTGACAGATTTTTATTGAAACCTGATTTTTGATGTTCAGTATGGTTCAAAATCTGATCTTTGTTGTTGAAAGTTAGTTTGAAACCGGTTCCTTCTTCTTAAAGGTCGATTTTTTGTTGAACCGGATTGAGTTTGAGTCTAACTTTCAGATTCATTCAAGTTCTAATTTCTGTTTTGACTTTCAGATTTAATTTTTCTGTTTTAGTTTTCTGTTTGAATTTCCAGATTTGGTTTTCTGTTTTGGTTTTATTTTTTAGTTTGGCGGTTTGCATCGCCTCCAACCCATTGGGCTACCATTGGGTGCCCGGTTTCATGCATCTCAAAGTAGACATCAAATTTTTATTTCATTGAAGAAAGGGGTACATCGGTGTACAATATGGTCAATACTTCCCCCAATATAAGTTTCTCTTCACTACTTTGGAAAAATTTTGGCATTACGACGACATGCTGGTTATTTTCCAACTTAGTGAAGTTTACCGATCCAAAATAGTCAGCCTTAGCTTAGCCATATTAGAGGAAGGATCGCCGGCTACGGGATGCATGCCTGCGCCTCCGTCCGGATCGCCGGCTACAGGAACATGCCCGCGCCTCCATCCAAGGTGGAGTTCCCGCTAGGGGTGAATCTCCTTAGTTTAATGTAGCTTTCGCTTTCTGATTTTTATTTGTTGTTTTTTTTGGGCCATATAGGCCGATTCAAGTTCCATCGGCATTCTTAGCCGGCCTTCGGTCTTCATAGGCTCAACGGGCCTGTTTTGAACTGCTTCGGGCCGGAAGGGCTTGCTGGAAAGTCTGCTGCCTTGCTGGAGTATCTTGATGAAACCAGCCTAGAAGGCCACCCAGCTATGCCCTTAGCCCGTCGTGCGGTTTCCAAGGGGTGCCGGGCCGTCACCTTCAAGCCGGTCTGCCTTCAAACTGCTGTCCTCCTGTTTGTATAGCTTCTGCAGAACCTGTTTTGGAGTACCTCTTCTTTTGCTGTGGCGACAGAACCATGGGCCGAAGAGGGGCCGAAAATGGCCTGCTTTAAGGGGCCTGTTTGGGACTGTACAAAGGACAGATTGGTGGCCTGGCTTTAGACTGCGCAAAGGGCTATTTGATGGCCTGGTTTTGGGCCTGTTTAGGGGGCTGCTCAAAGGGCATGAAAACAGGGGGGCTTGAGGATCCGCCCGGAGTAGACTTGAATCGTCGTGCGGTCTCCAAGAATCTCCGGGTCATCCACCCTCACCTAGGGCTCTAGTGGGTGCCGCAAAGGGGCTGAAAAGGGAATCAAGGATGGCCACAAAGGGGCTTGAGGATCCGCCCGGAGTAGACTTGGACAGTCGTGCGGTCTCCAAGAATCTCCGGGTCATCCACCCTCACCTAGGGCTCTAATGGATGCCACAAATGGGGCTACTGGCAGCCTGCTTGGAGTTCAGATATGGGCTGAACATGGGCCTGTTATGGGCTGCGCAAAGGGGGCTAGAACATTGTCTGCACAAGGGGCATTTGGCTGGACCGAGGGTGGACCTACAGGGGTCTGTTTTGGGTGCTTGCAGGTGGGCCGACAGGGGCTATCCATGGGCCTGAAAGGGGTTTGATCAGGGGGCGATCATGGGCTGTGCATGGGAATTTTCTGAAGACAGACCAGGGGTTGGAGATGGGCGCTGGAATCAAATATAACAGAAGCCCTTAGAGGGCTACATAATAAATATATATTGCCCCTTCCTACCTTGTCTCCTTCTTCTCTTCTTCTGGCCGCAGACCAGCTTCTGTAGCAGGGGACAGAGCACGGTTGGCAGCAGGTGGCAGTAGCAGGGGGGAGCAGGGCGCAAGGCAGCAGGAGCAAGGTGCAGTCCAGCAGCCTCCCGGTGTCTCCAGCAGCCCTTCTCTTTCTCCTAGCAGCAGGTGCAGGCGGTGGTTGCTTGGCATCAGGGTGCAGGCGGCAGTTTGGCAGCCTCCCAGCATCTGAAGCCGCCCCTTCTCTTTCTCCTGGCAGCAGGTGGCAGGTGCAGCAGCAGGTGGCAGCAGGTCAGCAGATGAGGTAGCAGACCGGCAGCCTGTTGGCGCTTCAAACTCCCCTCCCTGAAGCTGGCGCGCCCCCTCCTTTTTATAGATGCTGGGGAGGGCAAATGAAGGGGCATCTGGTGTGTACGTAGATGGACTTTGGCCTTCCCCATGGAGGTTACTCCATTTATTCCAATTTATTGACCTGCTGTCCCTTGACCTTCCCCCTTCACAAAACTGTTAAAATTGATGGGAAGATAAGTGGCTGGCGTGGTTGGGCTGCTGAGGTGGCAGAATAGCCAGTGTGGCACGTTCACACCAGGACTGTTCAGATCTGGCCCTGATGTGGGCCTGCAGGTGGGCCAACGGGTGGGCCTGCAGGTAGCCGCGGCCCAGTCCCCCTCCTCTGCTGTGGGCTGTGCGCAGGGCTCTTCCATGGGCCAGAATTTGCCCAATTATGGGCTGGCCGACCAGAACACATATTGGGGTACCCAATTGGGCCTGATTTGACTCAATTATGAGCTATCCACCCTACGCTTAAGTCCATTTCTTCTTTGGCCCAATTGTCTGTTTTTTTTATGAAAAATATTAACGCCAACATACTATCATATATATTTAAGATTTATGATTATAAACATATATTATATACTTAATTAAGTTCTCTTTCAGCTCTTTCTTCTCCCTCTCTCTGTCTCTCTTAATTTATCAAGATTAACTCCTTATCCAAAAATAAATACATACACTTTCATAATTACATATATAAAATCACTTATACTATTACGTACTTTTTTTTCTTTCGGAGGGCTTCGCCCCCCTGACAACCCCTGACAAGGGACGCTGCCCCCTTGACCACCACAACCTGACCGCGCAGGTCGATTCGCGACTACTCTGCGCCCCCCATTTTATAATAATATTTCACTATCACTTATACTATCGCACATATATAAATTTTATAATCATAAATGTGTTATATACTTAAATTTTATAAAAATCAATTTAACTCTTTTCTCTTTCACACACATCATATTTACATATATACATAGATAAAACACTCATATTTAATTATAATGTAAAAAAATAATTATATTTATGCATATTTTTATGTATAACGACCCCCGACCCAACCTCTCTTGAATACTGCCTTGACCGCCTAGGCGACGCCTAAGCAGCCGCCTTGTCGCCTAAGTGGAATCGGTACCCTTCAATGCAAGGATTCCGGAATCGGAATCGGCCGATTCCTGGGAAGGGAATCGATTCCGGATCGGTCCGGAATCGTTTTTTTTTTTTTGATTTTTTTTTCGTCAAAAAAAATCAAAAAATTCAGAAAAAATTCTAAAAAAATAGAAAATGAGTTAGAAACATTTTAAAAAATAACCATTGCATGATATCCACAAGAACACATCATACAAATACTAATGAACACCAATTGAAGACTTGAAGACTTGAAGTTAAGTACATATTCCAATTCCATTTATTCAAATATCAAAGAGTTGATACATCGTGAAAAAAAATTTACATCGTATCAATCTACTTCTACTACCAATATCTAGGATAAAGATATGGGTTTTCCTCCTCTCCTCTTTGTGACTTCACGCTCCTCCCTCGTCTTCCGTCTTGTATACTGTCCGGGACCCACTCCATATGAAAATAATGCCGATGCCATGCCATCAAGGTCAAATGGATCGGACTACGGGACGACCGGGACGTAAGCAGAGGATGGTGGAGCTGGTGGTGTAATCCACTGCTGGTCAACCTGGCCAAATGCTGGATACTGTGGCTCCATAATATAAGACTGCAGTGTCTGCTCATCCAGCGTGTAATATGGCTTTGGAATCCGTGAATTAGGAGACTCAGCTGCTGCTGATGGCTGCGTCGCTGGTATGCACTCCTCGTCATCATCACCTGAGGAGTGAGAAGGAGCCTGCGTGCTGTCATCTGGGCTGATAGAACGCCTGACCTCTAACTTTCTTCTCTTTACCTCTTCGACCATCTCGAACTACCGGAAGGTCCGAACCCAAAAGTTTTTTTCAACTTTGCAAATCCTCCCATTTTCCGTGCGGTCTACCTTTGTTTTCATTCTCCCCGACCGCGAATGGTGGGTAGCGGCCGCCGGGAAATTTGGAGCAGAGCCGTGAGCGGGGCTAAAGCAAGGCCGTGCCTATGGGGCCGGGGAGAGAAGAAGGCCATGTCGAGCTGAGAAGTAGATGGAGGTGGAGCCGAGCATCTTCCTCGGCTTCAACACCATCCAACTCTCCTTACGCCACGTGCCATGGTCATCGGGATCAAAACTCGGTACCGCATGATCCACAGCTTCCTCTCCTATCCAGGAGGCAAAGTGCATGCCCCTCTGGAAAATGGGTCCGCCGTCCACCTCCTCGGGTGGTGGTGTGGCGGAGGAATGCCCTCGCTCGTACGGGCCACCCGCGAACCGTGCAAATCGCTTCCTCGGCCGATCTTCGCCGATCCGCCCGATGTTCTTTATGCGCGGCCTCGTATTATAATGACGAGAAGACCGGCTTCTCGGCTCGGTCCGAGGTCAACTTTGTTCCTCCTTTTGGTATGTATCGGGGGTTGAATGTACTCCGATTCCTCTCGCGGTGGGAGGAGCCGGTGCTCGTGCTCGGTATCGTCTGATACCACGTGGCCGCAAGTGGATTCCATCCACCTCGGTGTTCGCATGAACCCACCACTCACCGCAGATAAACACGAAAAGGAGAAAAGGAAAACAATTAGCCCATCATCACCATAACTTATATGAAAAGAAAAGAAATTCCTCATCAAAACTATTACTTATACCCGGTGACACTTTGTCAATCGAATATTCAGTCGACGTACGAGTATACGCCGACCCTCAACTCAGACTTCTCGCAAATACGAAAAATTTAAAAAAAAATAATTTAGTTGTCTGGTAATGCTAGTCAAGGTATTTAATGAACTCTAACTTGCTTATCTCGGCCTCATCTGTCTCTCGAGATCGGCACAAATTTGGCTGGATAACCGAAAGTGTACCCCGCATCGCCTCGTTGTCGTTCACCACCGTCCTCGTATCGTGGATGCGGGGGTTCAAAAAGTATCTGCAAGATTTTATTAGTTAACACGTGCGTATAAGATAATTATACATCAAAAATAATTTTAGAACCAAGTTACTGCGAGCGTGGACATCGTGGTGCGAGGTCTTGTCCCATCGGTCATCGATGATTTTCCACCACTTTTTGTAACCTACGGGATTTTTTTCTTTAATTTTCAGCTTGCCGGTCCGCACGCAATAAGATACGGTGTGCCCGTGGTCCCCATCGTATCCGAGTCTACCAACCTCGAAGACAACTACCGGTGGCTCGATGATTGCCAAGTAGTAGGCGAATCCTCTCCAAAACTGCTTGTCGGTGATCGCTTCTCGGACACGACAAGAATCTCCACTTCTTCGTAAATCGGGTTGTCCACCATAGTTGTAATACTCCTCGGACGTTGTGTGAACTAATGCATGCGTGTGCGGTGTAAACTCTCCGCAGGAACGAAAGTTCGTAGCAAATCGTGTCGGACCGGGCCTAACAAGATCGTGCCCTCCGTGTGCGATCTCTCGCGATATGTAGCAGGCGGGGATGCGAATAAATAAAGGATGTGATCGTCCGCGCACACGACAAGTGTGGATACACCCTCCTCCTCGCACTATATCCTCCTAATATGAGATCTATGGAATGTGCACAGGGCACCCAAGATGTGCTTCCTCTTCTCCATCAACTTCCTCCCACCGCCTTATATGATGGTTCGTTGTCGGTGACAACCCGAACCGCATTCTCCTCCCCCATCTCCTCCACTACTCCATCGCGTCGAGAGAAAAATGAAGTCGGCATTTTTATCTTGAGCATCTACCGGGCTTGAGAATGTAGTCCCCTCGAACGCACACGAAGTTTATCGTACTCCTCTTGGTGATATTTGTCCACCCATCGCACACGTGATTGTGCAACCCCTCTCCTTACACCAACTTGAACCCATCCGTCCACTCCCTCGACTCCCGGACCTCCTCGTGGGGCCGGCGCCGTATGTGCTGCCGGGCCGCCGGCTTGCGAGCCGGTCCCGGCCACCACGGCATCCACTCATCGTCTAAGTAGGGGGCCGGGTGTTTGCGTGTCTTCGGGATACCTACATCGAAGTTAAAAAATAGGATCGGTAAAATTAAGTTTAAGTAAATAAAACACACATAATGTCGATTTTAATTTAAAAAGTGATACTGCGTGTAAAAACCACTGATGTGGCGAAACGGCTCTCTTTGCGGCCTTCACCCTTTCTATCGCCCTTTCGTTAACTCGTATCCGACCTCGCACTACGTTTCTAAATAAATACTCGTCACTCGGTGTAAATCGAGTCTTTGGTAAAATAGAACGGCGGTATGGCTCCTCGTCTCTGGGGTCGAGCTCGGTCCCGGGTAGGACGGCCGATGCCGATTGACGGCTAGTGGCGTCGACTGCACCCTCCTCGCTCCTCCTCCCTCGTCTCCTCCTCGAGGCGCAGCTGTCGCGCGCACGCGTCCTAGCTCGAGTCCGAGGACTCGTCCTCGCTTCGCGGCTCCGGCTCGGTTGGTGCCTTCCCTTGCCTTTCCCTTTCGAGGTAGGCAAATCGCGGTCCCTCCTCCCTCTCGAGTAGCTCGTCGTGCAACTCCTCCCTCTGCTCGATCTTGCCCCCGTTGAAAGGCTACTCCGTGTATCCTCCGATCTTCTCACTCTTCTCCCTCGGACACCTTGTCGCGTTTTTACATTCACTTTGTTCGTGATATGTTGTTTCGGCGGAACACTCCCCCGTTCATCTCCTTCCCACACCAACTGCACCTTTGTACCCTCTTCGACTAGGTCTACCATATGCCCGTGCTCGACCCGCGTCGGAAGCACGCGCGCAGTCGCGTCACCTTGATCGGCCATTGCTTAAATCTCGCAAAAATTGTAAACGATACTAAAAATGATTAGATAACATAAAAATTGTTTTAGACGCTGTTCGAAGCAGACAACCCAAGAAACACACCATTCGGTATGTTTAAAAGGTTACGTATTTGCGGGAAATGGTCGTAAATTAACGTACGGGGTATCCGAAATTTTTCCCGTACAAAGAACATCCAATCGATGTTCAAACAACGAGCGGAGTTATTCGATCACAAATCACCGAGTTTAACTCTACTCGGAGTCGTCGGAAACGTGTAAAAATAGGCGTACGGGATATCCGGAATTTTTCCCGTGCAAAATGGACATATCCAGATAGTTCAAAACTTAAACGGACTTGCTCGGATAGAAATCGTAAAGTTTAACGACACTCAAACTCGTCGGAAACGCGTAAGAATGGACGTACGAAGTTTTTGGCGAAGAAATCTTACCAAAAACCTTACAAAGATCGAAGAAGAGGTTGATTCGATGCCGATCCGAGCTTGAATCGGCGGAATCCCTTGAAGAACGAGGCTTGGAATCGCCGGAATCGCACGAATCGCCCCGGAATCGCCGGAATGGTGGAATCGGGCGGAATCGACCTGGATTGACGGAATCGGCCGGAATCGACGCGGATCGACGGAATCGAGACCGGAATCGCCGGAATCGCGCGGAATCGCCCTGCGCCCTCTCCTTCCGCGCGGGATCGACCGAGGCGCTCTGTGGTCGATTCCGGCCCTAAAAGGGGCCGGAATCGGTTCGATTCCCGGTCGAGAGTCGAACCGGAATCGAACCGGGAATCGAACCGGGCCGGGTTAAACCGGCCTTCGAAAAATCGGTCGGATCGACCGATTCCACATGGAATCGGTCGGAATCGGATCGATTCCGACCGATTCCAGGCGATTCAGACCGATTCCGCGGAATTCTTCCCGGAATCGGTCCTTCCGCCGGGAATCAACCGATCCGATTCCGGAATCGGTCGGAATCGGTCCGATTCCACCGATTCCGTAATCCATGCTTCAACGCCTTGGGTGCCTTGTCGCCATGACAACTGTGTGGGATCCTCGAAATCTTAATGGTCTTAATGTTCAAATGTTTAAGATGATTAAATAAGGATTTCTCATACTCTTCCTAGAGTCCCAATTATGTAAGAAGGAAAGGGATGGCAATCTGATTTTATACCAAAATGTCTTAAGAGTAGGTCCTAGAATGTCGATGTCGGATCCATTGAAACTCATATGCTCCAAGTATTCTTAGGTCTAATGATAAAACTTAAGATATAGAATTGTATGTTAATAGATACACTCTAATCAGATATCATAAAATCTGATTTCCTTTAAGTCGAAGGCCTAGACTTAAAACGAATGCAAAATTGAACCCTAAGTATAATAAACATAATGAAAAGACTTGGAACATAAAAATGAACATGTTCCAATCAGAGATCATAAAAATCTGATTTCACTAAGTCTAAAAAATGTCAAGATGTAGATATAAAAAATAATAATATACACCTCATAGAAACATGAAGCAAACTCAAAGTCAAACCAAAAGACAAAAAGTCCAAATTCGCATTTCATTGGGTTCACGAGGTTATAGTTCTCATTTGTGTTTATTTTGTGGATGTATATTTCTTTTTATATGAGTTGCTACGACGGCTAATCAATGGTGTTCGAGAATTTCAATATAATTAACATCGAAAATTCACGACTTTCGATGGAGAGAGGTCCAAAGACATTTTTATGAAACCCAAACCTCAATATAGTTGTATGTTAATGCATATCATGTATTTTAACTAATACTCCTATGAAATACCATGTGTTTTCATAGTAATATATGAATGGAAATTAAATGAATCTTCGACACATAATATTTTTTATGAAAAATGAGGTTTCACAGCCTACAAACATGGTTCTATTTGACAAGTTGCAGCCCCTTATTTTCCTGATTACCTTTCCAGAAGAATTTAGCTATAATGTTTTCAAGTTTGTGTAAAATACCCTTAAGCACATAAAGAATAGAAAAAAAATAAAGTGACAAACTTTGCAACATAGTCTTGGAAAGTAGCCATCCCCCATCGGAGGACAACATTCTACTCCCTTCCACCCTTGTAGCTGTCCTTCAAACTTATGGATTGAAAGCAATGATTTTCAAATTCACACATTTCTCAAGACTCACTGATGTGAAGAGTAAGGTGTCATTTACAAATTAGAGATCTGTAACAATCTCCTTGTAAGTACCCACTCCAATAGCTTAGGTAAGAATGCCACTTGTTCAAGGAAAACCACAACAAGAAAGGTATAAACACCAAGCTTATAAAAGAGACCAAGTGAGAGGAAAGAGAACAGGAAAACAAGAACCAAGAAAAAACAACCCACAGAATCAGAAAAAAGATCGCTAGCTAGAAGTTGTTGAGAGAAATACATCCAAAAGAGAGGCATGCTAGAGTTAAACAGCACTATTTAACAAAAAATAAGCTGGTATTTAAAATATCTTTCAGACTCCTAGTATATTGGTCAAAAATTTTGTTGTTCCTTTTTTTCCACATGGCTCATTAATCAGTAGCTAACTCAACTCTATCTATAATCCCCGACTATTTGGGATCGGCCATATGGATTCTCTTTATCCACTCATGTCAATTATTTTTCAAAGATATTTAAATCATTCAAATCACATTTAACTATCCTCCTCTAGGTTAGCCTAAGTCTACCACATTCATTTTTTTTTGTTTCTACAATTTTGATAGTCCACTTTCTAACTAGAGCTTCCTTAAGTCTACGTTTAATACATACAAACCATCTCAATCTTCCTTCTTTCAATTTGTCTACAATCACCTCTATTCTCACATTTTTCTAATATATTCATTGCATATTTTATCTAATCTAGTATGATCATATATATCTTAACATTCTCATTTCAGCAACACTTATTTTTGAAGGTAGGAGCACCTAACAGTGTAGTCCCACGAACATCTAACCCTAGCTTGAGAGTTATTGATCAAAAAGAATAAAGAATAAAACATATAGGCTAGAGAATCATGCCTCACCCAATGGCCTTCCAAAAATGTTCTCCTACCAGCACCCAACTCTAAAGACAAGGGCAAAGAAATTTCAAATTTATCTACTTTGCTGATGGTACAAGAAGATCGTTGGAGTGTTGAAGATAAAAAAGATAAGCTTGTATGGCTGCCTTGTAGCAAGTTGGTCTTTATAGTAAAATCTCCCCAGAGGAAAATGACCATAGGAGGAGTAGAAGTTTCATGGCATCAAGTAATTTGGGCTCCTTCACTCCCTTCCGAAATCAAGATTTTCCTATAGAAAATTGCAATGAATAAGCTACCTACAAGAGGTCACATTAACAGAAATTTTCCTCTAGCTTCTACATGTGTTTTTTTGTGGCAGTAGGGATGAAACAACTGACCAGTTGTTCATTAAGTGTGGAATTATTAATGCTCTTTTTAGGGTCATTTTCAAAGGGTGGAAGCTCTATTAGCCAGAACCTACTAATTCCTTATCTCTGGTGTTGTCGTGGGCCTTTTTGAACCCTTGGCCTTTTGATCTCATTGTATGGAAGCTTACTCTCTGTTATGTTGAAAAATTTTACAAGATCATTATGAGAATCCAAGAGCAATCATTCAACAAATGACATATGCTATGTCAAAGAGTGGTCACTGGCTCACAATGGCTCCCGGGCTCCCCCTTGGGGGAGGCCTCCTTCCAGGGTAAATTTTTGCATCTTGAGTCTTTCTTGTTGTATTTTTGTGTGTCCGTCTATCTCCTTGGTAGATGGCATACGTTTGTGTATTTCATGGTAGTCTTGCAATTTTTATGTTGTACTTTTCTTCTCTTTAATAAAATTTGGTCATAGTGACCATATTAAAAAAACTCTTATTTTTTAAATATGTTTCTACATTATTTTTTCACCATTCACTACCATATAACATAAAGTCTTACAGCCACTAAGATAAATAATTTTGCTTTTAAGTTTTAACTTTAGTGAAATATTACGATCACACAAAACTCTTGAAGTCAATCTCACTTCATCTATATGGCTTCAATCATATTAGAAGGTGACATATGATCACAACTCATTCATTCAAAGTACGAGTACAGACAATGGAAGAAAGAAAGAAAAAAATCCAAGCAAAGAGGGGGGAGAGGGGAACACTCATTTTGACTACCAAGATGAGAAAGAAAATGGTGTTCCCGGTTCCAACAAGATAATCTCTTGGCAAAGAATTTCTCCCTGAAAAAGGAATAACCTAGAAACTTTCCAACATGCACAAAAATAAAATCAATCCTTAATATAAGCACCACCAAATGAAGAACTACAGACAGATTCTTGAGGTGGTTGCCAAAAGTCCTCCTATTACGAGTTCTTCAAATAAACCAGCATATTGATGGCAAAGCAAGATTCCACGGTAGAGGTTCAGCTATTCAAGAATTCTCTTTGTTCTATTGTTATAACATTATCAGAGTATCAACTGGTTCAACCCACTCAATATCCCAGCTATGAAACAAGACACCACAGCTAAGTAATAACACCACAACAAAAATAAGTGATCAATGTCTTCCGGACGGAGTCACAGAAAACATAGCGATTGGTATCAATCAAAAAGAGCTTATGCAAGTAGGACTTTGTTGGTAATCTTCCTCTGCAAATTTTTCAAAAGAAAAGTTCAACTTTTAAAAGTACCGCAGAAGACCATTCTGCTTTCTACCACAAAACTATAATGTCCCCCATTGACAACTTGGAGTATGCAGATTTCACAAAGAAAGACAGATCTTTACTCAAGTTGCAAAGTGTCCTGTCGTCCTGCCTCTCTCCACATCTTAACTCCTCAAGAAGATTCATCAAACTTGCCAATTCAAAAACCTCACTATCCTTCAGAAGCCTTCTAAAAGAAAAAGATCATCACCATGTAATGTCCTATCCTCCTCATGCAACCCAACACATATGTCCTCGTTAACCGCTAATCTGAAAAGATTAAGAAAGCTACAATCGAAAGACATGTGACTAGCCCAGCGCTCCAAAAGAGTCTTCCTCTCATTGCCAATGGAGATAGATGATAAAGATGAAGAAAAATGCCAATTATGAAGATTGCCCTTCTAAATACAAACAGCCTCCTGTCTGCAATAAAATTACTATTTACCCCCGACTAATCTATACTTCGTTCAAACAATCATGCTCCAAAGAGAGATGTCATCAAGTTTTGAGAACTTTAACCCCCAAAAAATGTTTCAAGATCCATTTAATGAGTGCAATGTTCATGGAGTGCAGAGGCATAAAACCTACATCACCATCCCTTCATCTTCTGCAGATATGAATCCAAACAAGGTAAAGACCTTTGTCACAATTAATGTGATGCCAAAAGAAGGAAGCTCTCAAACTTCCAATTTTATCACACATCCATCCGGGAGCTTTAACAATTGAGCAATAATAACGCAGCAGGTTCTATAGCACACACTGTGATAGGACCAACCTATCCCAGCAGATAACCATCTTTCTGTCCAACCATGAAGCCTTGTTTCCACTCTCTGAATAAACGGTTGCCCATCTCTGGCTCTATAAACACCATTTGACAGAGGTAAACCTAGATATTTGATAGGCAGTGAGCTCCTCAGCATGCCTAATGTTTCTTTGCACCCTTTCCGTAACTACCTCAAGAGTATTATTACCAATCAGTTCACATTAGTCACGATTAACATTCAGTCCTATAATCATCTCCAGCAAATATAAGATAATCCTCAGTCTAATGCATTTGTCCCAAGAAGTAGAAGCGAATAACAAAGTATCAACTGCAAATGGTAGATGGGCTATATTCATTCTTTTAACCACCTACCTCAATCCCCTCAATAAGGCCACTTAAGGGAGCTTGGTCCCACATAGTACTAAGGACCTAACCTATGTAGTCAGAGGCGAGAGGCAACCGAGGCGAGGGAGGGCTCACCTCGCCTCAGGCGCTTGAGGCGGGCGCCTTAGGCGCCCGAGGCGACATTTTTTTATTGAAGAGCTTCTCAAAATATATATATATATATAACATTAAAACTTTTGAAGAAGAACATAAAAAATACAAAAAAAACTCACTTCTCGGGCTTATAATGCATCAAGATATGAGAATTTTAAGGTGGAAGACTGGCCATTGGGGGTTTTGGGGTGGAGGAGGAGGATTTAAGTTACCAAATTTGACTTTCACAGGGTCCTGACCCGGGCGAGGCGAGATCTACCGAGGCGAGGCGTTTTGCCTCGCCTCGCCTCGCCTCAGCGCCTAGGCGCCTGAGGCGAGCGCCTCAGATAACATAGGACCTAACCCACTAGTACATAAAGGAAAGGTGAAATGGGATCATGTTGCTTAAGTCCTCTAGTAATCCCAAAGAAACCAAACGCACGACTATTCATATTCACATAATATCTGGCCTTGCTCACACAACATTAAATCCAATTAATCCACTTCTTATTAAAACCCAATAACTGCATAACCCTGCCAAGGCAATTCCAACTAGCCATGTCATAAACTTTTTCAAAGTCAAGCTTCAGCAACACACATTCCTTCTTCCTTATTTTTTTATCATTGCTGCATATCCAATTGATCCAACTTCAATCATATAGTTAACAACTTCGTCACATTCCCTACCTTTTCAAATATTAAACCAAAATATTTAAACTAAGTATTTTGAGATAATATTACTCCATCCAAACTAATTCTCTCATCTTTTTCCTTTGGTTTTCACTAAATTTACAATATAAAATATTCTATCTAAATTCTACTTATCCTGAAGCTCTACTCTTAAGTGTTTCTCTAAAATTCTAGCTTAATATTAACTTCTATTGTATTTCATCTATTACTATAATATCATTTGTACACATCATGTGCCATGATATCATGATATGTCATCTTATCCAACAATAAAACCTAATTTAAATTATAGAACTATGACAATCAAATCCTAATGAAAAAAATGTTGAATTAAATCATACCCGTTTATACTAGGAAGTATAACTCGTTTTAATACATGTTTTATTTTATAATTATTTCTTCAATTAAAGGAAATAACAAAAATAGTAAAAATTCTTGTATTTCATTCGGAAGGATATTATATTCATAATTATCCATCGGTGTTCTTGTCTCTAGCATGACTACTTGATAAAATGTGGAGGAAGACACGATAAATGGCCGATACTCCTGGAAAGATTCTTATTCTTTGTTAATTCATGTATTGCTAATGCAGAGAGATAGATTTATTGCACATCTTTAATGCAAAACAATTGAAATAGAAAAATCTCATGTTTTCCTCTAATTGTATAAATACTAGTGGTTGCTCAATCATACATATCTTTTATAATTTGTATATGTCTAATGGGCACCACCTTTCATTTCAACACCCACCACAAAACTCTGATTTGATTGTTCCATGTGATACAAGAGTTATGACCTGAATGGATGGCCATCTGTAACTTTTGAGTGTTTGATACATGGTATGTGTGATCTTGACGAGAGAGTCAAGTCCTTAAAGGGATAGATAATAATATACTCGTATAAGAATATGTTAATCATAACACCTTGGTGTGTTACCTCGGTGTAAGAATATGTCAAAAGATTGAATCAGGGGATTGCTAACAACTCCGACTCAGAAGTTGAGTTGAGAAAAAAAAACTTCAAGACTAGGCATGCCCGGTCGGGAGTAGTCTCATAACGAGTAACATGGCAAGTTTACACAGATTTACGAGACAAAAGAAGTCAAAAGTTTTGTCTGCGCGATCTTGAAAATGACAATCAACATGTCACGGGATTATACATACCAAAAGAAAGTGCACAAATTTACAAGACAGAATAAGTCCACATGCCCGTGCAAGCTTAAAAAGTGACAAACAGCACGTCATGGGATTATGCACATCGCATATTAGCAGAACTGAGAAGCCAATGGTAGAAAAGCGCCGTGATATTATGCAGTGGGAGAAATCGGGAAAATAATTAACAATGATCCACCGATGGCAAATCGAAGCAAACCCTTATTACGATCAACATTCTACTGTCTCCAAAGCGTGGGAAGGGGAGAGAGCAAGCCTACACCTTTCGGGAGGGAAACGTCCTCCTTCGACTTGCCGACGATATCCATGGGCTCCATTGCCCCCGCCCCACCGTTCCCTACCGAATCCGCCCGAGACGGACAGATTTCCGCCACTGCAGCGGACACTGCGCCCTCCGCAGAACAATAACCAACCTTCTAGCGGTGGCAGCCCTCGGGATCTCACGGGAAGAGCTTCCCGTAGGGGAGAAGCATCGCTCGCAGATCGACGGGCACTCTGCAGGGACGATTTGATTCCCGGGCTTCTCGCTTCAGCGGTAATTGACTACCAGATACAAATTGCGAACGGAAGAAGCGGAAGCGAGAGGAGGCCGGAGCCTGGTCGAACTTGCTTGGCATTTTAGGGAAAGACCCATGTCGACTTTCGCGTTTGCGGCAAACCACACGTCATTTTTGGTATTCGTCAAAAAAGTTTATTTACTATGATATTGTACAAATCAAAAGGTTCCTGCTGTTTTTTTTCGAAACTGAAATTTGAATTAAAAATTAAATTGAATATAGGTGAACCCGTCCAGTTATATATATTGAATATCAATTTGTGTGTACATATGTATCCTAATATACTGTAAATGGACATTGAAAGAAATAAAATTATATATGCTATTCTATAAATCAACATAAAATTAATTTTATTTATATGTATATATTCATGATTAGAAAACACAAATAAATTACTAAAAAACTTAGCGCGTATCATTGATACCTATATATATTTTTATTCGTTGAATAAAATATTTGTGGATATCCATATCATGTCGATTTACTTTATAATTGATTAAAAAGTTGTATACACATTTCATATGTATACTTGATTGTTTAATTAGTTACATGTATATGCATATTTTTTGAAATTTGGAATTTGAGTGTGCAATTAAGTAGGGGGTGTCTAGGCCAACCCGCATCCAGCCCAAATAAGATTCAGCCCAAAATACATTGGGCTGGCTCGGCCACATTACATCGTTGGACCGGCCTAACTGGCTCCTAGAAAATATTAAATTGACCCGGCCCAACCCAACTCAATTTTCTACATCATAAATATATTATTATTAAATTTAATAAATTTAAGTGTTCAAAATAATACTATAAAGATGATAATAATTAAACATAATTATATTTTTAATTGAATTAGATTATGAAAGTTGTGGCTCGCTTAACCCATTTTGGCCCACTGCGATCCGATTGATGGCCCGTTTATGGCCTTGGACCAAAACTTTGGGCCCGTAACTTGGCCCACCACCGGCCCGGCCCGCAATCCACCGGGTTGCCAGCCCATTGCCTCTCCATCAATTAATGGAGTGTTTGGTTGCATGATAATTTTTTATACATTTTCATAATAAAAAAGTATATTAAAATAAAAAGTGAATCAACTCATGACATAAAATTATCATATTTGGAGGGATACGATAGCAAAAAAGAGTTATTATCATTCATGACCAAACAAAGTGGGAGATCACAAGAAAAAAGAAAGAGGTGAGACTTTAAGAAGAAAATCATTTTCAAAATATAAAATTGTCCACCTCTTTTAACAAATTTTCTTACAATTTTTTAAAATTAAAATAAAAAACCTCCGTTGTCATGCAACCAAACATCCCATAAGTAATGGTCTTTTTTTTTGTTCACGACGAAGTAATGGTTATCATCTATTAAGTTAAAATTGCACACCGATGGCATTTACTTTAAATCTGCTAGTCACTTCTTAAAAAAATGTTATTTTATTGTCGTAATTATAAAAAATTTGGAATGTTACCGATCAATGTTATATTTATTTTAGAAACTCTCTAGTCCTAACGAACTTGTACGGTTGAATTAGAAAAAATATATATAGACAAATTAAACAAAATGAATGATGACACGTGAAAAAGGAAAACAAAATATATGTAGTAATGTGGAATATGTGTTTTGAATGTATTGCTTCGTACTTAGTGAAACACCCATTGGAATATTGATGAATGAGTTAGATGCACGCTCTTGTAATCTAGTCTTACCAAGAGAATTTGGAGAGAAGTATTACTTGGGGTAAATTACATATTAAATATAATACTTATCAAGCCAATCACACTTTGTGCATTGGGAAAGGGAAAAAAAACTAAATATGAGCCATCATAGAAAATAGGGATCCACAACCCACAAGGTTCTCATTTTTTAAACAACTTAGAAATAATTTAAAATCAAAACTCTAAAGTGCAAAATTATAAGATATTTTGAATCATATGATCATTGGTTCTTTCATAAAGAAATGAAGATGGGATGAGACATCTCGTAAAATTAAGAAGAAACTTTTAATAGTAAGAAACGATGATTATTACAATAAAAATTTTAAAAAACATAATAATTTAAAAAATAATTAAATATTATTTTTATTAATATATTTAATAATATATGCATATGTATAAAAATATTTTTTAAAATATAAATTTTATCATAAATATATTAATGTCAATGAAGTGTACTAATTTTCATTAAAGAATATTAAGCATACCATTAAAAATAATTTTAACTATATAATTCTATATATTATTTACATATCATAATAAAAAAATATTCAGAACAGATGTTTCGTGAAGTGGAGTGAACTTTTCACGCCCACTGTGATTAACTAACTATAGATAGTATCTGTATCATGATATCCACCTCGTAATTGGATATTATCTATATAAACAAAATATATATACAAGCAGGATCTATATTTTATTGGGATCTATTTACCATTATAATATTGATATTGTATTGTAAGAATCAAAATTGATATTATATTCCTTTGATATCCTAATCAAAGTTACCCTAAAATCTTAGTCAATAGATATCTATATAACGCCCTGTTTGGTAACACTCATAGTTGTCAAGGCGACAAGGCGCCCAAGGCGTTGAAGGGTACCGATTCCGCTTAGGCGACAAGGCGGCCGCTTAGGCGTCGCCTAGGCGGTCAAGGCGGTATTAAAGGAAGGCTGAGTCGGGAGGTTGTTATATATAAAAAAACATAAATATAATTATATTTGTTATGTTATAATTGAATTTGAGTGTTTTATCAATGCACATAAGTAAATATGATGTGCGTGTGAAAGAGAAGAAAGTTAAATAAATATTTATAAAATTTAAGTATATAACTCATTTATGATTATAAAATTTATATATGTGCAATAGTATAAGTGATGATAAAATATTGTTATAATATTATTAAATGGGGGGGCGCAGAGTAGTCGCGGATCGACTGCGCGGTCGGAGTCGCGGGGTCAAGGGGGCATCGCCCTCGCGGGGGGGGTTGTCGGGGGCGAAGCCCCCGAACCCAAAAAGTATGTAATAGTATAAGTGAGACAAAGAGAGAGAGAGGAAAGAGTTGAAAAAGAACTTAATTAAGTATATAATATATGTTTATAATCATAAATCTTAAATATGTATGATAGTATAAGTGATAATACAATATATTAATATATTCAAACTATCATTAAATAAGTGTCCCTTGTGAGGGGTATCAAGGGAAAAAAATCCCTCAAAAACTTTTTTAAACGATGTAAAAATACCCAAGGTGCCTTGCTTGGGCGCCTTGGGCGCCTAGGCTGGCGCCTTGGGCGCCTTGGGCGCCTTGGCGGGCGCCTTGGGCGCCTTATTGGCCCCAGACAAGGCGCCCTGGCAAGGCGCCCTTGGAAAGGCGCCTTGCCGCCTAGGCGCCGCCTAGGCGGGCGCCTTGACAACTATGGTAACACTATTAGGTATTCATATTACTATCAATTTTAAAATTGATATTGATAGGAACCATTAAAAGGTGTTTGGTTAATTGCATCAATTTTAAAATTTGTAGTGCAAACAAAGTATATAATGTAATACAAATGTCAACTTGTATTGCTTTTGATATCGATACTCCAACATTTGAAAATATTAATATCAATATTGATACAGTACCAAAAATGAAACTCTAACCAAACATGATATAAACAAACATATTCAGTAATCAGTGTTTGAATAGACACTACAGGAAATAAGGTCATTAGCGACGGCTGACCGCCGTCGCTAAAAATACAAAAGCCGTCGCCATAAGGCAATAGCGACGGCTATTAAGCCGTCGCAATCCTGTCGCAAATAAGCCCGTCGCCAATTTTATTGGCGACGGCTAATGATAAGCCGTCGCTTTTAGTATTATTTGCGACTACCAACGCCGTCGCAATTAAGTTATTAGAGACGGCTCAAAACCGTCCCTCATAAAGTTTTTAGCGACGGCACTAAGCCGTCGCAAATAAATTTAAACCCGTAATAGACATTAGCGACGGCTTAGCGCCGTCGCTAATACCCAATTTACAGCCCCGGCGACACTCGCGGGGGTGCATTTTCTGGTTTTGCGACGGCTTAGAGCCGTCGCTAATACCCAATTTACAGCCCCGGCGACACCCGGCGACACCCGCGGCGGCGGCAGCGGCGGCGGCGGCGGCGGCGGTGGCGGCGGCGGCGCGTCGAGAGCAAGCGGGGGGGGGAAGAGGGAAGGTGCCGACGGGGTTTTGTAAACCCTTAATGTATTAGCGACGGGCCGTCGCATTTGTACGTTTAAGTACAACGGCGACGGCTCAGCCGTCGCAAAATTAGTCGACCGTTGAACGGGCGAAAAATTTTATTGCGACGGCTCCGAGTCGTCGCTAATAACTAAGTTGGCGACGGCTATCGGTAGCCGTCGCCATTAACCCGGACCGATGGGTGTTCCGGGTGCATTTTCTGGTTTAGCGACGGCTTAGGCCGTCTCTAATAAGCGATATTGCGACGGTCTCATAGAGCCATCGCTTATATCTTTGTATTTGTCGACGGCTTTAGCCGTCGCAATTAACTCTTATAGAGACGGCTTAATAAAGCCGTCGCCATTAAACCGTCCCTAATAACTTTATTTCTTGTAGTGAGAGTGACATTTGAATCTTGACTAGTTACTAGCCCTATCTGGTTGTTGAATCTCAACTATATAAACCCTGTTTGGTAACACTATTAGATACCTCTATCACTATCAATTTTAAAATTGATATTGATAGGAACCTTTAAGTGTTTGGTTAATTATATCAATTTTAAAATTTGTAGTGCAAACAAAGCATATTATGTAATACAAGTGTCAACTTATATTACTTTTGATATTGATACTCCAACATTTGAAAATATTAATATCAATATTGATATAGTACCAAAAATGAAACTCTAACCAAACAGGGCATAAAATAAGGTTAACTATTGGGAAATAAATATAGATGGTGGGTTAATGTACATCCAAATACATAGCTAATAATCATGGGGCAAATATGAGTTTAACTATTTAACAGTTTTAAGGCACATGGAGTGGTTTGGTAAAAAAAAATTAATTTGGGAATAAATTTGGTTTATTCACGCAAATCAAGGATAAACCAAACTTTATTCGTTGCGACTAACTTTATTCCCATTGTGCTTGGTTTGAACTAAGACAGGTTTTGAAGATAACCCTAGTTTCATATAACAAGAATAAATTTAAACATAATCTTATTATAAATATATAAATATTTATTCAAAAGTAACATTATAGTTAACAAAATATAATGTCATTTAATACATCAAATGTAAAATATTTATCTTTTTAAATTAATTTACATAATCATATAATGAGTTTAAAACATAAATGCTAACGAGTTTCAATTATATAATCGTCGACAAGTATATCAATCTTGTTAAGATCAATTGGCTTCAAATCTTATTCTTCACGATCTTTAAATTTTGACGTCATCAAACAATTCATTCTCACATAAATCAAATCTTCAAGTATTTCTGTAACTAACCTATTTCTTTTCTTGGTTTGAGCAGCTTCTCATGCACTCCAATTTCTCTCACAAGTCGATGAACTACAAGGTTGGCCAAGAATTCGTATAGCAATTCTCTTGATGATGAAAACGTGTTCATCACTTCCCATGTAATCCCACTGAACACCTACTAAACATCACATAAAAAGACAAATAGGACTAATAATAAAAAGTATCCTTAGAATGAAAAACTTACGTGAATGATTAGTTTCTATAAATTTCAATTCTGTGCATGTAAACAATTTTTGAGATTTACTGCAATATGCCACAAATTACTTGACAAAGTTTGCTCTCTCATTTTGTTTAACCATCTTTTTTAGAACATACTCAATACCATTTTTTATGTCATCATTATCGATAAATGATACTCTATAAAAATAAGATGGGTTGAGAATCGCAGTGATTACATGAATTGGATGAAGTATGTTTCTATCTTTTCTTTGATCAAATAATTCAAGTATTGTCTCATAATTTGATTCATTAGTTTTCATGTGTTGCCTCAATGTCTCTCTAGCTCGTTGCATAACTTCATACAAATAACCTACAGTTGAGCCATCACTATCAACCAAACGAAGCTCTCAATAATAGGATCAAGAAACTCAATCACCTCTTTAACCTCTGATCAAAATGAATTATTTTGAATGATATGACTTGCTTGCATTCTAAGTTACGATCTAGTGTAATTTACACCTCTCCATTTAGAAAATGCTACAAATTTTTAAATAAATTTTCACATCAATTAATAACTGTAACATCAAAAAATTTGTAGCAAACTTTGTCTTGCAAGAACTCCACAATTCTTTATTTTTGTGTATTTTTTCATTACCTGTAAAACAAGAGTATGCTTATATATGAAGTCAACAACTTTCTTTTCATCACCAGAAAGATTCTTAACACCAACAATTTCTCGATAGATGTCCTTCAAAAAAAAGTTAATACCATGTGCTACGCAACGAATCTTATACAAGTGATGATACTTTCTCATCAATATATCACTAACAGACCCATAATTCTGTAACAAGTTGCACAGTATGTTGTGAACTAATTTCATCAATAACACAATAAGATATTTTAAAGATATTCACTTGTCAATCTTTCTTCAGAACATTCAAATGATTTTATAAACACTGCACCTAATGGAGAATATGCAATGACATTAACCCATGATCTTCTTCTTATATAAGTCCATGAATCAAACATTATTGTACATCCCGTTGATGCCCAAGACTTTTTCACATTAACAATATATTCTTCAACATCCTTTCTGGATTATAGAATCAGTCTAGTACGTAAAGTTGAGTAACTTGGCATTATAAAACCAATTTCATAATCACCTTAAGCTTTCATCATTTCAATAAATGATTTTTATTGAATCACATTAAATACAATATTCATAATAAAGAAATTTGTAACTTTCTTCTCTAAATTCACCTTATCTTTCTTATGAGTCAACTGCAAAATTGTAAATTGTTTTGAGCTATTGTTTGTAACTCTAAACAAAGAAACTAACTCTACTCCACTTTCATTGATAATAAGAAAAACTTTACCTTGAACTTCTTCGAGCACCTTTGAACATATTTGAATATCATGACCCACTATACTGGCTAAATGAGATTTTACACGAGCAATTCCTCCAAAAAACTCTTTTTCACAAAATTTACATTTAAAATGACTGGCAAGATCTTCAGCATAATCCCAATTTTTTTGTTTCACTATCTTATTATGATAAATAAAAGAAAACATAACTTAGAAAAAGTAATGGCAAGTCAACAATAAAGAGAAGACAAACAAAAGATACTAAAATAATATACCTTCAAGAGTAGAGAGAAAACAAAGAATAGGGATGCTGCTACTTCTTCATGGTGTGGTGATGCTATTTTGTGGTGCCTTTGTTGTGTTATTTCGGGAGAAACAAATGTGTTGGTTTGTGCCTTCTGTTGTGTGGTGAAGGAACAAAGACTCTCTCGTCCAAAACAATAGAGAGAGCTGGTTGGGTAGAGGCAAATGCCTTGGGAATGAGTTAAATGGAGGCATCCTATTCTAGGGACGAGGCAGACGCTGTACTTTCCTTCCGGAGGCTTTTGCCTTTGCCCAACCGGCTCCCTCAGTTTTTCTTAGATGAGAGTCTTTGTTCCTTCGTCACACAATAGAAGGCATAAAATCTCATTTAACTGATATAGTAATGGAGAAGGGTGCATCCCCTACCTTGGTTTCTATGTATGAGCAAACATTTCGGTTTGCATATTTTTGCTTAAATTGTCACCCACCCACCATCCGTAGAAATGAACAAAATTACAAATATCAAAAGTCAAAGAAGAAAAGTGCAAGGATTTATTTATTTTTATTTATGAGTTGAAAGAAAGAAAAATTTATTTCCCAAATTCAACTGCAAGGTTCTTCGATTTTCTGACTATATAGATGGCGGTCATCCTTCGGTGCATTGGGGGCGTTGCATTTTCATTTACTTAAAAATTTATAATTTTAAAATTTCAAGAATTTCATGCACAGAAACTCCGTTTCTGTAATTGTAAAATTTTTTAAATTAATAGAATGTTTGATTACATGATAAATTGAGTTTTTACTAAAATTTTTTATTTTTGTAATAAAATTTGTTAAAAAAGACCGTTTGGTAGAGTTTGAACACATATGGTACTCACTCTTTTCTGTTTTCACGCCCCCTAAATGCGATAAATTTAGGTCATTGTCTGAGTCATATTTTATTTTAATATAATTTTTTATAATTGTATGTAACCAAACAACCTATAAATCTAACACTTTCTAAATTTGATTTTCAACGGTGAGAGAGTGAAACCGACGGTATTTATTTATAACAATATCCCAAACATAGAAGCAAAAATCTCAAATGCCTCACTCAAGAAGGAAGGGGGATAATCTGGTATTGTGCCTATTGACACAATGAGAGAGAGAGAGAGAGAGAGAGAGAGAGAGAGAGAGAGAGAGAGAGAGAGAGAGAGAGAGAGAGAGAGTTTATGACCAGTTTGGTTAGAGTTTGAAATTTGATATTATATCAATATTGATATTAATAATTTTAAAGATTGGAGTATCCACGTCAAAATTGATACAAGTTGACACTTGTATTAAATAAATGTGCTTTGTTTTCACTATCAATTTTAAAATTGATATTATTAACCAAATACTTCTTAATGATTGTTAAGAATATCAATTTTAAAATTGATAGTGATAGAAGTGTCGGATAGTGTTACTAAATAGGGCCTTAGCTCGCAGGATTAAGAACAAAAATGTTTTATGTCGTTGTAATCACGTCGGTTTCCTAATGTATATATATCCCTGTATCGTTTGAAAATATTCTATATTTTTTCAGAGAATATTCTGTTATCTATAAAATAAATTTACTTAATTAACCTTCGCAACAATACAGAGGGGGCAGTGCCCGTGTGTCCCACCATGGGGAACTGCAAATAGGGGACCCACCGTACCCACCCTAAGAGGCCAGTTGATATAACTTATAAGTTTAATTTGGGGATAAATCTTTTTTATTCTAAAGATTTTTGGGATAAGCCAACGTTATTAATTAATCTTGAACCAAACAGGTTCTGAAGGGGTTTTCTTCTCTCCACGGATGTATGCCCTAACCCGCCTTCTAATCTAGGCATCATTTCTTTTGACTTAGTTGATATCTAATTTTTAAATTGATCAAATATTAAACATCAAAATCTTTGAATATAATAATAACTTTTTGGTAGATCACTTGATTTTAAGTCATTCATTTTATATATATATTTTATTTTTTGACGTGAATAACTAAGATTTTATGTTGCACCAGAGAAATTTAAAATTAAATTATGAAATTAAATAAAGTGAATGACTGTGTTTGACACAACTTATCAACCTTTGACCCTGTGGCTTGTCCCAAGGATAGAATGGTTTAATTAGACGGTTTGACCGACTACCTTATGCCCGGTTTGGTTAGAGTTTCATTTTTGGTACTATATCAATATTGATATTAATATTTTCAAATGTTAGAGTATAATATTAAAAGTAATACAATTAATCAAACATCTCTTACTAGTTTCTATCAATATCAATTTTAAAATTGATAGTGATAGAGGTACTTAATACTGTTATCAAACCGGGCATTAGGTAAAATTTTAGTTGTCGTCTCTTATATATTAATAAATCTTAGAATTAACTTAAGAATGCTAACTTTTTACTCTTTAGAGTTTAGACATAATATTTTTACTTTTAAATATAATCAAGGAAGACATGTGTAACACAATTTAATTAAATAATAAGTTGACGTATAAATAAATATCTTAATCAATCAAATACGTTCTTTTATCACAGAACAAGAAAACTAGAGGTGAAATTAAGAGATTGGATTTTCATATTATCCCAAAGTGAACACCATCCTTCTGTTTTGCCATGCTACCATTCTAATGGCCCCTTTCGTAACAATATCAAACAACTTTATCATTCTCAATATCGAATTTGATATTGATATAAATCATTATATATGATATGTTTGGGTTCCAATATCAATTTTAAAATGTATAATACAAACAAAATCTACTATCTATTAGAAGCGAGAGCAGTCTTTTCGTCGACAAGCATCTGGACGCCAAGACGTCTACGTACATTTCCATGTAACAGCCCTCCGCCCTCCGCGCAATCGCACACGTCGGCTCCGATGCTTCCGCCCTCCATCCTATCGCATACCCGCGTCCGAGGCCAGCTCCCGACGGTTCCATCCTCTGCCCCTCACCCGACAGATGCACTGTAGCCATACGGCCACCCAATCGATCCCCCCCACCCGACGAACCCGACGAATGCACCGCCCTCCTCCTTCGGCCACCCGATCGATCCCCCCACTTGATGCCCGATCGATCTACCACTGCGTCCTACTCCTACGCACTCCGCCTTCCTCTCGGCCTCCCCCCACCCCCCACCCGACTGATGCGCCGCACCCTCAGCCTCCCCTTATCCCCACAGTTGTTGATATGCATCACGATGATTCTACCGCCGATGATTCTAGCGCCTCCCAATGCTTCCGCCCTCCCTCGACCTCCCCCCCCACCCGACGCCCGATCGATCCGCCCTCCGCCCTCAGCCTTCCCTCATCCGATTCATTTGCGCCATTGGATGAGCTGCGCCCCTCCCCCTCCCGCTCCCTGCTCCTTCAGCTGAGCATGGCGAACAACTGGCGAGAACCATGCCCAGCGCCCCGCAATCCCAGCATTCGGTGGTGGCGTCTTCGTCTAAACCCTTCCGCTGCCTCCCCCCACCCGACGACTCTCTACTTGCTGCCGTTCCCCACCCAACGCCGCGACGGATGCGGCCTCCGCCCTCGGCCTCCCCCCACCCAACAACTCCGCCCTCGGCACTCCGCCCCTCGGCCTCCTTCATGCTAGCTAAATATTTTGAACAGTGATAGCATCCTGATTCCTGTAGCGGTTCCCCTATATGAGATATGGCTGTTTTCTTCTTTATCATGTATAATGAAAACGGTTTCTGAATTCTATATATTAGGTATTTGCAGCACAGTAAATTTGAAAATTGGTTCTTAGGCGTAGGTCTCAATATATTTGTGTTTCTTTCTGTGCCGGTACATGTAATATATATATATATATACATAAGAATTTAAATACGAATTTAGAATTTATTTTTGTATCTTATAAACTATTAATAATTATACGTAAATTATTAACTTATTTTTGAATAAAAAATAATATTTGATATACATTTAAAAAGTTATCAAATTCGAATCTAATTTTAATAATAAAATTGAAATCGAATCAAAATCGAAATATAATACTTTTGAAATTATCAAAATTAAAATTTTTTAATCTTTGTCGAAATCAAAATTGAATTTGATGATTCTTCGACTTGTTTACAACGTTAAGCACAACCGATCACGCAACCTTCTAAGGATATATTTTACATTTTGCCGAGAGTCGGCGGCTGTGCGGTTACTGGGCGAGGCGATCTTTCCCAGAACTGCAGCAAAAATGAATCTCCCTCCGGTGGGGCCGATCAAACCTGCCCTCTGTCCTTCGCACTCCACCCTCGGTCTCCCCCCACCCGACGACTCCCTCCCTCGGCCGACCGAACTCGCCCTCCATCCTCCGCACTCCACCCATGGTCTGCCCCCACCCGACGACTCCCTCCCCCCACCCAACAACTATGCCCTCGGCCTCCCCAGGCCAACCAAACCTGCCCTCCATCCTCCGCACTCCACTCTTGGAAAATCCCTTCACCTGATGACTTCCTTCCCTGGCTGATCTAACCTGCCCTCCGTCCTTCGCACTCCAACCGCGGTCTGCCCCCACTAGACAACTCCACACTCGGCCTCTGCCTCGGCTTCCCAACATATGCTGGCATCATGCAGCTTGTATGCTAGCCTTCGTCTTGGCTCCCCAGCTTCCGAGGGCATCATCCATCTTCGATGGCAGCCTTTGTCGGTGCCGATTCTGTAACCCCTCGATGCATAATCACCTCCATTGTTTTCTCATCTCGTCGGGGTTTTGGCTAGAATCTTTTCAGATGATAGGAACTTGCAGCTCGAGGCTACCACGCAATTTAGGAAGCTGGTTTCGATAGGTACCAAAAAAAGTTCTCCTTTTTCGTTTATTCTCACCGGTTCATCTGCAACTCTTATTTTAACACTGTTCATTTTTTTTTTGGCAATTAGAACGAAGTCCTCCTATCGAGGAGGTGATACAATCGGAGATCTTGTTCTTGAACATGGTTCATTGATGTCGTTTCTCGCTCTACTAAATGAACATGCTAAACTTTTTATGCTTAGAAATGCAACATGGACATTATTCAACTTCTGCAGAGGGAGCCACAACCTTCTTTTGAGCAGGTTGTATTTGTGTAAAAATTTTAGTTCTCTATTTTCAATTTTTTGTTTTCGTAATTGACATGAAAATGTGCAATTTAAGCAAACTAAACCTACTCTCCCTGCACTCGAACGCTTTATTCATTCAACGGATGGGAAGTTCTGACATATGCCTGTTGGGCACCTTCATATCTTTCTGATGGGACCAATGACAAAATTCAAACTGTTATTAAAGCTGGTGTTTGTCCTAAGACTTGTGGAGCTTCTTCTATAAGAAATTAAATGACTATATTTTATTTTAATTTATTCTTTTTCTGTAATTTATTTACTTCAACTAATCTGGTACCATTTGGAGACATGGTTATTTGTCAGCATTCTTTTACAGTTACCCTTCACCTTCTATGTTGGTTACTGCACTTCAGACCATAGGGAATATTGTCACTGGAGATGATTTGCAGACATAGGTGATGCTCATTTATTGAGAAGATGTTTCAACTTATCTTCTTGTTTATTTGCTTCCTGCTATTTGTTGGTGTATCAATGTCTTATATAGAAAATTACTAAACTATATGTTATTTATTTTTTCAAGAGGCTACCTATGGGTAATTTAACTGTATTTATTTTCTGCCAACTATGTATATGCATTAAATTTTTGTGTGTGCTCATGATCATTCAATATCTATTCACATTGTTTCTCATCAGCATTACACTATATTATCGAAGCAAGGGGATAATCTGGCTTTTGTTGGTATCGGTCTCCAAGGTTATTAGAAATGTTTTCACAATCTGCACTTTTGCCTTTTTCTATATGTTATTTTCATTATGTTAGACTTTTTTTTTCAAGACTCTTTCCTGATGTTGTTTATCAACCTAAGTAGAACATGTGGTCTTCTCACATTTGGCAATTTAGGGTTCTTTAGTCACATCCTGTTTTTTTTCTATAGTTGGCTTTAATAAAAAATGGTCAACATTTTTTAGTGGCACTCATGAGTTTTTGGATGTTTGTCAAGAAAATAAAGCTATGGTAATAAAGAAGACTTCTTGGTAAGATAGTATTGTCAAGTGAAGGTACGGTAAAAGGGCAGGGATTAGATAGGCACTTATACATTACATAGAAATTTATTTATTTTGGCTTCTTTTTGATACTTATTGGGTATCAAAGTTTTGAAAATTCTAAAATCAGAAATTTCTAATAAATGCAAAAAAATAAAAAAATAATAATATAGAAAAATCAAAACTCTAAAAGTTAATAAATCTGAAAATTCTAATAGTCAAGGGATTTAAAATCTGAAAACTCATAAACTTTGAAAATCTGAAAAGATTGGAAATATGAGAACGGACTAAGTATGCAAACTTGGAAAGACCAAATACCCTTGAGGTCTAAAATTCTTAAATCTTGAAAAATAAGACCCAAAAAGATAAAAATCTGAAAAAAAAAGAGAGGGCTCAATATACTTGTTGTCAGTAAATAAAAATTGAAGGAAGGGTATTGTGCTTCAACTCTTGTACAGCTGAGGACCTATCAACACCTGTAAAGGGGCAATTCAGGTTCTTGTATCTCTAGAGTAGCCAAGTACAAAAATAAATGAAAGAAATCAAGCCTGATGCTTTCGATGGGAGAGATTTGAAATAGATGCGCTACTATCAATTCCTGCCACCATCGATGGCCAGAGATAAGGGGTCAAGCCCTTCTTAGTTTGGGGAATACTGAAGTTATCTTTGTAGTGCACATATGCATTATTTCTTTTCCATAAGATCTCCATTTACAGGTTCAAGTCTGGTGATGAATGAGTAACAAAGGAGGACACTAAGAGGGCACTGGAGGAGCAATATGGTGGTGAGGAAGTAATGATATTGCTTTCCTTGCTCCAATTGGTCGTGCTTGTGATTACTTACTATTGATTTATATTATGCAGTTGCCTCGGCCAAATCCTGATTTTAACTACACTCCATTCAAGTTCACCAAGTACTCAAATGCATATATGCTTGTGTACATTCGTGAAAGTGACAAGGAAAAGATAATAAGTAATGTAGATGAAAAGGACTTAGCTGGCATCTGACAAGGAAAAAAAACTCAAATCAAGCTTCCAATCCATCCTCTATGTTCCTGGCATCTACCTTTTTCATCAAGGACTGGGCTTTTGCTTCCATCGGATGGTCTTTAATTTTTTTTATCTTTTGAGGGTTAATAAGTGGAAATTATTTCTCTATTTGGGGATCTACTACTGCATTTGTTACTTTTCTTATTTGTACATTGCTTGATGCATAATGGATAATTCATTAATCCCCTTTCTTATTTCTTCATCAACGAGACCTTAGTTAATTGGTGTATACTTTGTGGCTTTTAATGTCTTTTTTCAACCTGTGTTTGGCTACCTAGATAGTTCATCCACTGTTTCTACAGTCTTTGCAATCCACTCTTTGCACCCCGAAGGGCATCATTAACCTATCATTTGATAAGTATGTTGCTGTTTATTTTCATGTCTATTATGTACTTTATTTAAATCATATTTGTAACATTTCGTTGAAAGGAACACATGTTGCTTTCCATTACGATTGATATTTTGTTTCTTTACAAAAAAGTGAACCAAATGCAAGTTTAAATTGATGCCTTCTTTAAAATATGCAATCAGTTTCTTGTAGCTCTACGTATATTTACTTAAAATTTTATTTTAATTTGTATTTCTTTTAATGGTTGCATTTACATGACAATTTTTTTCCTAGCTATTCATTACCGAATTCCGTCACCTAGCTTCCAGGTGTTTCAGTACACATCATAATCACAAAATTCATACTTCACCTCTACGTACACCCTCCTTCACGACCCTTCGATGAGTCAACTGATTGAAAGAACAATAACTCAAGTTAATTAATGGAGTATATCCACCATATAAAATTTCTGCTTTGAATATTTTTCATTCTACTTATCAAATTTCAAATCTTTTTGCCCAATGTTCATTTAGAACTTTGCAAATTTTCTTATTTTCTTGTTCTTTTTTTAGCTGCTTATCTAAAATTTACCAATGGTTTCTTGAATTAGTTGTTAGTTAAGGGTTGCATAACTGGAAACTGTCACAAATCTTGACCTTGTGTTATCAACTACCTTCCAGTTTTATATAACCTTGTTGAATCTTCTTCCTCTCGTTTACCTTAGACTTAAGTGATGATGAAATAGAATATTCCATCAAGCCAGAGTTTTGTGAGTTTGATCTTGATGATAAGGATGAAATATTTTATTTGATGAGTTGCTCCCAATTAATTTAAGATTAAGTTCAATTTCAATAAATTGTCACCCATATTTTTGAGTGGTATTTCACAAAGAGGTGATTGGATCATTTTTATCAAAAAAATTTGAACCGACCTTGCAAATCATAATGAATCATTATGAGACAATCACCAAATTTTCAATCTACGTATATATTATAAGAATTTATCTCAATTATCCAGTGAATTAATATCTAATCGGTACATTACTCGAACACGAGCGAAGCACGTTATTTGACTAGTAATATATGCAATACAAGTACCTATTTGAATCAATTTTGATATAGGCACTCTATTCACCAGAAATGTTAATATCAAAATTGATGTGTCATATTGGATGCTCTAAAGAAACAAGACATAAACTAAATGGGGGCAAGATTAGGTAGTCAAAATGCACTTTGACACGGTTTAGGTTAATAATTATCTGATGGTTGTCTTGACCATGTATTGGTGTAAAATAATCTTAGTCAATTAAAGCATTTAACTTCTACACTGCAAGGCGACTTTTGGTACATGCTCAAATTTAAAAAAAAAAAACTAATATCTGACTACATACTAGTCAAAATAATGAAAAAAAGAGATCCTGTATACAACCAAACTAAAACAAAAAGGGTCTTCATTCATGCATAAAAGAATAAGGTGACGTTTGATTTTAACTTAATCTAAATGTCTTAATCTCTTAGGGCATGTTTGGTACGGGGATAATTTGGGGATAACCCTGGTTTATCCCCAAAATTTAGGGGATAAACCAGGTTTATCCCCAAAATTTTATGGTGCCAAACAGGCCATTAGGGCATGTTTGGTACGAGGATAACTTGGGGATAAACCAGGTTTATCCCCAAAAATTTGGGTGCCAAACAGGCCATTAAGTTCACATCTAACCTCTTAATTTGGAGAAAAAAATCTAAAATTGATTAAGATGCTATAAACAAGTATGTTTGGTAACTGATCCACCGCAATGTCTCAACACATTAGTTTATCTTTCAAATTTTAGTGTAGCCAAATTTTTAACATACCTAATTAAAATAACTAAGGCAGCTTACGAACAAAAAAAGAAAAGAAAAGAAGAGAAGAGCCTCCTGCTAGATTCACGAACAAAAACAGAAGGTAGTCTGACCCGTTTGATTGAATTGAATAACATCTGAAATCTGATTAAGTCAAACAATATTTGTGTATCCAGATCGTTTAATAAATTTAACTGATTAACATGTAAGGATATCTTAACGCTAGCTGAACCAGTAAGCGACAGGATATGCACTAAAAATGCTCAATTCCATCTCGTTGCTTCTCCTATATATCTACACACAAGCATCAACCGCCCTAAAGTATTCCAAATAGACTTCCAAATAGGAAGATGTTAAAGGCATCTTTAACATTTCACTATTACATATTTTATAAAAATAACCTTTAAATTGTTTTTCATACCATTTATAAACTATTTTTATAAAATAAAATCTATATAGTTAGTTCTTAAAATGGATTTCTCATAAACAATATCCAGTATTTTTAAAATTGAAAAAAAAAGTATTCGTTAAAATTTTAAATTGGACTTTTCTCAATACTAATATCTAGTACTTGAGTTATATTTTATTATTTAACTTTACTTTTTTAAATACTTATTATTGATAAAAAAATTTATATTAGAACTTACTTTTCCACTATTAACATCAGATGTTATTTTATGATCATCAAATAGTAGTAATCTAATAAAAATTCAGATATTAGCTCTTTATTTATCAAACAATCTTAATCATTAAGTATTCATATATTCATGCATCATATTTGGATGTAAGAAGTAATTTTCATATCTCAGATTTGAAATATCAGAATTTTTGAAGGCCATTTATATTATTGTCAATTTAATTAGATATGTACTTTGTGATTATCAAAGATTAAGATTTATATATAATGGGGTGTTTGGTTGCATGATAAATTGGATTTTTATTGCAATTTTATGTTTTTATGATAAAATTTTAAAAAAGATATTTGACAACCATTACAATTGTATATTTTGAAAGAAATTTCCTTCTTGGACAAAAGGAGAAGGTTTCACCTCTTTTTTTTAATCTCGTGGTTGTTTGGTCCTATATGACACACACTCTTTTTTGTTATTACATCTCTCCCAAACATGACAATTTTATGTCTTGGGTTAGCTCACACTTCATTTTAATACAATTTTTTATCGTGAAAATGTATAAAAATTTATTGTGTAACCAAACATCCCATAAACCTTTGAATCAGCCAATGTTAATCTAACCACTTTATGATTCATATATTTTATCAAGTAATTTTAATCAATAAATTTTCAGATATTTTTACAACATATTCATATATAAGGATGAATATCAAATTTCATATTTCACCATTATCCAATGCCACTTGACCTTGTGAATGCTAGAGTTCCTTAAATTTAAAAAAACGAATTAGTTGCATGATAAATTAATTTTTATTATAATTTTTTATTTTTTTAACAAAATTTGTTAAAAGATATGTTGACAATCATGATAGTTTTACGTTTTTAAAAGTTTTTACTTCTCGAACAAAAAAAAGTGTTGCTTCTTTTTTATCTTGTGGTCCTCCCCTCACCTTGTTTAGTCATATGTGATTTTTTCTCTTTTTTGTTATCTCAAACGTGATAATTTTATATATGTCATTGTTTAACTCATACTTAATTTTAATATCATCTTTTATCTATAAAAGTTTATCATGCAACCAATCGCTCTATAATATATTTCTTTGAGGCCTAGCTAAGAGCTGTATTAAGAGGGGCATTCACATGATTTTTCAAACTGTGTTAAAGGTCAAACATACGACCTAATCACATGTTAGATCATTCACATTCAGCCAAATCAAACGGAACTAAGTTGGTTTAGTGGGGGCTCCTAGATTACAATTTACAAGGAAAGAGCCGAGGGGGGTCAAAACAAGAGAGAGAAATTGAGATAATCGAAGGAATATTGTAACCGCGTGCTGCTCCGAAAGCTTCTAATCATGATCTTCCACGACAAGGAAGAAGACGATCATTTTGTAACGAGAAAAGATCGCCTCATGTGAACTCTTGAGAGAGTTTTCTCAGGTCACTCACAAAAACACATTGAATATGTACAATGTGATGGATTTTAAATACATTGACACCATGAACATTCAATATATTTTGTGAATGACGTAAGAGGTCTCCCTAAGGAGCTCACGAGACGATCTCTTCTCCTTTTTAATTAACATATGTATACGTAAAATATGATATATCATGCGAATTTTAATATATATTAATGTAGTAATATAAATCCTGCGTCTTCTCATCCGTCCCTGCCGATCAGCCGATGTGCGCTTCCCGCCCCTTCCGTCCGGTTTCAACCCCGTCTCCGCCGGCGGTCTCCGTGTTTAAAAGGGGGCAGCGCAGGCGGCCGGCGGCGCTTCGTGACGCCAAGCTCTCTTCCAGATGCAGGAGCTCGCCCGTCTCGCAAGGGCGCGGGCCATGCGGGAGCCGAGCACGGCGTGGTACGCCGTCGACCGCTGCCGCGCCTTGCCCCTTCTCGCTCTCTGCCTCGGTGGCTTCCTCTTCTTCTTGCTCCCGGACCTACGCTCTGAATCGCTTCTAACCCAGTCGATCGGCGCGGAGGAGATTGTCGCCGCCGCCGCCGCCGCCGCCGCCGCCGCTCAGCCCTCCCCCCTCGGGCGTGATAATTTCAGCGTGCTGGTCGGCGTGCTCACCCTCCCCGGCAAGTACGAGCGGCGGCACTTCCTCCGCCTCGTCTACGCCGCCCAGGCGAAGCCCCCCGCCGACATCGACGTGAAATTCGTCTTCTGCAACCTCGCCACGGCGGAGGAGAAGGTGATGATCGCCCTGGAGATCCTCCGGTTCGACGACATCATCGTCCTCAACTGCACGGAGAACATGAACGGCGGGAAGACCTACACCTACTTCTCCTCGCTGCCGGCGATCCTCCCCCGCAGGTACGACTACGTCATGAAGGCCGACGACGACACCTACATCGGACTGGGCGCCCTGGCGAGGTCGCTGCGGCCGCTGCCGCGGGAGGACCTCTACTACGGCTACGTCACCCCCTGCAAGAGCAAGAACCCCTTCTCCGGCTACATGTCCGGGATGGGGTACCTGCTGTCGTGGGATCTGGCGGAGTGGATCTCGGCGTCGGCGATCCCCCGGCACAACGCGGTCGGGATAGAGGATTTGATGGTGGGGAGGTGGCTGAACAGGGGGAAGAAGGCGAGGAACCGCTTCACGGCGAAGCCGGAGATGTACGACTTCCCCGCCGGCAAGCGGCGCAACTGCGCCGCCCACCAGCTGGTGCCGGAGACGGTGGCGATCCACCGGGTGAAGACGCGGGAGAGATGGATGGCGGTGGTGAAGTTCTTCAACCTGACGAAGCAACTCCAGCCTTCCGCGCTCTACCATATCGATTGGTGACAGTAACCGGCCGGTCCCAAAGAAAAAAGAAGAACCCACTAATTACGTACCTTTGATTCATACATGCTTATCTTGTGATTTACTTGAATATTATTTCTTCTCGTATTTACATAAATTCTTATAATTTTTAACCGGATCTTTTGGATACTGGTCCTTGTAGTTATTTGTATTTTAGTCGGAAAACCACCAAAATATTAATTAGTTAAATATATTACTATCTTTTTGACAAAAATTCTCTCTCTCTCTCTCCCCCTTTTCTACTGAGTGCGAGTTCTCTCGATTGTCCGTCCGTGAGAACACTCTTCATTCAGACATAAAAAATATAAGACTCACCATGATTAACTTTTTAATTTGATCCGTAAAACTCACACGACAGTAGACCGCCAACCATATTAATTTAGGATGTTTTTTTTTAAAGGAAGGACTTATTTGCAACAAGACAATAGTTAAGAAGTTTTGTTTTTAAAAAAAAATTTAGAACATATTTAAAAATATAAATAACTATAAAGATTGATATGTAACAATCTCTTTTTAACAAAATATACGTTAATATATATAACCTATCGTAACATTCATTGAACCTGCTACTTGTAGATTAATATGCTAAGAGGCACTACAAAAGCTTGTATTAACAACAATCAACTTCTGATTAGTGACAAATGTAATTTGTCGCTAGACATATAGATGCTTCAGTTACCCATCTTTCATTATTAGTGACGGATTTAACTTATAATTAGCGACGAAGGGAAGCTTTCATTAAAATTTTGTTACCCATTAGCACCAAACATTGTATTGCTAAATCCAGATGACTTTTAGCGATAGCTAATGCTCCGTTTGATAACACTATTAAGTACCTCTATCACTATAAATTTTAAAATTGATATTAATAAGAAGTATTAAGAAGTGTTTGGTTAATTGTATCAATTTTAAAATTTGTAGTGCAAACAAAACATATTATGTAATACAAATGTCAACTTATATTACTTTTGATATTGATATTTCAATATTTAAAAATATTAATATCAATATTGATATAGTATCAAAAACAAAACTCTAAGGTGCTGTTTGGCACCCAAATTTTTTGGGATGAACCAGATTTATCTCTTAAATTTTGGAAATAAACCTGATTTATCATCGAGTTATCCTCGTACCAAACATGCCCTAACTAAACAGGGTATAAACCATCGCCGATGTAGCGTCGGTTATTAACTAATGGCGCTGGTACACAACCGTGGCTAGTGAGATTATTCTGTCACCAAAAATAAAAATATTATGTTATTTAAATTAACTTAATATTACATTACGATAGAGTCTAGACATGTACTCAGTTGTTTGTTAATTATCCGTGGTGGATGTTTTCGCAAATTATTTTATGCTATTCGGTAAGAAGGGGCTAACAGTTGATAAGATCTAATTAATGATATACAAAGTGCAAGAAGGAACATAAAACTAATTGGGGTGTTTGATTGCGAGATAAATTAAATCTTTGTTATAATTTTATGTTTTTATAATTAAACTTGTTAAAAGAGATTTCAACAACTATTATAATTTTCTGTTTTTAAAGATATTTTTTCAACAAAAAAGAGAAAGATGAGACTTGACTTCCATTTTTATCTTGTGCCCTTGCACTTTCTTTGGATGATCACTAGTTAGATCTTACAAACCATTAGTTACTTCTTACATAATAAAAAAAAACTAATGGGATGTTTGGTTGTGGGATACATTTAGTTTTTTGTTAGGAATTTATATTTTTGAAATAAAATTTGTTAAAAAAGATGTTAGGCAAACAATATAATTTTGTATTCTTAAAGATATTTCCTTTACAAAAAAAGATGAGACCCGCTTTTCTTTATCTTTTACGGTTCTTTTGTATGATCATTAATTAGATCTGACAGAGTGTTTGATTTCACGATAAATTTTTATGCATTTTCTTGATAAATACTTGTATTATTATAAAATGTGAACTAACTAATGACATAAAATTGTTATGTTTAGAGGGATTGGATAACAAAAAAGAGTGAGTATCATATATGACCAAACAAGTGAGGGATCACAAGACAAAAAATGTTAAGAATTTTTCTGTCCAAGAAGAAAATTATTTTAAAAATATAAATTTATAATGATTGTTAAAATCTCTTTTAATAATTTTTTTAAAAAACATAAAATTATAGCAAAAAATTAATTTTTAATGCGACCAAAACACCCCATTAACTACCGTTAGCCGCTTCTTACGGAATAAAAAAAATAGTGGAGTGTTTGATTGCGAAATAAATTGATTTTTTATTACATATTTATATTTTTGTAATGAAATTTGTTAAAAGAGGTGTTTGACAATTATTATAATTTTATGTTTTTTTAAAAAAAATCTTCTTGGACAAAAAGAAGGTGAGTTCTTCTTTTCTTTGTCTTGTGCCCTCCCCCACGTTTCGAACACCGTATTCTCTTTACACCCCTAGGTCTACCTAACCATACTTCGCATTAAAAGAGTACCCATGAGTAATGGTTATGGGGTGTTTGGTTGCATGATAATTGAGGTTTTTATTTTAATTTTTAAAAATTGTAAGAAAACTTATTAAAAGAGGTGTTTGACAACCATGACAATTTTATATTTTGAAAGTGATTTTCTTCTTAAACAAAAAAAGAGGGTCTCACCTCTTTCTTTTTTATCGTGGTCCCCCACTTTATTTGGTCATGTGCGGTGGTTACTCTTTTTTGTAATCACATCCCTCCAAACATGATAATTTTATGTCATGAGTTGGTTCACTTTTTATTTTAATATAATTTTTTATCATGAAAGTGTACAAAAAATTATCATGCAACCAAACACCACATTAACATGTATATATTTTGGATCTTTGAGCGTAATTTTCTTTACATGTACGCTGACGAGATGACACCCTTTAAGTTAATATCAAGTAGGTCAGGATTATGACCAATTATTAATTAATTATCCAACAAAAGAATTAATTCAAGTAAAATATAGAACCTCAAAGACAAGGGCTCACAACCACGACCGAACATGCAATCCAAACATATGATAATTTCTAACTTAAATTAACCAGAGATGGCCTACATAATGAAGTGATTAGATTAACTAGGGTCTGATTAACACGGTTTAAGAATTAAGAATAAAACGGCGTAGATTTTGACTACACCTTGCTCAAAACAGTGGAACATATACGCTATCTGTTTGGTATGAGTTTAACCTACAAATGATGGGCAATAGAGTAGGAGTGTAAACGGAATTTGATATTTAGAAATTTTGATTCGATTATGATAAAAATTAACATATTTGAAAATTATTTTTGTATCAAATTAGATATTCTGATAATTTATCGGAATGAGAATCGGAACCAAGTGTTCCATTTCCGTTCATCCCATTTCGATAAAAAATAAATATGTATAAGTAAAAAATTAAAATAAAGTCAAATTAATTATAAAATATAATATATAAATTAATAAAATAATAAAAATAATATTTTAAAAATATTATAAAAATTTACTAATTATATATAAATTATTAATTTATTTTTAAATAAAAATTAATATTTAATATCAGAATAAAAAATTATTGGATTCAATTCTGATTTCTATAGCGAAATCAAAATTGGATCGAAATCGAAACATAGTGATTCCAAAATTATCAGAATCGAAACACCTTAACACTTATCAGAATTGAATTATGTGATTCTACTACCGAATCTAACCTGTTTACACCCCTACAATAGAGAGTTTCAGGTACTTAAGAGAAGGGGCTTTTTTTTGGACAATAAGTTCATCTAGTCTTTTAACGGATTGTGATTATTGTTGCATATATATGAAGTGCTATAAAGTCTGAAGAGCACCTAGTTTTGTAGGTATCTTGCTTTCCTCCAAAATCTTAACAGAGAATAAAGATACATAGAAAGATATTATTCTTTATCAATGACTCGGAGAGCTCATCTTGATGAGTTTTTTATTTGAACTTCATCATTAAATAAATAACTCAACTCAACTCAACTCAAATCTTAGTACTAAATCACTTGGGCTCAATCATATGAATTTTCTCTCCACTTATGTCAATCTTAACTTATCTTTTCTGAAATTTTTTAAATCATTTAAATTATATTAAATTACTTTTCTCCAAGTTAACCTAGGTCTGCCATATTTTTTTTTATTTCTGTCATTTTAATATTTTTTTACTTTTCTTATTGGAGCCTCATTAAGTCTATGTTTAATTTGTCCACACTACCATAATCTCATTTCTTTCAATTTATCTACAATTGTCGTTACTCCTATATTTTCTCTAATATGACAACTCATCTTTCTTAACATTTTTATTTCAACGACACTTATTTTAAAAGTATATTTTTTATTGTCACTATCATACAACAGCGTAGGTATTATACTTGTATGATAATCCAATTTTAGTGGAATCTTATGATCATGTAGAACCCCTGTAAGATATTTCTACTTCATCTAACCTATTTTACTTTTAAGATTAACATTTTCATTACATTTTCTATTTTTTGAATTATTAATTCAAGATACTTGAATTGAGTTCTTTGAGATAATATTATGCCATCTAAACTAACACCATAACCTACTTCTTTTTTATTTTCATTAAATTTATAATGCATATATTCACTTTTAGTTCTATTTATTTTGAAACCCTTAGTTTCTAAAGTAATTTTCTACAATTCTAACTTCTCATTCACTCCTTGTGTCTCATATATCAATAAAGTATTGTTTATAAATATCATACACCAAGGTATATCATCTAATATAGTCTTCGTTAATTCATTCATAATTAATACAGAAAGATAAATACTTATTACAGGCCCCTGGTGTAAGCCAATTGAAATAAGAAAGTTTCTTGTTTCTCCTCTAATAGTGTATATGCTAGTGGTCGCTTCACCACACGTCCTTTATCATTTGTATATAGCTAACACGCACAATCTTTCGTTCCAGCACCTACCATAAAACCTCTCTTGCAACACTCTATTATACACATTTTCTAATCAATAAACACCATATGTAAATATTTCTTCAAATATTAATATTTTATTATCAAACTTCTAATAAGAAAAATATCTTCAATTGTAGATCGATCAATCATAAATCTAAATTGAATAGATGGAATATATGTACAATTCTTTAATTGTTGTTCAACAACTCTTTCCCATAATTTCATAGTATGACTCATGAGTTTGATCTCTCTACAATTTTCACAATTTTATTTATATTTTTTTATTAAAAATAGATATAATGATACTTTTCCTCTATTCATTCGACATTCTTTTTTATATTAGAATTTTGTTAAATTGTCAAGTTAACCATTTCATCCCTAAATCTTTCAAATATTTTTACATTTTGATACGAATGTTATTTGGATCACATGCCATACTTGTTTTCATCATCTTCAATGTTTCTTTAACTTCTAAAAAATGAATTAAATGTTGTTACATTCTCAATGCCCTCTATGTTTTTAGTAAAGTTATCATTAAAAAGAGTATTAAAATAAAATTTTCATCTTTCTTTAATATTATCGTATTTTATCTAAACTTTCCATTCTTTATCCTCGATACATCTGACTTGGTTAAGATCTTGACACATTTTCTCTCTCATCTTTGCCAATATATAAATATCTTTTTGTCTTCTTTAGTTTCAAGTTTTGCATACATATGTTTAAAAACATCATCTCTTTCTAATCTAATTGTCTTTTTTGTTCCCCTCTCTCTCTCTCTATCTATCTCTTTCATGTTCTTCCATCACTGTCATTACAGGAGATCGTCGACGTCATCCTCACTGGTGTCGCCCTGATCTACTTAGGTCGACTCCTCCTTGGGTCATTGTCGTCGCAGTGATCATTACCATCATTGTGGAGTTATCAGCTATTGATGTGTTTGCCTCCCTCGATGCGTGAATCCATCCTTTGGCTATGTACCTTTATCTTCTTTGTGCCTGTGATGCGTTTGCCTCTATTGACCACATGCGTTTGCTTGTTCACGAGAAGCCACAATCAGTATGCATCTATCTTCGCTGACTACGTGTGTTCGCCCCTCGGACGAGACAAGTCCTTCAATTTTGGCTGGACAGTTTTTGGTTTAAAGGCTATTTTTAATAGAAGAAAAAAGGGAAAAGGAAATAAAATTTCTAAAAAAATTTAGAAAAAATCACAAAAATTCAGGTAGAGTGTCTCAAGCACACTATAGTAGTTTTTGACCACATCAAAATATGATAGTATGAGAAAATTTGAAATTTGAATAATCCAGCTGTATGCTAGTATTTTGGTAGAAATTATTGGGAAGTAAAAAAATTATAGAATCGATGATTATATGATAGTTGGTTATAGTTAAAACATGATGCTTCTTATTGTGGATATGGTTAGATGAATTGCTTAAAAGTTTGCACATGTTAAAATCTTGAAATATTGAATAAATAATATGATTAGCGTAAATTATGAAGTCTTAACGCTTTATGTGATTGAATGTAGTGAAATATGTTTTGGAACTTTTATTGGACATATTTATTATTTTAGAAGCATGATATGGTTCCTTTATACTTATGTTGATATTTTGTATAGTTATAAGATTGTTTAGTTAAATAGTGATCATATGAAAGTGTTAGCTAGCATGCATATAAAATACTAATATGGTGCATGATAGAATGATGATACAATGTATAGGATGGTGATGAAATGATAATTTGCAATAAAATGATAGCATGAAATGATAAGATGAAAATATGTGAATGACATGAGATGAATTATATGGACATGATACTATATCATGATATGTTTATTGAACAAGATGAGATGTGATACGCAAGATGATAAAGTATTGTGCTCAAGTTTGATGTTGTTTCAGGTGTGCCTATCCCCATTTTTTATCACACATGCATATGTGACTATTGTTTTGCTGCATTCTAGGTGTATGCCACTATTTTATAGCAAAAGAATGTGAGACCATTATTCTACTGCATATTGGATGTATGCCACTGTATTGTTACATGCCTAGTGCATACCAATGTTTTAAATACATACTTGAAACATATCTATTAGCTTGATGCACCATAATAATAACTGTCCTATTGGATTCAATAATTGGCATAACTAATTTTACTTGTTCAAAACCATGAAAATGATAGTATGTATGTTATGGAACTTATTTGGATTGCTTTGATGGTACATGAAATGATAAGTTTCTTATATGTTTAATAGATGATATTTATGTTGATATATGATATGTCTTAAAATCATCTCAATAGAACCTTAAATTCCATGCCATGACATATATGCACATGATTATTGTATGAAGCCTTCTTGTTCAAAAAACTAACATATGTTATATAGTATCTACTAACTTGAATGATAGTGATTTATATGTGAATGTTTGCAAGATATATTTTCTATTACCGCTAATTGTAGAGTAGAGAGACTATTCGCCTACTAAGTCATAGTGATTCATCCCATTCTTTTGTAAATGTAACCTTTGCAGATTCTTTAGAACCTGACTTTGAGGAAGGAACTGAATTAGAATGTCAGGTGGATGATTTTGAGGATGAAGAACTTGATGCATAGTTGTTCATAGTCATGTTTACTTGGTGGAATAACTTGACTTATGTAGCCAAAAGAGTAACTTGCTTTTGGACTATTTAGGTGTTTGATCTTTCTGTTATGTTTTGGACCTAGTTATAGGTTGTTTGGGGCTTATCTTGTTGCGGTGTGCTTGTTAATCCAAACTTCTCTTATCGTGAGTTTTTATCTCGTTGTCACAGTGTTGGAAAAATCTTATTTTTCGCTACGCACATTAGATGTTATTTTTTTCTAGGTCATGACACACTCTCTCTAAGTCTCTATCTACATTTCCCTCTCCTATCTACACACTTTCTACTCTTCCTATATTTTCTCTCTCTACTCTATACATTTTACTTTTTCTCGATATGTTTTCTTTCTTTATTCTCTTCCATCTCAATATTTTTTCTTTGTGTGCAGTTTCTCCTTTTTCTTTACACATCTCTCATTACTCTACCTATATTTTCACTCTCTATTTTTTCTCTTTCTTGTATATTTTCTCTATGTTCTATATCTATATTTTCTTTTTTCTATTTCTTACATTTTTTCTACATCCTCTCTCTCTCTCATATCTTTATATTTTCTATAAATAATAAATGCGTTTATATGTATTTGTATATAGCGGTATCAATGTGCAGGTGCTGCGTTTGGGTTGTCTCAACCCAAGTATAAGTTCGAATAATTCAACCTATCGGTTACCCCCAACCCGACTTGTTTGAGAGAGAGAGAGAGAGAGAGAGAGAGAGAGAGAGAGAGAGAGAGAAATAAGACGTATTATAGGAAGCCTCAGCCGCAGCCCGAGAGAGAGAGGAAAATAGGACATATGCTCATATAGGAAGCCTCAGCCGCAGCCCGAGAGAGAGAGAGAGAGAGAGAGAGAGAGAGAAAGACGTATGCTCATATAGGAAGCCTCAGCCGCAGCCCGAGAGAGAGAGAGAGAGAGAGAGGAAAATAAGACGTATGCTCATATAGGAAGCCTCAGCTGCAGCCCGAGAGAGAGAGAGGGAGAGAGAGAGGAAAATAAGACGTATGCTCATATAGGAGGCCTCAGCCGCGGCCCCATCCTAAGCTGCGGACTTTTGCTATCAACGGCGGCTGTTCCCCTGCGAGCCGTGGTATATCAATTTATTAGGCCTTCAGTGTTATCACAACGTTGCTAACAAAATAAATTTTATTGTAAATAAGCTGAACCAAACAGGATCATGAGCCTACTCTACAGGTTTGGTTTTCAGATCATTTTATGCCAGTTTGCTCGATTTCAACCGGTGAGAGAGACACATGCACACTTTTTGTTATCTTGAGGATTATTTTCTTTTAAATTGATTGAAATTGTACCCAGCTCGATTATATGCGTTACTCAATGGCCCGTTTGGTTAGAGTTTTAAATTTGATACTATATCAATATTGATATTGATAATTTTATAAGTTGGAGTATCAATATCAAAATTGATACAAATTGACACTTGCATCATATAATGTGTTTTGTTTTCACTATCAATTTCAAAATTGATATTACTAACCAAACACTTCTTAGTAATTATTAAGAATATCAATTTTAAAATTGATAGCGATAGAGGCGTTAAATAATGTTACCAAACAGGGCCTAATATATGGTTTTTTATTTTTAATGATGAATGAACTTAAATTTTTAATAAAAATGTGAAAATCATTCGAGAGTAGCTAATTAATTATCTGTTCTGCCCGTTGGTTCGAGTGACTGTGATGTTGTCATATGACCATTGAGAATGTAGCAAAAGCTTAATAGGTGTCAAGTTGCAAAATATTTTTTTAAAAAATTATATATTAAAATAAAATATAAGTTATCTCAAAACATAACATTATCTTTTTTGGTGAGATACGATAAGGGAAATGTGTAAGAATTTAACGGGGTGTTTGGTTGTATGATAATGGAGGTTTTTATTTTAATTTTTAAAAATTATAAGAAAATTTGTTAAAGGAAATGTTTGGCAGCCATGACAATGTTATGTTTTGAAATTGATTTTCTTCTTAAACAAAAAAAGAGGGTCTCATCTCTGTCTTTTTTCTTGTGGTCCCTCATTTTGTTTGGTCATGAATGGTAATTAGCTTTTTTGTGTTATCACATCCCTCCAAACATATTAATTTTATGTCATGAGTCAGTTCACTTTTTATTTTAATATAATTTTTTATCGTGAAAGTGTACAAAAAATTATCATGCAACCAAACACCCCATAAACAACCGAAAAAGGTCTCCCATCTTTTAATCCAAGAAGAAACTCTATAAAATTATATTTTTATCATTATTTCCAGACATAACCTTAACAATTTTTATTAAAACAATATTTCTGTAGAGAAAACCCATTTTATCCTGTAACCTGCAGATGCCCTGTAAGTTATTCCCCAACATATATCGCTCCCTTACATGTGCACAGTATATTTTTGTACACTTTCAGAACAAAATGACGTAATAATATAAAGTGTTAGTTAATCAATAATATAAAATTGTCATGTTTAAGGAGATGGGATAGCGAAAAGAAAAAGAAAAAGAGAGTCATCTATAACCAAAAGAGGTACGTAGGACATAGGAGACCACTCTAGATAAATAAAAGAGGCCCTCACTTTTTTTTTAAAGAAGGAAGTCTCCTTAAGCACATAAATTTTAATGGTTGTCAAATACATCTTTTGACAATTTTTGTTAGAAAACATAAAATTAGAACAAAAACTCAATTTGACGGGCAACCAAATAATTACACCCCATTAATTAAGCACTTGCACTCAATTAAGCTAATCTTCTAAGCCTGAGTCATAAAGAAACAGGATCACAGTGTGCTTGATCTTTAGCAATCTCATTTGCTGTTGGAGCGTGAAGAATTTAATTAATGAATTGGGGTGAAGAAAGCTGAGAAGCATCGTGGAAACTTAGGAGTCTTATATCTATATATTAATGTGAGAATGTTGAGGCATCAGTCTGACAAATGAGAGGAATGTGGGAACAGCTAGCTAGCTAAAGTTGAAACTTGAGCTCTCTACTCTCTTGGAAGAATAGGGAATTAATGCTACAACTTACAACTACGCCTGCCATGAATCCATAGGTAAATTAAAGTTCATACATGCAGGAAGAGAGATCTAGTCAAGCTAGATCCAGTACTCGAGCGAATGTCAAGGTAGAAAAGAAAGCTCTAACTGTGTGGTCACCACACGTTAGGTTAGCTAGGCGCAGGGACGACGTCAATACTCAAGAGGGTTAATTAATTAGAAGCCAAAAGAGAGATGAGATTGGACTTCAAATGGTCTCTTTTTCGTCAGTTTGGTCGACGTTCATTTAATGGAACAAATCAAAACTGAGTTGAACTGGTGGTGGGTATTGATTTAGCTTGGGTTCCAGCGGATCATGTCCAAAATGGTAAAGTTTGATTTGATTTAATGAAATGTTTAAAGGCATAATTTTATCACCAATCTCTTTTATGGAACACAAAATATAACTTAGTTACCTATCTCAGAAAATAAATAAATTATAATAAGCCACTTAAAATTAAGTGATTCATTATAAAATTTACATTGTGTTTAGTCATTCTTTTCCAAATATCTCGATATCTAATTTTTGACGTATTAAGAGATTATACATCAATTAAGTCAAAACAAACAGGGCCTAAACGTTATAAACTAGCTAGGTATATATAAATCGTGCAGCTAATAATGATATTTGTGGCATTATATATGTATAATTACAATTTATTCTAATTAAGTATTCCCAACATAGAACAATTATTGTCTATAAAATCATTTAAATATTTACCTTAAATTGATTTTGGAGCTAAAGGAAACCAAAGTCATCCCGTCTTGAGAACAATTGAACTTGGTGTGAATCTTTCTCGTTTGGTCGCTCGAGCACTTGAAATCTTGAATAACCTTTTTTTCCTTGGCTATTTATAAAGAGAATACCAAGCAAACATCTCTTTAACTAGTATTTATATGGAGTCTTACACTTAGGCCCCGCTTGTTATTGATGTCTTTGAATTTGGTCATAGTTAAGATATTTATATTTTTGATAAAAGGTTTGAATACAATAATAATTTCTTGAAAGTCACTTAATTTTGAGTGGTCCATTGTCATAATTTTTTAATTTATTTTCGGAGGTAGATAACTAAGATTTTTTTCTACAAAAGATATTAAAGTTGAAGACTTAAGATATTTCATTAAGTCACATTTCATTATTCAAAAGGTATTTAAACGGATGACTACCCTTGATTCTTACATAGACCTAGTCTGAGTCGAAGAATGCTATAATTTACAAATATCAAAATTTGTGTGTCCTATTATTAGAATACAAACGGTTTCGATCATCATGTTAAGAAACTTTGTGTTTAAGAAATTTTTGGGTCATTCAATGTGAGAGTGGCTGCCTTCCAAAGGCTTATGAAATTTGTGGTGCAATGGTCGTTCATCACTTATTTTCTATTCATTTGAATTTTTTTTTTTTTTGAGATTCTGATCCTGTAGGCTCAATGTCGAGTTGTCGATTTCTCATGGCCTCTAATCTTTTTCAGAAAATAGTTTCAAACTCTTATGAGGCGTTTGGTTGCATGATAATTTTTTGTACACTTTTATGATAAAAATTGTATTAGAATAAAAAATGAACCAATTCATGACATAAAATTATCATGTTTGGAGGGATGTGATTACAAAAAAGAGTAACTACCACACATGACCAAACAAAGTGGGGGGACCACAAGAAAAAAGAAAGAGGTGAGACCCTCTTTTTTGTTTAAGAAGAAAATCACTTTTAAAACATAAAATTGTCATGATTACCAAACACCTCTCTTAACAAGTTTTCTTACAATTTTTAAAAATTAAAACAAAAACTTTCATTATCATGCAACCAAACACCCCATTAATCTAAGAGTTAACGAGGTATGATTTAAGTAATAATTAACTTAAATTAAGGTATCTAATGATGCTTAGAAACGTGGGTTGTTAAACCTCACATATCCTTTCACGCCTATATACATGCTAATTACAAACTACTTTGGTTTGTTTATCTTTGAAAGAATTCACTGTAGTCCACTCTTGCAAGGATGCTCACTCATTGTTGTCAGATAATGAATCACTGCGCTTGTCAAATAGCTCCACAGTGAAGCTTATATAATCCCATATTGAAGCTTATCCAATTCTATAAACCAAAACGTCCACTTACTTTTTGATCAATGCACCTTTTTATTATACTTTTGAATCGTATCAAATAGGCGCAAGCAAGAATAAATAACTCCGCCTGAACGAAAATCTATCAATCCCATAATATGCAATTTCCCAGTATGCTAAATTTTTTTGTGTTAGCACCTAACTAGACCTAGTAGATTTACACTGATATATGCCCTTTTCAACAAAATTCTTTCCCTCTCTTCTTCTACCTCATCCTTATAGAAGCCATGAAAAAATCCTTAACATTTTTTTTTCTAGGATCTTCTAAGTGTCATCTTTGGTTCTCTACCCACTGTTGCTTCATCATCCTTGTGCCAACTAGTGTACTAAGTTTTTGCCACCATGAACTCCATCCCATGCACTACTGCCATCATGCTCCAACCCAGTTGTTGGCCTACAACACTGTGGTTCTATGCATCCAGCACCTCCAGAGGGATGTGGCTCTCCTGACCTTGCATTTGTTGGAAAATCAATCTGTCAGAGACACATTAGAAATTAAAAATTTTATTTAAACTCCATGTTCACATAAATCAAGTAGGGTCAAAGGTCGGTGTAGTTTACAAGAAACAAAACTCGTCCCACAGAAACTATAGATTTCTATAACTTGATGCGTTAAGGTCTTTGTGATACTTAATACCCTGTTTGGTTAGAGTTTCATTTTTGGTACTATATCAATATTGATATTGATATTTTCAAATGTTAGAGTATCAATATTAAAAGTAATACAAGTTGACACTTGTATTACATAATATGTTTTGTTTGTGCTGCAAAATTTAAAATTGATACAATTAATTAAACACCTCTTAATGATTCCTATCAATATCAATTTTAAAATTGACAGTGACAGAAGTACCTAATAATGTTACCAAACAGGGCATAAGTATTCACGCACTCCTGTGGTGATATCTATACCACAGACTCACGGACGAATATCACTTTTTGACTTCTCAATATACAGGCTAACTAGGCCATAATATTAGACTCACCGGATAATTCATTAATGAATCTCTTTCATTAATTAATATTCTTTATCTACTATTGAGTCAAGTCCAATAAACGTATCAAATAATTTAATTTAAATTAATAATTAGACATCAAACATCTAATTTTCTAACATTTATTTGTCCATCTATTAAGTGTGACTATCTTGGCCTGGCTAATACTAACTTGGTTGTGAGTTAATCATAGAACTTCTTTTAATTTAGTGGATTAATCATCTCTGTATTCACTAATATATCAATCATAGATTATATTAAATAACGTAGTCGTGACCGTCAGATGATAACTACTAGTGGCCAATCTATTGGATACTTACTGTCTCTCACTCATATAAAATACCATAGAGTTTGTCTATTTGGCACGGTTAATATGTCTAGCCAATACATAGTTGTACCAATTAAAATTTAGGGAAAATTGATTTCCGGTCCTTTTTAGAAAATCAGTATAACTATTAGTTCGTTGACCACATTTATATAAGGTCTAGTCCGGTTATACAAAATTTTAAAATCTGCAGTCCATTTCCGTCACGGTCCGTTTCCTCCGGTTGAGTTAAAAATGTGTTTCCCATTTTACCCCAAGGCCCCATATCAAAAACGGCGGGCGTCGGGTCAGGCGGCCAGGCACTGAAGCTTCTGCAAAATCGCCAGCGACCTGCTCCATCGCGAGGAGGACTCCCAGCGGCCCGCTCCATCGCCAGCGGCGACACTCGCAGGTCCTGCATATCAAGGAGTTGTGAAGTTCCATCTCCGGTGAAGTCGGCTATGCCATCGAGAGCGGCGAAAGCCCTATCTCACCTAGGTCTTCTTCTTCGCCGTCGAGGAGGCATCAATCAGGGGAGCAACTGTTGGGGCTTTTTTGCCTTCGTCGTCGCCATCCTATTTGGTAACGTTTCCCTCTTCTTCTGGCTTGTTTCCTCTTTGTTGCCGTCTACGTGGTAGTAGGAGGGGGTGGTGGAGGCTACAGAACACCTCCAGCACCACCGGCACCAGGTGGTAGTAGGAAGGGGGAGGTAGAACTGGCGAATGTGGGAGCGATTGGGACTAAAGGATTACCCGGATTCCTTGGGAGCGAATCTGGGATCCTACCCGGATTCCTTGGGACTGAAGGGCTCATACGGCCCATGTTGGCCACCACGGCGCTATGGAGCCCGAACGGCCGGCCCATGATGGCCACCCGGATTCCTCTCCCCCTCTAACCGGCCATTTCTTTCCCAGTTGAGAGAGCCATTTGTTATCGGATTTGTTACCGGATTGTCCATCTTGCATTTTTGTTTAATTTAGATAACAATGTTATTGTTCTTTTTAAACATATCAGGTGATGGATTGTTTGTCAATTGTCATTAATTACACTGGAGAGGGACATCTCATTGAATGTAGACATGATATGACTATGGAAAAAATTTTACAAATCATCTCGGAAAGATGGAATCTAAACGTTAGAGATATCCATTTAAAGTATCTTATTGCTGAACAAGCATCAATATCGATACGTATTTTGAATGACGAGGATCTAAAAAAATGCAATTCGCACATATATCTCACTTGGCAAGAGAATCTTGAGTATAAATGTTTCGCTCCCTGCTTCGCAGGATGCTATTTGTGTAAGGTATTTGTTTTATATAGATGCAATTTTCATATATCATATTTTTAGCATCATGACATAGATTTACATATTGGTTCGCATTATACAGAAATCCGATTCCAAGTCAATCAAGTGTTGAGCATTCTAACAATCTGTCTGGAAGGAAAAGTGATCTTTGGAATGATATAATTCATTATAAAGGTCAAATATTTTCAAATGTTGAACATTTAAGACAAGAATTGGTGAAGTATGCCATTGCAAGGGTTTTGACTACAATTATATGAGAAATGAGCTCACTCGACTTACTATAAGATGTAGAGTTGCTCCATGCCCTTGGTATTTGCATGTTCTTAGGGTTGGTGGGGGTCCATCATTTGTAATCAAAGAATTACATAATGATCATACTTGTGAAGGAGGTCTTAGTACACAAAAGCACCCTAGAGCATCAAAAAAATTTGTTAGTTCTCTGATTATGGATAAGGTTGTTGACACTCCATTATATCGTCCAGTGGATATCAAGAGGGACATATTCAGAGACTATGGAGTTGACTTACCATACCATCAAGCATGGCTAGGTAAGGAAGTTGCTTGTAGACAAGTTTTTGGTGATTAGCGTTGCTCGTTTGACTCTTTACGTTGGTATCATGATGCAGTTCAAGAATCTAACACAGAAAGTGTTGTAGATTTACAAGTCACCAATGAAGGGCAGTTTAAGCGGTTCTTTATATGTTTTTATGCATGTCAAGTGGGCTTTGAGGTTGGGTGTAGACTCATCTTATTCCTTGATGGTACATTCTTGAAGGATAAATACAAAGGTATTCTTTTAGGTGCAATTGCCTTACGCCCTGTTTGGTAACATTATTAGGTACCTCTATCACTATCAATTTTGAAATTGATATTGATAGGAATCATTAAGAGGTGTTTGGTTATTTGTATCAATTTTAAAATTTGTAGTGCAAACAAAATATATTATGTAATACAAGTGTCAACTTGTATTACTTTTGATATTGATACTCCAACATTTAAAAATATTAATATCAATATTGATATAGTATTAAAAATAAAACTCTAACCAAACAGGGCATTAAATAGAGAAAATGAACTATTTCCTGTAGCATATGCAGCATGTGATATTGAAAATGAAGATAACTGGCAGTGGTTTCTAACTTGTCTACGAAGGGCTATACCGCCTACTCGTAGAATTACATTCATATCGGATAGATGTAAAGGATTAATTGAGGCTATACCAAATATTTTTCCAGAGTCGTATAATGCTTATTGTTTACGTCATTTAAAAGCAAACTTTGCAAAACATCTTGCTGGGAAATTCAAAGGTTCTGCAAAATCTCAATTATTATCCTTATTTGATAAAGCTGCATTTGCTTATAGTGTGGAAGGTCATGAAGAAAGTATGCATGCAATAGCTTATATCTCACAAGAAGCAGCAAGGTGGGCAAGAGATAGTAATCTCAACTTTTGGGCTAATGCATATTTTCCAGGTTGTAGATTTGGAGAAATGTATTCTAATCCCGTTGAATCATTCAATGCTTGGGTTTTGGAAGAACGCCACCTTCCAGTATTTCATATTTTCCGGGTTGTAGATTCAAGCTCTTTCTCTCTCAATTTGATCTACTCTAGCTAGAGAATGTAATACCCCGATTTGTGAATATGTTAAAAGATTAAATCAGTAGACTACCAACAACACCGGTTAACCATTTTTCGGAGGTTGAGTTGAAAGAACTCCGAAGTTAAGCGTGCTCTGTTGGGAGTAAGCCAAGGATGGGTGACCTCCTGGGAAGGCTCTTAATTAGCAATGATTGTTGGGCCGGTCGGTGATTTAATCGGTCGTTACATATGGTATCGAGAGCATGACCCGGCCGGAAGGTCCGGTGTGACTCGCCAGGGTATGTGATGTGTGTGATCTTGACGAGGGCGTCAAGTCTTTAAGGGGGGTAGATTGTAATACCCCGATTTGTGAATATGTTAAAAGATTAAATCAGTAGACTACCAACAACACCGGTTAACCATTTTTCGGAGGTTGAGTTGAAAGAACTCCGAAGTTAAGCGTGCTCTGTTGGGAGTAAGCCAAGGATGGGTGACCTCCTGGGAAGGCTCTTAATTAGCAATGATTGTTGGGCCAGTCAGCTGATTTAATCGGTCGTTACAGAGAATGTTTTAGTAATTGAGACTGAGTAATCTTTTGTGTTGACACTCAATTGCACTGTGTTCAGCTACCATCTCCAAGAACTGGATATGGTAAGCTTGTAGCAACCAAAGTCTAGCTACCAGTCTGATATCAAGGAACATTATCCATATATATAAGACATCTTGAATTAGTGCCTCTCGCTTTAATGATAAATTACACAAGTGGGACAACTGAATTACTATTTTGGTATCACAAAATCATATATAGTGTTTCGATGGCATATCAATTTGGTGAATTCACTGAACCCCTTCTATTTTATTTTTCTATTTTACCAACTCTATTTATATGTAAAAATTTGTCCATATTTTACCAACTTTATCCATATTTTACTTAGGAAGAATTATCACCCACTTTATTTAACAAAATCAGTTTACCAAAGACTCCATTGACGAAATTTTCATTCCATTTAATCGGTTGACTCCTGTTTCATTTACCCCGCACTCCAACAACCATGACATATCTCTGTTTTGTCCTAAAAAATAACTAGATATCATAATGCCAATAGAGTTTTAACTAGGACACTTTTTTATTCAAAAGATAATAATATTTTATTGTTAAATATTTATACAATTACCATGATATACACAGAAAATTATTCTTAATATTTTATAGTAAAAAACTATATTTTACTGATCACTATCCTGTCCAGATAACAAAAACCAATATATATATATATTTGCCCATAATTTTTTTACAAGAACATATATATATAATAAATTCAAAACATTCTCTTACGCACAAAAATATTTTCTTACAACAAAAACCCAGTTCTTGATTCAACCCAAACGCCCTGTTCTATCTTTAAAAGGCAGCGGCGCCGGCCTCGCCGCGGGACCCGAGAGTCCCCGCCCCTCCGCCATGACTCCCTCCGCCAAGAGCCTTCACCCGCGGGGAGACGTATACACCGTGGTCTGCCGGTCGCCGTGCCTCGCCCTGAGCTGCCTCGGCGGCTTCCTCCTCCTCCTCTTCTCCATGAACCTCGAAACCGGGCTGCTCATCACCCGGTCCCTCCGCATGGGCAGCACCGCCGCCGGAGCCCCCGCCGAGCCGCTCTCCCCCGCCGGCGGCCAGCAGCAGCGCAACTTCAGCCTGCTCATCGGCATCCTCATCCTGCCCGACCGGTACGAGACGCGCCACTTCCTCCGCCTCGTCTACGGCGCGCAGACCACCCCGCTCGCCGACGTCGACGTGAGGTTCGTCCTCTGCAGCCTCACCACGGAGGAGCAGAAGGTCACCGTCGCCCTGGAGATCCTCCGCTTCGGCGACATCATCATCCTGAACTGCACCGAGAACATCGAGGGCGGGAAGAGCTACACCTTCTTCTCCGCGCTGCCGGCGATCGCCCCCCGCCGCTACGACTACGTGATGAAGACGGACGACGACACCTACGTGGGGCTGGGCCCCCTGGCGGCGACGCTGCTGCCGCTGCCGAGGGAGGACCTCTACTTCGGCTACGTCACCCCCTGCCACAGCACGGACGCCTACTCCGGCTACATGTCCGGCATGGGGTACGTGCTGTCGTGGGATCTGGTGGAGTGGATCGCGACGTCGGAGATCCCCCGGGGCAAGGCGCTGGGGATCGAGGACATCTTGACGGGGATGTGGCTGAACGAGGGGGACAAGGCGAAGAACAGGTTCACGGCCAAGCCGGCGATGTACGACTTCCCGGGGACCAAGTACCCGCAGTGCGCCCACGAGCTGGTGCCGGAGACGGTGGCGATCCACCAGCTGAAGACGCGGGACAAGTGGATCGAGGTGCTCAAGTTCTTCAACTTCACGAGGCCGCTCCAGCCGTCCAAGCTTTACCCCGCCGATCAACTGGCGATCTAGCTAGCAAGATCATCAGCTTGCCTCCCGATCGATCCGGAGATACATCTCGATATATCTCTTTACGAGTTGAATCCCAGTTTGCTCTCTCTCTGTTTCTCTCTCTCTCTCTCTCTCTATATATATATTTATGTTGATGCAGTTTTCCTCTGGGTTGTGGTCCGGCAACGGGAGGTAAATCTACTCTTTTTTTCTAGGAGAAATCAATGTCCGGTCCGTTTCAACGGACCTACTTTCACTAATAGTCCGACATGAATTCCAGTTTAACAAGGGGTCCCATTTTCAGATTCCCCTGCATTTCCGCTCCAAAAATGACAGCAACAGAAGTTATAAGCCAAGTGAGCTGTCTTTTATGCCCCTCAAAAGTTACGAGGAGAAGAGATTATCGTTGAAAAGAGATATTTTATCCCTGCAGGTTGTTTTCTTTCAAGGCCCAATAAAATTATTGAATATATGATATAATGAAAAAGTTTAAGAACAAAAACATTGATTATTATAATATCGATAGGCGATCAAATCAAGTCTACCTAAATAGAGATTTAATTAAAAAAAGTCCACCTAAATAGATAAAATATTTAATTAATTACTTACGAACAATATTTATGATATTCGATATAATATAAATTCATCGATCAATATAAACTTAAAAATAGATAATCATAAATTACTGTATATGTTATATTTAAATTTTGATATAAATAAATTACAATAGTTTTTACGTCAAACATGACATGATAAATAGATTAATATGTATATTATATTTAAGCATTGATAAAATATAATGTAATAAATATTTGGTAGAACATATTAATATCTTATAGACATAAACAAAATATAGTAACAATGGTTTAATAAATACATTTTTAGTTGTAATATTTTTTGCTCTAGACATTACAAGTGATTAAAATCGTATATAATCACCATGATGTAATAAACAAATTAATATTTTATATTTAAATCTTGATATATTTCAAATATAATAATTAACTACTTAAAATAGAACATAATAAACATTTTATCATGCACCATTCACAAAATTGTCTTACCAGTCTCCCTAGGACAAGCGAAATGAATAAGCGCCTATAGGAATGCCCAGCAAATGGTCTTCTGGATGGGTGTATTTGACATTTTAACATTTATCTAGCGCTGATTTCACGAAATGGATCGGATGTTACAGTTATTTTGATTATTGGACTGTCCCTTAAAGAATTGTGGTCAACGGACTAATGATAATAGTCATTTTGTTAAATGGACCGCCAATCAATTTTCCCTTTTTTCTATGTTTCGTTGAGACTGGGTCACCTCGGTCGTCCGTAGAAGAAACTTCTTGCGGGAGTCACGATCCCACCTCGTTTACTTACTTTCTCTCTCTCTCTCTATATATATTTATGTTGATGCAGTTTTCCTCTGCGTTGTGGTCCAGCAACGGGAGGTAAATCTACTTTTTTTTTCTATGTTTCGTTGAGACTGGGTCACCTCGATCGGTCGTCCGTAGAAGAAACTTCTTGCGGGAGTCACGATCCCACCTCGTTTACTTACTTTGTAAAGACCCGAAAAAAAAGTGAAAGAGGTGACAATTTGAGAAATAAAAAAAATATATTATTAACCTAATTGTAACCCCCATCCCACTCGCCTCCCCCCTATGTGTTTGCCATCGTCTCCTCCCATGCACCTTGCTGTAGTCGTCCCCCTTTGCGGAGGGCAAATCACCGTGCCCATTAAAGAGGAGGGCGGTTCACGGAGGGAGCTCTCGAGGCTCAGTCCTCTCAAGTTCATTAAATATCCTGATCAAATCATGTATTTTGATGACTATTAAGTCATGTATTTAATGAATTTTGCGAGAGAGATTAAGAGGACTCCCCCTCCCGTGAACCACCCTCATAAAAGAGAATCTCTTGTCACCAAAAAGAGACAGTTACCTTGGTCACTTAAAACTTTTTTCTAACTACTAAAACATTTTTATAATTATTAAGTGGTGTGTATAGTTATTAACTCTAATATTTTTAAATTACCAATTCCTTTAAAATGTTACTAAATTTTTAGTAATTATATATATAGATATTTTTTATAATACTTTAAAAAATTAATAACTCAAAAATAAAAAAATTAATAAGTTTACGTATCGTATAATAATTGTATAAATGTTTTAGTAATAAAAAATTTAATAAGACTATTTATAGACATTTGAGGTGATCTACACTCTTGCTCTATCACCCCGCTCTATGCCTTACCACAATCGCCTCCTCTTGCGTGATCACCACATTGCCCCCACCTCGCTACATGGCATCCTAGCCTGTGGTCAACACCACACCAACTAGGGGTGGCAACGGGTTCGGCTGGCCCGTGGGTTTACGGGCTGGGCCAGCGTTAGGATGATACCCGGGCCTTCAATTTTGGCCCGCGGGCCGTAAGTGGGTTGCCCATTGGGCTGACGGGCCATGTTGCTGCAGTTAGGGCTGTTCACTATTTGGTTCAACCCGAAAAACCAAATCAAACTAGGAGTTTGGATCGGTTTGGTTTGGTTTGAACTACCGATCGGTTTGGTTTGGTTTGAACTACCGATCGGTTTGGTTTGATTTCTAAAGCCTTTCAAATCAAACCAAACTGTTAAACCGAATAGCCCGAATTAGATTAGATATTTTATTTTAAGTTATATATAATGTAATATTTATGTGTCTTTTCCTATAAAAAACTTTTTTTAAGAGTTTTTAAGACAAATTAATGAAATGTATAAATAAATACACTAAATTTTAATAGAAAGTGATTTAAAACAAATAAATTAAAATTATATATTGACATATTTACTCTACCTTATTAAAACATGGTTTGAACCGGACCAAACCGAACTAAGAGATAGTTTGGTTTGGTTGGGTTTTCTTTGAGAAAAAATACTCAAAAACCAAACCAAACTAGACCATGAACACCCCTAGCTATAGTACGCGGGAAGCTCAAGTCGTCGTAGGTGGCTAGGCACAGGTCACCACACCGGGAGGATATCGACCGGTAGAGGCTGAGGTTTAAAAAAAATTAAAAAATGATATACATTTTATTATAAATTAGAAAAATTAAGTAACTGGGTCAAATCCATATATTTTATTATAAATTAAAAAGTTGTTCTTATTTTAATCTTATTTTAAGGTTTTTTGTCGAGTTTGCCATAACCTAATATTTCAAAAAAGAATCTTACTTTTAATTTTATATGTTATATTTTGTCTTTGGTAGGAAATATTTTAAAAGTAAAAAAATGATGTATATATAAATTTGAAAAATTGGGCCGGGTCGGGCTGGGTCAAGCCAAATCTATATTTTATACAGGTTGGGCTGAGTTGGACCCACGACATAAAGTGGGCCAGGTCGGGCTGGCCCATTATATATTGGAGCAGGCCTTGGTTGGGCCTGATAGAAATGTATGCCCTACAGGCCAATCATATATGATATGACTTGACATTTCTACATATATCTTATTCAATTAATTAGGCAAATCTTCATTATAAGCTCTTATTAGATGCGAATATCATAATGAAGTCCTTGATCAAATACAATGATGATTAAATCATGATGAGATCATGATAATGAGATTGATCATCTAGAGGTATTTGATCTAAATGTTCATAGTCATAGGATACTTGAGACGGGACATCAAGGATCCGGATAGACTAGTGTATGTGATGTCTTCTCATGTGATGAGGACGACCGATCTCATTGGTCATTAGTGTGGAGACACTGAGATACACATACAGGTGCTCATTAGTTGAATGAGTTCACTGAACTGACCGAATTAGAAACCCTAAATGGTATCTTACCGAACTGTCTATCAAGGTTTTCTATCATCACGGTTGCATGGTTGGACCTTTGACCTGAGTCGCCAAAGATGCCTTGTTGGGTGGAACTTGTGCTTTGACCATTGACTTATGGATCACAATTTAGATGGTCCTATATAGCGATGGATTGGGTACAAGAAAAATCCGATTGAGGCAATTGAGCGGACAACAAGGGATCATCCACTCTTGGTAAGTGAGAGTGAATGTCCTATGGGATAGTACTCTAAATCCCTAGCCAGGGTAGATAGTATAATTGGAAAAGGAGTTTTTCAATTGATCCAATTCCGAGTACATGATCCTATAGAGTCGGTACACTAAGGAGTTGACAGTCAATGCCGTACTCTTTTCCGACCGGGACATTGGATGGATGAGGGTTTATATCCATGTGGTAACTGATGATGGAAAGGCTCAATGGAGATGAGATTATCCCCATAGCCATTTGGGATCATGGGATGTGGCTTGTACCATTCATGATCGGTAGGCCGATTAATCTATTATCGGATAACGGATTTAATTAAATTAAATAGTATTGTTCTATTTTATTTAGGCCTCAACCAAATAGGTTATTGAGCCTAGTGGGTCACACACAAAAGGACTTATCCACAAGTACAGGGGCAAGGGTGTAATTTATGGAGATTTTGGGTTTTTATGAAAAATTCCATAATTCTCTATAAATACTAATGGTTTCAGCCAAACCCCATCAAGCCAAGGGTGAAAACCACGTCCCAAGCCTCCTCCCTACCTCCTCCTTGTAGACACGCAAATTTTGCCTATTTGAGGAGCGTAAGATCCATGTTTTCTTAGAAGGTATTCGAGTTTTCCGATAAACAAACGGGATCACCAAGAAAACGGCCCAAAAATGAACTCTGGGGGCGTAGGTGACCCGCTTACCGGGTCGCCCAGGCGACCCGTTTGCCGGGTCGCCCAGGCGACCCCCATGCCGGGTCGCCCAGGCGACCCGTCAGACGGGTCATCTGCCAAATCGTCCGTTCTGACGGTGGTAGGTGAAACGTCGAATCTGGTCAGGTACGGCAGGCGACCCGGCCAGCGGGTCGCCTGCCAAAATAGTGTACGGACTGGGCGAAGTGACCCGTGAGCGTCCGGATGGTCGGAGTCGACTGGGCGCAGGCGACCCGTCTGACGTGTCGCCTGCCACTGTAGCAGACCCCCGGGCGGCGGCCGCCCAGCTTTCGGCGCACGCGCATTTAATGGCATTTATAGTTCCGCAGGCGACCCGTCAGACGGGTCGCCCAGGCGACCCGGCCAGCGGGTCGCCTACGGATTCCGAAAAGTAATTTTTATGCCTGAAATGCCCCTGGGACCCTTTTGCCTATAAAAAGGGACCCCCTAACCACTTTCAAAGGGTTGGAAGAGTGTTAGAAGAGAGAGAACGTCCCAAGCTCCCAAGAGAGAGCCTTAGAGAGTTCCAAACCTCTTCCATCCCCCCCAATTCTCATTGTCTAAGAGATTGAGAGCTTCCCACTTCCATCCACCTCCGTAAATCGACGTTCTTCATCCCGTTTCTTCATCGGCATCCATTTCCAAGTTTCTCAAGCTCCTACATCAAAGGGGGAATCACCATCCACGTCTCAGGAGCTCCCGAGAGTCATCATCAAGCTTCTAAAGCCATCCGAAAGCGTCGCGGGAGTATTCGGGAGTAAATCGAATTCTGGTGCAGGAGGTGACCCGTTTGCCAGGTCGCCCAGGCGACCCGTTCTCCAGGTCGCCCAGGCGACCCCCCTGCCAGGTCGCCCAGGCGACCCGTTTGCCAGGTCGCCCAGGCGACCCCCCTGTCGGGTCGCCTGGGACTCCAGATTGCCGTTTTTGGAGCCGAAACTCGTTTTTCTTCCACAACCTTCTAGCATTACTTTGTTCCTATGTTTTCCATCATAGATCATCATATTTACATGCATATTTAACTTAGTAACATCATATATCATTATCCAAAAACACATAAAAAGGGGGGATGGGAGTTATTCCCAATCCGGTTAGTCTATCTCCATTTGTGATTTTAGTTCATTCCTTTTGCAAGATGCTCCACTATCTTAGTTCTAATCCACTTTCACTTGTCTTCGTGGCTTACTTGTTTTTGTAGGAACAACTAAAGTGCTTCAAGCTCTTTCTTCTCGGCCGGCCGAAAAGGAAGAAGATGGAACCCATAATCTCCCCAACACGATCTACCCGCTTAGGTACGTTTGGTCATTTTCTTTAAGATTTACATCGTTTCTTGTCTTTTACTCTCGGAGCCCGCGGCTCCTGGCGACCACAACCCTATACCACCGACGAAACCGAAAGGAGGAGCAGCGCTCATCGTTCCGACCCGGGAAAGAGAGGAGAAGGAACCGGGTCCGGATCGGGGGTTCCACATCTTTTGGCGACCACGGTGGGACCATCTCATGCTTGAAGCAAACTTAGTTGTTCTCTCATTTCCAAGTAAGCCCTCCATCACTATCTTCATATTGTCCTCCGTTTCTTTTATCTAGTCGATCCCCGCGTGGATCTCCTTCCGGTTTGAGAAAACAAGTTCCTGGAAGTGTTCTGTTTTCGCAAATGACCCCTCTGCCGGGTCATCTCCTGTTTTTATGATTTAGAGCTTTCCATTTCCTTAGGTCCCTACGTGGACCCGCTTGCTTTTCCATTTACTGTTATTTCTAAGCATCTTGCCCTTAGTTTATTCTCAAATCCATGATATTTCGGTCCCCGCGGGACCCCGGTTATTAAGTGCTTTCCTTCGGCTCTGTTTTCTGTTTTCCGCAGGTGACCCCCCTGCCGGGTCGCCTGCCAGACCAGTAGGTGACCCGTCTGCCAGGTCATCTACGCTTCCAGAAACTCTTTTCTTGTTGTAGTCTTATGTTTTACTTTCTCTTGCTTATTTTTCCTGGATCAAACTTGCAAAAATCAATATTTTCTAGCATCTTTGACTTGTTTGGTTATTGTTCTTGATAGTTTAATCATCATCCTAGTTATTATTTGTTGATCGTTGCATTGTTTTCCTTTCTTATTGCATGCCATCTCATCCTTGTTAAATTCTTGCATTAGATTGCATTGAGTACCGGGTTCGCCCGACTCATTAGGTCATTCGAGACGGGAGGCTCACCCACCTCCCAAAAGACATCTCCATCCCACCCGCATCTCTTGGTGGATTCCGATCTCTCTTCCGGGGATTCCCTCTCGGTTGATTAGATTGGTTTTCACTAAGGCCTCCATAAGTCCCCAAAAGTGAAGGATTCCCTCTTCACCGATCGGGCTGGTTGTACCTTTTACCCCAAAAACCCGGTGTCACCTATCACCCAATCGTTGTGAGAAAAGTGTTAATCCTAGATCGCTCGGCGTCGTGAGAGCATAAGGTCCAACCTATCATTGAGAGGACAATATTCTCTTAAAAAGCTCACTAATTTAAGGATTGAACAAAAAAAGGGGCACGTTTAATCATTTCAAGTCTTTGCTTTAACTTGTTTGCGCAACAAAAGCAAAACAAAAAAAAAAGAGGGGCAACTCTCTCACGAAAAATCTTTAAAAGTCTCAAAAAAAAAATTTGCTTGAGGTAATACTTGCTTTCCTCACAAAAATCAAAACCAAAAAAATATCAAAACAAACATAATAAAAAAGAAGTCTTTGCTTGAGGTAAGTACTTTTTTTCAAACAAAAATTCAAAACCTAAAAAATGCCCTTACAAGAACAAAAATTTTTTTTCTTCTTTTGCATAACGTCATGTCGGTGTCTTCAAAGTCAAGCAGGATGATCGACACGGCAAGCTACTACACTGCCAATGGGTTCGAGATGCAACATGGAGGCACACAACATCATACATATGATTTTAGCCATATCTTAGGACCCCATGCCTCCAGTGTCACTCTAGATCAGCTTTTGACTGCCGTTCATACCGTCATGGGTAGAAAGTCATCTACCAACCATGTTCCTACCAGTCATAGCCAACCTATCTCTACTCCCGGATCAATGGCTCATCAACCCGGTGTGCCCCAACTCGATCATTCCTACACCGGGTATGCTACCACATTTTCTCCTTCCTATTTGGGTACAAACCCAACCAGTCCAGACTCGACCCACTCCATCCCTTCAAGGCCATTGGCCTATTCACCCGCTATCCCTCACTCTCCTCGTTCTTATTCAGGGACAAGCACACCGAGCTCAAACTCGGCTCGTTCCAGTCCCTCTCTGCCTTTGAGCCATATCTCTAGTCCGACCCCTTTTGCCCAGCCTCCACTTTGCTCACGGGTGGATCCCACTCGCTTAGCTACACCGTCTTACCTTAATCCTGTTCGGGCACCTCCTACACATCTCCCGGTGCAACCACCCTCTAATGTTGTCTGGGAACCCTCAGTCAACCAAGCCATGACTAATGAGTTCAACCAACTGAGAGAAGAATACAAAGAACTCAAACGCTTGATAGATCCCCAGGCAACCCCCGAAATTTCTATTCCCTCTCTCCCATACATCCCTCCTTCTCAAACACCGGTCTATCGTCGCTATGATGGCACCGGTAATCCATTTATTCATGTCCAAGATTTTATGTATGAATCGTCTCAATGGCAAAATGATCGGAAGGCCCTAGCCTTCCTCTTTAGACGGTCATTAGATGGGGCGGCCCTAGAATGGTTTTATTCACTTGACCCGATGGAGGCAGGAGATTTTGATATAGTTAGAAAGAAATTTTTACAAAGATATAAGGATCGCATTGAGCCGGCCTATTCACTCACTGATCTAATGGCCGAGAAAATGAGAGAGAATGAGGACTTTATGATAGAAATGTATGCCCTACAAGCCAATCATATGTGATATGATTTTACATTTCTTGTAATATCTTATTCAGTATAAATGGCATAATCTTCATTACTTGCACTATCTAGATGCGTCTATCGTAATGAAGTCCTAGGTTGCATGCAATGATGATTGAATCATGATGAGATCATGATAATGAGATCAATCATCTAGAAGCATGTACTCTAAATGTTCCTAGTCGTAGGATCCTCGAGACGGGACATCAAGGATCCGGTAAGACTAGTGTATATGATATCTTCTCATATGATGAGAATGACCGATCTCATTGGTCATCAGTGTGGGGACACTGAGATACATATACAGGTGCTCACTAGAGGAATGAGTTCACTGAACTGACCATTATAGAATCCCTGAATGGTATCTTACCGAACTGTCGATCGTGGTATTCTATCATCACGGTTGCACGGTTGGATCTTTGACCTGAGTCGCCAAAGATGTCTTGCCGGGCGTACCATGTACTTTGACTATTGACTTATGGATCACTTAGTATTGTGGTCCTGTATAGTTAATGGATTGGGTATGTGGGAAACCCGATGGAGGCAATTGAGCGGACAATAAGGGATCATCCACTCTCGGTAGGAGAGAGAGAATGTCCTATGGATAGTACTCTAAATCCTTGGCCAAGGTAGATAGGATAATTGGAAAAAGAGTTTTCCAATTGATCCAATTACGAGTACAAGATTCCATAGTGTCGGTATATTTAGGAGTTGACAGTCAATGCCGTACTCCTATCCGACCGGGACATTGAATGGACGAAGTTTTATATCCCTGTGGTAACCGATGATGGAAAGGCTCTTTGGAGAGGAGTTTATCCCCGAAGCCGTTTGGGATCATAGGATGTGGCTTGTACCCTTCATGATCGGTAGGCCGTTAAATCTATTATGAGATAATAGATTTAATTTAAAAGAAGTTGTTCTTTTAATTAGGCCTCAACCAAATGAGCTATTGGGCCTAGTGGGTCACACACATAAGGGCTAATCCATAAGTTTGGGGGCAAGGGTGTAAATATAGAGAAAGTAGGGGTTTTTGTGAAAAACTCCAAATTCTCTATATAATAGCGAATTGAGCATGAGCCCCACAAGCCAAGGCTGCAAAATTCGTCCCTACCTCTCTCCTTCACGTTTTCCCATGCTGGAGGCCGTCGAGAGTCGATGGGACTTCATCCGGGGCGAGTCGGAAGGTCCGACGCGAAGGAGAACCCGACTATGGAGGCGGCTCGTGTGGATACGACTAGAGGCCGCACACTTGAGTGGCTGAACGAGCGTGAGAACGCTCGATCTTCTCCGATCTTTAGGGATTATTTGAATCCCACAAAGGTACGTATTCGAAATCGTTTCGTATACCGGTTTTTGGCGACGTCGTTCGGTTTCGATCGAGACCAAGACAATGATATACGGGGAATCGTAAATTTTCCGCTGCGCCAATCTGATTGGACCGATTCCCAACAGTGGTATCAGAGCCAGGTTGAAGTCTCGTTCGATTCCGACGTCGTTTCGACGTCGTTTAATATATTTTATGTTTTCCCGAATCTGTACAAACGTCAATCTTGACGGAGTAACCATAAATCGTATGTGATACGTTTTGGAGATTGGTTGCCTCTGAATGAATCTCGTGACAAAGGGCTTTGCAACGCCGCAAACCGTTCGAATTTTGGACCATCGGAGTGTCCGGTACAGGGTCTGAAAGATGGTGATTTCGTTTTACGGAAATCACTGGTTCGATTTGGGGATTTCTTGAGATCTTCTTCCATAGAGACATTTGATGCCTAGTATATGGTTTAGAAGATAGGTAATGTGATTACCAAGAGTTTCCCATTGTTATTTGACTTCGAAAGGGCCCGTCGGAGGTCGATTGAACTTTTTTTCCGGCGAAGAAAAGTTCTAGGGCCGGCGGAGTTTCTTTCCTATTTTCCTATTGATTGGGATTTTTTAAAGGAAAGAAAATAGTATCTTTGGATTCCTTGTTCGATTTAGAATCAATCTACTATTTTTGGAGATTTTTTGGATGCTGGAAAGTCCAGATTTAAGAAGGTCTTGGAGCACCCTTCCACGGTTACTGTTCATGCCTTGTCGGGCGGGGAAGATGACGATCGGGACTCGTTAACGGGATCCGAACGCCGGTCAACCACGCGGTTTGACCGCGGCCGTTACCGCGCGCGGTGGGCGGGCCGCGCACAGCGCGCGCGTCATTTAAAAAAAAAAAAAAAATTGAATGCGCGCGCGCAACCTCACGGGCGCACGCGCCCGCAGCGCGCGGAACCGCTCCGTGCGCCGGCGCCTGCGGCGCACGGGCGGCGCACCCGGCCCGGAGGAAGGGAGGCGCAATGCGCCGAAGTCGTTTTTAATTGATTTAAAATTGTTTTGAATCAATAGAAAATCCGGAAAATTTCATAAAAATTCCAGAAATTTTGTGAAAAATTCTGTAATATCATATAATCGATTATCAAAGTGTTTGATGATCTTTTATGTGATTTTGAGCCCCATTGTCATAGATTCATTAATTGTTAAGTTTTTAAAATTGTTTTAACGACTTAACTTGAGAAATTAATGTCTAAATTAATTCTGTAAAATATGATTTTTCGAATTATGATTAGGACATTGATTTGGCACTTTGTATAGTTTTGGAAATACATATATTGTCTAAATTGTTTGGAGATGCTTGTTTATGTCATATAAATTGTTTATATGTTATTTCATGTTATTTACTTCATGAATAATTCGACAAGCATGAAATTGGAAATTTCAAAACATATGATGTATTTTTTTATGATATAATAGTTATATCATATTATTACCACGTATTCGCACTATGTTCATGTGATGGTATGTATGTGTGAATGCTTGGATGATCATGGACTTAGAATGTGTGTCATGTGATGATGCTTATTTAATGTTGGCATGTAATTAAGGGCCCGCGTGCCTAATCTTCTCTCTTATCAATTTCGATTGTATATACTACCTCCCTCTAAATGTACTCCCCTTGATTAAGATCAAGGTTTCTTATTTGATTAATGTACATTTATGGGTCTGCGTACCCTTAATGCTCTTGTAATGACAAGAAGACCGATCGAGGTGGAGGAGAAAGCGAGATGCAAGGAGAAGGGTTCTTCAAGGCATAATGGCTTGTCAACACCGGCATAGAATGCTGAATCCTTTAATGCATACCGATCTGGCTCCGGTCATGCATTAATATGATGAAAGTCCATGATCATCTATTTAAAATTTGCATATTAGATATGTATGTGTGTGTGCTAGATACCTTAGATATATGGTATTCAAAGGTATTCATATTTATATGTAGCACATACTATGATGAGACTAAAATAAAATCCCTCCTCATTTTAAATTAGGTCGATAAACATGAGACATTAAGAATGACTCACGTAGCCTTCCGTTGTTATGGTCTTGATGAGCCAATCTTAGATTGGATGGGTTTGTTGTGCTACCACAAGGCCTATTCAACAAGGGATTGGAGATCATGACCAAGGCATTAGCCGAACTTTGGGGTGGACCATTTGCATGGCTTTGTTGTGCTACCACAAGGGCTATGTGAAGAATCTAATCTCATAACGTAACAAGCGGGTTTGACCTAACTAGAGTATATGGTTTGTTGTGCTACCACAAGATCATAACTCTAGAGGCTAAATGACTAAGAGTTGCAAGAGTTGCAACTGGCAATAGTTGCCTACCTATTAAGTATGGGATGATTTGTTGTGCTACCACAAGGTCATCACCATAAAGTTAGTAGGGTCTTGGTCCCCACTAGGATGTTATTATGTTATCCCGTCTTTGCATAATGAGGGTTATGCAAATTCGTCGAAATTAGTGGGAGCATAAATTAGGATAAAAGACCACATCTTAATTTACATTGAATATCTGCAATATTTTCTAAATAGAATTATATCTCTGTTTTAGTAACCATCAGTTATCTTGCATACTTGAAGTCATTAGGCTCATTTATATTAACTTCCTTGACTGGTTTAGAATCATGAGAACTGTTCTCATGGTTGACTATATAACTAACCTACTTGGGAAGTGGGTGCCTACTAATCATCTAATGTAGTAAGAGAAGATGAGATCTTCATCTCATTAGGAAGATGTATTGTTTGCCTTACACTAAATGTTAGTCTCTATATGAAGTTTAGAGGCAACATAGATAGATGGATATGAGATCTATCATGACTCATGGTGATGAGCAAATTTAAGGCAAGATTAAAATAACAATACATCTTCAATACTTCTTGTTAGTAAGACCAATGAAAAGAAGTAAGATCATTAGATGAGAAAATGAAGGCATAGTTAAAAGTCAAGAAGTTGGTCGAGGATATTAAGCCCAAAAAGGACATAGGATTTCTCTTCTACTATCATGATGATGATTGGTGGAAAGTATATTGAATATATATTGCAAAGATGGAGGAGCTTGAGAAGCTTCTGGCATCTCAGTCATTGACTTACTTGTCATACACATATACATATCAAGTATAAGATACTATTTGTGTATATTATAGTATAAGATACTAAACATATGTCTTATGGTATAAGATACCAGATGTGTGTATCTTGTATGAGATATTAGATATACATATCTTCTATAAGATGTTATATATGCATTTATTGGTATGAGATACTAAATATGCATCTTATATCTACAAAGGTTGCGTATAATGACAAGTAAATGAAGGCTTGATGTATAAAGATTAACCTACATATACAAATGGTGCAAGAGTTGTATCATTGATAGTGGGAGGTACAAATCTTTAGTAGCCTCTTAGGGTGTTTTTATGATGAAGATTGATGGTTTTATCTTTGTATATGAACAATATCGATATTTCCTACTTGAATAAATGTTGATTTATTTTGAGTTATGGAAATGATAATTGTTCTAAGATTATGAATGGCAAAATGTTTGCTAGTGGGAGCTTAGTAAATAATTTACTCATATGAGATATGGAAGCTCTTATGGTATGTGTGAATGCTCCTCTTAGGAGGAAATGAGTTGATATAGATCAATCTATTTCTTTAGCTTAATATAGACATTGTCATATCAATGAGAAAAGATTTAAGAGGTTCCATATAGATGGAAACATAAAGGCAAATGATTTTGAATCATTAACCAAATATGAGTCTTATCTCATTGAAAAATGACTCTCTCTCCATTTACTAGAAATGGAGGGTGGACCAAGGAGTTAATAGAACTCATACATTTGGATGTGTATTGGTCTGTGTCTATTAAGGCTAAAGATGGACATTCTTACTTCATCCTTAATAGATAATTTCTCTAGGCATAGATATGTGTGCTTGTGAAGTACAAATATGAGACTTTGAGAAATTGTCTAAGGTAATAAATGAAGTAAAGAATAAATGGAAAGAGTATTAAAGCTTTTTGATTAAGTCAAGGAGTGAAATACTTAAGTACTAGATTCACACATCATTTGAAGGATAATACAACCTTATCTTAATGAACATCTCCCTAAAACCCTTAGCTTACTTGAGTAGTAGAAACAAGGGTGATTGTGTCATGTGTGACATGACACAAGTAATGACAACCTTTGCAATATCTTCCTTGTCTATTTAGGGCTAAGCACTCAATATAACCACTTTGTGTTGGTACCTTCTAATTTATTCTGATTATTTCATATATGATATGGAAAAGGGGTTATCTCTTGATCTTAAGCTTGTTAAGATTTCGGAATGTCCGATCATGATGAAGAAGTATAACCCATAATAATTAGAATATAAGATAGGAAGTGTAGACTTGTGGAATATCCTAAGGAAACTTAAGGATATTTAAATATACCACTTTATGAGATAAAGGGTATGTGTTTCACAATTTACTATATTCCTAGAGGAAGAGTTCCTCTTTGAGGAAAATAGTGAGAGCAAGGAATTTCTGGAAGGTGTTCCAGACCCACAACCCTAAGACACTTCTATTAAGGTACTGATTAATAATAGCACGCATCATAGGTCTTTAGATTGTGCTAATTCAACTTTGTAGATATGTGAGACATATCTTTAATGGAAGAAAATAAGCACAATAAAGTAAGGATGTTGATCCAAAGACCTTTGAAAGGCAATATGAGATATTGATTCTAAAATAGGAGGAGACTATAAAATCTATAATAATATCCATCTATTTTAGCCAAGTTCGGAACTTGGTGGATCCACCTGAGGGTAAAGTACCCATTAGGTGTAAATGAAATGATAAGATGGATATGAGTGAATTTGAAGGTGAGACCTTCAAGGCATGGATGATTGAAAAGGCATCATCTAAGTTAAGGAGTTGACCTTGATGATATCTTTTAACCATTGCCATATTCAATCCATTTAGATTTTATTAGTACACATTATGACTATGTGATATGTCAATTAGGATGTTAAGATAAAATTTCTCCAATGGTGAATTTTAAGGGGAGGTGTATATGATACAACCTCTCGTTGTATGTGATACAACTTGAGGGATGTGAGTCCCAAAACATCCAAAGAATGTGTACACGTTGGTAATGTCCATTCATGGACTACAACAACATTCTCAACCTTGGAATATAAGATTTGATAAGATTGAATCTTATGACTTCATTTGGAATGAAGAAGAACCTTGTGTGAATAAAAATGCTAGTGGGAGTGCTATTGTATTCTAGACATTTTATATTGATGGCATACTACTCATTATGAATGATGTAGGTATGTTATCATCCATGAAGCCTAACTATAAAAAATGAATCCTCCATAATTATTCTGGGAAAAGCTTTCTAAGGATTTAGGTCTATGGAGATAGATCTAAAAGGGATGCTTGGCTTGACCCATTTGTTGTACATAGATACCATAGTCAAAGAGTTTGACATGAAAAACTCCTATAGAGGTGCCTTTCCCATAAGATATGGAGTTTATCTCTTTTAAAGAGATATATAATACATGAATATAGTCTCTTATGCCATAGTCATAGGGTCTATCATGTATACTATGTACATAGCCTAATGTGATGAGTACTTTAAGTGTTATGAGTAATCATCAGGCAAATCCAAGTGAGAGTCACTGGATAGTTGAGAAGTATATCCTTAAGAACTTGTGAAGTACTAAGGATGCATTTCGAGTATGGAGGATAGGATTGGAAGTTTGAGTTAGACTTAAACTTCTAGTTACATATGACTGGTAGCTAGGGTACATGTTTACCCAGATGGTGGTGCAGTGAGGTGGAAAAGTTTCACGCTATAGACACTTTGTAGATTTTACAAATCATAATTGTCGCCAATCGCTTATGAAGTAGTCTAGATGAACGAGTTCATCTTATATTAGAGAGTTGTCTCTAATATCTCTGATAATGGTGGATCATTACTTTTGTAGTAGAGCCTTTGTCTCATCAGAAGTTTAAACACCTCTGTGGCAATACTACTTGATCAGAGTGGCTGCAATTCAAGGAGATATGATTAAAGATAGACTATCTTAAACTATAAATATTGCAGATCCACTAACTAAGGCCCTAACTCAAAGTGTGTTTGAGGGTCACCTTGGGCTGATGGAGATCAGACATGTGGGTGATTGGCTTTAGTGCAAGTGGGAGATTGATAGAAATGTATGCCCTACAAGCCAATCATATGTGATATGATTTTACATTTCTTGTAATATCTTAGAACATTATCTTCATTACTTGCACTATCTAGATGCGTCTATCGTAATGAAGTCCTAGGTTGCATGCAATGATGATTGAATCATGATGAGATCATGATAATGAGATCAATCATCTAGAAGCATGTACTCTAAATGTTCCTAGTCGTAGGATCCTAGAGACGGGACATCAAGGATCCGGTAAGACTAGTGTATATGACATTCTCATATGATGAGAATGACCGATCTCATTGGTCATCAGTGTGGGGACACTGAGATACATATACAGGTGCTCACTAGAGGAATGAGTTCACTGAACTGATCATTATAGAATCCCTAAACAGTACCTTACTAAACTATCGATTAGGGTATTCTATCATCACAATTACACGGTTGGATCTATGACCTGAGTCGCCATAGATGTCTTGCCGGGCATACCATGTACTTTGACTATTGACTTATGGATCACTTAGTATTGTGGTCCTGTATAGTTAATGGATTGGGTATGTGGGAAACCCGATGGAGGCAATTGAGCGGACAATAAGGGATCGTCCACTCTCGGTAGGAGAGAGAGAATGTCCTATGGATAGTACTCTAAATCCTTGGCCAAGGTAGATAGGATAATTGGAAAAAGAGTTTTCCAATTGATCCAATTACGAGTACAAGATTCCATAGTGTCGGTATATTTAGGAGTTGACAGTCAATGCCGTACTCCTATCCGACCGGGACATTGAATGAACGAAGTTTTATATCCGTGTGGTAACCGATGATGGAAAGGCTCTTTGGAGAGGAGTTTATCCCCGAAGCCGTTTGGGATCATAGGATGTGGCTTGTACCCTTCATGATCGGTAGGCCGTTAAATCTATTATGAGATAATAGATTTAATTTAAAAGAAGTTGTTCTTTTAATTAGGCCTCAACCAAATGAGCTATTGGGCCTAGTGGGTCACACACATAAGGGCTAATCCATAAGTTTGGGGGCAAGGGTGTAAATATAGAGAAAGGAGGGTTTTTGTGAAAAACTCCAAATTCTCTATATAATAGCGAATTGAGCATGAGCCCCACAAGCCAAGGCTGCAAAATTCGTCCCTACCTCTCTCCTTCACGTTTTCCCATGCTGGAGGCCGTCGAGAGTCGATGGGACTTCATCCGGGGCGAGTCGGAAGGTCCGACGCGAAGGAGAACCCGACTATGGAGGCGGCTCGTGTGGATACGACTAGAGGCCGCACACTTGAGTGGCTGAACGAGCGTGAGAACGCTCGATCTTCTCCGATCTTTAGGGATTATTTGAATCCCACAAAGGTACGTATTCGAAATCGTTTCGTATACCGGTTTTTGGCGACGTCGTTCGGTTTCGATCGAGACCAAGACAATGATATACGGGGAATCGTAAATTTTCCGCTACGCCAATCTGATTGGACCGATTCCCAACACTTTACACAATATGCTGATAGATGGAGGTTGATGGCCGAGAAGCTTGCATATACAATTTCTGAGCCGGAATTAGTCAAGATGATCATTGCTAATACCGTACCAGCTTTGAAGAATATTTTGGCCTTGCATTATCCCACGAATATGCATGATTTGTATGAAAGGGCAAGATACATTCAAACTCAACTTAAGGATACACCAATCATGGAGCTATACAATCCAAAATATCAAGCCCTTAATGGAAGTGGGAGTGCTAATGTTGTAGGGAACCCAATAGAAAACCCTAGGCACCGACCTAGGAGCCCTACACAACATAGGGTTATCTCTCAACAACTCCGTCAAACTCATCAAAATCCTCCTCCTCAATTGATTGCTCAAGCCATGGCTCCTTTGCCTCGACCAATTCCTCAGCCCCAACCAGTCGGACGATTCATGGATCATCCTCCTCAATCGGTTGCACAACAAACATTGGCTCCTCGGCCTCGATTAATCATTCAACCACCAACTCTTCAACCAATTACATCTCAACCTCAGCCGGTTGCACAACCCATTATTTTTCAAAAATATTCACAACCGGCTAAGCATAATCAAACTCTTTCACAAGTTTGTGCCCCTACCCCAGAATTAGAGCTAGCTCCCCTTATTTGCCAATCGGTCATGACAATCTTGACCGAGTCTCAAGAGCCAACCAATAATGAACCAGATCAATCGGGTGGGGAATCCGAGCTTGAAATCAATGATTCTCTCGATATCCGACTCTCAACCTACCACTTTATTGCCCCTTGAGCACGATTTATCCTCCATTCTTGAACAAACTCAAGAAGAAGTCAAGCAAGAACAGGATCTACATGTAGAAGAATCTGAAATCAAAATCTATGATGATCTTCCTGAATCTAATGCTTTATCAATTATCTCCATCCCTCAGGAACCCTTAGAACAAGGCACACTCTCCATCATTGAACAACCTAGGGAGAAGCTGACACTTAACAACCTTGGGTGGAGAATTATGGAGATGCTTGGATATCAAGCTAGCAAGGGCCTAGGCAAAGAATTACAAGGGATAGCACGACCAGTGCAAACCCTATTTTCAGTCACAGGGCCAAGACTAGGATTTTATGAATTAGCTCCTAAGTCTCAAAAGGGGAAGGCAAGGTTAACCATCACAATTGGAAGTTTGAGTGATCATTTTACAAAGGAGGAACAATTTGAAGAAAAGGATTATAGCCCACGATCGATTCCCCGACCCTTGAGAATATCGGGGCCACCCACGAGGCAACCCATAAAGAAGGTTGAAGAGAAGATAAAATCCAATCACAAGCTGGCTAAGGCTAGAGGCAAAGAAATTTCAGGACCCCCTCCAACTAGGCATTCATTTATATGGCAACCTGTTAGGGCCGAGTTAGTCAACAATCAATCAAGTAGAGGGATCCAGGGGAATAGATCATTAGGACCACCTCTAACTAGGCAATCCCCCTCCCCAACTTCTTTCTCAATGTCATCTCAACCTTCTAAACTGGGCCTTAGAGCCCATTTAGGTCAATCGAGCCACAAAGCCCATTGTCAATGCTCGAGTTTACAAGCCCTCTCCCAATCTCCTAAACTGGACTCTCAAATCCTCAATCATTTTCTAAAACCGGGCCCAAGTGCCCAATGCTCCTCTATATTGGGCCCATATGCCCATCATCCTTCCAAATCGGGCCCTTGTGCCCAACCCCTTTCTAAATCGGGCCAACATGTCCATCATCCTTCCAAATCGGGCCCACGTGCCCATCATCCTTCCAAATCGGGCCCACGTGCCCATCATCTTTCTAAGTCGGGCTCGTGTGTCTATCCTTTAGAATCAGGTCTATGTGTCTACCCTTCTAAATTGGGCCCATGTGCCCCTTCTTCCAAATCGGGCCGACATGCTTATCATCTTCCTTAATCGGTGCCCATATGCCCATCCTCTAGAATCAAGCCCCTATGCCTTCCCTCCTAAATTGGGCCCTTGTGCCCAACCCCTTTCTAAATTAGGCCCACGTGCCCATCATCCTCTCAAGTCGTGCCCTCGTGTGCATCATCTTTCTCAACCAGGCCCACGTGCCTCTCCCTCAACACTCCCATCAATTCTTGGGCCATGGCCCTCACCCCACCTTTCCCAATCGGGCCCACGTTCCCACCAATTGGGCCCATGTGCCCATCCTTATGAATCAGGCCCAAGTGCCCGACACTTCTCTACATTCGGCCCTCGCGCCCAACATTCTCTTACATCGGGCCCACAAGCCCACACTCCCAAATTGAGTCCATGCACCCATCATCAATTTCAGTTGGATCCATATACCCCTCTTTCTACCTCATCATCCATTCTCGGGCCACGGCCCCCACTTCATCTTTCTCAACCAGGCCCACGTGCCTCTCCCTCAACACTCCCATCAATTCTTGGGCCATGGCCCTCACCCCACCTTTCCCAATCGGGCCCACGTTCCCACCAATTGGGCCCATGTGCCCATCCTTATGAATCAGGCCCAAGTGCCCGACACTTCTCTACATTCGGCCCTCGCGCCCAACATTCTCTTACATCGGGCCCACAAGCCCACACTCCCAAATTGAGTCCATGCACCCATCATCAATTTCAGTTGGATCCATATACCCCTCTTTCTACCTCATCATCCATTCTCGGGCCACGGCCCCCACTTCATCTTTCTCAACCAGGCCCACGTGCCTCTCCCTCAACACTACCATCAATTCTCGGGCCATGGCCCTCACCTCACCTTTCTCGCCTGTGCCAACGTGCCTACCAATTGGGCCCATGTTCCCATCATTACAAATCGGGCCCTAGTGCCCGACACTTATCTACATTCGACCCTTGTCTTCTTACATCGAGCCCACATGCCCGTCATCCTTCCAAATCGGGCCCTCGTGACCGTCATCATTTTCAAACAGGCCCATGCATCCCTCCTTCAATTCTTGGGCCATGGCCCCCACTCTATCCATTTCAATTAGGCACATGCCCCGATCAACCCCACCAGTTGGGCCCACGAGCCCATCGTCTTCCCAAGATAGGCCCACATGCCCACTCTTCCTTATCAAGCCCACGAGCCCCTCCTCCTAAATCAGGCCCATGTGCCCATCCTCAATCACCAGGCCCAAGCGTCCATGTCTCTAAATTGGGCCCACGAGCCCAACTCCCTCTATTATGTACCCCATTCCTTCAACTAGGCACACAAACCCAATCAGTTCCTCTTTTGTCGATTTCACGTGCCTTGTTTCCTCCATCGAGCTCGCATGTCCGTTCTCATTCCTTCAATCGGGCCCATGTGCCTGTAGACACGCAATTTTGGCCCAGTTGGAGAGTTCAAATTCTTGTTTTCATAAGGAATATTTAAAGCACATCGTGTTTTCCGGACAGATCGAGTTTTGGCACATTCCGAAAGTGGGTCCATCAAGCGACCAGACCGGCCGAATGCCCCAAGAATAGGGCACCTGGCGCCCTGTTTATAGGGCACCAGGCGCCCTATATATAGGGCACCTGGCGCCCTGTATATAGGGCACCAGGCGCCCTATAAACAGGGCGCCTGGAACCAAATCCGATCGATTTGACAGGCTGATTTGACCCCCCGCAGTGACTTGTCTTGTCGATCTAACATATCTCATGATGCTAGCGCCCCATATACAGGGCGCTATGCCACATGGCACTGTTTTTCGAAAATGGCCAAAGTGCCCTCTTTTGGGCTATAAATAGAGCCTCATTTTGAACTTAGGAGAGGTTCCAACTCCGTGCCACCCTAGAGATCATCCAACACTACGATTCCAAGCCACATTCACCCTCCAAAAGCCTCCAAACCGATCCAAAATCTTCCACCAAAAACCCCAAAACCCTCTGTTTCGTCACCCGTAAATATGATTTTTCTCCAACTTTGAGAGCTTCTACCCGTCTCTCCTCTTATATCCAGCACCCAAACCCTCTTCCATGGGCTTCATTTGAGTATTGTCTACAAGGAGGAGCCCCTACTTCGTCCCGGAAGCCTCCCAAAGACTCCGGAGCAGCGCCGCAAAGAGGAGGAGAAAATCTGTTCGGGCCAGACTTAGTGCCCCGTATACAGGGCGCTTTGACTTGGTCAACGCGCCCTATAAAGGGGGCACCTTCTCCTGGCGCCCTATATACAGGGCACCAGGAAGGACAGAAGCTTGTTTTCGTTATTTTTAGATTCTGATCGTCCGTTTTATCGAGTTTTGTCTCCCTTTTTCGCTTTTGCATCGATCATCAAGTTATTTAGCACGTCTTAGAGCATCTTTGCATTTCATATACGTTTAAAACCTACCAAAAATAGGGGTTGGGATTTCGTCCCAATCCGGTTAGTCTTTTCCCATTTGCATGTTTGAATCTAAATTCGAGCTCGATGCTATGCTTTCGTTAGAACTAATGAAACCTTCACTTGTCTACATGTTTTCTTATGGACATTCTTAGGTAGATCCAATCGAGGCGGAGCTTCAACCGGATTGAAGGCAAGGGATTCACTAAGCTCTCTTCTTTCGGCCGGCCGAGAGAGGAGAAGTCGGAACTCAACAATCTCCCCGCTTCCGGAGGTACGACGGTCATCTTTCTATTTCATTTTCTTTCATCCCATCATACTTTGGAGCCTTTGGTTCCTGGCGACCACACACAAAACACACTAACATCCCATCCACCGACGAACACCGAGGCCGGGCGTAAGGGGGTTCCGGGGGGGAGATCCGCGGATGTCCCGTTCCGGGTGCTTACACCTTTTGGCGACCACGGTGGGACCGACTTTGCTTTAGTGAAATCCCACTTTTATTTTCCTAAGAATGTCCATCAGAAAATCATGTTTACTTTCATTTCCATGTGAGTCATTTCCATTTCCTTACATTGTTGCTTGTTTACGTTGCTTACTTTTCTTCGAAGCATCATCTTGTCTCTTCCAAGTTTACTTGCTCTCCGTTTATCTTTTAAAAAGCATATCCATCTGATTTCCAGCTTTGATAATCAACTTATTTCACCTTAGTATTTTAGATATCATCTTCTTTGCTAAGTCTAGTTCTCCTTTAAATCTTTCAAAGCATGCTTAGTTAAATTAGTTCTTTCTTCCATCCTAGCTTAATTTTATATCATTGCCTTTTTCACTTGCTTCCTACAAACATCTCATTAATCATTGTATGCTTTTATTTTCTTCTTGGTTGCTTCTTATTCCTTGAAATTTCACTTGCATTTAGTTTGCATCGGAGCTTCGGGTCCGCCCGTCTCCTTAGGACATCCGAGAAGGGAGGCTCTCTCCTCCCAAAGCCCCACACATCCAAACACCCCTCTTGGTGGTTGCCAACTCCTCCTCCGGGGATTCCCTCTCGGAAGGACCGGGTAGCTTCCATCAAGGCCTCCATAAGTCCCCGTACGTGAAGCATTCCCTCTTCACTGATCGGGCCGGTTGTACCACTTTATCCCAAAACCCGGAATACCTATTACCCATCGTTGTGAAAAGAGTGACAACCTTAGATTGCTCGGTGTTGTGAGAGCATAGGGTCCTACCCATTTATTTGAGTGGACAATATTTCTCTTAACAAGCCATTAATTTGAGATTGAAACAAAAAAAATTGCGTTAATCATTCCAAGTCTTTGCTATTACTTGTTTGCAAACAAAAACCGAAAACTAAACAAAAATCCCAAAATCACCTGAAAAGAACCAAAACAAAAAAATTTACTTGAGGTTAATTTGCTTGACAACTTGCTTGTCCAAACAAAAGAAAATCAAAACAAAAGAGGTCAAAAATCAAAACCAAAAAATTCTTGAACTTTTATTTGCCAACCTTCTTTTTCTCGTCGTGTTTATGAACTTGAGGTCGTGTCGAGTTATCGGAATGGCGGATCAAAGATGCGAGCAATCGCAATTGGAATACGACCGCCTTACTTCTACCCCGATGCCGTATGTGCCGTCAACGAACCCGAAGTTCTCCCCGAACCTAGTCAAACTTCTCCTCGACCCAATCCAAATTCACTTTGGGAGGCATTCTCTCATGCCGACCCTACCCAACTCCAGGCTATCAAAGCCATTCTCAAGGGCAAGTCCCCACCGACCACATTCCTACCGAATGTGGCCTTCATATCTCTACTCCTCGGTCAGTGGCACACCAACCCAATGTGCCCACTCATGGCCATTCCCATACCGGGCTCCTAGCCCCAATTTCTCCTCATCCGGTGGCTAATCTAGATCACCCCCATACGAATGTGGTCGTCCCTTCTAGACCACCAGCTTATTCTTCTAATCATCTCAACCCTACTCCCCCTTTGGTACATCCCCCAATATACCCTTCTCATCCGGTCACTTCGGCCCACCAAATCCCGATCCCGGTGCACCAAGCACCCGCTCCTCCTCCTCCTCTTGGGGAACCTTCTCGTCGATCCGGCTATGATCAATAAAATCAATCGCATGGACGAACAATATAGAGAACTCCGACGTTTGATCGACGCCAAGGCAGCCCCCGAAATTTCTCTTCCTTTTCTCCCTACTTTTCATCTACCCCCCTCTGAGATGCCGGTATACCGTCGCTACAACGGAACCGGTAATCCCTTCATTCATGTTAAAGACTTTCTGTATGAGTCAGTAATGTGGCAGAACGATCCGAGGGCCCCGGCTTTTCTTTTCCGAAGATCATTGGAGGGCTCACTCTAGAGTGGTTTTACTCGCTTGACCCTTCGCAGGCGAGTAACTTTGAAATCGTCAAGGCCAAATTTTTGCAAAGATATCAAGATAGGGTCGGACCAACTTATTCCATCACCGACCTCATGGCTGAAAGGATGAAGAATGATGAAGATTTCATCGTGTATGCCGATAGGTGGAGAGCAATGGCGTAAAGATTGACAAATGCACTGCCCGAATCGGACCAAGTTAAGATGATCATCACCAACGCCACTCCCGCTTTAAAAAATGTATTGGCATTACATCACCCTGCCACGATGAGCGAACTCTATGAGAGAGCACGGTATATCCAAACACAGCTCCGAGACTCTCCCATTATGAACCTTTTCGACCCTAGGCCCCGAGTCACCAAAAAACAACCACCACCACTTCTGGGCCCGTGACTGAAGGCGTGGTAACCAACGAACACGTCAATATCCTAGGGAACCCGCCCATCAACCACCAACAAAGAATACAGAATCCCCAAGATAGAAACCCACGCCAAATCCAACCGGCACCTCGCCCCTGCATCCAACCCCAACCTCTCCGCCACCAAGCGCCGAACCAATACCCCCAACAACCAATACGTACACCCGCCCCCAAAGAACCCCGGCGGTTGGCCGTACGTACCTTTGCACCTCAACCTCCCCGCCACCGACCACCTACAACCAGGCACCTCCCCCGGCACCTATGTACCACGAAGAGTAGGGCCTAGGAGAAATCATTACCCGCCATTACCATACTCTCTCGTAGATATTTTTAACGCTCTTATGGCGGCAGTGGCAGATCTCATTACCGAGAGAAAAGTTGGAGTGGCCACGTAATGCCAACACGGACAAGCATCGCTTGTACCACGTATTCCCTGTGGCATACAAGTGGAGAACTCGCTTTCGCTTAAAGATTACATCCATGACCTCCACGAGCAAGGGAGCATTGACTGGGGCCAAATGGGCGAATACATCAAAGCAGTGAAAAACCAACCCCAGCAGCAGCAGCAGGCACCAGCTCGACAACAACAACAACAGGAACCCGGCCTGGGAATTATTCAGAACCCGCTACCCGCGCACGCACCGGCAACAGCACCAGAAAACCAGAGGGTTAACCCTATCTTAACCTCCACTGATGAACCCCGCGATAGAGGTCAAAATTGGCAAATAGAGGGACCTCCTTCCTTCATAACCACCAACCCTCCAAACCACGTTAACCGAACCGTTCACTCCATACCCCGAGTTATCCCCGCCAGAAGAAGCCAACCGCCGATTATCCGCACGCCACCACAACCAACCATAACACCACCAGCCATACAACTCCAACCGGGTAGGACCTTGATCTGCCCGCCGAGCCCCCACAAATACCACCGCCACTAGGACCCATCATTGTACCACCTCGTGCAACCATGCCACCACAATCCACTCGTACCCCTACAACTCGGACCATCATCACTACACCCCCGCCTAGGCCTCCTATCATCCGACCTAACCCTCCGTCTATCTCCACTACACCAACCATAACTCCCCAGCTCGCCACGGTGCTTAGAAGCGGGCGTATGTTCCAAAGAATTTTTCCCTGTGCCGGTCAACCAGGACGACCGCAAGAAGAAGAAGAAGAACACCCGGAAGAGCCAAGCATCAGAACATCTTATGATTTGGTCAAGCACCCGGATAAAACCCCCGCGCGAATTTCCATTCGGGAGCTAATTAAAAGGTCCAAAGCTCATCAAGAAGTACTTCAACAATATCTCGCAAAGAGTGATGGTCAATGAAACTCTCCCCCGTAAAAGATTACATCGCTTTTAACCCCGAGAAGTGAACATCCTCGCTCTCATTTTCACTAATGAAGAATTGGCCGAACCGTAAACAAGAAAATATGCACTATGTATCACTATCGCATCAACAGTAACGTATATTGAGTCTTGTCTAGTTGACACCGGTGCATCTATTAATGTCTTGCCACCGTAAACACTACGCTTGTGTGGAATCCCGTAAGAAGATATTCGGCCATCGCAAATCACCGTGACAAAGATACGATAATTCCAAGAGGCCCGCCCATGGCATGGTCACACTTGAAGTCAAACTCGGACCCCGGGTTGTTACCGTCGACTTCCATGTTTTGGATATGGATCCAACTTACAAAGCCATCCCGGGAAGGCCTTACCCGGAAGCATTAGAGGCCGTAGCTTCAACCAATCATCGTTGCATCAAATTTCCCTTCAAGGGACAAGATGTCAAAGGAGAGAGTATGCCCGCGGATTGCTTGGATACTCTCCCCCCTGGCTGGCCGAAACAACCAGAATTTACAATCCTTGATCTACCAAGGGGTAAAAGACAAGCCTAGGCAAGTTTGGAGAAAGAAGAAAGATAACGCCAAAACCCTTGGGTGGCGGATGATGGAGAGTCGGGGATATCAAGAAGGCGGAGGGGTGGGGAAAGAACTGCAAGGCATCACAGAACCCATTCAGCTAGTGAAGACGACATCAAGGAATGGGGTAGGGTATGATGGGACACGTGATAATGGCCATAAAACGGCCAAAAATACTTCCAAGGATGTCTGCGCAAGTTCTTTGATAAAAGAGAAACAATACAAATGATTGAAGAGCAGGAACCACAAGAACAAGTGAAGAGGAAGAAGGTGGGCGACCTAGGGGATGAGACACATATTGACGTATCATGGTTATTTGCTGAAGAAGGGTCAAGTGATGAATCGTTCTGCAACGAGCCTTCTAACAAATAATCCGTGGCATTCAACAAGTGTCATCTCCTCGGATCTAGCAGACTCATTCCCGACAAATCCATTGTCAGTTCCAGATAGCAAAGACGGATGCCCTCTTTACCCGTCTTTGCTTGATTCGTTCCCCTCTCTATCAATATCTCAACCCCCGTCGGAAACAACAACCAACCAAACCCCCACTGTATTTATGTTTAGTACTTCTCAAAAAGATCAAAAAAAAACGTCCTTTTCTCAAACCAAATCTCGCTCGAAGAAACATCCCAACTCGCTCCGAAGGACAACCCGAATCAGGAGGCCACCCGATCTCTGATCGATCTCCTTTGCCCTTCGTCAATAAATTCCACTCCATCCACCTCCTCCTCACCTCCTTATTTACCTTCTTCTTCTTTAGGTTTAGTTTACGGCAAAAGCAAAACAAAAATCGAGAGGTAGAAGAGTTCCAGGGAGATATCTCGCATCGCTAGCTCGTAAAAGCTTAAAATGCGCCAAGCTACCGGAATATTTAGAGGATGCAATCCAGATAGGAGAAATTCGATATGAGGAGAGAAACAATGTTGATCCAACTTTGGGGGTCTACGAGGTTGTATCAGAAAAGGATCCTGACACCGAGGATGAAGAGGAGGATTGGGCGGATGCCTATGCATCCGGTTTAAGAAGATTCGAAGAACCATCAGCCACGGTGGATGAACCGACTAAGGAACTTAATCTTGGAACACCGGAAGATCCTAAGAATATCCTCATCAATGCCAACCTCACCCCTTTAGAAGAACAGAATCTAATGGGGGTATTGCAAGAATACAAAGACACGTTCGCTTGGACATACGAGGATATGCCGGGTATAGATAAATCATTGGTAGAACATCGACTGACTTTAAAACCTGAGGCTACCCCGGTCAAGCAAAGGTTAAGAAGATTCCACCCGTACGTGGCATTAAAGATGAAGGAAGAGGTCGATAAGTTGCACCAAGCAAAATTCATTAGAGTCGTCCTCTATCCACAATGGGTGGCAAATATAGTCCCACCATGAAAAAGGATGGAAAGATTCGAATTTGCATTGACTTCGTGGACTTAAACCGAGCGTGTCCAAAAGATGATTTCCCCTTCCTCATATCGATGTTCTTGTTGACAACACAGTGGATACGAAACCCTATCATTCATGGATGGATACTCGTGGTATAATCAAATCCGGTTAGCAAAAGAGCATCAAGAGAAGACGTCATTGACTACACCTTGGGGAACTTATTGTTCCGTTGTCATGCCCTTCGGATTAAAGAATGCCGGAGCAACTTATCAAAGGGCCATGGTAGCAATATTTCATGATATGATGCATAAATTTGTAGAGGTGTACGTGGATGATTTAGTGGTCAAATCTCGAACCCAAAAGGAGCATGCTGAGGTATTGAAGAGGGTTTTGCAACGAGCCAGGGGATATAAGCTCAAGACGAACCCCAAGCAATGTGTGTGTGGAGTATCGTCCGGAAAATTACTTGGGTTCATTGTCACAAAAGAGGCATCGAAATCGATCCCAACAAGGCCAAAGCTATTATTGACATGCCTCCACCAAAGAACCTAAAAGAGCCGAGAGGGTTGATTGGCAGTTACAGCTCGTTCGCCGGTTTATCTCACAAAGACTCCCAAAGGTGCAAACCTTTCTATGAGTTAACCAAGGCGAAGGCCGAATTCAGATGGGATTCGAGGTGTCAAGAGGCATTCAATGGTTTGAAGAAATATTTGTCAAGCCCACCCGTGCTCAAACCTCCGGTTCCCGCAAACCCATGATCTTATACATCTCGCCTTGGAGGGATCCTTGGGAGCGTGTTGGCACAAGTAGATGATGAAGGGAAAGAGCGAGCGGCATACTATCCGTCCAAAATCTTTGATCCTTGTGAACAAAAGTATACAACCATGGAGAAAACCCGTGCCGCCCGGTTTGGGTGGTCCAAGCTCAAACATTACTTTCTGGCTCACGAGGTTAATCTCATTGCTCGCATGAACCCCATCAAATTTCTCCTTGAAAAATCTGTCCTGACTGATCGCTTGGCACGCTGGCAGAGTTTCCTCTCCCAATTTGACATCACCTACACCCAACAAGGCAATCAAGGGCTATGCAATTGCCGAGCACCTTGCCCATCATCCTATCCCAACCTTTGACCCTATCCAACAGATTTTCCCGATGAAGAATTGATGTCCATTCAATCTTCTAATCTGTGGACTCTATATTTTGACGGGGCATTAAACTCCTGTGGTAGAGGGATAGGGATTGTTCTTCTATCTCCCGAAGGTGTCACCATTCCACAGGCTTTTCAGCTCCATTTTCCAGCAACAAACAATATAGCTGAGTATGAAGCCTTGTTGGCCGGACTGGAGGCCGCTCACTTCTATGGTGTCACTAAACTAAGGGTAATCGGTGATAGTCGCTGATACTTCGCTGTGTATCGGCCAAATATCGCACATCTCAAACCATACCAAGAACTCACCACTTGCTACATCAAGCTATTCTCCAAACTCGAATTCATTCATGTCCCTCGTGCTCAAAATATTCTCGCCGACGCTCTTGCCTCTCTGGCATCTTCACTATCTGTCCCGCTAGGCAGACAAGTTAGGACGATCTATGTTCGCCGACGTACCATTCCGGCAGTAGAAGATGCACGGTTCTTGAAGGTTAAGGAGAAGTTTGAAAGGAAAGAGTACATTGAGCAAAAGGAGGAAGTATCTTTAGTCGAGTTGGGAGAACTAGAAGAGGGTGAAAAACCATGGTATCATGAGATTGCGAATTACTGTCAGATCGTACATACCCGCCAGATCAATCGCCGAAGAGAAGAGAGCCATAAGGAGAGTCTCCCGCAGATACACCATCTTAGGCGGGATGCTTTACAAAAGGAGCTTGGCCGGTGTTCGTTAAGATGCGTAGATGAAGAGGAAGCTGAATTGGTACTCGCAGAAGCACACTCCGGAGTATGCGGAGGCCATGTAAATGCTCAAGCCCTCGCCAAGAAGATCATCGTGCAAGGGTATTATTGGCCTACTCGGAAGAAGATTCCTCGCTCTTTGTCCGGCACTGTCATCAATGTCAACTCCACGCCGACAAGATTCACTCTCCCGCATCTTCCCTTCATCCGATCCACGCCCCATGGCCTTTCGCTATGTGGGCTTTTGATGTTATCGGACCTCTCGGTGACCCAAACTCCACAAACAAAACCAAATCATTCATCCTAACTGCAACGGAGTACTTCACCAAATGGGCGAAGCGGAAGCATATGCGGAGATCAAGGCATCAACATACCGCACCTTCATCAAGCGCAACATCATTGCCGTGTTCGGGATCCTGTGCGACATCATCACCGACAATGGACCGCAATTCATCTCTCAGAGCTACGCGACCTTTGCAACAGTATTGCATCAAATTGCATCATTCATCTCCATATTATCCTCAAGGCAACGGTCAAGCCGAAGCCACCAATAAAACCCCGATAAAAATCATTAAGAAGACTTGTAAGTCTAGCAAGTTCGCAGACCGGCCGTATAAGTTAGTTGATGCTCTATGGGCCTACCGCACTTCTATTCGAACCCCAACGGGTCAGACCCCCTATGCCTTGGCATTTGGGATGGAGGCGGTAGTTCCATACGAAGTAATCATTCCTTCTCTCCGAGTCCAGATCGATCGAGATATCCCAATGGATGAACGTCGAGATTCTCTTCTCACGCAACTCGAACTCTTGGATGAGAGGAGGCTGGCCGCTGCCGAACATGCTAGATCTTACCAAAATAGACTTAAAAGATTTTATCAGAAGAGGGTGGTGGAGAGAAAATTTGAAGTCGGTGAGGTTGTGCTTAAAAGAATATTTGTTAAGCCGGGCGGTCCCCGCTCCAAACTTCAACCAAATTGGGAGGGTCCTTATGTTATTTCGGTCATTAATCCCGTAATTCATATAAGCTGACTAATGCAGAAGGAGAAGAGCTAGCTCATCCCTGGAATGGTGTCTACCTCAAAAAATATTTCCCTTAGAACAAAAATCACAAAAAATCTATAAAATCCAAAGGTGTGAAGTATAATGATAGCATCCAACGCTTACTTACCCCGAGCATCAACTTGTCACTTAGGGAAATAAGGATAGGCATCATACTGCACACACTACACACCTAGCTTTGAGATCCGATGATCACAAGTCAGAGAGAAAGCTAGGCAACGCTTGGCAAAGGAAGGTCAACCTAATCCCATTCTCTTCTTGTTTCGGTCCGTAATAGATGAAAGGGGTTAGAATGAGGAGTATCGAAAATGCCCATTGCCTTAGTTGGAAAATGCCTCCGAAGGTCTGACCTTTTTATTAGAAGGAAAGGTGCCAAAAGATGGGCAATGACCCCTCAGGTCAGCAAAAGAATAGACCTGTCTGAATGTGTACCAACAAAAGTCCAAAAGAAAAGGGCTCCAAAAGATGGGCAATAACCCCTCGTGTCAAAAATCAAGCAAAAAAGAAGAAAGACTCCGTTCGAATGTGGGCCATCAAAGAAAATGGGCTAGAAGGAAGGACCCGAAGAGGTCAAAACCCAAACGGGCAATGTGGGTATTAGTAGAGAAACAAGTTCGACACCCCTAAATCTTAGTAAGGACTTACCATCAGTCCTCTTCCCTCCTTAACCTTGCGGGTAAGGTTGACCGACTAGACCCAAGAAGAACCATAGCCTATCAAGGGCAAAAGGTCAGGAGATCTCAAGCTAGGCACTTCCTTACACGTGATGCCTACTCTTAACCCTTAAGTAACAATAAGAAGCACCTATGGCAAGCAGGGCAAAGGATGAAATGATCGTGTCCCTCACACCAACAAAAAAAAAAAAAAATCAAATACTTTGGAAAATACCAAACGAATCTTAAAAATCAAAATTCTAAAAAAGAGAGAATATTCAAAACCCAAACAAATCAAAAATCCCAAAACACAAAAAAATTATAAAACCATCAAAACTCAAACAAATCAAAAATCCCAAAACACCTAAAAATTTGCTTTGCTAGTTGCCTTTGCATTCATGTTTAATCTTGGCCTTGCATGTTTCCTTTCTATGCCCACTTATGTTTTTCGTTATTTTACCTTGATAAGGCCTATGTCCCTTGACAAAAGATCAAGGCAATTTCGCCCTTTTTCTTGCAAGGGACTAAGCCTCGAATAAATTTCTAATCGCCCTTCGAGTAAAAGCGAAGTCGTGAAAAGAAGTCAACAACCATCACTATGGAAACCCAGAGTACACCAAAGGTAGGAGGGGGTCGGCACATCACAAATCGCCGCCTCCCTCTGCTGGTGCCGGATCATCCGGAGGTGGCCTGGCAAGTCACTCCTCATCTCGCCTCCTACGACTACTGGACTGAGAGGAACTCGAGTGGGCAGGTCCCCTCAGTGTGGTCCCTCGAGAATCGGAGCGGTGGGAGTGGCTCCGAGACTGCAACGCCTGCATCATCAACTGACGATGCTCAGCCTCCACCCAGTGGAGCTCTCTCGGAATGCTCAAGACGAAGAAGGAGGATCTCGCTCGTACTCGGCCGTGACAACTCGACCACACGAGTCTCCGCCTCCCGACCTACGAGATGACAAAGAGATACATCGCTTACGAAAAAGCCTTAAGGAAAAACAATCAGACATGTACCTCCCGGGTCAGCTCCTCTACCCTCTGAGCAGTCTGTGGAAACCAAAGGAGACGTCACTCCAAGCATTTCCAGTTTAAAATCATAATAAAAACATCGCACCTCGGAAGTAGAGGAACCAGGATCCGGAATGCCTACGAGGGGCTCGAGCCCGAGCTCCCTCTGTAGCTCCATCACCTACCGGGAAAATGTCAGGAAAGAAAGAAAATGATAACAAGCAGAGCAGAAAATTATGTACCTTGTCTTGAAAACCCAAGGGATCATCGGTAGAAGGCGGCTGAAAACCCAAGGGATCACCGCAGGGAGGCGGAGCACCCTCGCGGGAAGATCGAAATCCTCGCCCAAAGATCCTTGTTCTACAAAAGGAAAATGTTAGAATCAAGCAAAGCAGAGTAAGAGAAAGTCAAGGAGATTCACCTCGCAGTAAGGGCCTCCACCCGTTCCTTCACCGGGCAATCGCAAGAAAAGAAAAGATTAGCAAGGCAAATGAAGAAAGAAGACAATATAAGTAAAAGCAAGAATCACCTCAAGAAGGAAGCCCGTCTCAGAAGAACTGCTCCCAGGATCGGCAGGAATGAAGGGGGGAGGGTCGACCGGCAAAGGGGGAGAAGGTAAGTCGGGACCCGGAGGCGGGCCAAAGGCAAACGGCTCGAAGGGAGGCTCATCAAAAGTCGTCGGCTCGTGGGCAGCCGGATGGGAACCCAACTCCGCTCGGCCACGCGCTCGCGGAGCCGAGAGATCCGAAAGGAAATAGAGGAGACAGTCAACAACATTCATTCATGGAATTAAGGAAAAATAAAGAGTGTTACCTCGCCGGCGGGAACCTCGGTAGCGACGTCGCCGAAAGAAAGAAGAAAGAAAGGTCGCTTAACCAACAATGGAAAGGTGCAAAGTACGTAAAATACCGTCGCTCCAACTCGGCCTCCAAAGATGCCGTCCCCGCCCTCAAACGAGACAGCTCTCCGCCCGAATGCTCGAAAGCAACATACGCTAGACATCAAAGCAAAGGAAGAACAATGGTGAAAACAACAAGTGCGTACCTCTCCACCCTCGGTGAAAAGGTGGGCGAATGTCGCCACATAGCGACGCGTATAGTCATCACTATCGAGGCACCGGAAGTCACCGGGGTGCCACCCCTCTTCCGCATCCGGACCGCAACCGGCCTTCCTTCTTCCGGTCAATCTCCCGGATCGGGCCGCGAGTAGAACGACCTGTGTGTGGGTAAGGTGGAAGATCCACCCACTCCCGGTGAAGCCCCAATGAGCGCATCGTGAGACGCACCCAAAGTGGCTCCATCTCGTTCAGTCAGATCAAGAAGGTGTCACGACCAAAAGCCGGACGACCCTCCAAAACCCACGGCTGCCGATCCAAATGAAGATCTGAAAAAGGTTGCCATACCACCTGAAAAAGCAAGGCAGAGCAGGAAACAAGAAGAACCAAGAGTTAAGAAGGAGAAAAGGAACAGAATACCTCGGGATGGGAAAAGCAGCAGCCGCCTCCTCGTGTTCTCCACCCGGTAAGGATGGGAGGAAGGCATCGTGTAGCAACCGGCCTACCGATAAGAGGGTACTCGGGGTCATCCTTCACAGAGCACGACCCAGGGGGATGTAATAGTAACTCCAGACCTGCCAAAATAAAAGCTCAGTTAGTCACCAAAAGAGACAAGGCAGAATTGATAATGAACAAAAGAACGAGGCATACCTGAAGGAATGGAGTAAAGCCGGCTACTGAAACCGGACCACTCTCCATCGCCAGCGAGGAAAACAGATGAGCCAGCATGGCGGCACCCCACGCATACTCACCAACCTTCGACAGTCAGCAAGAAAAGGGAGGAACCGCAAGTGCACCCTGTCTGTCTTCGAGGCTAGAAGAAGACGGGTGAGGAAGAAGAGAAGGAACCAGCGGAGATCCTGGTCGGCCTCAACAGTGCCCTCCTCACCGACCAGGGAGCGCTCGACGCGTTTCGTCAACTCGTCGAGCACAACCCCCACTACATCACCCTTTCCCACACCGGCGTTGCCTGCACCAAGCTGTGTTCCCGACACCGTGCGCTTCATAACGCGCAGTCCGCCGGCGTGTGGGACCGGATGACCCGTAAAAATCCCGGACCATGGCCGAGTAATCGCGATAGGTCTTGCCGGTGACGGCACGACCGTGAACACGAAGACCCGTGATCCGGGAGACATCCTCCAAGGTAGGGACCATATGCCCCTGTGGGAAGAGGAAGGAATGGGTGGTAGAGTCCCATCTCTCCCTCAAGGCCCGGATCGTAGGGAGGTCCTCCCGTAAAGCCGAACAACGAAGCAATGGGCCAAAACCCATTGCATCAAGCCGTACCTTCCGGAAGTCCTTCAACCCCCGGTAGGCATGGAAGACCATCTCCCAGATATCCGGGACTTGATCTTCCCCCGCACAATCAAACAATCATGTTAGGAACGAAGCAATCATGAATAAATTCAAAAGGGAAAGTCGAGATTCGGTTACCGAGACGATCGGAGGAGGATGAAGAGTAGGTAGCTCCGATGAGCCGGCACCGGCAGAAGAAGAAGCACCGGCGGAGGAAGAGGCCCCGGCGGCACCTGAAGCGTCAACGCGAGACCTCTTCGTCATCTGCAAAGCATTAGAATGAGTCAAGAACAGCAAAATGGAGACGATGGGGGCCTGGTGACCAGGTGCCCCATTTATGGGGCGCCTGGGCCAGGCGCCCCATTGATGGGACGCCTAGCGCCCCATCATAGGGGCGCTAGGGGGCTGGGCCCCCCTTCTCTCTTCCCGTTCCGATCCGGAACGACTCCGGATCGGTTCGGACCCTTCTGCGAAAATGAAGATAACGAAATAAATTACAAGTTTGCAGCTTGGAAGGAACTTACCGTGGGATCCGCACGATGCGCTGCACTCACCGAAAATGTCCCGCCCAATAGAAAAAGTAGAAAAGAGGATGGTAAAATGAAGAAAAGTGCATGGGTGAAAATATAAAGTGCTTTGGTCAAAATTTTCAAAATTCTTAGAACGTGTCCACAAGCAATATTCTTCGTGAAAAATACAATTTCATTGCCAAAACATTGATATTCTATTACTTTTGCATATTTTGTTGTTCTTCTGACACTGACAGACTAGGACAACTGAAAAGAAACTACATCGAGCAAATCCTACACCTACATTGATCAAAGTCCTAGACATAACGAAAGCAAACAAAATACATCTGGACACAACAAAAGCAAACTACAACTGGATACAATCAAAGGGCGGAGACACAGGTCAACCACCGCGCAGCTTCCTCAGCTTCGCCACGTACCGGCTCTTCCAGACCTCGTCTTCGTCCATATAAGCACTTGGCGAAAAGCTCTTGCAGATCCCCCAGATCGCAAGGATGCTCTGGCACTCCTCAACATCTGCCGCCGTGCCCGTCTGACGATCCTTGACAGACGAGATGTGAGAGAGACGAGGAACCTTGAGCCGCGGTTGGCCCAACTGAAGAGGACATCGGTGAGGATTATAGATAATGAAGGAGGTACCGGTAATCAGCCGGAGATCCACCCCGGGGGTGGGAGAGGCACGAACATTCTCGGCGCATAACCGCCTCTCGTGGGACGTACAAAGCCGCCGTCGCTCATCGCCGAAAAGTACAAACGCCGCCGCACGGGTCTTCACCGAGGGGCACTTGTTCGAACCTTATATTCCATGCAAAGGCGGTTGGTGAGAGGCCGGAGGGGGCTCCGAGCGAAAAGCCGGGAAGCCGTGGCCGGTCCGAAGCACACGTCAAACTTAAAGTGCCGGTCAACCCAAAGACACGAACAAGAGAATGCCGCCAAACATAGGCCTCGCCGACGCTAGCGAAGTCGCCGTCATAAAGGTAGCCCAACACCGAGTGGGCTATGCACTCATTGGACCAAATGCCCTGAATGCAAGGGAGGCAGGTAGGATCAAGCCACCCGTCCTCACACGGGTATAGGAGCACTGAGGCAAGGCAAGCGGCGACGCCTTTGGCACCGGGCAGCAAAAGGTCCTCATTATCACCGGCGCCTTGAATCACGCCAATGGACCAATCCGCCAACGCTTCGGTGTAAATACGGCCGCCTACCATAATGGATCGGGCCTCTCCGGTGGTCATAAAGCCGCGGAGGAAGTCTAAACCGGTGACCGGTCCGACAGGGATAAACATGGCCTGACCGTACCCAGGCATGGCACGAAGCCCCAGGAACAGCTCCACCTCCTCCAAGAGAACGGTACATTCGAAAGAGTCAAAAACAAAAGTGTGTGTATCGGGATGCCACATCTCGAGAAGCGCACCCGCCAAGGAAAAATCCCGAAGTATTTGAGGAGGTGGTTGGCGTGAACAAGGATGCCGTTGAAGCCCCACCCGCTAAGAATGGTCCGCACATGAATATTGATAGCAGCCATTAAGCGGGCTATCCATAGCACCTGGCCGTATCGGCGAGCCCCGGGAAAATTCGGAAGATCCTGCAAAATAACCGCGCAATTAGAAAGGGTTTTGAGACAGAACGAAGGAGGGTGCCTAATAAAGACACTACCACTCCCATGGACACCCGGTTCCGAATATGACACGGCACTTCAGAAAAACTTTTCATCTCATTTGAACCGATCGGGCGGGAGGAGGAAGAAGCCATCGAAGCAAAGGGAGGGGCAAGAGGCACTGTAGCTGGTGTGGAGGAGAAGAAGGAGGGGACCCCCCCTTCTTATAGAAGCCAAAACTGCCTCGGGAAGGAGCAGAATTGAAATCCGCGCAGGTGCCCCACTTATAGGGCGCCTGGCGCCCTGTAAGTAGGGCGCCTGGCGCCAATGGGGCGCCTGGAGCCCTATAAGCAGGGCGCCTGGAGCCCTATAAGCAGGGCGCCTGGAGCCCAGAATTTTGCATGTATTATCATATATCTCGCATGTATATCGTTGAAGACCTCGAGTCTAAAAGAGCTGAGTCAGAGAACCCCTCCAACAAAATCGATGAAGGATTCAGTCACCTTTTAGACCCGCGGTTAAGCCAAAGTCAAATGAACGGGGACGACGGTATCTTCACGGATGTCCTGACCCGTTATGTTTGACCTATATCTTCAACTATTTTCTTATGTTTATTTCTATTTCTTTAAACTCAGCATACATCATGCATTATCATGCAGCATACATCATGCATTATCATACAGCATACATCATGCATTATCTTTTCCATCACCATCTTTCTATGGCTCCTCGAGAAGGTTTTTGATCTATCCGGAAGATCCAATTTTAATGGTTTCATCGAAACAAGAAGTTTTTCCATGTCAAACTGAACCAGTATTCTTGAGTAAAACCCAATGAATTTGAAGAACCCAACCTTGGATGATTGGCCTTTTTCTCTTTACTTTTCGCAATTCATCGCATTTCGCCGAGTCCAAAGACACCATGCGGTTCGGGTCCCGGCCGGTTACGCTTCTCCCCCACGCGGGATTTTAGTTGTTTACTTAACCAATCAACAAGAGGAAGAGTTTCGATAAGACAAAGGGCGATCTCGGAGTCCGGTAAAGTTCGTTTTACTCAACTAGGCCAATGAGGGCGTGTCTAAATCTACACCTTGGCGTCACCTTTTCGGTCCATTACCACTTCATTTCGTTACGCCTCATTACACTTCGCTACATTCACCTACACTTCATTCATGTCACTCCCCTACAAAGCCAACGCCAAGGCGAGGCAAGCCGTAGACACGCAATTTTGGCCCGCTTGGAGAGTTCAAATTCTTGTTTTCATAAGGAATATTTAAAGCACATCGTGTTTTCCGGACAGATCGAGTTTTGGCACATTCCGAAAGTGGGTCCATCAAGCGACCAGACCGGCCGAATGCCCCAAGAATAGGGCACCTGGCGCCCTGTTTATAGGGCACCAGGCGCCCTATAAACAGGGCGCCTGGAACCAAATCCGATCGATTTGACAGGCTGATTTGACCCCCCGCAGTGACTTGTCTTGTCGATCTAACATATCTCATGATGCTAGCGCCCCATATACAGGGCGCTATGCCACATGGCACTGTTTTTCGAAAATGGCCAAAGTGCCCTCTTTTGGGCTACAAATAGAGCCTCATTTTGAACTTAGGAGAGGTTCCAACTCCGTGCCACCCTAGAGATCATCCAACACTACGATTCCAAGCCACATTCACCCTCCAAAAGCCTCCAAACCGATCCAAAATCTTCCACCAAAAACCCCAAAACCCTCTGTTTCTGTCACCCGTAAATATGATTTTTCTCCAACTTTGAGAGCTTCTACCCGTCTCTCCTCTTATATCCAGCACCCAAACCCTCTTCCATGGGCTTCATTTGAGTATTGTCTACAAGGAGGAGCCCCTACTTCGTCCCGGAAGCCTCCCAAAGACTCCGGAGCAGCGCCGCAAAGAGGAGGAGAAAATCTGTTCGGGCCAGACTTAGTGCCCCGTATACAGGGCGCTTTGACTTGGTCAACGCGCCCTATAAAGGGGGCACCTTCTCCTGGCGCCCTATATATAGGGCACCAGGAAGGACAGAAGCTTGTTTTCGTTATTTTTAGATTCTGATCGTCCGTTTTATCGAGTTTTGTCTCCCTTTTTCGCTTTTGCATCGATCATCAAGTTATTTAGCACGTCTTAGAGCATCTTTGCATTTCATATACGTTTAAAACCTACCAAAAATAGGGGTTGGGATTTCGTCCCAATCCGGTTAGTCTTTTCCCATTTGCATGTTTGAATCTAAATTCGAGCTCGATGCTATGCTTTCGTTAGAACTAATGAAACCTTCACTTGTCTACATGTTTTCTTATGGACATTCTTAGGTAGATCCAATCAAGGCGGAGCTTCAACCGGATTGAAGGCAAGGGATTCACTAAGCTCTCTTCTTTCGGCCGGCCGAGAGAGGAGAAGTCGGAACTCAACAATCTCCCCGCTTCCGGAGGTACGACGGTCATCTTTCTATTTCATTTTCTTTCATCCCATCATACTTTGGAGCCTTTGGTTCCTGGCGACCACACACAAAACACACCACCCACCCACCGACGAACACCGAGGCCGGGCGTAAGGGGGTTCCGGGGGGGGGAGATCCGCGGATGTCCCGTTCCGGGTGCTTACAGTGCCCAACTCCACTACTAAATCAAGTCGTCATGCCCACATCTTCAATTAGGTTGACACCCCCATGTTTTAATTATTTTATTTTTTTCAATTCGGCCATTGTGTCCATTTTTCAAATTGGGTCATAGCACCCCTATTTTCAATTATGCTTTTTCAATCGGGCCATCTCGCCCCTCATGTCTCTAGATCGGGCCATCATGCCCCTTATCTTTTAATCAAGTCTCGCGTCCCTCAACATTCTAAATCAACTCATCATGCCCCTTTTCATCTTTCAATTGGGTCATCGTGCCCCTTTTCGTCCAAATTGGGTCATCATGCCCCGCCTCCTTTTGTCGGCCCCACGGGTTCACCCCTTTTATTAGGCTCCCAAGCCTATTTGTTGTCTCATTCCTTTCAATCTAGGCAACAACCCTTTATTCCAATAAAGTGAAAATGTTCCATGATGGTATCTCAAACCTTGCTCAACATCATCATCAAATGCCAACCCTTGCAAACTTTATACATCTCCCCATCATCGTGTTACCGAATGGAAAAAGTGGAAGTAGCAAGGCAAGTCAAGGCATGAACAAGCGCCAACTACACCGTCCTGGCAGCGCCGTCACCAACAACGAAGTTCATCCTCTCTCAGGTACTACATGCATGTATTCATCATTATCATGTTATCCTCGAGGCATTCATTTCAAAAGCATTTGCGAGTATAATCGTAACATGTCTTAAAAATATTTTGCGTAGAGAGGATAGCTAAGAGAATTTGATGATGTTCAAGTATGTTTTCAACCAAGATGAAAATATTGGAAAGATAATATTGGCGCAAGGCAAGGCATAGTGAATCATCCATGGAATCATTTCTTCTTGAAAATGTTATTTTTAGTAAAAGTTACAAAAAAATCATAAATACTCAAAATTGAGAGGATGGCTATCATAAGCCAAATTCCACTAGTTCTTGGGTGCGCTAACTTGTTCTTTAGGAATTAAGAGTAGGCACCATGCTTCACACACCACATGCCTAGATTTCGGAATCCTGATGACTAGACACTGTAAAGAAAGCTAGGCAAAGTCTGGAGAAGGAAGGATTGCCCTATCATATTCTCTTCTTATTTTGGTCTAAAGTGTATGTAGGGGACTAGAAGGAGGAGTATCGAAAGTGCCCACCGCCTTAGTAGGAGGTCATCGCAGAAGGTCCAACTTCTCAAAAAGAAAAATGGTGCCAAAAGATGGGCAATGACCCCTCAGGTCAACAAAAGAAAAGACCTGTCTGAATGAGTACCACAAAAATAGCCCAAGAAAAGAAAATTAAAAGCTCCAAAAGATGGGCAATGAACCCCTCAGGTCAAATCAAAGAAAAAATATACAAGACCTGTTCGAATGTGGGCTACCAAAGAATATGGGCAAATCAATAAAAGAAGGAAGGACCCGAAGAGGTTGAATCCCAATGGGCAATTGGGCATTAGTAGAGAAACAAATTTGACATCCACGAAGTCTACGAAGACTTGCCCCGATATTCTTCCTTCTTTAACCCCCATGGGTAAGGCAAACCAACCCGATCTAGGCATAACCTAGCTAATTAATGGTCGAAGGTCAAAAGGATTCCGAATGAAAGGCACCCCACTCATCACGTGGTGTATGCTCTTGCTTTTCAAAGAACAATTGGGGACACCCATTCCAAGTGAATCAAGGCAAATGACAACCATCCTCTCTATAAAAATTAGAAATTTAGAAAAGAAAAACAAATTGAAAAGTCTCAAAACTCAAAAAAAAAATTTCAAAATTTTTCAAAACTAAAACATTTTTCAAATGCTTTTCACATTTAGTCTTACATGCACCGAAATTTTAGAACTCAAACAAACTTGAAAATCTTTAAAACAAAATCATTTTAATTGCATGCCCTTTGCATTTAGTTTCAATCTGGCATTCATCAAGTTCTCAAAATTCAAACAAATCAAAACATTTTCAATCATATGCTTTCACATCCGCATTTAATTTTGGTCTTGCACAAAAAAAATCTAAAACCCACAAAAATTGAAAAATCTTCAAACATTTTCAATTATGCATGCATATTTAATTTCAGTTGTGCATGTCTCTTTTATGTAATGCATACTTAATTTCTTCTTGTTATCACTTTTACCTTTTGAAGAGGCTTACATCCCTTGACAAAGGATCAAGGCAACTTCTGCCCTCCTCGTACAAGGGAACTAAGCCACAATAAAGTTCTAATCATCTTTGTTCATGTCAATGCAGGAAATGATGACCCCATACAAGGGAGCTCATGCATCAACTCTCTTCCTCAAGCACTTGAATTAGAGATGGCAAAACAACAAAAAAATTTAGAAAATAGAAAAATCAAAAAAGAGGGTTTCCCCAACCCCTATTAGGACTTGCATTTTAGTATTGCATCTATCAAAATAATAGTATTTGAAATGTTGAAGACCTCAAGTCTAGAGGGGGCTGAGCCTGAGAACCCCCTCAACAAAATCAGTGACGGCTTGGTCACTCACTTGACTTGCGGATAAGCCAAAGTTGTTTGTACGGGGACGATGGTTCCTTTTGAGGTATCTTGACCCGTCACATGCAACCTATATCTTCAACTATTTTCTTATGCTAATTTGCATTTTTTTAAACCTTCCATGCATTATTTCATGCATCATTTTCATGACATATTGTGTTCTAAACCATCCTAAGGTCTGTCCAACTTTCTAAATGTCACTCCATCTTGGGCTTGGCATCCCATCATAAAGTCTGCCATGTCATCATCCCAGTGTTGTCACATTTTTTTATCCCACTACGATCTTGTCCCACATCTCACTATGTTTTATCTCACCCTGTTCCGGCCCTCACAAGGACCATCACATTCTAGTTCTCATCGTGGTGCTCTCCACTTTCCGGTCCCCATGCAAACCATCTACATTTCCATCTAGGCATATCCCCTGTAAACCCCACCATTTTCGGCCCCCATGCGATGCAATCATGGATTTTTTCGAACAATCGGTTTCTTAGCGAGCTTCAATGATGATTTTCTATAAAATATGAGGTTATTCCGATCTGAGCTAAGCTAGTGCTCTTGAGAAAACCCTAATGAACCTGAAGACCCAACCCTGGTTGATTGGAATTTTTGCTTAAGCACACCACATAGTTCGGGTGCCAGCCAATGGCGATTTCCCCACCATGCGGGATGCCATTTATTCTCCCATCACATGTGGTGTGTCTTTTAGTTTACTATTGTTTGTGCCCATGGCACATCCTTCTTAACCAATCGACCAAGGAGAAGGTTTGGAAGGAACAAGAGGGTGATCTCAGAATACGGCAATACTCAATTTGCTCAACTAGGTCTTTGTGAGTGTGTCTAAATTAACATCTCAGCATCATTCTACTATGCCTCATTTTACTAGACTCCAAGCTTGCCTAGTTGAGAGCTTAAAACTCATGTTTTCATAGATAACATTCTAGACCATCTGGGATCGATTTGTGCTAGTATGCTTAATGTGCCCTTGGAGGATGACCTTCATTGGTTAAATGAAATCCAATTGAAAGGACCTCTTCCCCGGCCAAATATCTTCCGTTTGCGACAAACGGGAAGTTAATTTGATTTCCCATTTGGTCGTATCAAGCATTGGAAGAGAATTGCACTTTACAACACTTGCTTGTCTTTATAAGCTTTTAGAGGGTATGCTACTTATCTTTTGTCCAATATAACTATTGGATGATCTTCCTTAGCCTGTTAGCTTTCATACGCAACAAACGGAAGTAAAATCCGAGCTCCCGTTTATCCTTAGCAACCTCCGGAAGAAAGTCGCGCAGAAGGAAGGGCCCAGGCGTCCCCCCACTCGGGTCGCCTGCCCAGGCGACCCGGCAGACGGGTCGCCTAGGCAGTTTGGGCACCCAACGGACGGTCGGAACACCCTCATACCATATATATCTAATTAAACGTTGAAGACCTCGAGTTCAGGGATAGTTGAGCTTGAGAACCCCCTCAACAAAAACAATGATGGTTCAACTGTTTTTAGACTCGCGGACAGACCAAAGTCTTACGTGCGGGGACGACGGTCCTCTTCAAGAGTATCCTGACCCGTTAAACATAGGACCTATATCTTCAGCTATTTGCCTATTTTTAGTTTGTTTTTTTTACTTTACCCCTAACAAAAAAATTAAATCATGCATCATGCATCGCATACTCTCCACACAGTTCGAACGAAATTTGTATTCCGGTGTTCCGAAAAGTTTATCGCTTAATTCAGTAAATCCTAAAAGAACATGGAGTCATTCCACTCCGGACAAAATCGGTACCCTTGCAAGAACCAAATGAACTCGGAAGGCATAACCCCGAATTGATTGGATGATTTCCCTTTGTTTTCATTAGTTTAGCCCTTCTCGGTACAAGCACACCACAGAGCTGGGCCGCTAACCGAGATGAACTCACGAGCCACGACTCGGGGGTCCCCCACGCTGGGGGGCAGGCTTCTCCCTTTATATTTGTGCCCGCGGCACTGCATCCATCCAATCAATGATGGGAATGATCCGAAGAGGACAAATGGGAACGGCAAAGGACCGGTAATGTCCGCCCATTGCCCAATTAGGCAATAGCCTGCGTGTCTAAATCTACACCTTGGTGCCACCTTTTCAGTCCGTGCCATTGCACGCCGCTACGCCTTATTACATTCATCTACGCTTCATTCCATATCGCTCCCCTACAAAGCCGACACCAAGGCGAGGCAAGCTGTAGACACGCAAATTTTGCCTATTTGAGGAGCGTAAGATCCATGTTTTCTTAGAAGGTATTCGAGTTTTCCGATAAACAAACTGGATCACCAAGAAAACGGCCCAAAAATGAACTCTGGGGGCGTAGGTGACCCGCTTACCGGGTCGCCCAGGCGACCCGTTTGCCGGGTCGCCCAGGCGACCCCCCTGCCGGGTCGCCCAGGCGACCCGTCTGACGGGTCATCTGCCAAATCGTCCGTTCTGACGGTGGTAGGTGAAACGTCGAATCTGGTCAGGTACGGCAGGCGACCCGGCCAGCGGGTCGCCTGCCAAAATAGTGTACGGACTGGGCGAAGTGACCCGTGAGCGTCCGGATGGTCGGAGTCGACTGGGCGCAGGCGACCCGTCTGACGGGTCGCCTGCCACTGTAGCAGACCCCCGGGCGGCGGCCGCCCAGCTTTCGGCGCACGCGCATTTAATGGCATTTATAGTTCCGCAGGCGACCCGGCCAGCGGGTCGCCTGCGGATTCCGAAAAGTAATTTTTATGCCTGAAATGCCCCTGGGACCCTTTTGCCTATAAAAAGGGACCCCCTAACCACTTTCAAAGGGTTGGAAGAGTGTTAGAAGAGAGAGAACGTCCCAAGCTCCCAAGAGAGAGCCTTAGAGAGTTCCAAACCTCTTCCATCCCCCCCAATTCTCATTGTCTAAGAGATTGAGAGCTTCCCACTTCCATCCACCTCCGTAAATCGACGTTCTTCATCCCGTTTCTTCATCAGCATCCATTTCCAAGTTTCTCAAGCTCCTACATCAAAGGGGGAATCACCATCCACGTCCCAGGAGCTCCCGAGAGTCGTCATCAAGCTTCTAAAGCCATCCGAAAGCGTCGCGGGAGTATCCGGGAGTAAATCGAATTCTGGTGCAGGAGGCGACCCGTTTGCCAGGTCGCCCAGGCGACCCGTTCTCCAGGTCGCCCAGGAGACCCCCCTGCCAGGTCGCCCAATCGACCCGTTTGCCAGGTCGCCCAGGCGACCCCCCCTACCGGGTCGCCCAGGCGACCCCCCTGCCGGGTCGCCTGGGACTCCAGATTGCCGTTTTTGGAGCCGAAACTCGTTTTTCTTCCACAACCTTCTAGCATTACTTTGTTCCTATGTTTTCCATCATAGATCATCATATTTACATGCATATTTAACTTAGTAACATCATATATCATTATCCAAAAACACATAAAAAGGGGGGTTGGGAGTTATTCCCAATCCGGTTAGTCTATCTCCATTTGTGATTTTAGTTCATTCCTTTTGCAAGATGCTCCACTATCTTAGTTCTAATCCACTTTCACTTGTCTTCGTGGCTTACTTGTTTTTGTAGGAACAACTAAAGTGCTTCAAGCTCTTTCTTCTCGGCCGGCCGAAAAGGAAGAAGATGGAACCCATAATCTCCCCAACACGATCTACCCGCTTAGGTACGTTTGGTCATTTTCTTTAAGATTTACATCGTTTCTTGTCTTTTACTCTTGGAGCCCGCGGCTCCTGGCGACCACAACCCTATACCACCGACGAAACCGAAAGGAGGAGCGGCGCTCATCGTTCCGGCCCGGGAAAGAGAGGAGAAGGAACCGGGTCCGGATCGTGGTTCCACACTCCTCTCTTAAGAAGGTGTCCATGGTCGATGGAGCTCCGTTCGAGAAGAGTTCTCGAGGCCGGCGTGAAGGGAGAATCTGCTGTGGATGAAGTTCGTGTGGATACTGCTGGAGACCGGACGCTTGAACAGTTTGTAGAGCTTAAAAAGCTCATCTCCTTCCTCTCCATGGGATTATATGAGTCCCTATCAGGTATATTCGAACCCGATTTGATCGGTTTTCGATTTTCATCGTTCGGTTCTGATTGAGACGGATTCTAAAGGAACCCATAGGAATCGTCGCTTCCGCTGCACCAAATTTTATTGGACGATTTCTTACAGGGCCGACTACAAGCTGGGCCGGGCCAGTCCCGGCCCATTGACACCCCTGACACCAACCCACTGCCCATAGCCCTACCCATGCGGAACCAGGTACTTGAATCTACAATTGGATGCTCATGTGGCATATGCAGACACAACAAAGAGTGATAGTTGAAGTAGATCTGAGAGATGCTGATTGAACAAGTGCAGAGAATAGAGAACAGAAGGCGGGAAGAATGGAATTGAGGTAATGCCCTCACGCTTGTAGACACGCAATTTTGGTCAAGTTGGAGAGCCTAAATTCTTGTTTTCATGAAGTATATTTGAGTATTCTTCCAAGCGAGCCAAGTTTTTCAAAAAGTCGGAACTTCCCTGCGCATTTCGGCCAAATTGGGCCTAGTGCCCCCTTAACGGGGCCCTTTGACCAAGTCAAAGCACCCTATAAATAGGGCACTGGGCACCCTGTTAATAGGGCGCTTGGTGCCCTACTGGTGGGGCACTTGCACCTGATCTGACTGTCTGGACAGATTGATGCGACGGTTCTGCAGATAAAGTTACCTTCTTCTTGGCTATAAAAGGACCCTCATTTGGAGGGTTTAGGACACTATAAGGGCATCCCCCAAACCCTCTCATCCATCACAACACTTCCAAGGCCTTACAATCCCTCTCCAAGCTCTCAAACCATCCCAAAACCCTCTCCCAAAACTCAGAAAAATCATAGTTGCTTCTTGAAGGGATAGTCTAGCAAAATGAAGTTACCATCTTTTGGGCTGTAGAAAGACCCCTATCTCGAGGTTTAGGATGTTCCAAGTCCGTTCTTCAATCCTTCTTATGCACCACAACATTCCCAAAGTCTCACAACCACTCCCCAAGCCCTTAAACCATCTTGAAACCCTTTTCCCAAAACCCAAAAACCCACAATTTTCTTCTTCAGAAGTATGATTTTTATCAAACTTTGAGAGCCTCTACAAGGTATTTCTCTTACATCTAGTGCCAAATAACACTTACATCAGCTTCTTTTGTGTATTGTCTATTTGGAGAAGCTTTTTTTGCATCTTGAAGGTCATCCTACACTCCGGGGTGACGTAGCGAAGAAAGGAAGAAAATATGCCAGAACCGATCCTTAGTGCCCCATCGGGGGGCACTTTGACTTTGGTCAACGCGCTTCATCAGGGGAGCACATGCAACTAGCACCCCGTTAATGGGGCACTAGAAGGGGCAGACCCCGTTTTGCATTTTTTTGAGTTTGTTTACCTTTCCGGTCAATCCTTTACTCATCCCTTTCATTCTAGCTCCCATTATCATGACATATAGCATGCATTAGGCCACATCTTTGCATCTTCATACCTCTTTAAAAACCTATCAAAAATAGGGGTTAGGATTTAGTCCCAATATGATCAGTTCCTTCCCTTTTGCATGTTTAAGTTCAAATTTGAGCATGATTCTACGCTTTCGCCAGAACTAATGATCTTTTCACTTGTTTCTACATTTTATTATGGACATTTTTAGGTAAATCTGGCCAAGGCAGAACTTCAACCAGATCGAAGATGAAGGACTCACTAAGCTCCCTTCTTCCGGCTGGCCGAGAGAGGAGAAGTCGAAACTCAATAATCTACCCACTTCCAAAGGTACAACGATCATATTTTCTTCAGTTCATTTCTTTTCATTCTACTATATTTTGGAGTCTTTCGCTCCTTACGACAACATACATTAACATCTCATCCACCAAGTCTCCAAAGAAAGCATAAGGGCCAGAAAAGGAAATCCGGATCCGTTTTGGGTGTTTACAACGCTCACCAACATTTCATATATATGTGTGTGACATTACAAAGACTCAACACAAATGACATGGCACATGGATAGAGTGGAAATACATGTGGCTTTACAAGTGAACATATGTAATCCTTATCACCCAAGTCAACATGACACATGTATTTACCAACATCCTCCCTTAAGTTAAGGAGTTCGGGTCACCTAAGGAGGTTGGTGGAGGGAGCACTCTCCACATTCTCATAAAAAGTGGGATCCACATGGTCACCTCAAATCAAATCACCATTTAAACATGGTGGATCTCACTTTTTTATGAGAGGATAGAGGGTGCTCCCTCCACCACCCTCTTGAGATGACCCAAACTCCAAGTTAAGCTAGATGGCATTTAACTTGTCCTTAAACATCCCAAATTGTAAAATAGAAGAGCCTTTGTAAAAATTTCTGCAACTTGATCTCTTGTAGAGACACATCGAGTGACGATTTCCTTGTTTAGATTCAACTACCTAATGAAATGAAAGTCTACCTCTACGTGTTTTTTAAGTGCCTTGAATGTTGCATTTATGGTGAGGTATATAGTGGAGATATTGTCACACTATTCTGTTGGAGGTTGAGGTAGAGTTAATTTTAACTCTTTATCTAATTGAACAACCAATGAAGTTGTTTCACAGCCAGGGCCATAGCCCTCATTTTAGCCTCTGTATTAGAGCAAGCTACAGTCTTTTGCTGCTTTGTTGTCCAATTAATCAATTTGTCACCAAGATAAATCGCATACCCACTGGTTGACTGTCTATCATCTGGACACCTAGCCTGATTTGCATCTGAACAAACATTGAGATCTAGTTTACTTGATTTGACTATCATACCTTGCATGTGTGTGGCCTTCTTATATTGGATTATTCTTTTAACAAAACTCATATGCGCATTAGTAGGAGATGCAAGGAATTGGCATGCTTTATTTACCGCAAAGCAACATCTGGCCGGGTTAAAGTAACATACTATAAGGAGCCTACAAGGCTCCTATAAAATGTAGGATTAGGTAGAGGATCTCCATCCAAAAGTGAGACTATATTTCTTTTGCGAGATGGGAGTATTAAATGATTTGGAATCATACAAGTGAGACTTTTGAAGAATAGCTATAATATACCTCTACTAGCTTAGATGAAGACTTGCATTACTCCGACTTACTTCAATGCCTCAGAAGTAGTTCAAATTTTCTAAGCTCTTTAAAGAAAATGTATTAGATATGTTTCTAATGAAACCATCTATAACTATAGGATGGCTATCAGTAATGATGATATCATTCACATAGATGAGAACATATAGGGTGATGTCTTTGTTGGAATATAAAAATAGTGAAGGATCACATACTGAAGCCTAGAATCCAATTCTTAACAAATGAGAGTAGAGAAGAAAGAAGCAAGCTTTAGGAGCTTGTTTCAAATCATATAATGATTTGTAGAGTTTACACACATGATTAGGATAATTTTTGTGAAAAAAGACTAGAGATTGTATAATGAAGATGTCCTCATTCAAGTTGTCATGTAAGAATGTGTTATTGACATCTAACTGTTTGATTATCCAATTTAAGATAATGACAATGGAGAGAATTAACCTAATTATTGATGGCTCAATGACAGGACTAAATGTCTCATTTAATATAACAAACAAGCCGAGTCAATTTTTTGTTGAGACAAATTTGAATTACTTGTCAAGTTAATCCACTCATTTTGCACCCCTAACGACTGTAGCCTCTAGGGTTCTAGGGGATGTCGATAAGAAGATTGAAATGGGCAAATGTGAGATTACTCAAAAATTGCTAGGGGCTGACGAATTGGATTATTTTTTAAAGAAACTAAGAAGATTAGATTCGGTCAATGGATCTCTTATTAATATGAATTTTAATTAGAATGCTTATTAATTTTTCCTTTTTTCCCTTGGGGGAGGGTTGTTTAAGAACATCACTTTTATAGTTAATCCTTCGTAAATAGAACTTTTCTAGCACTAGAAGAATATAGGTTATTGGGAACGGCTTATTGCCATCCCAAAAAACCCAAAAGTCGTCGCTAATTTGTATTAGCGATGGCTTACAAGCCATCGCAAACGCGTCGCAAATAACGCCTTCGCCAATATTATTAGCGACGGCTACTGTTAAGCCGTCACAAGTAATTTTATTGGCGACAGCTTTTAAGCCGTCGCATTAAAACTTAATAAGACGAGGTTCCAACTTATTGGGGACGGCTTACGAAGCCGTCACAAATGGTAAAGAGAAACCCTGCGGGGGGGTTTCGAATTTTTTTCCCTGGTTTTGCAATGGCTTTAAACCTTATTTGGGACGGCTTTAGCTGTCCCATATAAGCTTATTGGCGACGACTGAATACAGCCATCGCCAATAATTTTGTTCTGAAAAAAAAAATATTTAATTGGATTGGCCGGATTGGATCAATTCTTCGATCATTCCTAATAACTTCCAAAAAAACCAAAAATCGGATCGATCAATCCGAAAATTGATTTATATTAATCAATTAGGTGCCGAATTGCTCATTTTAAATCTGAAACGGGCATCGAATTGGGTATTTTATTCATTTTGCAAATTCGGTGTTGGATTATCCAATTCGAACCCGGAACGGGCATTAGACTGAGGATTTTATTGTTTTGGCGAATCCGGTGTAGGATTAGCCAATTCAAACCCATAACAGGCATCAATTAGGGAATTCGGTATCGGCTTGGGAATTTTGATCTTTTTGACCAATCTTGCGCCAAATTATCTATTTCAAACCCAAAACGGATTTGGATTGGCGAATTCGGCATCGGATTGGGATTTGGAGATTTTTCTTACAATCCGATATCGAATTGGAAAATTCAAACATATCAAGTACACAATTTTTTTTTACATTCACATACCAAATTCAAAAGAACAATCCACATTCACATATCAAATTCAAATTCACATTCACATACCAAATTTAAATTCACATTCACATACCAAATTCAAATTCACATTTATACTGCAAAATGTTTTGATACATACAAATATTGACATCCAAAAAGAGTAGAAAATACATATATATCTTTTCATCTTCTTCATCTTCATCTTCATCTTCACTCTCCTCGGCATCCTCGTAGTCCTCGTCGTCATCGTTATTTCTATCCTCTGTTTGTTGAGGCGGAGGATGCACCGATGTGGATGGCACATCAGAAGCCGGAAACCTTTGAGTCAACCCTTCTATAATCAGATTGAGGCGATCAAAATTTGCTTGGAATGATTTATGTTGATTGTCCAATTGTTGTTTCAATGAAGTAATTTGTTCTTCATAACATTCATTGATTTCTCCTTGCCTTGCCACCTGATCTCTAAGATCCCGAACTTCTTAAGTCGAGTTAGAAGCACCTTCACTTGACTCACCATACCAAGTGTGGCGAGTTTCACCTCGCCCACCACATCGGATCTGTCCTAGTCAATCTCTATCAAATACGGATACAAAAGTTTCCTCCGCAGTGAGTGGAGGTTGAGATACCCCAGCATCCGAGGATTCAGATGTTGGGGGATTCATCAATCCTTGCATATTTTTCTATATAAATAATATGATAAAAAGTAAAATTCTTCCGTGATGAAGTGTAAATTATAAAGAAAATAATATTTTGACAATCAATCATTACCATCATTAGACGACTTTAGTCATTATCCCAAATGACTACTCCATCAAGCTCTTCATGGGCATGCCCTATTGTATTTGCTTGGTTCGGTTTGGTCTATGGTTTGGGCCTTTAATGGGCATGCCCTACTTTATTTGATAGGCATGCCTTTAATGGGCATGCCTATTTAAATCTCTTCCAAACATAGACATCAAACTAAACAAGCATATAACATATTTAAATTTATCACAAACACACGAATTTAACTAAATCCAATCCATCCCAATGATTTTAACGGGTTGGTTTGATCTACGTGTGAAGAGAAACCAAACCAAACCATTTAACTTAAACGGTTCGATTCGGTTAAAATTTATACTAAGTAGTTTAAGTTAAGTAGCTAGCTATCATTTTGATTTGAAAACTCGTTGAAACCAAATGAAGATGGCACTTATTTAAATAGACTAAACCACATAAATTTAAGTGGTTTATGAAGAAACTAATTTAATATGTAGTCATTTTACCAACAATTTAATGTATAAACTTTGATCAATTCATAGGTTTCACATCAATTAAGCCAAAAAATGGGAGATTTTTGTTTGTGATAAAATTAAGAACTAGTCTGTCTAGTCTATTAAGTCAAAAAGCATCGTATATAACAAGTGTACTTTATTAATGAAAATGTGACACTAAATCTAACCATATCTATTCTATATGCCTTGTGCCATAGAGGAAAAAAATTGAACAAAAACTCGTTCGTTGAAGATGCATACCTCAAAGGAGGTTCGATTAACCTTAACTAGGGTTTAAATCTGACACAGAGGAAGCGGCAGTGGAGCCGGCGGCACCCACGATGACAGCGGAGGCAGCTTTCCCCTTACGGCGCCCTACGCAGGGAGGGGGGAGGCAGCGCTTGCAACTTGCCAGCAGTGGTGGCGATGATGGCGGCGACAGCGCCGGCCACGACGGCGACAACGGCGGAAGCGGCGGCGACGGTGGCTGCGGCGTCGGCAGTGGGTGGGAACCTTCGACGATGAGCGCACGAGAGAGAGAGGGAGAGAGGGGGGATCGACAGTGAGCAATGGGGGGAGAGAAAGGAGGGGATCAAGGGTTTTTTTGATAGAAATGTATGCCCTACAAGCCAATCATATATGATATGATTCGACATTTCTAGGAATATCTCATTCAATTAAATAGGCAAAACTTCGTTACTAGCTTTTATTAGAAGCGTATATCGTAATGAAGTCCTTGATCACATGCAATGATGATTGAATCATGATGAGATCATGATAATGAGATCGATCATCTAGAGGTATGTGATCTAAATGTTCCTAATCATAGGATCCTTGAGACGGGACATCAAGAATCCGGATAGACTAGTGTGTGTGATGTCTTCTCATATGATGAGAATGACCGATCTCATTGGTCATCAGTGTGGGGACACTGAGATACACACACAGGTGCTCATTAGTGGAATGAGTTCACTGAACTGACCAATTTAAGAAAACTTGATCGGTATCTTACCGAACTGTCTATCAAGTTATTCTTACATCTCAGTAGCACGGTTGGATCTTTGACCTGAGTCGCCAAAGATGTCTTGCCAGGCGTATTATGTACTTTGACTAGCTATTGACTGATGGATCACTTAGTATTGTGGTCCTATATAGTTAATGGATTGGGTATATGGGAAACCTGGTGGAGGCAATTGAGCGGACAACAGGGGATCATTCACTCTCGGTAGGAGAGAGAGAATGTCCTATGAGATAGTACTCTAAATCCTTGGCCAAGGTAGATAGGATAATTGGAAAAGGAGTTTTCCAGTTGATCCATTCATGAGTACAAGATTTCACAGAGTTGGAATACTTAGGGGTTGACAGTCAGTGCCGAACCCCTGACCAACCGGGACATTGTATGAACGAGGATTTAAATCCGTGTGGTAATTGATGATGTAAAGGCTCAATGGATGTTATTTAACTCCCCAAAGTCATTTGGGATCATAGGATGTGGCTTGTACCCTTTATGATCAGAAAGCCGTAAAAACTTTTATCGGATAACGATTTTGATTTAATTTAAAGGAATTGTTCTTTTAAATTAATTAAGGCTTCAACCAAATTGACTAATGGACCTAGTGGGTCACACACAATAGATCTGGTCAATAAGATGAGGGCATGGATGCAATTTTATAGAAGTTTTGGGTTTTTGTGAAAAACTCCATCTTCTATATATAAATGGCTTATGAAGCCAAACCCTAACAAGCCATAGGGCTGGAGCACGTCCCAAGCCTCCTCTCTCCCTCCTCTCTCCTCTAGAAGGTGATCTCCCATGGTCAAGCTTGGATCTGGAAGGTTTCTAGAGGCCCGAAGGAAGAGAGAACTCGTCTATTGAAGCAGATCGTGTGGATACCGCTAGAGACCGGACACTTGAACGGTTTTCAGCAAGGAGGAATGTCCTCTCTTCATCTATGGTGAGAGATTTTAGAAATCCCATGAGGTACTCTCGTTCTACTTCATATTCGGTTCCCGGTTTTACTCGTTCGGCGTCGATCAAGGCAAAGATCATGATTTTATGGAATCAAAAATTTTCTGCTGTCGTGTATTGATTCCTTACATTTTTAACACCAATTTATTCTGCCGTCGCCAAAAAAAGTCGATCGTTGAACGGTCGACCTGTATTTGTGGCGACGGCTTGAGCCGTTGCCAATAATTTTACTTGCAACGGCTTCAAAAGCTGTCGCCAATAGTTCTAAAATAAGTCGTGCAGGTTTCGATTTTCTGAGTATTGCGATGGCTTCGACCGTCGCCAATAGTATTATTTGTGACAGCTAACGTTAGCCATCGCTATTTACCGTTTATTAACGACGGCTTTACTTTAGCCGTTGCTTTTAACATTATTGACGACGGCTTAACAAAGCCATTGTCAATGATCTAATTTCTTGTAGTGTAACATTATGTGCAAGGAAACACACTGTTCATTATATTTAGAAATTTACTAGGATCTTATCATTTACAAAACTATTCTTCATGATTCGATTATTCCCTTGGAATTTTGTTTCTTTTAAGATTGTAGTAAAGTTGGTCATTTTCATGTAAAAAAGATGTGTACAAAATTTTTAGAATCTTCAAGATTCTCCATCTTCATCTTCTTCCTCCTCTTCTTTTCTTCTTGTTCTTGTTTATATTGGTTAACCCACTACAAGAAATCTTCGTTTTACCTACGAAAATATTGCCCGTAGGTAAGCATTAGTAGGTAACTGTCACGTTTACCTACTCTCTATCCCTACTGATTTGATGATCCGTAGATAAATCTATCAATACCTACGAAGTACCTACAGATTCACCTCCGTAGGTAACTACATTATTACATAAATGTAAAATCCCATTCAATAAAATAAAATGATAACTATTAATAATATTAATAATTTATTATACATTAATATTCATAAAAACAAAAAATAAACAAATATGTAAAATATTTAATATATATAATTAAAAGAGTAATATAGTTATACAAATAATTTAATAATTTTATTAACATAAAATAAAATATTAATATTAATAAAATATTTAAAAAATAATTAAATATAATATTAAATATACATAAATATAATAATATTAAATATATATATAAAATATAATAATATATATTACAATTTAAAAATTGTATTAATACATGATTATAATAGTATATAATATATTAATATATAATTTATTATTGATACTAATATAAAAATTATAATAATAATAAATATATAATAAATATATATATATAATATTAAATAAATTTTGTAATACATTAAAATATTTTTAAATTTTTTGCTCATTGATCTTTCGCTCGATCACCTACTACCAAAAAATTGTTTTACCTATCAAAAAAATAATATGATATAATAACATAAATATTTTAATAATAATAATAATTTAATAATACATAAATAACATAATTTTAAATTTTAAATAATTTAATAATTTATTATATATGATATAATACATATATTACTATTAAAATAATATATTAATAAATAAACTATACAATAATAAAAAAATCTTTAAACAATGTCAGTATGTAAAATTAGTAGGTAAAAATAGCCTTTACTTATCCATGCTCCTACTTAATATTAAATTGATCAATCTCAACAATCTAATCAAATAGATCAATTGCTCTCATTAATCCATTGCATATCAATAAAATATATAATATAAAATTTAAATAAATACATTGTATATTTTAAATATTAAATTAATTTTAATTTTTTTCTTACTTATGCATCTCCTACTTGATCGCTCACTAAAACAAAATAGTTTTATCTATTATTTGCTAGATATGAACTCATCTAGGTAGATAAATATAATATTAAATAATCAATTTCAACCGTCCAATCAAATAGATCAATTACTGTTATTAATCCATAATATAAATAAATTTTATAAATATTTAAATATTCTTAAATTCTTTTCTGTTGTCCATCTCTTGTCTGATTACTCATTATTATAAATATAGTTTTATGTATTGATTGATAATTACAAACTCATAGGTGAATATAATATTAAATAGATAAATCTAACTCATCAAATCAAACAGATCAATTAGTTCATCATATATTAATACGAATAAATAATGTAATAATATAAATAAAAAACATATCATAATAAATAAATATTTAATATATTATATTAATAATAGTACTAATATACAAAAATATAATGATATATAATGCAAGAACTACAAGAACTTGAAGTTTTTATAGCAACTTTTTTACAACAACTTAAAATGTTGCAAAAAATTTACTTAAAATAACAACTTTAGCTAGTTGCCACAAAAAAGATATTTATTTGTAACAAACATAAATCTTGTCATAAATAATATATTGGTGTATTAACTTATGTTACAAAATATTTATTAAATTTGGTGAGAAGTTAAATATTTATTTTTTAATCTTTCGATCTCATGTTGCAGTTGAGAGCAAATTTTTAAATATTTTAATTCCTTTTTTCCACCTTAACAGCCGGACCCATATCTTCATTACACTTACACACATATTTAATTTACTATTTTCATTATGTTATATTTATTAAATAGTTACCTTAATCTGCGCTTACGGAGAATGCAACCTTACTTTTGGCACTGTTTGTTTTTAATATCAAGTATCTCCCCGAGCCCTAATGTCTCATGATCTATCCAGCCTAGTCGCCTCCGCATCTCCTTGGTGCCTCCGCAAATCTCCAATCGTCTTCAGCACATCGGCGATCCTTCTTCCTTTCTCACCCTCCCTGCGGAGCATCGGCGATCCCATCTCTCCTCAGTGAAGCTCCAGGTGCCCGATTGCACTCAGCCTCGCCCCGCGGTAGATGCTCCCGATCGCATCGAAGCCCTAGTTTTGCAATCTCTCCTTAGCATCGAAGCCCTAGCAACGCATCGAAGCTCCCTCGATTTCTCCCGGCGGCAGCGGCGGTTCTGCGTCGCCTTTTGGTGCCGGAACCTGCTGAAGGCCGGCGGAGGAGGAGGAGGAGGAGGGGGAAGAAGGAGGAGGAGGTTTAAGGGCGCGTTGCGGGGGATCTTTTCCATCCCGCGTCTTCTTGGGTGCGCTCGCGGCTGCGGTGCCTCCCGGCTTGCCACTGCTGCGCCGGACAAGGGCCCAGGGAGCCACTGGAGTGGGGGCTGCGGCCGCTGCTGTTGCAATCTTGCAGCTATTCCCGCGGGCTCGTACTACCGGACGAGAAGGAGGAGGTGGTGGGGGAGAAATCGAGGGGGTCGGCGCTGGCGTCGCTGCCGTCGGTGAGGAGGGCGCACTCGAAGTCCACCCCCTGCACGCACGAGTAGTTGTCGTCGAGGGCGTTGAGGGGGGAGCCGCCGCACCCGGTGGCATCGTAGAGCAAGGCCTTCCATTCGGGGTTGTAGTAGAACCTGTAGCTCACGGCGTCGCTCGGAACGTCGCAGTGTTGGATTTGCGGAAGCGTACCTGAATCCATTGTTGGATTTGCGGAAGCGTACCTGAATCCATCGTAAACAAACCGTTTCGAGACGACCTCTCGATCACATCGGACCGAGCGAGTACGAGGTCTTCCCTCCTCACGTCTCCCGTACAGTCTCGTAGTCGATGGGGAACTCGAGAGCGCCTTTCCGTGAGAGAATGAGGGGGACCAGGACTCAGTCTCAAATAAATAGAGTCAGCCCATCGTGACTCAAACCCTTAAGTTATTAGAATTGTAAATATGTCCTTTACACTAATGGGCTCCTTAAATATAATACAAAGGCTTTATTTTATAAAGGCCACCTTACGGGTTAATACTAACATTCTCCCACTTGGCCTTATAAAAATAATAAATATATATTTCAAAACAGCCTTTGGATGATCGATTTGAAAACAAATTCCATAAGTGCGCACATTTGAAAACATGCCCATTAGTATATTTACAATTCACCTTTCATGCCTAGCTAAGAGAACCTGTCAATATAGGTCATGGCGGTTGTACATAATCATTAACATACTTCCTTCCATGCACCATAATATCAACAAATTCACTTAACTAAGCCTGTAATCTGAGTACACATAATGTCCCCACTATAATGTCATATAGACAAGTTCTTCCATTTCAACCATAAATGTTAACCAATACCATAACAAAATGGAAGAGAACACACAATCATCATCACATTACAGAGATCTCTAATGTATCAATTATACCATTCACTAATCCCAAATAAGAAGACCCATGCCCTTTACATGTTCTGAAAAGACCTTAGGTGCAAGGGCCTTAGTCATGGGATCAGCAACCATATCAACACCATTAACAAAACTAATTGATACAAGATGATTGTTTATCCTTTCTTGAACAGAAAGATACTTAATGTCAATGTGCTTATTAGCACCAGTTGACCTACTATAATTGGAGAAGAACACTGCAGAGGAATTATCACAATGAAGTCTCAAGGGTTTAGATATTGAATCTATAACAGTAAGCCCTGAGATGAATTTCCTCAACCATAATGCATGTGAAGATGCCTCATGACAGCCAATAAATTCTGCTTCCATGGTGGAGGTGGCAACTATATGCTGTTTGGTGCTTTTCCATGAAACAGCTCCACCAGCCAATAAGAACACATAACCAGAAGTAGACTTTCTGCTGTCAGGGCAACCTGCAAAATCTGCATCTGTATAACCAATCACCTCAAGATGATCAGTCTTGCCATACGTGAGCTCAAAATCTTTAGTCCCTTGAAGATATCTCATCACTTTCTTTAAAGCTTTCCAGTGCTCCATTCCTGGATTGCTTTGGTATCTTGCTAACATTCCCAATGCAAAGCTAATATCGGGACGAGTACAAACTTGAGCATACATCATGCTCCCAAGGGCAGCAGCATATGGAAGAACCTTCATTTCCTGCTTTTCAATCTCATTCTTAGGACACTGATGGAGACCAAATTTATGACCTTTAAAGATTGGCACAACACAAGATGAGCAACTAGACATCCCAAACCTTTCTAAGACCTTGGAGATATAAGCTTTCTGAGACAAACCAAGTAACCCCTTAGACCTATCACGATGAACCTCAATGCCAACAACACATGATGCATTACCCATATCCTTCATATCAAAATGATCGGAAAGAAAACTTTTAGTTTCATATAATAGCCCCAAATCATTAGTAGCAAGCAGTATATCATCCACATATAGAATTAATACAATGAACTTACTCCCACTGACCTTCAGATATATACATTGATCAGCAATGTTTTCTGTAAATCCGAAGGACACAATGATATGATTGAACTTTAAGTACCATTGTCGGGAAGCTCGTTTCGGTCCATATATGGATTTCTTTAATTTGCATACTAAATTTTCCTTTCCTTTCATTTCAAACCCTTCGAAAGTTGCATCATGTATACCTCTTCTTCCAAATCCCCATTCAAGAAAATTTGTTCTTACATCCATCCGATGTAATTCTAAATCAAATGCGACCACTAATGCCATTATGATTACGAATGAGTCCTTTCTAGAGACCTGGGGCAAAAGTCTCTCTATAATCAATGCCTTCTATTTGAGTGAATCCTTTTGCAACAAGTCTGGCCTTATACCTTTCTACCTTGCCTTTAGGATCACGTTTGGTTTTAAATATCCATTTACAACCAACAAGTTTATATCCTTTAGGCAATGCAACAAGATCCCAAACTTCATTTTTATGCATGGATACAATCATTTCTTTCATGGCATCAATCCATAATTCAGACCTTTTACCTTCAATGGCATCCTTAAATGAGAATGGATCATCATCATTGCCAATATCATAATCACACTCTTGCAAGTATACAATGTAGTCATCTGAAATAGCTGGTCTCCTGACTCTCTGAGACCTCCTTACTTCCAGATGAGGAACTACATTTTCATTATGAGTATGATCTTCAATTGGTGCATTATTAAGGTTTTCCTCTTCAATGGGAATGACATTATGATCAGGTTGTAAATCTATCATGTCATGATTTACTTGATCAGATCTAACATCCACAATAGGAGTAGCAGAGAATGGATCTGTGATTTCTCCAAACTCCACAATACGTGGTGTAGAACTCCCACTAACCTCTCCATTCTCTATAAATTTGGCTGTACCAGTTTCTATAATTCTCATAGTGTGAGTTGGACAATAAAATCTATACCCTTTAGACCATTCTGGATACCCAATAAAGAAACAACTAATTGTTCTAGGATCCAATTTCTTTTCTTGTGGATTATACATTCTGGCTTCTGCTTTACAACCCCAAACATGCATATGCCTCAAACTGGGTTTCCTACCTGTCCACAACTCAAAAGGAGTTTTAGGCACTGCCTTACTGGGAACCCTGTTAAGGATATACATAGCAGTTTTCAAAGCCTCATTCCACAAATTTAAGGGTAAAGATGAGTTGCTAATCATACTTCTCACCATATCCATGAGAGTACGATTTCGCCTTTCAGCCACACCATTTTGCTGGGGAGTACCTGGCATTGTATACTGAGGTTCAATCCCATTCTCTTCCAAGAATTTAGCAAAAGGTCCAGGAATTCTACCTAATTGACCTTGCCTACCATAAAATTCTCCACCTCTATCAGATCTCACGACCTTAATTTTCCTGTTTAATTTATTCTCTACAAGATCTTTGAAAATCTTAAAAGACTTAAAAGTCTCAGACTTTTCTTTTAGCAGGAAAATATAGCCATACCGTGAGAAATCATCAATGAATGTGATAAAATACTGTTCACCTCCTATGCAAGAAGAAAGAGGACCACAAATGTCAGTGTGGATTAACTCAAGAAGTTCCTCAGACCTTAAGGCATTCTTTTTCTGGGTTTTGATTTGTTTTCCTTTTATACAATCGATACAAGTGCCAAAATCAGTAAAGTCAAGAGTGGGTAACACTCCATCTTTCACCAATCTTAGCATTCTTTCCTTCGATATGTGACCCAATCTTTTATGCCATAGAATTGAGGAACTATCATCAATCATACCACGTTTGACACTAACATTCACATTCAAGGTGGACAAAACATCACAACGAGAGCAATCGCATTTATTTTATAAAGACCATCACATAAAGATCCAGAACCAACAAAAACAGAGTCTTTATACAGATTAAACTTTGAGTTACCAAAACTAAATGAATAACCTAATACATCAAGTTTTGGTAAGGAAATCAAGTTCCTAGACACTGATGGAACATAAAAGACATCATTAAGATCTAGATGGTATCCAGTCTCAAGACGAAGCCTGCAAGACCCTATAGCTTTGACTTTAGACTTGGTCAGATTGCCCATAAAGATGGAAGACTCGCTAAGGGTTGGCCTTCTGCTGGAAAGGAATACCTGCATAGAATTGGTAACATGAATAGAGGCACCAGAATCAATCCACCAAGTATTAGAGGGTACATTAACGAAATTGGTTTGAAAGCAAACATGCAACTGAGAGTTACCTTTCTTCTCAAACCAATTTCTACGTTTTGGACATTCAGCCTTAAAATGTCCAGTCTTGCGACAGAAATAGCATTTGTTTTCTGCTACTTTCTTCATTTCCTCTTTTCCTTTCTTTGGTGGAATGAATTTTCCTTTCCCCTTTTTGGGTTTGAACCGCTGAGAAGTAGAGGCATAATTGACCACCAGTGATCCTTCCTGCTTTAATCTCTCTTCCTCTTGCACACACATGGAAATTAACTCATTCAATTTCCATGATTCCTTATGTGTGTTATAAGAGATTTTAAATTGAGAAAACTGTGATGGAAGAGAGTTAAGAACAAATGTAACCAGGAAGGTTTCATCAATAGTCATGCCCAATGCTTTGAGCTTTCCAGCAATGTCAGACATTTCCATAATGTGCTTGCGCACTCCACTGGTTCCATTATATTTCATAGAAGTCAATTTATTTGTAAGCATTCCAGCCATTGCCTTATCAGATCCACTGAACTGTTGTTCAATGGAACCAAGAAATTCTTTTGCCCTTTCACTATCAGGTACAGAACCCCTGATGGTTTTTGCAATAGAACTCTTGATTATCATTAATGACAATCTGTTTGAACGCTCCCACTTTTCAAATTGAACCTTCGATCATTGCTACTTTCATCTGTAATCTCAGCAGGTTTCTCAATACGAAGAGCCAAATCAAGGTCCAGACAACCTAAAGTAATGAGAAGTTGCTCATGCCAATCACTATAATTGGACCCATTCAGTGGAGGAATCATAGACAAATGAGAATGAAGAGAAGCAGGAGTCATAGCTGAAATAACCATAAAGAGCTCACATTACTATCATGATGCAGATAAAATAATATATCACAGCAAAAATCTATAATATCATGACAATCAATAATTCATGACAATTCACTTTAATTCAACAATCAACTAAGAATGCATGAGGGCGGGGATATCTCACCTTCGGGCAAAAGATTCCCCGTGCTTAAGCAGTAATTAGTTAATTATTGATTCCTTTCAATATATATACATTGAATCAATGTATACATTACAGAATATACCTTAATGCAATTTATTTATGATAAGAGAGGCACCTTAATTCTCTCTATCAATAACTTCAAGTACTAACATGATCCAAGACCCTTTGGGGCAACTAGAATCATAAAAGAACTTAAAGTCATCAATACAATTGCTTAACATGAATAAACAAATTATTATGCAATTTTCTTTTATGAGAGAGTATCCATGATTCTCTCTATCAATAACTTTAAGTACTAACATGATTCTAGACCCTTCGGGGCAACTAAAACCACAAAATAAACTCAAAGTTATTAATATATAAAATTGCACAATAAGATAACCTCTAATTCATACACTTATAGACCAATATATAAGAATAAGGGTATGAAAGCAATTATAAAATGCATAAGGTTCATATGCAATTTTAGAACATGGTATATCAAAACTTTAACATTGCATGATCCCTCATCAACCATGAAAATATGAAGGAATTATACCTTAATTGATTGACAATTTAAATATATAAAGTAATATCCAAAACATAAAGGATATTAATGCAATAACATTAATTCACTGTGTAAATCTGTAATCACAGTAAATAAGCATGATAATATGTCAATCAATCCCTGATGATCATGATTTATCACTAACACCATGATTTAAACTCTTAGTAGACCTAATTATAACATTAACAAGGTCATAAATCATGATTTCTATTAAAACAGGGTATATATGCAATTTTGAAGGATTCTAAGAGCAATATTCATGCAATTTTGAAAAGTCTGGATCCTCCTTAATGGATCCAAAATCGGATATTAAAATCTGGATCCAAAATCATCATGAATATTCATTTTATTGCATTTAAATGAAATAATGGCATAACTGTAAATAGCCAATGGCAAACTTGTGAATAAAATGGGAATACACAATGCACTGTTCACGGTTACTGTTCACGCGATTCGCGTGAACAGTAACCGCCCCCACGGAAACGCAGCGCCGCGCCTGTTTGCCTTCTCGCCGCCGCCGCCGCGCGACGGAGAAGATGGCACCGCGGCCATCTTCGGTGCCGCATGCCGCCGGTCGGTGCTGCCAAGGGTTGGGAACGGGAACGAGGGAATTTTTAGCCGCTGAGGGTGCAGCCCAGCGCTCTATCGCGGCATACCGTCGCTGGCGCTTCCTATCGCACCGTTTCTACCGTGGCCAATCGGAACAGCGGTATTCTCCTGAATCAGTAGATCTACATGGCCGAGGACGATGCTCGATTCCATATAATCGATTCAAGAATGGAATCAAGCGGGTCGACTTCGATACAAGTAGAAATCGGATAAGAAAGAACTCCGATTTCAAATATCAAATCCCCTAGATCTCAACGGGGCTCTGATACCAATTGTTGGATTTGCGGAAGCGTACCTGAATCCATCGTAAACAAACCGTTTCGAGACGACCTCTCGATCACGTCGGACGGGGCTCTGATACCAATTGTTGGATTTGCGGAAGCGTACCTGAATCCATCGTAAACAAACCGTTTCGAGACGACCTCTCGATCACGTCGGACCGAGCGAGTACGAGGTCTTCCCTCCTCACGTCTCCCGTACAGTCTCGTAGTCGATGGGGAACTCGAGAGCGCCTTTCCGTGAGAGAATGAGGGGGACCAGGACTCAGTCTCAAATAAATAGAGTCAGCCCATCGTGACTCAAACCCTTAAGTTATTAGAATTGTAAATATGTCCTTTACACTAATGGGCTCCTTAAATATAATACAAAGGCTTTATTTTATAAAGGCCACCTTACGGGTTAATACTAACACGCAGCACTGCCGGTCCCAGCACACGGTGAAGGACCCCGTGCACCACTTGCCCTTGTACAGGTTCAGCTGGCTGGCCGCGGCCGGCGGTGAGGATCGCCAGGGCCAGGAGGAGCGCCGCCGCGGAGGAGGACCTGTCCGACGCCATGGCTGGCTGGGTGGGGGTGTGCGGTAGTACGTAAGGGTGGTGCTTGCTGCTGCTGCTGGATGCTGCCGATGAGGGAGGTCTCCGATTTACCGGATGTTTTTGGCTTTCTCCCACAAATTTGATTTTTTTTGTTTTTGTTTTGAGGATGTTTCATCTCCATCCGTCCACTCAGTAATCACCCAATTCCAATTCCTTTTCCATTCTTCCGGGTTGTTGTTTTTCTTCCTGTTCTATGACTCGTTTCCCTCTTGTGCTATATAACTAATATGCATTAGGAGCTTGCGAGCATCAGGAAGAGCATATCTGGTGGCTTTAATGGCTGGTTTGGATGTGGTGATTGAGATTCTTGATCTTAAGCCTTACCCTAGCTTGTTAGATACATGATTTGAACATAACTGGGCTATCTCTGTGGCCCCTTGGTTTTGGGATTTCAAGATTCACTTACCTCTCAGAATTTGGCATCGATCCTGAGACAAGTTGATTCGTTCGCACCAATAATGAACAAGTTGTTTTGAACGCACAAGAGTGACTTGATTTATTGATGTGTTTGGTTCTTTTTCTAAATTACAATTTAAATATGCTGACATCATTAAGAAGTTTTTTTCTTCAATTTACAGATGTTGTTGGAGAAGATCTTTCTTTCAACAAATTTCATACATGAATCTAACCACATTGCGGCTGATGGATGTAACATGTGACTGGACAACATTCTCTTGTCCTTGTAAGGCATTGGATCTTCTTAAAAATTTTGTCTCTCTTTTATCTAACTTTCTGCTACTTCAACTTCTCTATCATATTTAAAAGTTAGTGGGCATCCTTTGAAACTACTTTATCATTCTGGCCGAAGGAGAATTAAGCGAAATGTATGTAGTTATCATTAAAAGTGCTCTCTTGATTAAGAGGAAGAAAACTATCTTTTTCTTGGAAAAATGAAATCATTTGTTTGCATAGATGGTATGACTGAATATGGTCTTTGTGTCAAAGAAAATACATTCATTTTGAGAAGACTTTTACTTTGTGTTGTCCTTATGCTTGCTTGATTTTGTTTGATAACTGGACCATGTTCTCTCTTATTACTTTCATAGAAGTTAATGTATGAGTTCCACTTTAACTTTCATCATTCGTACATCTAAATTCATAGAAGAGTATGGTTCAAGGTTTTATTTTATATATTTCTAGTTTGTGATGTGTACTTTGTTTATAAATTTTTTTTATAAATCAGACTTTATGCCGTTTGTTGTCGTTTGTTTTGTATTATTATCTTTTATGCCGTTGATTACATTTCGATCTCTCTTCAAAAAAAAAAGATTACATTCCGATCAACTTTGCGAGGTCTTCTTCTCTGGACTAGGACAAAGTGGTAGGAAGCTGCAACTTCAATTTAGATCAAGGATGCCACCACGCCTATTTGCTAGAGGAAAAGTAGGAGATCAGGGTGCTACAATCCATGTTGTGCTTCTTGATGCAACATGATCTTCTTTTTCTATTCTGGTGCCTTAATTTTTTACAATGTTTGTTCTTATCCTCGAAGTCCTTTAAATCAGGTATTCTTCTCTATCTTTTAATAATCTCTCGTAACTAATCATGAATGTTACATTACAGTGCCATTTTCATTTGTATTCTTGTGCTATTGATGTTTTTTATCTATACAACAGTGGAGCACTTTTCACAGTCATGGTTGTTATTTATGCACTTATGGAATTGTTGGTTATACTACAACCTTTTTTATTGTCAGCTTGAAGGAAGCAATTAGGTATGTGCTTGGTCTACATGTTTCATTATTTACATTTGATTTTCAACTTTTATGATTAACTTTTATTCACATGCATTAAGATACTTTGCCACAAAATCTCTCTCATTTCTATGCATCTCTAATTATTTGTGCTCTAATGATTTTTTTACTTATGCACCTGACAATTTAAGAACATGTTATTGATGGGATGCCTCTTTTGTAACCCATTTTTCCTAAGATTTTACTTTTTGAATACTATTGCAATTGCTTATACAACTACTACAGTACTATCTTTTGGAACCATCTTATGATTGTTTGGATTAGATTGAGTGATGAGGTCTTTTGAAGGTTGTATGAATTTGTGTGTGGATTGTGTTTGTATTGAGTAAGTGGAATGAGTGGAATGTATTGAGTTCAATGAGTGAAATGTATGTGCACATAGTATCGTTGAGAGATTATGTAAGTAATTTACTTTACATCTTTAAATTAGTTATAATCATTGGATGTTATGTATTTTAATTAAATCTTATCTTCCAATTGCAGGTGGTTATAGAAGATAAATGAATGAAGATTCTATCTAGATGGGTTGTCCAACTTCTTTTCATCTTCTCGTTGGGTTGTCCAATTACTTGGGGGATCTTTGCTTGTTGTGGGAAATAGATGATCTTTTCATTGTGGTTGTGACTGAAAGCCTGGAACAATTGAAAACTTTGTATATTTAACTTCTTATTCAAGTACTGTGTTAGTTGTAAAATGTTTTATGTTAACATGTCATACTTTATGTTTCTGGACAAAGTAAATTTAATGTTTAATGAATGTCTTTGGGATGCTATTTTTTATTGTATTTGTAGATGTGTGATTTGTTGTGACTGTGTCTAGCAGGTTGTTGTGAGTCCAACAAGTGTACGAATTGAATGTATGCCTTAAATTGGTTGCACAGCCATATTTGAGAGTTACTTATGTAATGGTGTGAATGCCTTGAATTGGTTGATTCCAAGAATTGTGAATGTATTGTTGATTGTATGGCTGGGTAAATGGTTGTGCCCAAACTGTAAATGAAAGAGACGTTGTAATGTAAACATTTACCTACGATTAAACATCCGTAGGTAAATGTATCTCGTTATATATACGCAATGCTTTTTTCAGGTATGTAACATTTACCTACGGGAGCCCCGTAGGTATAAATCAGGCATGGGGAGACAATTTTATTCGTATGCTTTATGTATGCCTACGGGTCGGTTCGTTGGTAAAAGTCGGTACTATACCTACGGGACATATCCCGTAGGTAATACATTTCCCTACTTGTACTAGGCCTACGAACCCCGCTACGGGATAGTCCGTAGGTAAATCTATTTGCTTACGGGAAAATGACATATACCTACGATTTTTATCGTAGGTAAAAATCGATTTTCTTGTAGTGACCTATCCATCTTTTACTAATTAATATATATATTTATATTTTACCAACCATATCTATATTTTACTAACATATATATACTTATATTTTACTAATTTAGGCTACATTTCATTTGTCCATGTCCATATTTTACCATCATGACCATATTTTATCAATCTCATCTATATTTTGTGAACTCTTATTTATATTTTACTGTCATCTTTGTTTCTTACGAACCTTTTCCAATTGCTAACATATATATATATGTTTTACTAATCTGTTTCTAGTTTATTAAGTCGGTTTTTATTTTACCAACTCGGTACCCAGCTATTTTACTAACTCTTTTATATAAATTTACCAAACCTCGAAAAATACACGCTTGAAGACCAAAACTAACAAGAGAGTTTTGTTTCATCTACGGCGAAGATAAATTCGAACGTACTCTAACTTCAGCGCATTTAAAAATTTTGAATTAAAGCTTTTCAGAAAATGTAACCGCACATGAAATCAAGTAATTTTCTACCTTAAATGGCGTATCCACAGCGCCCAACCAAGATGATTTGATCTTTTGAAGTATTTTATGATAAAACATTATATTATAATAAAATTCAAGATAGATAAAGAAACAAAATAATGAGGTACCTTTTGTTCAGATATGACAACAAAAATAGTGGCTACCATATACAACTAAAAATTAAAATGCTAAACCATAAGTAAAAAATTTCGTCCTAAATTCTCCCAAAAAATAAAGTTTATAATGATTGTAAAATTTTCTTCTCTTATCGGAACATATTCTTACAATAGAAATTCAATTTATCTTTTCCCCAAACACACCGGTTGTCCTCAAAAAAGAAAAAAGTTCAGATCGTCTCAAATATATAGAAGTTAGGAGGAACAATAATCTCAATCTTCAATTAAAAGTGATCACAATTCTAATCACTTAACTGATAATTCAAGGTGAATCAGCACGAACTATTATTGAATCAGAATTTATAACAAATTAATTCAACTGGATATGAATATAGTTAAACTATTATAAAAAAAACGATATTACTGGTTACGAATCATCGTATAATTTGTTATGAACTAGATTATTGAACTGTTATTAAGAACGAGAGTGTAACGTGTTACAAATCATGGTTCGGGAACATTAATTCATGTCAATTTATCCTTAACTAGCTCGAGGTTGCGCTGATTACATGTATATATACTGATTATTCGCTCCTGATCTGGGCATCTTAGACCATCCAAACTCTTAAAAAAGGCAGCACCGGCCGTAGCCTCGCGGAGCGAAACGTCCCTCCCCGCCGCATTCCCCATCCTTCAGCTCAGCATGACCCTCTCCTCCACCTGCCGCCGCCAGCACCACCAGCAGCGCGGAGATGTCCGTCCATCGCCGTGTCTTGCCCTAACCCTCGGCTGCCTCGCCGCCTTCCTCCTCCTCCTCCTCCTCCTCCTCTCTGTGAACCTCGAAACCGGCCGGCCGACACCCACCACCCGGTCGCCTGCCTTGGCCGCCCCCGCCGTGCCGCTCCCCCCCTCCGGCCGGCAGCAGTACAACTTCAGCCTGCTCATCGGCGTCCTCATCCTGCCCGACCGGTACGAGACGCGCCACTTCCTCCGCCTCGTCTACGGCGCGCAGACCACCCCGCTCGCCGACGTCGACGTGAGGTTCGTCCTCTGCAGCCTCACCACGGAGGAGCAGAAGGTCACCGTCGCCCTGGAGATCCTCCGCTTCGGCGACATCATCATCCTGAACTGCACCGAGAACATAGCGGGCGGGAAGAGCTACACCTTCTTCTCCGCGCTGCCGGCGATCCTCCCCCGCCGCTACGACTACGTGATGAAGGCGGACGACGACACCTACGTGGGGCTGGGCCCCCTGGCGAGGTCGCTGCTGCCGCTGCCGAGGGAGGACCTCTACTTCGGCTACGTCACCCCCTGCCGGAGCCAGAACCCCTTCTCCGGCTTCATGTCCGGCATGGGGTACGTGCTGTCGTGGGATCTGGTGGAGTGGATCTCGGCGTCGGGGATCCCCCGGAGCAACGCGGCCGGGATCGAGGACATACAGACCGGGATCTGGTTGAACGCCGGGAAGAAGGCGAAGAACAGGTTCACGGCCAAGCCGGCGATGTACGACTTCCCCGGGACCAGGTTCCCGGAGTGCGCCCACGAGCTGGTGCCGGAGACGGTGGCGATCCACCAGCTGAAGACGCGGGGCAGGTGGATCGAGGTGCTCAAGTTCTTCAACTTCACGAAGCCGCTCAAGCCTTCCAAGCTTTACCATGTCGAGATCAGCTGGCCGTGAACCTAATTGCTAGCAATTACGTACGCCAGAATTTGCCTCTTGATCCGGATCCAACGATTTGTTTACAAGATGAATATATATACCCTGTAATTCCCAATATATATATATATATGGGCCAGCTTAATTATCTGTGTTTGGTTTAATTACCAACCGGTTGTAATTAATTAATTCTGCTCTTCAAACCCTTATCTGTCCTTTCCTTAATTTTTTGGAATCAGCCGACATTATACCAGCTAGAGATCGAGCGAGAGCAATGGTTTGCATGGAGTTTTTTTATATTAACACATTTTATTTATAAAATTATAAAATTAATTAACACATTATATTTTTTTTACGAAACTAACACATTTTGTTCAAAATTGATGTTTAGAAACTCAATTTTCAGAAAAGAAGTGAAAGTCAAACAATAAAAAATCGACTTCTACTTATATAATGGTGGGCTAAGATGGATTAAAAAAATAAAAAGATTGGCCGTGAGAGTTCGACTTTCACTTTTTCACCCAAAACTCCACTTTCTAAATATCAACTTTGAGCAAAGTGTTAGTGTTAGTTTTGTAAAAAAAAATTAGTGTGTTAGTTTTATAATTTTTATAAATAAAGTGTCATTTAAAAAAAACTCCTCCTTACGAGTGTTGGAAGTCATCATTTAGTAAGCCCCGAGACATATATACTAAATCAGTACGTATAAGAAGCTGGTTAACTAGGGGTATTGAGTAAACGATTGATAAAGTGTTTAGTAATTGTCGAACATTTTCATATATACTTTTGTGATAAAGCTGTGTCTATGCATAAAAAGAAGTTGAGATCAACTAAGAACATAAAATTATGATATTCAAACATTTATACATTTTCATATATCTATCTATCTATTTATCTATAACCTAATGCATATAAATGCTGAGTATCAAATTTCTCTGTCACCCACACTTTTACACCGCATGATATTCATACGTCCGACTGCCGTTATTGTTTTCTGTCCTCCTCATCACATTGTTTGGCCCGCCTATCTGCTGTTTCGCCTTCTTCTTCTTTGAAACCGCCCGGCACAAGCGTCCCTCACACCGAACCGGCTGCCCTCTTCAGCTTCTGGCCCTTGAATTACTCTTCCAAATATATACTCAATCCATCATGGACGAATAGTTTCTTAATTATATATGTTTTTTGAGAGAGAGAGAATCGCCTCAGGAAGGCTCGTGGGAGAGCTCCCTCGAATTTCTCGCAAAAAAAGTATTCAATGTCCATCAAGTCATGTATTTAATAGACTATCATGTCATGAATTAAATATATTTTTGTAAGAAATTTGAGAGAACTCCCTGAGGAACCCCTCTGAGACGACTCTCTCACATGTTTTTAATACCATATCTTTAGGGTCGCGGGATGCTCTCCATTAACTCAAGTATTCGAAGTAAAAAACTTCTTGCTACACCCAGATAATTTTCATTGTGCTGAGCTAATTAGGAAGATTCTTTTTCTTATTAATGGTTTCTCAAGCGTTTTGGACAATTTCGTGATGAATTTGGAAGGAAAACAAAAACGAAACTACTTTGGTCCTAATTTGATGCGGCAATCTAATGTTCTTCTTAGCATATATATATATCTTGTTAAAATACCTGTTATTTTTATGCTAATATGGACAGTTACTTCCGAAGGATTTGGGCTCTTGTTCATCTCATCTTTTGATCTTGAAACTATATATTTGTGGACGATCGCTTGGATATGAACTATAAATAGATTGTGATATTTATTATATCAAATAGTATGTTAAGAAATCATTCTTTTCTTGAAAAATAAAGAAAGAATAAGGGCAGGATATTCCAATTCTCGGTCTAGTGCTCTTTATTATGGGGGTTTAATGAGAAAATAAGTTTAGCTATATAGCATGCACTCATGCCAATTACATCATTAGAGATCTAAGTTTGCACATAAATATAGAAATTCTATAACTTGTACAGTTGAAGTCATTATGATTATTTTTGGGACCACCCAATCTTAGCTCTTGGGCACATTCATTCTGTCGTGTCCTCTCGCAATGGGTAACATCTAATCATGCATGTTTGTTTGTTTTATTATTATTATTATTATTATTATTATTATTATTATTATTATTATTATTATTATTATTATTAATTATTGATCTCCTTCTTTGTCATAACCTCTTAATATGCAAATATTTGAACTATTTGATGACTTTTAATCTTCCGGCGACTAACTCTAATTGTTTTTATTGATTCCTATCTTCCGTACATAATTAGTAGCTTTTTCTTTTAGTCTACAACTAAATGGTCGGTCCCACAATTATATAGATGGTTTTTAAAATAACGCAAGTTTTTGGCTGCAACTCATTTGGATATGAAAATAGGAGAAGCAAATTTTATGGGGCATTTGACAATTTGAGTTTTTATTATAAAAATATATTTTTGTAACAAAGCTTGTTAAAAAGGTGTTTATCAATGGTTACATAACTATATCTCTAGACACATGATTTCTTGGACAAAAAAGAAGTGAGACCCCTTTTTCTTCCTCTTCATGGTCCCGGCCTGCCTTTTGTTAGTTATACATGGTTCTTACTTCTTTTGCCATCACATTTCACCAAACAAGGTAAATTTACGTTTCTGGTTAGTTACATTTTATTTTAGTATGACATTTTAATATGAAAGTATATAAAAATAAATTGTGTAGCCAAACATTCCATTTATGTTTTAACGGGCCTTCCAATATATATATATATGTATGTATGTATGTATATATGACGATAGGATCGATATATATCCACGAAGGAACAATTTGTTTATGGACACCTAAAACGGCACATTCCTAACTTACCCGATAAGAGCTATTAAAGCAACTTTATCGTGAGTTTTATCTTTGTCATCCTGACATGCATTGGGACTGAGTTTAGAGTCATAATGTTAAGTCTCGAATTTTGACATGTACAATGGAATAATTTGACGATACAATCGAAGAAATGAACCTCTCAAATACATCGATTTCGAAAAAGTGAACACAAAACTAGGTCCAAGTTTATAAATCCACACATTATAATTAAAATATATTGATAATGCTATAATTTAAACAAACTATATACAAATCTAAGACAATGATCTTCCATTGCCTTCTCGAAATTCAAATTACCATACTTCTGATGCAGTAAACCTAAATACTTGAAAATTGTTAAAAGGATTAGAATGAATATGACGACTCAGTAAACACCTCATCATCTGTCAGATTGAATAGCCAAACGACCCTTCACGATAAATAAATAAGTACCCATACCTATACCCGTTATATACACGTATAGAACTAAACAATATAATAAATATCTGACTTAACAATGTGTTTTAAACCACCAATCAGCTTCTAAAATCACACCGACTAGCACCTATAAGTCGACCAGCCCACCTATAGACACATAAAAATAACCTAGATCAAAAGGGATAACACATGTATGAACACATACTACATGTTCTATATGATGATATCACTACAAATGAGACATGCCATGCATATATCATCCAACACAACCTGATTGTGACAATTAATACACATGACCACATTCACAACACCATGCAATAGATGCACCTATAATCTGATAAGAGATCACACTTTTTCTTATTTACAAGGAATGTGTCATTTTGCAATCTCAACTAACTAGCATCAAATCCACCATATATAATTAGTACAATATAGCTAAACAAAATCTTATAGTGCACTTAGGACAAACCGTGGCATCTAGAATTGAATGATGCACCAGACTATTCTAACTTCTACTACCCATAAGGTACGACTAACTAGTCCGGTGTAGCTAAATCTTCCATTTCAATTAATGTCTCATACACACATGCAAACTTATGCCATGACAGTAACTATGCAAACTATGATCGTCAACATGAACATATACACAACTAATCATGCTAGACAACCATGTTTAAAATGAAATAAAATTAGATAATGTCCACATATAAATATCTAGACATGATTAGACATGAAATGTAATTAGGTGTTGAAAAAATTAATCACTATAGCATCTAATCTTGTTAACTTATCACCACAAATTTAACAAGGTTAACTTAATCTACACATGTTAAAATGTAACCGGGTGACAAGCTAAAAAGGAATAATGTTACACTACTAACTAAGCATGATCTCATATATACATAAACAGAGACATAAGAACATGTCACCACGTGATACTACACACATCTATTTAATTAACCCATGTTAACTCACAATTTAAGCAAAACGTAATTCTACACACCATTCAATTAAAAGGTCAAACTCTACAAATCACGAAAGATTTTAGTATATAAACTTAATGATAATTAATAGATACGTCAAGGATGTCTACCTCAACGATGTCAATGATGAACCAAAGTCTAAGAGATTCGAATCTGAGGTACCAGGGATGATGAAGATGGGATGGCAATGGCGATGATGAGAACTGGGATGGCATCGATGGTGAAAAAACTGGGGAGGGGGGGATATTAACCTTTGGTAAAATCTAACAAATGGAAGAAGATAATAGGATAAGAGAGACAATGAGAGAATAGGAGAGAGAGAGAGAGAGAGAGAGAGAGAGAGAGAGAGTATAATCAGGGTCAAAGCAGTGCAAGAGGGGGTTCAAACTGGGTTCGGCTGTCACGACCTAGATTTTAACTTGCACATCAAAATATAATCTGGCGACGTAATCAGGGAAATAACCCCTAAAATATATCAATTTGGAACAAGATAAGATCAATATCACAATTCCAATCATTAGATCCTAATAACACAATAAATTTCTATCTATACAATTTAAATACCAGTTAACAATATAGAATAATCAATCAACTAACTCCTCGGATTTCACAACACCACTACGCTTTCGCTATGCTAAACCTGTAAATATTAAAGAATTGGAAGAGGTGAGTCACACTTGACTCAATAGGATTCTTTATAGATATTAAAGATAATAAGCCTAAAAATTTAGATTATAATACATAGAGCTTAAACTAATTATATATCTTCAATTAGGGTGACTACAATGCGTTTCTACGACCTCATAGGTTAACATGATTCTATATGTATTAAAATCGACAGAACTTGCACATTTAACTAAACTAAGTATGCATACACCACATAGACCGATCATAATAAAAATGACACATCTAAACCATTATCATACATATCAAAAATGCACAAATAAACTATTTGTCTATATAAGTTATATGCTTCACTTGGACATTGTAGTTAATGTTACAAAACTAACACCAGATCTACCATATATAAAAGTAACATATAGTAAGCTAAATCTCATAGTACACCTAGGCAGGGGTGTACTTAGGATAAACCACAGTATCTAAGATCGACGGATGCTCCGAATTGTTCTAATTCATCTGCAGCCCACAAGTCACAAACTATAGTTTGGTGAAGTAAAATTTCATTACAATGCAACCCACTATATACTACATCTCTCAAGATGAATGCACATAATTAACTCATACAACTATAAATATAACCACCACTGGACATGCAAATGATAGTTTAAACATGAATTTCATAAATGAACAACCACAACTCTATATCATATGCATGCATACCATATCAAAAATATAACCCAACTAAGACAATTAACAACATGATACATAACTTGGAATGATGCAATTCTAACCAATTAATATGCCACATGCATGCAATTCTAACAATCTAACATACCTTATACATGCAATAACAACAACTATCTACCTACTACATAAATTAAGAAAGCTGAATTTTTAATAAAATAATGCTTTAACTTCTACTTTGGTTATTCATTAAATTGGGTTCTTGTTTGAGATCATTGAAATGCTAACCATGCTATACTAACTAGATTCTAACACAAAACAATATATTTAACATGCTACATGCATTTCAATCTAATGACTAACATGGTGAATATGCATGATCATTCAAACTCGCTAAGTTATGTATGGTTAAACAAGTCTTAAACCATATCTAAGCATGCAATACAATAAACCACCCACTAAATTTTTGATCTACCAACTACATTTCTCTACAAATAATTTTTATAGTTTAATTAATATATTAAAGTGCTAAGAATAGCTGAAACGCCTACCTTAACAGTGACGATGATTGATGCATGGGATTCCAAAGAAGATTAACTAAATGATGAGTATGTCGTGGTCGCGACGGCGATGAGAAACCAAGCCGAGCAGTCTTTAACAAGTTATTGGAAAGGAGAAAAATAAGAGATGATAGATGAGAGATCGATAGGAGAGAGAAAATAGAGGAGGGAGATACCGACGGGGTCAAGGGGTGGGGTCGAGCGGCCAAGGGTGGCGATGGTTGTGTGCTGTGAGTGCGGCCACGGGACGGTGACAATTGGGTAGATGGGGCAGCGGTGGCTGCGCATTGTGGCCTCGGCTGAGGCAGGCGATCGGTGCATGGCGGCACACCAGGTAGAAGCATGGGATGTGCGGCAGACGTCACGCAAGCGCGCGGCTGCGTAGGGCCGAGCTGAGGGTGGGAGTGGCAACGAAGGCGTGGTTGTCACGACCCGGAAAAACGCAGCGAAATTTTTTTTTCTCCGGATTATGACAGCGGGATAAAACCCAGAAATTAAGGAGGTTTGGCAACAAAAACACAATCACTTGATACAATCAAAATTAACATAACTTGTCCAACATCACACCCATCAACCAAAAAGCAAAGCTAGATCAACATGTTACCACCTACTAAACCGTTCACAACTCCATGATCAAACAAAAACAACATAACATAATTAAAGGTCCAGAATTAAACAATCTAAACAACTCCAATGAGACATCATAAAGTGCTGAAAAAATAAATGTTATAACAACTAAGCAACCATCTCAAAGACCGAGGACACGAATATCAAGCGTCTCCAAGGTCGGTGTAATCCTGCTCCACCAATGGCGTCTCTTCCAAGACCGCTTCAGTATTCTCCTCCTCCTCAAGACCTGTTGAAATAATTAAACCACGGGGTGAGTCATATAAAATGACTTAGTAGGCACTCCATCATCCGCCAGATCGGGTAGCCAAAAGGCCCTAGAATAATATTTAAATAAATACCCAGACCTGCACCCTTTGTAGGCATATAAGTAAAACTAGTCAATATGTTAATGATTGACTTAAATCACATCTTTTACACCACCAACCAGCCTTATGCCCATGATGACCAGCACCTATATGCACTTTGATATATTCTAAAAAGACTGAATAAACATAGACACCTACATGCATAGACATCTAGTATATGCTCTACAGACAATATACTATAAATGAGACATTCAAACATACCCTATGCAACAAAAAGTGGTAAATGACAAAAATAAACTACCTCACCAAACCAACTATGCCATACAATGCAAACATGCACCTATCCTTTACAAAAGAAATTACATCCTTTCATATTGGCAAGGAAAGCGTCGTCTTGCCACCTCAACTAGCTAGCACCAGATCTATCATATATAAAAGTACCATATACTAATCGAAATCCCATAGTGCACCTAGGCAGTGGTGGCACTTAGGATGCCCACGGGGTCTGGGATCGAAGGATGCACCAGACGGTTCTAACCCCCTCGCTGCCCCTCGAGTCATGACTAACTAGTCCGGTGTAGCCCCGCCTTCATTCACAGTTTTCAATGCATCATGCATCCGTATCAATCATGCCATGCCATGACCAAAATATGCAAGAGATGACATACACCATATCATGCTATGACCAACATGTTACCAATGCAATTGTTATGAACAACAACATCTAAATAACCTGTTTATGATACTAGAACCATGAAATGACAAGCATAACTGAAGACTAACATGATACCACATCAAACACTCAACCGAACATATTGTAACCACCCAATCAGATTTATCTCATGGTTAAAAGGTCATAACATAACCAAAAAATTAGATTTAATATTACTAGAAAAGACATTAACTAATAAGGTTAACATAACACCACCTGTACAAGGAGAGTAGTTTAAAAAGGGTAACAAGGACTATCTTAATTATATACTAACTGAAAAGGGATATGATCGACTAAGATCTACCAATCAACATGTTATAAACGACATATATAACATCATATCATGATCCTTAATTATGCACAAAGGAGGAAGCACTATCTAACCACGACAAGTAACACCAACCCGGTTAATAAATTAGGCCAATTACTACAAGTCATGGAGATTTTTAAAGTAGATGATTTAAATGGTAGTAGACACGTCAAGAGTGCCTACCGGAAACCGTGATGGAGAAATCGGAATTTGGCGACCGAAAAAGATATCGAACGTTGACAACGCAATGCACCGCTTGAACCGATCGAAAAGGGTTAATTCTCACCACTCAGGTTGCTGGAAAAAGAGTATACACAAGGAAATATAAATTGTTGGATCAAGGGAAAAAATTTAGAAAAAAAATTGAAGAGCATAATGATATGATATGGCAATAGATAGGAGAGTGAGGGGGATAGGGTAGGAGAGAGAGAGCGCTCATGGCGGCGGATAGGGGGCGGCGCACGGCGGGCGCACGATGGGCGCACGGTGGCCGGGGGGGTGTACGGCGGCGCTGAAGGCGGGAGGCCGCGCGGGAGGCTGGCCGCGCAAGGGCGGGGGCGGCCGCGTGGCAGCGACGGCGCCGGCCGCGTGGGCGGCGGCTGACGGCGAGGCGGCGGGGAGACGCCGCGTGGCATTGACCCGGGTGCTCGCGCGTGAGCGTGCGCGCACGGACGGCGAGGCAGCGGACGTCGAGGGTGACGTCGGCGACGGAGGCGCTCGGTGGAGACGCTCGCACAGAGAGAAAAAGCGGCGACGGAAGGAGGGAAACGAGGAGGCCGACGGCGCTGCTCGCGAAGGCAATAACCAGAGGGTAAAAAGCGATGAGGCTGCGATGGTTCCGCGCTAGGGTATAGGAAGGAAGAGAAATGGTAAACGTGGAGGATAAATAGGGAAGGAGTCTAAATAAAATAAAAACACTCCCAAAATTAATTAAAAAAAAATTCTTAACCTAAAAAAAAATACCAAACGTTACAGTGGTCGCCAGATGGCGCGCGCTCGAGTGGGCTAAGGCGGCGCGAGGATAAGGCAACAAGGTGCGGCACGAGGGGCGACGGCTCGTGCGGGGTGGCATGACTGACGGTGGTCACTGTTCAGTGCGTATTAACCAGTATAAGTTTGCACTAAACTCGGGATGATTTTACTTTATAGCAGAAAGTAATTGTATTGCATATTTACCCAATTGGGCACAACTGTAACATGTACATATTTTATTCATGATATATATACAATCAGGGTCGTTTTGGCACCACAAGCAGGTGCCCGCCCCTTTTCTCATAGACTTCACTCTCTTCCTCTTCTCCTCTTAGCATTGTCTTCGTAGGGTTCTACCTCCTCTACAGGAGTTGCTCAGATCTGCTTCGTCTTCTCCTCTCAACATTCTCAACTTGGTATCAGAGTTGGATCGATGGAAGGGTCTTCATCTATTTCTCGTATTTACACTTCTGCTCTGCCCTTGGCTGATTCAACTAGTTTATAGTTTGAATTTTCTTTTATGCCATCATCTGTCTTTGCTTCGATTCCTAGTGCTACAAGCTTAGTTTCCGTGAAGTTGAATGGAGAGGAACTATGTTGTTTGGTGGGCACATTTCATCTCATGTTTTACTACTTAAGATCTATTGGGATTTTTGGATGGAACAATCAGCTGCCCTCCCTCTCTGATTTTAGATCCCACAGATCCGTCAAAATTGCTTTTGAATCCTGATGCAAAGAGGTGGAAGCAATACGATAGTTCAATCACTACACTTCTGATTTCCTCTGGTTTCTAAGTCGATTCTTTTGTCTATTGTCTGTCATTCTTCTTATCATGAGATCTGGACAAGTCTTGCAGCAACCTATGCTAACTCCTCAAAGGCACAAGTTCTTCAACTTCAGTTGCAGCATCAGCAATTGAAGAAAGGCTCAATGAAAATCATTGAGTACCTTCAACTGGCCAAATCTATTGCTAACTCCTTAGCCATGGCACAGGATCTTGTTTATCCTAGTGAGATGCTACTCTATGTGCTCAATGGTTTAGGTCCTGAATTTGAGTCATTCGTAACTTCAATCACCACCAAGATGGACTCCTCACTTATTTCTACTGTTGAGCTTCAAGGTATGTTGATCAACCAAGAGATTTACATGCTTTGTCACTAACAGTCTGTGAATGAATTAAGTGCAAACCTAGCTCGAACCACTCTGACTTCACCTCAGCACCAACAAAATACTTATTACAAGAATTCTGGACGTGGTAGAGGTTACAAAAATAGAGGGCATGGATCTACTAATTTCATTTATGACAAACACCAGAATTATGCCTCATAAGATTCTAATTCAGGGGGTTGAAACTTGACGCAGCAATCCCCAAGAACTGAACCAGTTTTTTGCCAACTTTGTGAGAAACATGGACATATGGCTTCTGAATGTTGGCGTCGGTTTGATTTTAGTTTCAAAACTTCAATGTTTCCAAATTCTTCTCATCAACAGTTTGCAGCTAACTTAGCAACAAATAGCACTCCGAATTTTATTCCTGTTGACCATAGTTGGTACCCAGATTCTAGCGCTAATGCTCATTTGACTAATGACTTGGCATTATTGCAAAATTCTCAACCTTATGATGGATAGGACAAAGTGAACATCGGCAGTGGTGATACCTTGTAGATTGTTAACATCAGCCAGTCCTCCTTCAAATCACTTCTTCTCAACAATATGTTGCATGTTCCATATATTGCAAAGAACTTGATGTCTATTTCCCAACTTGTTAAAGATAACAATGATTGCTTTAAATTTTATCCTGACTATTGTGTGATAAAGGATCTCAAAACCAACATAGTGCTTTCTCACGAACGCAATACTAATGGACTCTACAAATTGGAGAGCTTCACTGTTGATAGTCTTACAGGTTTTGTTGCTAAGAAGCTGTCTACATGGTGTGGATGCCCTTGTCAGTTCTCCTAGCTAGAACACCACTCCTCTTCCGGTTTCATCAGTGTTGTGGGTGATAGAAATGTATGCCCTACAAGCCAATCATATATGATATGATTCGACATTTCTAGGAATATCTCATTCAATTAAATAGGCAAAACTTTGTTACTAGCTTTTATTAGAAGCATATATCGTAATGAAGTCCTTGATCACATGCAATGATGATAGAATAATGATGAGATCATGATAATGAGATCGATCATCTAGGGGTATGTGATCTAAATGTTCCTAGTCATAGGATCCTTGAGACGGGTCATCAAGAATCCGGATAGACTAGTGTGTGTGATGTCTTCTCATATGATGAGAATGACCGATCTCATTGGTCATCAGTGTGGGGACACTGAGATACACACACAGGTGCTCATTAGTGGAATGAGTTCACTGAACTGACCAATTTAAGAAAACCTGATCGGTATCTTACCGAACTGTCTATCAGGTTATTCTTACATCTCAATAGCACGGTTGGATCTTTGACCTGAGTCGCCAAAGATGTCTTGCCAGGCGTACTATGTACTTTGACTATTGACTGATGGATCACTTAGTATTGTGGTCCTATATAGTTAATGGATTGGGTATATGGGAAACCCGGTGGAGACAATTGAGCGGACAATAGGGGATCGTTCACTCTCGGTAGGAGAGAGAGAATGTCCTATGGATAGTACTCTAAATCCTTGGCCAAGGTAGATAGGATAATTGGAAAAGGAGTTTTCCAGTTGATCCATTCATGAGTACAAGATTTCATAGAGTTGGAATACTTAGGGGTTGACAGTCAGTGCCGAACCCCTGACCGACCGGGACATTGTATGAACGAGGATTTAAATCCGTGTGGTAATTGATGATAGAAAGGCTCAATGGATGTTATTTAACTTCCCAAAGTCATTTAGGATTATAGGATGTGGCTTGTACCCTTTATGATCAGAAAGTCGTAAAAACTGTTATCGGATAACGGTTTTGATTTAATTTAAAGGAATTGTTCTTTTAAATTAATTAAGGCTTCAACCAAATTGACTATTGGGCCTAGTGGGTCACATACAATAGATCTGGTCAATAAGATGAGGGCATGGACGCAATTTTATAGAAGTTTTGGGTTTTTGTGAAAAATTTCATCTTCTATATATAAATGGCTTATGAAGCCAAACCCTATCAAGCCATAGGGCTGGAGCACGTCCCAAGCCTCCTCTCTCCCTCCTCTCTCTTCTAGAAGGTGATCTCCCATGGTCAAGCTTGGATATGGAAGGTTTCTAGAGGCCCGAAGGAAGAGAGAACTCGTCTATTGAAGCAGATCATGTGGATACCGCTAGAGACCGGACACTTGAACAGTTTTCAGCAAGGAGGAATGTCCTCTCTTCATCCATGGTGAGGGATTTGAGAAATCCCATGAGGTACTCTCGTTCTACTTCATATTCGGTTCCCGGTTTTACTCGTTCGGCATCGATCAAGGCAAAGATCATGGTTTTATGGAATCAAAAATTTTCCGCTGTCATGTATTGATTCCTTACAGTGGGGTTGTGATTGCCAAAATTTAGTGGGTGGTTTGAGTGGTCGCCAGAAGCCACGAACTTCGAAAGTAAACAAAAAGAAGTAAAAAATGTTTAAAAGTTGACCGAGCATACCTTAGCGGAGAGATTATGCTTAAGAGATCATGGGTTCCAACTTTGTTCTCTTCGGCCGATTGAGAAGAAGGAGCCTAAGCTTACTTTTTATGCCAGATGATGTGCTTTGTCACTACACAATAAAACAAACAAGTTGAAATATGATTAGAGCCTAAATCAGTGTAGTATCCATAAGAGAAATATGCTCAAAATGACAAAAGAAAGAATACTAACCAAATTGGGACTAAATCCCAACCCCTTTTAGGTGTGTTTAAGATGCTTAAAATGTAAAATATATGCTTAAATGCATGTAAGATGATGCAAACATGATGAAGGATGGTTAAAGTATAAATTCATAGACAAAAAAGAATCAACTCTTGGTTGATTTGGTGAAGGATTGATGAAGCTCGGTGCCAATGTAGGTGTTCCTTCCGAAACTAGAAGCCTGAAGCATGACTTACTCTGGAGCTTGCTACGAATGCTATAGAAGTTAGAATTGACTGTCGTTTGTTGAAAATGAAAGATAACTCATAGAGGAAGGTTTTTTGTAAAGATAGGTTGGACTAAATCTATCTCTAAGATGTTATAAATTTTCTATGAACACAATGGCCAAAAGTTGCAAAAACTGGATTCTATCAGCGCAGTCTCATTGTAGAAGCCGTTGAGGATGGAAGAGAGGTCATAGAGGTGACCTCTGTTTGTTTAAAATGAACATAGACTCATCGAGGTGATTTTATGAGAAGATAATGTTGGTTGAATCTGCTAGGAAGAGGTAGGAAACTTGGCGAGAACACAGAATAGTAGATAGTGAAATCCTAGATCTGCTGGCGCAATGTCGGTGCAAGAACTTCCACGAGACAAGGAGATGTTGGAATCGAGCCCCATTTGTTGGAGAGAGAGATGATAGCCCGATGAAGAACTTTTGTGAAGACAATCTTGGTTGAATCCTTTTAAAGAAGCCTATAGAAGTCGAAGAACAGCAAATAGCATTGTAGAGCACAGATCAGACTTCTCTTTCTCTTTGGACAAACTTCTTGGCACTGGGGCAAGAGGAGAACATTTGGAGAAGCTTTGGTACGTACTAAGTATGTTGTAGAAAAGAGAGGTGAACAAGGATGTGTTGGCTAAGAGAGGAGATGGAGAACCATTAAGGGTTGAGAGGAAAGAAAGAGGTAGGAGGGCTTGGAGCCTCTTCGGAGCTTGGGACCAACCTTCTTTCATGTAGGTGTGAGTGTTCTTTTAAAGGGGATACATCTTACTTGGAGAAGAAAGATAAGAAGTTTCTAGAGAAAGTAAAGGAGGTAAGGTGGCAAGTTGAAAAATGTGGCAAGGACAAAAGTAAGGTGGTAAGGTGATAAGGTGAAAAAGATGATAAAGTCAAAAGTAAGGTGGTAGGGTGGTAAGGTGAAAAATGTGACATGATTAAAAGTATGGTGGTAAGGTGAAAAAGGTGACAAGTAAGGTGACAAGGTCAAAAGTGATAAAGGTGAGAAGTCAAAAAGGTGAAACTTATGGAGAAAGTAAATGTGACAAGGTGGAAAGGTGACAAGGTGGAAAATATGAAAAGTTAAAAATGTGAAATTCATAAAAGAAGCAATGGTGATGAGGTGGAAAATGTGACAAGTCAAAAAGGTTAATTTATAAAAGAAGTAAAGATGATGAGGTGGAAAACTTGGAGATGTGTCTCCTCTTATAGCCACTAAGAGGGTAAATTTGGAATATTGAAAAAGATGTGCATGTGTAAAATGTCTCGATAGAATGGGTGTCTAAATTGGTATTAATGATGTGTGTGTATCTTGCCGATGAAACCCCGTTGACCGGTCAACATCATGAATGCACCACGTGTGTGCCTAACACAGTACCGTTCGTGCAGTTAGATCAGATGTCTAGGCATTAAATGCCCCAATGAAGGCATTATTGGGGTTATTGTTCCAACTGATGATCATACGTGCATTGATAAGCGAAAAATTGCATCAAGTCCTAAAAGCCCAAAAATGCACCAATAGAGCCATTTTTTTCAGAAAGCTTAGCTTCTTCAATGTGATACTTAAATATACTTTATAAAAATAAGATTTTTGAGCTCTACAACTTAGCCAAATTTGTGTGTCTACATGTGGCATAACAGATTTAGACAACCTACATACAGTATAGTTTCTACAGTTTTAAACAAATTAGGAAGCCCTTTTATTTCTTAGGCTTTCCTTTTTTGTTCTCATTGTGCTCGGGCAAAGAGCAAACAGTTACACTTTCCTTCATCCAATTTTACTTCTACTTTTCTTTTAGAAATAGTAGCATCTGATGTTTGGGGTCCATCTCCACATATTAGTCACAATGGCTGCAAATATTGTCACTTTCATTGATTATCATAGTTGATATTGTTAGCTTTATCCATTTATAGCAAAGAGCCATGTCTTTTCTTTTTTTTTCCATTTCAAAACACAAGTTCAGAATCTTTTTTCAGAAAAATAAAATATTTTCAAAGTGATTGGGGAGGTGAATATAGGAGCTTCAGTTCATATCTTTCTAAGTGTGGGATTGTACATAGATTAGCATGTCCATACACACAATCAAAATGGAGTTTGTGAGAGGAAACACCAACACATTATAGAAACGTGTCTGGCACTATTGAGCTCCACTCAGCTTCCTTATCAATTTTGGGATGAAGCAACCGCCTATGCAGTCCACTTGATAAACATAATGCCTACTCCAGTCTTGGGCAATATATCCCCATTTGAGAAATTATTCAAAAAGCCTCCTGATTATCATTTCCTTAAAGTGTTTGGGTGTGCTTGTTACCCTCACCTTAGGCCTTATAATTAGTATAAATTTACTTATCGTTCTAAATGTTGTGTATTCATAGGCTATAACAATGACCACAAGGGATACAAATGTTATCTTCCACGACTAGACAGAATGTACATTGCTCGAAATGTTGTTTTCAATGAGCAAGTCTTTCCTTACAAAGAACTGTCCATAGTTGGTACTTCAGCTACTCAGGCTACAAATAATTTTCTGTTGACACCACATGTGTTGTCTACTATGCATACTACTGCTCCACATTGGAAACTTGTACTTCAACCTACAGAAATAGCTCCTAATGCTCATCCTGTACTTGAGTCCTCAGCAACTCTGCAATCGGCCTCTGCACAATCTACTCATTCCGCGGATTCCTCTACGCCATCTCCTATGCAAACTGCAATTTTATCACCCACACCTAGGGTTGTTCACTGTTCAGTTCAACCTGAAAAACCAAATCAAACCAGTACTTTGGTTCAGTTTGGTTTAGTTTGAACTAACGATCGGCTTGGTTTGGTTTATAGGACCCTTCAAACCAAACCAAACCTGTAAACCGAATAACCTGAATTAGATTAAATATTTTAGTTTAAGTTATATATAAGATAGTATTTATGTATCTTTTCTTATAAAAATAAATTTATTTTAAGAGTTTTTAAAATAAAATTAATGTAATCTATAAACATATACACAAGATTTTAATAGAATATGATTTAAAATAAACAAAATAAATTATATATTGATATATCTACTATACCTTAATAAAATATGGTTTGAACCGAACCGAACCAAATCAAACCGAATTAATTTGGTTCGATTTGGTTTGGTTTGGGAGATAGTTTGGTTTGGTTTGGTTTGAGAAAAAATACTTAAAAATTAAACCAAACCAAACCATGAACACCCCTACCCACACCTGCACCTACCACCTCTCCTACTACCAGTGATAGCTCAGCTAGACCACAGAAATACAGATCTTTAACACAAATTTTGGCTGAGCCTGATCCTCTCAAACAACCAACTCATTCAAGGTATGATCTAACCGTTGAACAGAAGTGTGAACCTGAACCGATCTATTTCAGTTCTGGCAATAGATTCTTATCATGGAGGCAAGCTATGTCAAGTGAATTCTCAGCTCTTCAGCATAATGGCACTTGGTCCTTAGTCCCTCCACCTCAAGATGCTAATATTATCGGATGCAAATGGGTTTACAAATTGAAGAAAAATCTAGATGGTTCCATTGTTGGACATAAGGCTCGCCTAGTGGCTAAAGGCGGTTGATACTTGCTATATATTATAGTTACATGTAAGTGGTATCTTAAACAGTTAGATGTGAACAACACCTTTTTGCATGACAATTTAGAAGAGACTTCAGCCTCCTCGCTTTATAGACAGAACAAAATCGAATCATGTTTGCAAGTTTCACAAAGCTTTATATGGCTTTAAGTAGGCCCCTCGGGCATGGTTTTATTGGCTCTATACACATTTGCTATCTATGAATTTCAAAGCATCTAAGTGTGACCCCTTCTTTTTTCTGTTTCATGACAAGCAAACCATTATTTATTTATTGGTGTAAGTGGATGATATCATCATCATAGGAAACAACTTGTCTGCAGTATAGCATTTGGTCACGAATCTGTCCTTGGTTTTCTCTCTCAAAGAGCTTGGTGATTTAAATTTTTTCTTAGGTATTGAGGTCAAAAGAACCTCTGAAGGTATGTGCATCTCTGAACCGCAATATGTTCTGGATATTTTATACAAATCACAATTGCAAGATGCAAAACCTCTTTCAACACCTATTGCTACCAAAAGTACCTTGTCCATACATGATGGGGAACCTCTTTCTAATTCATCCTTCTATAGGAGCTTTGTTGGCTCCCTCCAATATGTCATCATCAGATGCCCTGACATTGCCTTTGCAGTAAATAAGGCATGCCAGTTTCTTTCTTCTCCAACTAATGCTCACATGACTCTGGTCAAAAGGATACTTCAGTATCTTAAAGGGACTTATCATCATGGTCAGCACATATTACCATCCACTTTTGACTTACATGTGTTCACGAACAGTGATTGGGCGGGTTGCCCAGATGACCAAAGATCTACTACACAAGCTATGGCATCTATATGGGTGCAAACTTAATTTCCTAGTATGAAAAAAAAAACACTGTGGCTCGGTCAAGTACCGAAGCTAAAATGAGATCGATGGCAATTACAGAACTTATTTGGACTCTGCAACTGGTTAAGGAATTACAATTTCCTTCCCTTTTCAAACCTATAATTTTGTGCGATAATATCAATGCATTATACTTAACTGCCAACCCAGTTTTAAGGGCACACACCAGGCATATTGAAGTGGACTTTCACTTCATACGGCAGATGGTTCTCAACAAGGATATCACAGTCAAACACCTTGCTTCCAAAGATCAAGTTGTTGATATATTTACCAAAGTCTTATCCAATCAACAGTATAAATTGCTTCGGCACAAGTTAACAGTTGGTCCCCCGCTTAACTTGGGGGGTGTATTAACCAGGATAAGTTTTCACTAAACCCAAGATGATTTTACCTTATAGCAGAATGGAATTGTATTGCATACTTGCCCAATTGGGCACATCTGTAACATGTACACATTTTATTCATGATATATACAGTCAAGATTATTTTGGCACCGCAAACAGGTGCCCATCCCTTTTCTCACAGACTTCACTATCTTCCTCTTCTCCTCTCAGCATTATCTTTGCAGGGTTCTACCTCCTCTGCAAGAGCTGCTCAGATCTGCTTCATCTTCTCCTCTCAGCATTCTCGACTGCAAGAGGTGATGACCACGCACAGGCGAGGCGGCCATGGACGAAAGGTGGAGGCGATGACGTGCGGCACAGTGGGCACGTGCGGCGATGTGGCTGGTGGGAATGGCCGCGGAGGTGGCTGACCAAGGGCGCACACGGCAGTGTGGCACGAAGACGAGGCGGATGATACAGGCGACCGACGGGGGCGAAAACAGGCCCCCAAGTTGAGAAAAAAATGACGAGGGAGAAAGAAGAGTGAGGTGGCCATCCACATGGCACGCGGCAGCGGTGCATGTAATACCCCGGTTATTTAAATAAATAAGAAAAAAAAATTAGTTAATAAATATTTAATATTATTTTATTACTTTCTCTCCCCTACATATATCCTCTTCCCCCCCCCCGTATCTCCCCCATGAGAGACCCCGCCCGCCGCTTTTCCCCCTCCCAAAACCCTATTTTCTTCCTCCTTTCCCCTCCTCGGTCGCCGCCGCCTGCGCGTCTCCACGCCTCCCCGCCCTCGAGAAACCGCCCGCCTGTGCGCCGCCCAGCCGCTGCCCGCTGCCGCGTGCGCACGGCCGCCCACCGTCCCCGCCACCTCGTACTGCCTCGAGCCTCGTGCGACCGCTCGCTCCTCGGCCTCCGTCGCCGCCGCGTCACCCCGCGCGACCGCCCGCCTCGGCCTTCCCGCACGCCGCGCGCCCGCCTCGGCCGCCGGCGTCGCCGCCACGTGCTCGCGGCCGCCACGTCGACCGGTGCCGTCCCGCGCCCGCGCCCGCCCGCCGCCCGCCGCCCCGTTGACCGCCACGTGCCCTCGCCGCGCGCCGCCGGCGCGGTTGACCCGCCGACGACGTCACCCGGCCGCGCAGCCCGTGCGCCCACCTGCACCGCGCGGCCCCGCCGCCGTGCGCCGCCCCTCTTCTCCTCCGCGCGGTATCTCTTCCTCTCTCCTATCGCTCTCTCTCCTATCATCTTCTATTAAACTCCCTAGTTCATTATTTTCCTTCTACCAACAGATTTTAAGAACACCTACCCGGCTCGATTTTTCGTCGCCGACGCAACCACGGCAGTTTCGTCGCCTGATTCAATTTCCTTGAAATTCCGTGCGCTGTTCGCCGTCGCCGTCAAGGTAGGCGTCTCGGCTATCCTTAGCACTCTATATATTTAATTAAATCGTAAAAATTATGTTTAGATCATCATGATTAATAGGTTAGCAACAATGGGCTGTTTTTTATTTATTTACATGTTTAGATAGAGTTAGATTAATTTGTTTAATCCATGCATGCTTAGATTAATTTGGTTATTCATGTATGTTAGACATCATGATAGGATGTGTATGTTTAAATTTAGCTAGTTTAGTATGTTTGCATCGCGATGAACCTTAATCATGTATATTCCGATTAGATAAAAAGCCGATGTAAGGTTTAGGCATAATGTTGTTAGAATTTAGTTTTTTTTCTTTTATGTGATAGGTAGTTCTGTTTAAGCATGTAATTGTCATGGTTAGGTTGTATATTGCATGATCTTATTTATATGCATTAGTTTGGGATAGACTGTGTATGGTATGCAAATATGTGGTGCATAGAACCATGGGTGTTCATCTATGTATTTCATGTTTGATTGCCAATTAAATGTTCATGTGTTTACTGTCTGAGTTAATTATATGCTTGCATGGTGTGGAATGTGGTTAGTGCAGTGAGCTGCATTGTGTTGGAAATGTACTTCACTAGACTATATTAGTGGCCCGTGGGCAGCAGAGATTAGTTGAATCTGGAGCATCCTTCGATCCCAGATACCGCGGTTTATCCTAAGTACTCCCCTGCCTAGGGGTACTATGGGATTTAGTTACTATATGTTACTTCCTACTATATGATAAATCTGGTGCTAGTTTTGTGATGTGATTACATTTTTCAGATGGAGCATGGTATTTACTCAGACAGGTGTTTAGTTGTGTATGTTGGCATAGATGTTATTGTTCTAGATGTGTCCTTGGTTTTATGTCAGGTTTGTGTGTTCTGGGCATACCTAGAGTAGTCTAATATGTAGGTTATGTTGGTTTTAATGCATATAGAGTCCTGTTATCATTTGGGGTAGTAGTGTGACTTTGTAATCAATTAATTAAAGATATATAATTAGTTTACACCCTATGTATTAAATCTGATTTTTAGGCTTGATATGTATAGTATACCACTAGAAATCACTATTATAGTGGGGTAGTTCGGGTGTAAGTCCTACTGAGTCTGTGGTGACTCACCCCTTCCGTTGTTAATATTTTCAGGATTGCAGGTTTAGCGCAGCAGAAGCGTAGTGGTGTTTTGGAGTCCGAGGAGCTAGTGGTGTACTCATTCAATGTTGGTATTTAATTTTTCTAGATAGGTGTTTGTTTATGGTGATATTATGTTGTAAAGTTTGGAATTATTTATTTGGATTGAGATTTTAGTCTTATTTGGCTCCAGACCGATATCTTTCCCCGTTACGTCGCCGGATTATCTTCCGCTGTGCATGTTAAAAATCCGGGTCGTGATAATGCAGATGACGGAGGGGGTGTAGCTCACGCGGGTGACTGCGCGCGGGGTTGAGGGAGGGAACGGCTACCTCGACGTGGGCTGGCGGTTGTAGGCAACCATGCGGCGGGCGGTCATCCATCAGGGCCATGGCGGACGGCGGCGGCGGCGGCGGGGGGAGGTGACCTGCAAGGAGGAGGTAGGGGTGGCCGGCGACGGTCAACGCGGGGACGACGAGGAGAGAGACGGCACCCGCGGCAGCAGCGGGCGATGTGGTAGCGTCGAAAGGAGGCATCTAGAGAGGGAAGAGAAGCAGCGTGCCGGCGCTCGCAGGGAAAAGAAAGAAGAGAGAGAGGGGGGGCAACGACGCTAGGATAGAAAATTTGAGAGTTAAATATGCGGGAGGAGAGTATAAATAGGGTATGAAAAGAAAAGAAAAGACAGAAAGAGGTTAAATAATTAATTAACACCTAATTTAAGTAAAATACAGTCATCTATTAAATTAAATAAAATACAATATAAATGATTTTTTAGTCACAAGTGGCACAGCGACCAACTGTGTGCCTCCAGCAACGGTTGGATGATCGTGGTCATGTTCAATTATCTGTTCGTATTTTCTTCTTCTAATTATTTGCTCATATAGATCATGCATGGTGTTAAATCGGGACATGAGATGTACGAAAGTTTTTATATATATGTTGTTTTGGGGATTTCTTAACTCGATTTTAAAATTTGAGCACATTACAAAAAAAGCTTAAGAGTGACAATTGAAAGTTATCACCAACAAGCCAAAAGCCATGATTTGGATCAGCCTAAAGTCAAGCTTTGGGATGGCCTAACCGGCTACATTTGGGTTCTAACTCTTTTCTAACCCATTGATTTGAATTGGTCTAATTAGCAATGTTTTAAATTCTAACTTTTTTTTGGCTATCTATGGTCATTTATGTCAATCCAAGCTGGTTACCGGTTTGGATCGGCCACGATTTAGGTTCTAACTTTGTTTTTGAGTTTATATGATTGTTTAAGTCAATCTAAATTCGCTACCTATTTGGATCGGCCATGTTTAGGTTCTAACTTTTGTTTTTAGTTTCTATGTCCATTTAAGTCAATCCAAACCACAAATGTGTTCGGATTAACCAACCGGCCACAGTTTGGGTTCAAACTATTTTTTGGTTTCTGTGGCCATTTAACTCAATTCAAATCGGTTACCTATTTAGAATGGCCATGGTTTCATTTCGAACTCTTTTTTTAGGGTTTGACCATTTACGTCAATCCAAACCGGTTACTAATTTGAATCTACCTAGTCAGCCATGATTTGGGTTCTATTTTTTTGAATTTCTAGCGGCATTTAGGCCAATCGAAACCTGTTACTTGTTTAGATTGGCCTAATTGGTAGTGTTTTGATTTCTAACTATATTTTTGGGTTTATAATGTTGATTAGGCCCATTCAAATAGGTTACTTGTTCGGATCAAGCACGGTTTCGGTTCTAACTCTTTTTTTGGGTTTCTATGACCATTTATAGATTTGGATCGGCCTAATCAACTATGTTTTGAGGTATAGGTATTTTTTGGTTTAGGTGGCCATTTAGGCCAATACAAGCCAATTACTAGTTTGGAATAGCCTAACCAGCCACAGTTTGGATTCTAACTGTTTTTTAGATTTCTATGATCATTTTGGCCAATTCAAACTAGTTATTGGTTTGATCAGCCACGGTTTGTGTTCTTCCTCTTTTTCTTGAGTTTCTATGGACATTTAGGCTAATTTAAACTAGTTATCAAGTTGGATCGGGCTAATCGACTGTGTTTTGAGTTCTGTCTTTTTTGTTTGTTTTTATGATCATTTAGGCCAATCCAAACTACATACTAGTCATGGTTTGGGTTCTAACATTTTTATGGATTTCTACGGATGTTTAGGCCAAACACTTTAGATTGGCCTAACTTGTTGTGTTTTGAGTGTTAAATCTTCTTTTGAGTTTCTATGGCCTTAGGCCAATTCAAATTGGTTACCAGTTTGGATCGCCACAGTTTGGGTTCTAACTAATTTTTTATTTCTATGACCATTTAAGCCAATCCAACCTTATTACTAGTTTGGATCGACCAAGTTTTGGGTTCTAACTCTTCTTTTTCTTGATTTCTTTAGCCGTTTATGCTAATCTAAACCAGTAACCAATTTGGATCAGTCTAACCAGTCATGGTTTGGATTCTAACTCTTTTTTGTTCTTATGACTGTTTAAGCTAGACCAAACTTGTTACCATTTGGATCAACCTAACTAGCCACAATTTGGCTTCTACCTTTTTTATTTTTATCTAGTTTGGATCAGCCTAACTAACCACATTTTGAGTTTTAATTCTTTTTATTGGATTTTTGAAGTTGTACTTCTTTAATTATAGGTTACATCAAATATTATTGGTACGTTAACAAGTTTTTCTTGATATGGTTCTACTTCATCATCACTCTCATTTTTTAATATGTTATAATAGTTACAACTTACGAGACAGAGATTTTACTGGTATCACATATCCTAATCGAGTTATTATCTACATAAAAAACTTGTTTAACTTATCTTACAAGTGTAAATGGTTCATTTATCCCAAGTTTTCTTTGTGTTTTTAATAATATAAATTCATAATCATTAACTTTAAAATCTTTATTATTATTATACATATCTCACTATTCATATTCAAACATTATTAAATGACTACTCTCATCAAATGATATCTTAACTATATCTAATATTTGTCCATAATATCTATCACAACAAAATTTAAGTTTGACGTTCATAATGGCACCACATAGTTGAATTGATTTAGTGAAATCTGAATCCACCAGTCGAAATATTTGAATCTATTTCATTTATATCTATATAATGATGATGCAATCTTGAAAAACTAAATGACAAAATCTCAAGCTCTTTAGTATATCTAGAAGAGCATATTTTTTTAACTAATTAACATGTGATCTAAATCATATTGAAAAGTTTTGTTTTATATTTTCTCTATTATTAAGAGTATCACTATGTTACATATCCATCATGTTTTTGTAGACAGTACATAATAGTCTAATTCTACATATTCATCATGGCAACCAATTAAATTTCTAGTGAACCTTTAATGAAAGAGAGCTTTTCTTCTATTCAATGGCAAAAACAAAAAAAGAAGTATTAGAATTTATATAGATACCCATCAAAAGTAAGTTACTGATACTATTTGAGTCTACGTGCATCATGAATACTTCATAAAATAGTGTGCTTTGCAACTATATCTATAAGATGATATTTTTATCATCAGCAGGAAATATTAAATTGCATTTCTTTTGCACCATCTTCCCGTTTTACAACTATAATATACAAGAACAACAAGAATACGCACACAGTTACATATATATGTAGATCAATTTCTCAATACTCAAATATACAAACACTACAAGTATATATGTGACACATGAAAATGGCTACAACTAGATGCTATACAGATTAGCATCCTCCCTGAATTAGTGTTAAGAGACTCATATCACATGGAGGACAAGGAGTATTGAAGTCCTGAAGCATAGAAAGCAATAGCAGCCATGATGAAAGGCCATCTCCTGTTCAAGAACATGGTGTATATATCTCTGTGCTTGTTGCTGAGGAAAGACAAATTATCATGATCACTAGTTACCTTTGGAATAATGGCTCTCTTTAACCAAGGTGAACCTCTCACCTCATTGCTATCACCCAGAGACGAGCCTATAGCTGCAACAGACGATACCTCCTCATGGCAAATCAATGGTGCCAAAAGAACTCTGATTGCAGTTGATACACCCTTGGTTAGATAATTGAGTAGATTAAGTCCTCTCCAAGGCTTTCCCCTTAATTTTCTCATTGAACTCTTATTTCTGAAGAATGACATAAGCTTTGTTAAAAATGGGTGACTTGTATCATGTTCATGAGCCTTCTCAGTTAGCATCAGACTCTGCATGTTTGAGGTGTGCAAGTGAACACTAATCTTCTTCAGAGGCTCTACACGGTGGAAGAATGTTTCTGCAGCCTGATATCTGAATACAAACAGCCCACGGTTGATTTCAACTGTGTTATACACATCAAGATATGGTGTGGCAGCGTTGCTATTGCCAACTTTACCACCTTCAGTTGTTCTAGCAGTTTGCAAGTCAATCATAGCAAGGGTGAAGTCATCTTGTTCAGGCTGAGAGAAGATGGGATCATCGTTGAAGAAGCTATGATTATAACTGTTTTGATTCATTGTTCCTGCAATCTACATGCTAGTGAGGGGAAACATAAACGTCTAGAACTGAAATGTCAAAGTAAGAATATACATCTACTTATGTACATACCTTTGCCATCTATTTCTTGAATCCCATGTGTTTGGATGCAACCCATTTGCAACTCTCGATGGTCTCTTAGAGTGATCTATTTATTAAAGAAAATAACTTCAAATGATTGAATAATTAAGCACATGTAACTACATTTTATTTTGTTTCTATGTAAGTGTGTGAAATCACCAAAATGCTCAAATATACACAATGCTTTATAAGTATCCTTACATATTTGAAATGAGTTTTGAAGTGGGAGAAGTTACGTTATTAGTATTATAATACAGCAATAAAGTAAATCATTGCCGGATTAAATATATTACCTCATTCATATCTACATGGTGTGCTTCCATGTTGCTAAGATCTTCAACTGTATTCTTTCCCTCCCTAAGCTCTTCTAGGTCACCAATCTCAAGTAGTCTTGAATGCTGTCCAATATATTCATATGATTCAGATCCGAGCATTGATCTTGAAGAACTTAATCCATCTATTTGACCGTATTGAGCATCTCCTACTCTTCCATCAATTATCAAGTCTGCCCAATTACTATAGTTGGGTTGGTTAATCAATTCTTGAGAGGCAGAAGCGACAGATAGAATTTCTTGCAAAATATCAACTCCATTATTCATGTCTTCAGGGTAAAGACCTTCATTGGTCTTGAAATCAACAAAATCACCAACTGGAAAGTCATCGACCATTTGAGGGGGTAAAGAGAGACGATGTTGCAATCTTGCGCACTCCAAGGCGATGTCCACCTAAGAGCATATGGTTCAAGTCAAACTTATAGAATAAACTGGCATATCGGAATGACTAAGCGTTCCTACAAAAATTATGAATGCATCATCAACCTCTTTCTATCATTTTTCTTTAGCATGCTGGATCTATATAGATTACTTTACAAAAAAAGGTGATAGATAGCAATAATTTTGAGGGGTCATCTTAGATTCTAGGGAGAGCTTAACTATGCCAAATAAAATAGTATGCAACATATACATAGTGTGTGTGTATATAGAGATAGATAGAGAGAGAGACTATCAAGAGTTAGATTTTCCACCTTTGATGGAACATAGGGAATGTTTGGCGTGTTCTGAAATGTTGGAGCTATAGCCATTGTGCCAAGGGCCTCTTCTGAGAGAAATTGCATCCAATTGCCATCATCTGAAGCACCAACACCAAGGGCATTTCCTTGTGTGCTCCCCCTTGAACAAGTAGATGGAGGAAAATGGTAGCTACAGCCTTCTGTATCTTCTCCTCTTTCTTCAGAGTTTGAACAATGGCCATTTGAGATCCATGACGATGAGTGTCCCATGTATGAAGACGCACCATAATGCTCTATAATCTTGGGGCCGGGTGCACTCTTCTTAAACACTCTGCATAGAGCATATGCATCCTACATAATCATAAAGAGTCATTCACGTCTGCCATAATAAAATAGCTAACAATATTCTAGGAGGTGTACAGTAGGTACGTAGATATATATGTTGTTTGACCCAAAAAAAAAGATATATATGTTGTAGAATATTGTAACCGACATGATATGTGACGAAGATAAGAAATAACTTGCTAAGAAACCTAAAAATTATCTGTAGGCATGCAAATGATTTGGATAAAATGCTGACCATATTTACATCATTTTTACATGCCTTCATGTGTTTCTCCTAGTTAGGAGTCAATGCATCAAATAGATCAGGCATATATATATATATACACGAACCTGCATCCCATTGGCAGCTTCACATTCCCTCTCATCAAGACGATACTCATGCATGACCCAGTCTGTTCGAGATCCATGGGGTGCCCTTCCTCTATAATAAACGAGGGTTTTCTTCATACCAACTTCACGCTTCTGGTAGTTTACTTTTCTATCCTTTCCTGTTGCCTTCCAATATCCTGCCTTGGTAGCACGATTTGTCCTTGAACCGTTTGGGTACTTCCTATCTCGTGGACTAAAGAAATACCACTCTAGATCTTTACTTGGCAAATAAGATTTCTCTGCCAAATTCAAAAATTGGTTAACGTTGATCAGCATGCTGGCATGGGAAATGTGAGCAAGTCCTAGAAGAAAGTTAATAAAAAAATTTCGGACAAGCTTCTAAAAGATACGTACGTGTCATTTCGTGAGCTTATCAGAACGCTTTTAACCCTACTTATGGTTCATATAGAAATGAGATTTCACCTTATTCACCGTTCAAACAAGAAAATAGATTAATGCTCTGGGTAATTAAAAAGTGACAAATTTGCATATGCAGGCATCTAAAACTAATTAAGTATAAGCAGCTGGCATCCAAACTTCATATTAATTAATTAAAAGGAGTATTTGATAAATATTTTCAACAACCGGTGATCACACGCGTCTTCAGGCATCCAAAAAATAAGTATATCTGCCCAGGAAAACATTAGAACCCAGTCTACAACAATGATCAAAAACGCGCGGGGGTATCCTTTCATACGTGTACTAAATAAACAAAGCGTTAGGCAGCTAGCTGGTCCAGTTTTCAATTATAAGATGAAAATTACATAGACATATTGTTACAGTTTTTGACGAAGAAAAGGGTACATGGAATAATGAACGCATGAAGCACACTCGCATGTACACCAGGCAAGCTGGGCAATTGAAAGACCATCTCCAATATAAATATATATATATATGTATGTATATGTGCATGTATATATATCACTAATGTTTCGGGAAAAAGCAATATCTTTTCTTACTTTCTCAAGCTCCATTCACACGGAAATTACTTTCTTAGCTCAGGAAGATTATAAGATTGTTTAATATCTGAGCTTATAAGAGAATACCAACCAGGCCGAAAGAAAGAGGAAAAGAGGGGAAAAGGAACGGTGAGAATCTAAAGATGTGGATATCATTCATATATCGGCGTCCCCCCTTGTCCACTACGGCTAAGTCGAAAATCAGAAGCTGCCTTTAAGCTTTAGACCTCCGTTCTGTCGTCAGACTGGTCTTCAGAACCGTGGTACGTAGTACTATGTCTAATTAATTAACATGTATAGCCTTGATACAATTTTAATCTGATACAAGAAACTAGTTCTTCTATATAAGGCTTAAATATCATCGTGGTGATCGATTCAGATTGCGAGTGCAGATGTGGCTTCGCGGTGTGTGTAAACATGTAGACAGAACAAGGCTGCGGGCGGTGATAATTACCTGGTAAATCCCACGGCTCGCATTTGTATAGATCGACTTCGGGGATGATCTCCAGCTCGATCCTCAGCCCATTGATCTTCCTCTTGAGATAGTAGTAGATGAGCTCCTCGTCGGTGGGGTGGAACCGGAAACCCGGCGGCAGCGTCACCGGCGCCATCTCACCACGCAAACTAGCTCCTCGGTAGCCTCGCACAGCACGGAAGGAATTGAACTCCGGCGACCTGCAGCCAGCCGCGAACAGCTGAAGCCTAGCTAGATAAACACGGAAGAGAGAACAGCGCCAACCGCGAGAGAGGAATTGAGATGTCAGAGGAGACAAATTCAGCCGATCGAATTATGGATATTTTTGATCAAGCAGGATCCATGAATCATGAAAAGTACATAATTAAAAAGACGTCTGAGATCATGAGGGTGTGGGAAGGTGCAGGAAGAAGAGAGATGAGACCTGTGAGAAGAATTAGGTCCAGGGAGGCGCCGAAGTGGGGTTTATCGAGGAAGGAGAGAGACCGGGCGACGACAGTGCGTCTCTCAAGAGAATGAAAGCCGCATTGGATGATCACAGAGAGAGAGAGAGAGGGGGGAGGGAGGGAAGGAGGGAGAGAGGGATGGCCGAGCCCTCCTGCTGGCTTTATAATCTCTCTCTCTCTCTCCCCGCCCTTTTCCTTTTCTTTTCCTTCTTCCTTTCTTTCCTCTCTGTTTCGATTCGCGTTACCGTTGTGGCCAAGCTTCCATGCTTGTCTTTCGTGCCAAAGGCCAGACGACCAACGAATCTTCGTTGGCCAGTGGGCCGGTGAGCTCCCCGGAGGGCTACCTTTTCTGAGTAGGGGCGGCAATGGGCCGGGTTTGCCCATGGACTCTCGGGCCGGGTTAGCGTCGGGCCTTGTTTCGGGCCAAAAGAAATAGCCCGCGGGCTGAAGTCGGGCCAGTTCTCGGGCCGACGGAAGAACCCAACTCGCGAGCTGCTTTCCCTCCCGTCTGGCGTGATGGCGGAGAGCGAAGCTTTTACCGTGGGCGGAGGAGTGCGCGGAAGGATGAGCTCCGAGGCTTCTGCAGCCGCCGGCGGCGCTGTTGCCTTTGGGCGAGGGTGGGGAAGGGTCCAGGAAGCCGGAGAGGGCGTCGAAGTCGGACCAGAGGTCGTCCGGCGCGGCGCTGGCGCTGGCGCGGCGGCGGGCCTCCTCCTTGAAGGCGACGAACTCGGAGATGATGGATCCTCCGCACATCTTTCTCTGCCTCCCCGGCCGAGCTTCTTCTCCTGCACGGACGGCAAGCACCGGTGGTGATCGGAGAAGATGGAATGCACGGCGCCAACGAACCCCCTGCAGCGTCGGTGACAGAGCCGCTCCCTTCGCTGGCGGGGACGATGGGGGGGGGGGCTTCGCTGGCGGGGACGAGCACCGCGGGGGGAGGGCCGCCGGCCGCCGGTGGAGGGAGCGGGGGGGGGGGGGGGAGCACGCGGAGGGGGCCCGCCGTCGCGCGGGGAGGGCCGCTGGCGGGGGAGACCCGCGGAGGGGAGGGCCGCCGGCCACCGGCGGAGGGAGCGGGGGGGGGGGGGGGCGCTGGCCGCTGGCGGCGTGGGGGCGGCTTTGCTGGCGGGGAACGCTGCCGCGGGGGGGAGGGCCGCTGGCGGGGGGGGGGGAGCGCCGCGGAGGGGAGGGGCCGGCGGCCGGCGGCGGAGGGAGCGGACAGCGCGAGGGGGGGGCTTCGCTGGCCGAGGGGAGCATCGCGGCGGGGGGCGAGGGCCGGCCGGCGGGGAGACCCGCGGAGGGGAGGGCCGCCGGCCGCCGGCGGAGGGAACGGGGGGCTTCGCTGGGGGGGGGGAGCACCGCGGAGGGGAGGGCCGCCGGCCGCTGGTGGAGGGAGCGGGGGGGGCGCTGGCCGCCGGCGGCGTGGGGGGCGGCTGGCTGGCGGGGGCGCCGCCGCGGGGAAGGGCCGCCGGCGGGGGGAGCGCCGCGGAGGGGAGGGCCGGCGGCCGGCGGGGGGGCGCCGGCGGGGGGAGCGGACAACGCAAGGGGGGGGCTTCGCTGGCCGAGGGGAGCATCGCGGCGGGGGGCGCCGCCGTGGGGGGGAGGGCCGCTGGTAGGGGGGCCACCGCCGCGGCCCTCAATTTTAATATTGATTTTATCTAAATCAAATCAATATTTATATCTCTAGTCTTGTTATAATAATTAAATAATTAAATTAATTTTATATTTTTTTAGTTGATATTATTTTTTATCACAAATACAGAGATCACCATTAATAAGACACATCATTAGTAAGATCATAGGAGTTATTAAAGTTTTTTGGATTGATGTTTAAAAAATTAAAAAAATATAAAATATATCTTATAATAAGTTGAAAAGAACGGGCCGGGCCGGGTCGGGCCGGGCCAAACTTATATTTTTTCTGGGCCGGGCCGGGTCGGGCCGAAATGTAATACGGGCCGGGCCGGGCCGGCCCATTATATATTGGAGCGGGCTTTGTTGGGCCAGCTGCGGGCCGGGCCGGGCCCAACCCATTGACACCCCTATTTCTGAGGGGCTTGACGCGCTGTTCACAAGATCAGCTAGCGGCGCCGCCGCGCCGGCGGCAAGAGACCCCCGGCCGGCGCTTGAACCCCTCTCAGCACTCCCCGAGAGCTAGCTTCCTCCTTGTTCACACTACTTCAAACTGCTGCTTGGCCAGCGTTCCGAGATGAGCAGCAGCCGGCGGTGCCGGCCGAGAAAGACCGTGGAGACAAGGAGATGTAAAGCTACCTGCTGTAAGCCCCCACCGCCCGAAGCCGACAGCAGATTCGCAGAAATCTAGCTAGACCCCCGGCGATCTAACAAAAGGGAAGGGGGCTGCAGTGATAGAACTCAAAGGTGGGACGGATCGATGTCAGAATTGAACTGTGAGATACGCAAATCGATCTGTCAAATATCCTATTATGAGGCCTACTCCTTGAGTTTTTGCGTTATAACGAGGCCTTGTCGATCTTCTTCAGCAATCAAGAGACAGAAGCAGTCGAGCGAGAATTATATATAGTAGAACGTACAGATCTGAAAGAGTTTCTTGCAGCGCTGAGTATTACACATACGCCTAAAAAGATGTGAAATTTGTGTTGTGTAAAAGAAGTGGACTTGAGTTACGAGGTGCTAGCTTATCTTATCCCTGCGCAATCATCTTTCCGGGATTCAATCAATGTTCAGTTATCTTTAGATTTTACGTCAAATCATATGTGATCCTACTGCGAGAGATGATGACTATCTTTAACAGCCTCTTTGGCAATAATATTAAGCACCACTGCCACTATTAACTTCAAAATATATAGATATTCCTGTACATCTTCGTCGTAAGGTGTTTGACCATATATATTGAGGCCAATTTAAAAATTATAATATAAATTAGGCAAGAATTATATATATTACAACCTAGTGTCTATTTTGCATCAGTTTTACTTATGCAATATCGATCTAAAAATTGAAAATGGTGCCTCGCGATATCTATATTGAAAAGCCTCTCTTGGGAAGTAAGAAGATCGTAGCTCTTAATTACGAGTGCATATATAGCCCTTTCAACATCTAATGGGGTGTTTGGTTGTATGATAATTGAGGTTTTTATTTTAATTTTTAAAAATTGTAAGAAAACTTGTTAAAAGAGATATTTGACAACCATAACAATTTTATGCTTTGAAAGTGATTTTCTTCTTAAACAAAAAAAGAGGATCTCATCTCTTTCTTTTTTTTTGTGGTCCCCACTTTATTTGGTCATGTGCGGTGGTTACTCTTTTTTGTAATCACATCCTTCCAAACATGATAATTTTATGTCATGAGTTGGTTTACTTTTTATTTTAATACAATTTTTTATCATGAAAGTGTACAAAAAATTATCATGCAACCAAACACCCCATAAGAGGTTGTTTTGTATATATTCATTCAATTTGAGAAGAAACCTAATTTATATTCTCAAATTTTTGGGAAATTTGGGTTTATCGTGAAATTAAACTCATTCCATATGTGCCCTATGGTTTATTTTTGGTAAAAGAATAAACAATATTTATCCTCAAAAGTTTAAGGACGAATCAAAATTTTTCATCTTAATCTTGTACCAAAACATGTCCTAAGAGCCTATTTAGTTAAGACCAATGAAATTATTATCGATCTATTAAATTTGATAGTATCGATCTATTATCTTTATAGTATCCAGTTCATCAAAATTAATATGATGGTGGTACTTAACACTCTACCCAAATAGGCCCTAATATACATGCACCCTCTCAGGCACGTAACCTACCCAATATTCATGCACTAGCATATATATATATATATATATATATATATGCCACCTATTGAGCACGTGTAAAGTACAGCTACAACGTGTAATTCCCAAAATCATTACATCATTATGTTCACACTTACTTTTAATCAGAAAACAACTAGTGATGCATGCATGTATGAACTCAACGCCCACCACCGTGCATGGTCTTATGTATTCGAGATACTTAATTCTTTCTCAAAATCTCTTATGAGGTGTTTGGTTGCACGATAAATTTTATATATTATCATGATTAAAAATTATATTAAGATAAAATATAAAATAATCAATAACCTAAAATTATCATGTTTGAAGAGATACGGAAACACAAAACAGCCAGAGTCACGTGTGACCAAAAGAGATATTGAAGGTTATGCACCAGGTAAGAATTAAAAGGATTTCACCTCTTCTTTGTTGGAAAGAAAGACCTCTACGAAAACATATATATAAATTCATAATAGATGCCAGATACTTCTCTTGACAAGTTTTGCTTGCAGCCAAATATCTCGTTATCTTTAAAATGTCCCCTCTTCGATCGACAAATTAAAAAGAGATCCATCATCTTGTGCCATTACCACCCGTGCGCTAATCTCACGGAGAGAACAAAAGGCTATACCACCACTCGGTTAAATCGATGGTCACGTGAGAGGATTTACCTAGACAAGTTCACGGAGATATCTCGAAAGGATCGCTAATAACGGATCACTCGTGTTGGCATGTGCCTCTATCCGTTACCGGTTGCATGCATGCACACGTCATCTTGCCCGGGCTGCCATGGCAAAGGCGGCCAGCAGGGCGCCACGCACGACCACGAGGCCGGGTGGGAGGTCCCAGCTGGGCGACACGCTTTTGCAACGTGGGATGTGGGACCACAGTGGACGTACAATATATTATATATATTTATATTTAGAGAGAGAGAGAGAGAGAGAGGAGGGGGGGCCAATAGCAACTTGGGGGGGGACTCGGCCTGTGGTGGGGGGATTCCCAGCTGCCCTTTATAACAATCCATCTTGGGGTGCTTTTCCCCTTTCTGGGTTTTGGTTTATGCCCTTCGTAAACAAAACCACATGCGCCCATTCGATCACCACACTGAAGCTTTTAACACACAAGGGGGAGGGGAGGGGAGGGGGGCAGTGCTCCTATCCTAGCCAGCCACCTACCCTAAATAAAGGGTCCATCTGGTGTTCCGTGCAGAAGGAAAATCAAGGGAGACAAATTTCAACAAGGTTTATGCCCCGTTTGACAACACTGTGTTAAATATCTGTATCATTGTCGATTTTAAAATTGATATCGATAAAAATTACCGGGAGATGTTTGATTAATTATATCGAATTTAAAATTTATAATGCGTTTTATTCAACAGAATTATTTTCTTGTTGCAGTTCATTCTTCTTCCTCGAAATTTAATGTATAATGCGTTTTATTATTTCTGAATAATGTTGACATAGACAATGCTATTCTTGTATTCACTACTGTGCAAAATATTATCAATAATACATAATATCATAAAAATAAATTTTGATATATTTTCATCTTGCTTATATGTATTAAAGAATTATTGTTCTAGTGAAATGAGATCCCTAGCTAGGTTTTAGTTTTTTAGGCAAAAATACAATTTTATTTAATACAATATATGGTGAACATCTACAATTATGCATATTTCAAATACTAATTTAAGATACAATTTCAAATCATTTCATCCCTCATGGTATCTAAATTTGCATAGCTTCTTCTGAACTTATCGTTCACGCTGGGCGGAAAATGGCACCCACGTGATTTAATGGGATGCCAAAATCCCTATTTGGCATTGGTGATTGGAAAATGATTTTTATTGACTAATTTGGTTTTATTAATTTTTTAAGTTTTTACTCTAATTTTATATTTTTAAAATAAAATTTATTAAAAGAGATATTAGGCAACCATGAAAATTTTATGTTTTTAAAGTGATTTCTTTCTTAGACAAAAACAGAGTCTCACATTTTTTTATCTTGTGGTTCCCATCTTGTGGTCCCTCCAAACATGATAATCTTTTGTCATTGGTTAGATGATATTTTTATTTTAATATAAATTTTTATCTTTCAAATATATAAAAAATTATTGTGCAACCAAACACCTCATAAGGATTAATTTTCACGGATTGGATTGGTTTGATTTTATAGATTTTATCAGGAGCCTTCTTGGTTGAAAATTATCTTAAGCCATGTTTGGTAACAGTACTATTAATCAAGGAAGGCAGGGTCGGGGGTCGGCCCGGGGTCGGTCGGCCCCAAAACTGACCTAGTCGGACGGGGTCGCGACCCCGGGTCGGACGGGGTCGGATGGGGTCGGATTTTATTTATTTTATTATAAAAAATTATATAAAAATAAGAAACAAATAGAAACAATAATTTTATGTCATATATTTATGTATACATAAAATATATACATAAAATTAATTATATTTTTTATATTATAATTGAATATGAGTGTTTATCTATGTATACAAGTGAATATGATTTTTTTGTGATTATGTTGTATTAATATATGTTGGGAAAGAGTTAATCTTAAGTGAGAAGGTAAAGATACTTAACAAATAAATTTATAAATTTTAAGATGTATCGTATATTTAGAATTATAAATTTTAACTATACGTAATAATATAAATGATAGTAAAATATTATTGTACAATCAATAAATGGAACACTCAAAAAATAATTATTCTTGACATTTTTGATGTGTATGTGAAAGAGAAAAGAATTAAAATAGATCTTTATACAATGTTAGTATATAACATATATTTATGATTATAAATCTTATATATATGTGATGATATAAATGATAGTGAATTATTGTTATACTATTATTAAATGCGGCGCAGAGTAGTCGCGGATCGCGGCGCGGTCGGGTCGCGGGGGTCAAGGGGACAGCGCCCCTTGTGGGGGGTATCAGGGGGGCAACGCCCCCCGAAGAAATTTTTTTAATGGTGGTAACGGGGAGGGAGAAGAAAAAAATTTAAGTATATAATAATAATATAAAAAAAAATTGCCATAGGTCGGGTCGCCCCGGGGTCGGGCGACCCGGCCGACTAGGTCGCCGGGACGCGCGACCCAAAGCTGGGTCGTGCGATCCCCCGTCGGGCCGGCTTGGAGTCGGCCCGGCGGGGTCGTTTCCGGGCCGGTCGGCCCGGAAACCGGCCGGGTAGGGCGACCCGGGCGACCGGGTCGCCGACCCGGCGAACCATGCTATTAATTATACTTATTATTATCAATTTTGAAATCGGTATCTAAAAAAATTGTTTGACTAATTGTAACAATTTGAAAATTTACACCACAAACAAAACATGTTATAAAATATATAAATGTTAACGGGTAGCAAGTTCGATGTTGATAATAGAATCTACAATAATATTTATATCGAAATTGATATAATATCATTTATGATACTCTAACCAAACATGCCATTAACAATAGTTTGGCTTGTTCAATTTCTACTTAAACAAGTTCTATACACAAAATCTCGATCTCTTTATAGATACTTAGAACATCTTATTATTAACAGAAATGTGTAAGAGTTATATATTATTCACACTGTCCGGATGGTTTAATCTTGAAGGACTTATAGCAAGACCAAAGTAAACGACTCTCTCGAAGCAACTTAATATGGAAAAGATCCTGGTTTATAGCTTTTGTTCAGTTTAAATCTTAAATAAAAAAATGAACAAGTATGGACTACGATTAATATCACAACATACAACGAGTGATTTCTAACGCACGTACACGCACACACACAGGAGGATCACTTCTTGGCGCTTGATCCCCTCTTTATAGGGTGTTGTTAGTTAGGTAGAAAACACAAAATAAGAAAAGAGATTCTCTTTTTTAATCTAAGGATAAAATTTATTCAAAAATATAAATTTGTAATAATAACCAAGCACTTCAAGTTTTACCGTAAAAATATTAAATTGTAATAAAATTTTAATTTATCAAATAATCAAACATCTTATTAATTTCTTTCCTTCTCTCTCTCTCTCTATATATATATATACAGATAATATCCCCTAAGGGTAGGAGGAAATTGGGGGGGGGGGGGGGGGGGGGGATAGAATGCTCGTGGGGCAGGTATCTGTGGGGCAGGTATCTGTGGGAAGCGGGTATTGGAATCGATACTTTGAGCGACGACGATACATGCATGGCCGCCACCCCTGAACAGGGGGCAAGCAAGCGGAAGTTCTTCACATATTATATACATATAGCAGTCACGTATACATATTATATGCATTAAGGTGGCAAGCGGAGGCTCACATCGACGAAGCGGCGGATTCCTACGCCGAAAGCCCCCCATGCATGCACCGCCGGCAAGCTAGCTTTTGGCGCCAGCGCTGTGTATAAACCGGACGGCGGTGCTGGAACGACTCCAGGGATAGATAGATAGAGAGTAATGTGCACGGTGGCAGTGTAGCTGGCACTACGGCGTTGAAGTACCGGTGACGAACTTATTTGACGACGGCTTTGAAACCGTCGCAATAGTGTCGGATGGTCGTGGAGTAGGAAGAGATAGCTCTGCTGGGTATGGCAGGGTGGTGGTCAGCTGAACCTACTTTGCACGGAGAAGAACGGCGGGATCCGGTCAGTCTTCCATGGGAGTACATTCATGGTAGGCTGGTTTATTTCACCGGAGTTCCCAGTTACTAGCTAGTTTCCTAATAACACTACTAGACATCTTTTATTGTCATGATTTTTGAACCTGATGTGTTGATATCACACCTCGGTAGATATTTGCACGACAATATCGATTTTGAAAATTACATCACAAATAAAATAACTTTTGTAATATAAATATTCGTTTGTATCAATTTTAAGGTTAAGGCCTCGTCTTCTACAAATATCGAAATCAAAAAGAATAATGTAATCAAATAGGCCATAAAAATAAGTCAAGCTCGAGTTTGAACGGGAGCTCTACTCGAATGTAATTCAAATTCAAGGTCAAAATCGATGTGAACTACCTTACAAATATTGGTCTATAATGTTCGATCATTTGTGAAATATGTCCTCGAGCTCAGCATGATCTAAATTTAAATTAAAATTAAAATTTTTAACTTATTTACATATATTTTAGTGATACAATGTAATGATACTCATGATTTATTTTTTATTAAATATTTAATTTAATAGTAATAATCAAGTCGGGCACGTACCCTTGGGTTTGGAAGAATATTTCTCGCTAATATATATATATATAATCTTGGTACGAATATATTGAATTCATAATATCATTTCATACATGATTAGAGAAAATATTTTTGACTTCCAACCAAAGAGTTCACACTCGTAATCTTCTCGTCTTCGTGACTGTTCACCTGTCGGCTCCAAATATATAGGAGCACGTGGTTTTATGCCTTCGACGTATGACGTCATGCATGACCGTAAATCCGGCCGGATTCAGCTGGGCTGAAGTCAAGTCCAGCTGCAACTGGAAGCTCATCTATATCTCTCTCTCTCTCTCTCTCTCTCTCTCTCTCTCTCTCTCTCTCTCTCTCTATATATATATATATATATATATTGGAGGGCTCCTAAGTGTAGTGAAAAGGCCCTCATCATCATTCACCGGGCCATAAAAACAAAAGAAAAAAAAAGAAAAGGCCCTCATTACATGCATGTTTCTAAGTGATTAGATTCATTTTAAAATTAATTTGTACCTTTGTTTTTATTTAAGATATTATTATTTAAGATATTATGTATTTATGAATTTTAGTTTACTTATTATATATATAGTACTACTAACCTCACAAATATATATGTGGGACTATGTCAAAATTAAATATTAGGTATTATCAAAAAGTAGTAGGACCCTGAGATCTACTACGGTAGAAAAGATGAGAATATAAAATTCTCTCGAAGAGAGAACTTTGCTTGGAGGTGTGAAAATGAGAAGCCAACTTGCTTGCGGCATGCTCGAAGACGCAAAAATAAGCTAAACTAGAATGACTGGTGAGTTAATTGAAGAATATATAGGTACCCTTTATTTTGACTAAATAACTGATGTCTAACCTCTAAATGAGATTAGACATTCAAAATCATGACGAAACATCTATGTATTACAATAATTTCTTAAAGTTACTTAGTTTTAAGTGATTCGCTATAATTTTTTATCTCAAAATTTGAATAATTAGGATTTTATGTTTTACGAGAGAGATTAGATATGACAATAAAATTTTAAATATCTTATTAAATCAAATCAAATGCCATCTTACTTGTGGGCTTTTAACCCAGCTAAAGCTTGCGTAGCCATGAGAAGTCAAGGTCGGACTTGCTGCTTTTGGGTAGGCCCAATCCCATTGATATTCATAGTTAAGTTAACCATTTTGTCATCAAGTTTCGGCCCATGGTTATAGACGCCCTTGGGTAATTGATATTTAATTTATCAAAAACAAAAATTTTTATTAAACTCTATAACAATGTGTATTTGTGGATATTAGGCATCTACCAAACTTAGTGTACCTATCTAATTTTCCCGAAGAAGGTGAATCCACCTCTCTTTAAGGGTGCAAACAAACCAATACATGTGACAAGTAGGTCGATACTCGGCTCGATAAAAATTTGACTCGGATTGTTTATTTATCAGGTTAAATAAACAAGTTTGAACCAAAAAATACTCGACTTATAAGGGAGTTGAGTCTGAACAGACCCTACTCGATTCGATAAACTCATGGGTCGCTTGATTAAATATTCGTCTAATTACTGGATTAAATATTTATTCAACTACTCGATAAAATAATTAAAGTATAATTAAATTTTTTAAAGATATATATTTACCATATATTTAGTACTCTCTAATAATGTATTTTTATATATTGAAATTGTTAAGATATATTTTAAATAATATCAATTAATTTCTAACCATTTATCTAATGTGTTCCGTGCTAGATGAATCAAGGTCGTTCATTTAACGTATCCCTACCTTTAAACAATAATGTGTTCCTTTTAATTATGCCACTTCCTCTCTCTCTCTCTCACGAGCCCTAGCCATGGCACCACAGCAAGAGATTTCTCCACTCCACTCCAGGCTCTGTGCATCGCTCTCGGCTGCGGACACCCGCATACGGACATTGCCGTAGTCATTGCCAGCAGTGTCTCCACTGATCATCTGCTCCAACGCACCCCCACTAGTCCTTCTACGGTTGCCCGTCGCCGTATGCCACCGTGTCGGACCCCTCGGCCATGGCGGCAAGTGAGCTATATGGGGCGAGGGGGCCTTCGTCACAGTTTGATGCTATCGAGGTGGTGGCCTACTGCGAAGCTTGCTGAAAAGGTGTGTTTGTCAATGTCGACGTTGATCATCTGAGCATTGTTCCCGATGGTAGAGGCATCGAGCAACACCACGACGGACTTTGAGTCCATGAACACAAAGGGTCTGGCTTTGTTCTTCTCCCATTTTCCTTCTCGTCTGGATGTGGCGTAGGAGCCTCCATGGTTCCACTCCTCGATTTATGACGGCGAGCTTGGAAACGAGTTCAAATAAATGAACCACATTTTTATTTGAGCACGAGTTCTTTGAGTAAACGAGCAGCTCACCAAGCCGAGCTCGAACTCGTCAAGATCAAGTCAAGCACAGTTTGAACAAGACTCCTAAAAACTCATTCAGTATTCAGCCGAGTTCGAACAGTGATATTGGCGATCAAGTTGAGCTCAAATAAAGTTCTTCTTGACTCGGCTTGGCTCGTTTGCACCCCCTTGTCGACTTTGAAAACGAGATCTGGGGTGGCACCTCGAAAAGGTGGAGTAAGGGGATGCTCTCAACTCAGCCAACATTCACATTGATTTCTAAACTTTCGGCCCTCAATGTCACTCGCGCGTCGAAGAGATAGTTTGGGTTGTGTGAAGAAGAATAAAAAAATAAAATTAAAAGGAACAAGAAATAAGAGAGGGGATGGAGTAGAAGTGAGGAAAGGTGGTCGTCTGGAGCTGTAAGCTCCGAATTAAATTAAATAAAACGGAGTGAGTAAGTGATAACCGTGGAGGGATGTAGACATGACAATCAAAATGACTCCACACCTAGTGAATGGCAAATTGATAGCATGATACATGCAATGCAAAACAAACAAATGCAAGGACCTATACGATGTATGGTGGAATAAAAAAGTCAAAAATTGTTTAGAACATAATTGAAGATATAGATTGAAAATCAGAGGTCAAGATACCCAATTGGGAACCATTGTCGCTGGATGTTTAATTTTGACTTATCTGCAAACACGAAGAATGACCCAACCATCGTGGATTTTGATAAACGGGATCTTGGGTCCGATCTTCTTCGAACTCATGGTCTTCAACATCAATGCGTAAATAAATAGTAATGTACCTAATACATGCTAACAAAAGAAATGATAACAGTGAGTATGCGATGTGATGACACACATTCTCACTAAAAAGGGTTCATATGTCCTGATGAGGACATAGAGAGTTGTTAAATTTTGAAGAAAGTCCCTCAGCAAAGGTGTGGCCGAGATAATGGTGACACCTCCTCTTGAGAATCTTTAGGGAAAGGAAGTGACAAGTATCGCCTTGTTGTGTAAGATTCTCTGTGTTTGTTCTTCGTGCTTGAAACTCTTAGAAAAGGAGATTAAAACTATAATACGCCTTATCCCCCTTACAAGTTGCGGTCTGTCGTCTTAACCTTTACCAAGGAGAGATAGCTTTCTTAATGGTGTAAAAATAAAGTAAGAAACTCACAATGAAGGAATTGAAACATGAGAGACTAAAAGTAAATATGAATATAAAGACGAATATTAAAACCAAGCATGGTGATAAAAAATTTGTTAAAGTTTGATTTTTTTTGAATTTTTTAAAAATATTCATTTTTTAGGGTTTTTAAAAATATTTAATTGTTTTTGAGTTTTGAAGAAATTCAAAAAAAATTAAAGTGTCTAAAAATCAATTTTTTATTTTTTAAAAGTTTTACAAATATTTAATTTTCTTGAAAACCTTCATTTTTTTGAATTTTTAAAAATATTTAACTTTTTAGAGAGAAAAAATAATATTGACAAAAATTCTCATCACTTAATTATTATTGTAGATTCGGTGGTAGACATCATGTGCAAAAAGGGTTCCTTACCTAGAATTTTTTTGTCCTTCAACCTTTGATCAGCTAGAGTTTAGCTTTGATTTGGTTGGTCCACCCATACCCTAGGGGTTAATGATAAAGAGTTGATGGAAATTCCTTGATAGGTTCTAGAGATGTCGAGAGGGATTTTGTTACTCGCACCCAATTACCTGTTGGGCTTTGGCCTCTTCAGGACTTTGACATTATAGCACTAGCCCTTTTCTTTTGACTTTCTATAGCACGATGCGACCAAGTTTTTCTTTGAAACCCATGGGGTACTTGACCGCTTTATCGTGCCTTTTCCTTTGATGATTTTTTGAATTTCTTTTCTTCATTTTCATTTTTTTGGGCTTTTGAATGATGCCTATTGTAGCGATCTCCTATTAAGGTGGCGGATGGTTTCGATACTATTCTCCTTTAATCCTCTTCACCTATCTTGAATTGAATAGAAGAGAATAGGGTGAGGGTTTTTCTTCAACCTTTGAGCCTTGTCTAGCTTCTCTCGTGTGTCAAGTCATGCAGATTCTAGAATCAGGATGCATTGTGTATGCAGGATGGTATCTACTCCCGATTTCTAGAGAACAACCTAAGACATAAGAACTCAAGTCATACTAATAGTTTTCTCCTTCTTTTAAAGTAGATTACATTCCATGGATGAATCAATTGTTAACATGCCTTTTAAGGTAAAAAATTATTTTGATAATATCTAGATAGTTACAAATATCGTCAATCATGATTTTCTCTTAGTTATATTTTTACGCATTTGAATCCAAATGTGAGACTAAAAAATATTTAAAAAACATTGCCTTGAGAATGACATGATGATGAATGCAACTTCATGCGATACTTGAGAGAAGAAGAGGTTTATTGTTGGTGACAACATTACTTGTGCTTACCTTGCCTTGCCTAGTTGCTTCCACTTTTGATATGCTCTATATTCCATTGGATCGAAGAGTCAGAGTCATACGATGAAGTGAAAGATGTGGAGGATCTAATTGGCATGGAAGAGTTAGGATTGATGATGTTAAGTGGCAAGGATTTTGGTATCACCCAAGAAATTTCTTTACCATTGATTTTTATTGAAGGTAAAATTTAGAAAAGTAGAGAGAATTTGAAAAGGAAAGAAACATGCTCGGAAATTAAAGTGAGTTAAAATGGGCTCTTGGGCCCAGAAATCAAGAGTGGGCTTGAAGGCCCAAGAATGGTTAGAATTGAGGGGCATGTGGGCCCAAGAGTTGAATGTGGGCCCAAGAGTTGAATGTGGGCCAGAGGGCTCAATTGATGTCGATGGTCATGAGGGCTCAATTGATGGTTATGGGTAAGAGAGCCCGATTGATGGTGATAGGCTCAAAGGCCCAATTGATGGTGATGGGCAAGAGAGCCTGATTGATGGTGGAGGGCATGAGGGTCCGATTGATGGTTGAGCCCGAAGGACCCAATGAAAAGAGTGGGCACATGGACTTGATTTAGGCAATCGGGAGCATGGTTGTGATTTTGAAAATTGGTGATGAGCTCGTGGGCACCATTGAAGGGTGTGGGTGTGCAAGCTGAGAGTTGAAGGAGTGTGGGATTGTGGGTGAAAAATTAAAGAAAGATGGGCATGTGGGCCCCGTCGTGAAGAAATGTGGGCATGTGATCCTGGTTGTGAAGGAATCTGGGCATGTGGACCCAATTGTGGAGAAACGTGGGCACGTAAGTCTGGTTGAGGTGAATTGTGGGCACACGGGCCCGATTTAGAAAAATTGGGAGCACATGGGCCTGATTAGGGGGAATTGTGGGCACGCGAGTCCGGTTGTGGAGAAATACGGGTGCGTGGCCCAATTTAGAAAAATTGGGGGCACATGGGTCTAACTGGATAAAAGGGGCACATGGGCCCAGTTGATGAAAATGGGCAAATGGGCTTGGTTGATGGAAAGGGGCACATGGGCACAGTTGATGAAAAGAGGCGTAAGAGCCCAGTTGATGAAAAGGGGTATAAGAGCCTGATTGAATAAAAGTGGCATGTGGGTCCGATTGAAGGAAAGGGGCATAAAAACCCAATTGAAGGAAATGGGTATGAAGGTCTGGTTGAAGAAAAGGGGCGTAAGGGCCCGATTGAAGAGGATGAAGTATAGGCCGTGGCCCTAAGATTGAAAGATTATGGATCCCTAGGCTCGATCGATGATTGTGAGGAGAATGAAGCAAATGTGGTGGCCCTAGAATTGATAAATTGTGGGCCCACGGGTATGATTGATGATTGTGAGGAGAATGAAGTAAGGATGGTGGCCCTATAATTGATGAATTGTGGGCCCATGGGCCCATTCATTGATTGTGAGGAGAACAAGGTAAGGGTTGTTGCTCTAAGATTGATGCTAAGGAATTTGCATGCCTATTTAGAGGAGTTCCCACTATCCCTTTGCTAAAGTCTATGTCTTTTGAAAGGCTTATAGATTCGATCTCCATTTCCTTGAAAATTTTGTCTTCATACTTTCCAGTTTAGGGGTCAATTCAATTTGACCAACTTCAGGAATCAATTTCAATAATTTTAATAGTTGATCTATGCCTAGAGAATCCTTGCCTAGTTTATGGCCAAGTTCCTCTTTTTTCTTAAGCCTTTCAATTGTATGCTTTGGTGATGAACCTAAATCTTTCTTAGATTAAAGGGTCAATTGTGGACCATGATCGTGGAGGTCCTGAGGCAATGATTTGTTCCCCATTTCATTGACCAATTCTATCTTGTCATCCTTTAGTTTAAAGGTCAATTCTTGAAGATCAATTCTCACTTCAGGGACTATTCTAATTATTACAACAGTTGAGCTACCCCTTGTAAATCTTTGCCTAGTCCTTTATTAGATTGACAATCAAATTCACTTATTATTTTCTTATCTAAACTCCCCACAATAGACTTCTCCTCAAGTTGTTCTAGGGTAGAGGGCATGCCTAGTCTAGGGGATTCTAGAAGGATAGGAGGGGTCAGTTGAGAGTTGAAAGAATCACCATCAATTTGGATTCAGGATTCTCCTGTGGACTTATTATGTTTAGGATTGGTTTGCTCCATTGTTAATATTGATGTGACATGATGATGGACAAGAGGAAATAGTTCAGGTATTGGGATATGTGTACGAATGATTGGAAGAACTTGATTATGTACAATCGGTTGTAAAAGTTATTGAGGAGTCACAAGTTGTTCAATCAATTGAGGGGCCATGGGTTGTGTGACAGGCTGAGGAATATGAGTTTGTGGAGGGTAAGATTGGAAATGATTGATTTTTTGAGGGACAACTCTATGTTATCGATAGTTCCTTTGTCAGTACTAATGGTTCCCTACAACACTAACATCCTCAACACTATATGTTGAATCTATGATCAAGGTATCCTTAAGTTGAGGTTGAATGTACCTTGCACCATCATATAACTCATGCATGATTTTAGGATAATAAACACCAAAGTATTTCTCAAAGTCAGTGTGGCATTGGTAGCAATTATCTTGACTTGCTTTAGTTCTGAGATTGTATCTTTAAGTTTATTGACCATTGACCTCCACCTATTATCATATTGCATACAATCCTTATCTTCTTTCATCTTCTCGACAATCAGGTCAGTGATAGACTAAGTGGGCTCTACATGATCTTGATACCACTATAGGAACTTAGTCTTGACAATGTTGAAGTCGCTCGCCTCCGTGGAGTTGAGTGAGTAGAACCACTCCAGGGTTGACCCTTCTAAAGAGTATCTAAAGAGAAATGTGAGGGCTTTGTTGTTATTCTTTCATGAAGATGAATCATAGAGAAAGCTCTTCATATGAAAGAATGGGTTGCTGGTGCCATTGTAATGCTGGAAGACTGGCATCTCGGCAGGGGAAAGATGAAGGTCCAGGAAAGATGGGATGGAGACCTCTGGTGTAGCCTTGACATCCAATTTTCGCTTTAACTCCTTGTATTGTTCACTCATCCGAGTGATCACACTCACTAAAGTCGAATCAATAGAGTGTGTTTGGGCCGAGTGGTGGGGCCCAGATGCCAATGCAAGGTGAGTTGATGCTGATGGTAAAGCAGCACAAGTAAGAGGTTGGACTAGTGATGGGGCTAGGTAGGGAGCATGGCCTAGCAAGCAATCTGGCTGATGAATGCTTACAGTGGGGTGAGAATGCCCATTCGGGGTGATAATCAACTTGTGTGGCTGAGGACGGGGAGAGGAAGTAGCAATCTAACCCACTTTGGCAAAGATAGGGTCAACTGCCTTCTTGCCCCTAGCCATAGCCCGGATATTTGAAGTTAAGATGAAATCAAGGTTGAGTCCTTCGAGAGCTTTTTCCAACATTGAGAGAGGGGAATCATGGTCAATTTCTCGTTGCGCTTCAGGTTTAGGGACATCACAAACTTAGCTCTCAGCTTGATCCATATGTAGATCTTACATCTCATATTGGGCCTTGTACTGGGCCTGCTCGTACTCTAGTTGCTCGTAGTGGTTGTCTGACATCCCAACGTGTCTTCCAGACCTTAGCATCATGGACATCCTGTCAAACTTTTCCAAAGAGTAGATGAAAAAGAACAAAGGTATTTTTTGTTGTTTTCACTTTTTCATGACAAGAAAGTTAAACAAAAAGTAAATAGATTCTTTTAATTACTTTGGTGTTTTGAAAATTTTTGTTGTTTTTAGTTTTGATTTGACAAACAAGTTGAACACAAAATTAGAGAGATTTTTTGTTAATTTTGTGTTTTAAAGGTCTTTGTTGTTTTCAATTGTTGTTGACAAACAAGTTGTACAAAAACTCTTGAATGATTATGTAATGGTTTCGTTTAAACATTAAATTAGATGGATTGTTAGCAATTGTTCACTTGACACCAATGGGTTTGATTCTTATTACTCCAATCTCCAAAGACTTAAGGTTCTCACAAACTTACCATGAATGGGTACTTGGGTTCTTTAGGTTTTGGAATGAATGGTACAACCAACCTAATTATACGGAGAGAAATACTCCACGAATGGGGACTTACGAAGGCCTTGATGGAAATAAATCGAATCAACTAGAAAAAAATATCCCAGAAGAGATGTTAGAATCCACTAAGAAGGTGTTTGGAGGGTGAAGATATGTTCGAAGAGAGAGCCCCCGCCTCAAATATCATACAGATCAGAACAAGTTCGGTACCCGATGCAAATCTAGCGTAAATGAAAAGAAAGAGGAAGAGGAGCAATCAATTTATGTAAACATAGAATAACATGGGTGAAATGAAAGCAACAAATCAAGTATGTGAATGAGATATGCAAGTAAGACAATCAATCATGCAACAAAGCAAACAATGAGCAACTAAAAGGTGGTTTGTGCGAGAACTGACTTGTGAATGTAGAAGTAGGGTGGGTGTCCACATGCAGACAAATTTGAAATCAAAGGAAAAGGGGGTGGTCAATGTGGGGACCGATCTTAAAGTAAGGTGGCTCACGCTAGAGCTGAGTTTAGAAAGGGTGGTGGTTCACGCGGGAACCGGTTTGTTAATTAGCAAAAGGAAAGAGAGTCACGTGGGGGCAATCTGAAGGTGCTATAAAGGGGTGGTCAACGCGGGGATCGATCTATAAATAAGTTGGTTCAGTGGGAATTGGGTTGGAAAAGAGTGATGGTTTACGTGGGAACTGGTTTTTCAAGAAGAAAGGGTTATTCACACAGGAATCAGATGAAAATTAACTAAAAATAAATCAAGTCCACATGGGGAGCAATATGAAAGGAAGGGTAAACAACAAAGTTCAAGAAAGAAACAACATAGAAAAGATAAAATAAGAGTTGGTTTGCGTGGGAATTGAATTAGAATGAAACTACTTGCACAAATAAATCAAGTTAGCACTGTTAAAGATAATAGTTGTCTCACCGTGGTCGCCAAGAAAGTTATCAACTTCGAAAATGAGATACCGAGTCAGCACCTCGGAAGGGTAAACCAAAAGTTAAAGTTCCATACGTAAATATTCAAATGTGTACCAGTTGAATTATCAATTTGAGGAGCTGTAATTGCAAGTTTTCTTTTAGGTGCAACAAATGGGAGTCAAAACGGATATTTTGTTTACAAGTTACAACTCGCGAAGCACAATCGCACATGAGAGAACTTAATGCATCTCTAAACTGGGGCACGACCACTAGTCTCCCAATACGAGGAATTGAATTTCAACATAATTATATGTTTAGTTTTAAGTGAGCCAATGAAAAAAGTATCTTATTAAAAGTATTCTAAATTCGAATCTTTGGTAAATTAAACTTTTTAATGTTTCAACCAATTTTACATGTATTTTTTAATATGCTTTACATATATTTTAGAAGAATGATTTACAAATAAATAAAAATATTTTTGTAAAAAAGATTTATGATAACCAAATGACCAATATTGTTTTTAGAGAAATTTATTTACATGTAATCAAATAATAACTTATGCTTTATTCTTTTTTTGACAATGGTTATTCCATCGAAAACATTTACTTGATTTTGGTTTTCTAAGAATATAATTGCCCATTAGATTTGCGAACCTAATTATATACATGTAAAGTTTATATCTTCCGAAGGAGCCACATGGAAAATGACATGAATTCGTTTGATCCGACCGCTCAGATTTCTTTACGCTACCCGCTTCGAGTTAGGGCTTCTCTTTTCTCCTGCTGTCTGCGTCCCAATCTTAGCCGCCGCCGTAGCCCGTCGCCGTTGCTGTTCTCGCATCCGTCCTTGCCGTAGTTGAAACATGGTATTCACTCCTCCTTGCACCGTCTTTTCTTTCCTCTCTTTCTCTCCTCCTTCGTCCGAGCTCGGAATTCTTATAGATCATACCGGTTTTGGTCTCCTGCCTTCCATTATTGTTTACGGCAGGCGTCACCTGCTTACGGATTGTTTCCTTAAGGTCTGTTCTCCATTTTATCTGTCGTGAAGGTGTTCATCGTTTGGAAGTTATGTTCCGCATGCTGCTTTGATTTGTGGTTAATTTTCACCCCTTGATCATGCGCAGGTGCTTCCTAACGACATCGATCTGCTCAACCCGCCGCCGGAACTCGAGAAGCGGCGGCACAAGTTCAAGCGTCTTGTTCAGTCTCCCAACTCCTATTTCATGGTGAGAAAAACGGACCGAAATCCTGCTTGCTTAATTCGTAGGCGACTGTCTTTGTATCATCATAATGCAACCTAATATATCTTGTCGCTCTTCTTCAACAATCGTAGGATGTGAAATGCCAAGGATGCTTCAACATGTACGTTCTTCTTCTCGAAACCTCTGTCGTTTTTCTTTTGCAGTTCGCTTCTCTCAGATTTTAATTTTTACATTTTTTTCTTTCTTTTTTTGTCATTGCAGAACGACGGTGTTTAGCCACTCGCAGACGGTGGTGGTCTGCGGCAACTGCCAGACTATCCTCTGCCAGCCGACTGGCGGTAAGGCGCGGCTCACAGAGGGCTGCTCTTTCAGGAAGAAGAGCGACTAAATTGAATGAAGGAAGGGGCTCTGTTCTCCTTTGGTCTGATGACCTTCCCATGCTGAGAGGCGGAGAAAAAAAATACAATTTTTTCCTTCATCCGTACGGGGAATGAGGTATTTGCTGCAGTAGTAGTTGTTTGGGACCGGTCAGGTTGCTGCTTGCTTTCTTCTTTCAACTTGTCTTGCTTTCGGTGGATTTTTCTGGTTATGTTCTGCTACTTGAACAGCTTTTTCCAAATATATGAGCTTCTTTTTAACACATCTGGGATATTCTTGATCATGTCTGGAAACAACAAATCATTTCAAAGTCATTTCATGGTTTTATTACTATAAAGAGATTCATTCAGTTTCATTAATTTCTGATACAAAAATATGAACATAATTTCCAGGTCAAGTTGTCTTCCCTTGACAACAGTCATAACACAGGACAAATCTACTCTATAAAAACTTGTGACACCCTTGCTCCTTACCGAACCATGTGTATCAATGTGGCATTACAGGATGAGAACAAATAGCTTGTATATTTGACTAGTCCATGATATTTCATCCTCATTTCATCATTTTTCTTGTGCCTATAGAATGTTGCCACTGTACACAGTTCATTGGGCAGATCCCCGACCATAGGCTTAGTCATGCACTCTGAGAAAAAAAAAACCCTGACAGCCTCCTCATCCAGCTCCAGTCTTCTGGGCAGACGGCAGACCTGAATCCGATTAAGATTTTCGGATTTGGGTATAAAATGAAGTGCTTAATTTGGACTCGAATATAGTCTCGGGTAGATTTATGGGGTTTGATTCAGATTTGGATTCAGAGCCTTGTAAATCCTGCTCTTTAGCAGGTCTATAGTTAAATATGGTTTCTTAACCAGATTTAATTGATGGCACTTGGCCTCATTTATTGTTTTTACTTGATGGCAATTTGAATCATTAATCTCTTATCAATAGCTACATCTCCATAATATTGTTATGTATAATAATGTATATCATTAAACCTATCTACCATATAGTAATTAAAATTGTATACAATCTAGTCAATCTACGAAACATATTTCAACAATCTAGCAATTGCTCAATGTTTTTTATATTATGCAAGAAAATACTAATATTTTCTTAAATCTATAACATACAACTAGATGCCTTTATATATATCAATCTTTATAATCTCATAAATATTTGTATTTATAAATATATCTTCAGAAAATTAGTAAGTATTTTAATCGGAAAACAACCCAAAATATTGTTAGAAAAGTACTTTCCTAAATCTTGTTCATAAAAATTGCCATTCTTTTCTAAATAGGTAAAAAGGTTGTAGGAGAGAGAAGATAGAGATTGGAGATATTGTTAGGCGGGTATTTTCATAGACGTACTCTTCACGTGCATAATTCATGAAATTTTTATGGGGTGTTTGGTTGCATGATAATTGAGATTTTTATTTTAATTTTTAAAAATTGTAAGAAAACTTGTTAAAAGAGGTATTTGACAACCATGACAATTTTATGTTTTGAAAGTGATTTTCTTCTTAAACAAAAAAAGAGGGTCTCACCTCTTTCTTTTTTCTTGTGGTCCCCCACTTTATTTGATCATGTGCGGTGGTTACTCTTTTTTGTAATCACATCCCTCCAAACATGATAATTTTATGTCATGAGTTGGTTTACTTTTTATTTTAATACAATTTTTTATCATGAAAGTGTACAAAAAATTATCATGCAACCAAACACCCCCTTAGTATGTGAGGATCACATCCTAATGTCTGGAAATATTGGCAACAAGCTTGACGAAGTCGAAGATGTTCTGCACCCGGAATTCAGTTTAAAAGATCTATTAGGGAGACCAAAATGTTTTCTGAGGATGGAATTAGTTAAGATCTGATTCAAGGATTTTTTCTGAATCAATGAAAGTATGCACTTGATATCATTGCTAATAGTGGATTATTATGGGCAAAATCCATGGATATTACTCTTGACCAAAAACAGGAACTGCATGATAATAGTCTTTATAGAAGATTGGGGGGAAGATTGCTATGTCTAATTGTCACTAAACCGGATTCACTTTAATGTGTTAATCAACTAACATGTATAGTTGGAGAAATTAACTTCCGGTCCATTTTTAAGAAGTAACTTCAAGCGATAGTCTGACCTTCGATTTGCAATAACAATAGGTCCAGTTTTTAAATTTGTTGCAACTTCAGCTCCAATGAGGGATGGAGATAGGGGTGCAATTGAACCGAGCCGAGCAGGGCTCTGCTCTAGCATGGCTCGTTCGATTATTTAACCCTTTCAACTCGGCTCGATACTCGACGAGTTTTCAAAGGTCTTGTTTGAACTCGGCTCGATTTATGCTCAACGAGTTCGAGCTCGACTCGTCGAGCCGTTCGTTTACGTAAACGAGCCAACTTAGCTTGAACTCAAATAAAAAGTTATACTCGAACTCGAATCAAACTCGTACTAGAACTCGTTTTCGAGTTTGAGATTGAGCTCGTTTACTTAAAACTCGAATTCAAGCTCGACCTCGATTTAAGTCATATTTTAAATTATTATTTAAATAAAAAATAAAAGTTTACATAATATTAAAAAATAACTATATAATAAATATAATTTATTTATAATTTATTTATTTAAATAAATAATTAATCGAGTAGTTAATTGAATACTTAATCGAGTATTTAATCGAACATTTAAATGAGCTGTTCGTGAACTTATCGAGTCGAGTAGGTCTCTGTCCAGATTTGGCTCATTCATAAGTGGAGTGTTTTTTTGTTCAAATTCGTTTATTTAATTTAATAAACGATCCAAGTCAAATTTTTAACAAATTAAGTATCGAATTACTCGTGGAACGTAATAGTTTGCTTGCACCCCTAGATGGAGATGCCAAGGCATTACGTAATGAATTCTTTGCCCTTCCTACCGTCATGTGCAGCATCCAACCTTTGGAAGTTGTTTAGGCATCCACCCTCGTAGTGTTAATGTGATGCAGCAGATGATAGCGAGAATCAATACGTTTGTAACATAATATTACTTTGGAATCATAAATCAGAAATAATCATAAATATAAATATTTAATAATTATTATCAGATTTAACTCTTGATGTATGTTAAATATGTAATTTTTTTCTCTGAAAACAATGATGTTTTGTAATTATAAATTAAATGCAATCAACACGATGTAACTGAATAGTTAAGATTTAATAAAATTTCTATCTTTAATCCTGATATAAATTAGGTGTAAATTGGCTTTAATCATGTAGTCATTTGTAGGTACAAATTATATATACTATAATAAATATATTAACATTTTCTAATTTGTATTTGATTTAAATCTTGACATGGGTGTACTATTTTTTATAAATATAATAATATTTTTATAGCTATAAATTAGATATAATATGATAAATATATTAATATTTTATATTTTATTTGAATCTTGACATAACTGGGGTGTTATTTTTTTGGCTATAATTATAATAATATTTTATAATTATAAATTAGATGTAATATAATAAATATAAGGATAAATAAACACAAGGTCCGTTTCAACACACCCCTTTTAACGTTAAGTCTGGTCATCAAATGTTAACCCAAGATCCGTTTTTTTTCAAATTTTTCCATACCCACTCCAATTTCTACGTAACGGTAGCGGTCGACTTAAAAAGGGAAATGAAAAGACAACTCTGCCCTTCTGTTACAAATCTAGGTGAGAGGTCCTCTGGTTCGTACAAAACTATTTTTCATGTTTATTTATAAATTTTTTTGAATCTACCTATATTTAAAAATATGATATTCTTGTGTACAATGATATCAAGTCTTTAATTAAAAAAATTTAATAAAAATATTATATACGATAAGAAGTTTTTAGTAATAATATAAGATATATAATAAATATTTTAATATATTAAGATAATGTTAGATAAAGCATTATGTCATATAAAATATATTTATTTTAATTTCTAATACTGGTGGACAACCTTGTTTCTAATAGAAAAGTAAATTATTGTAATCAATTTAAGCTCCCCCCCTCTATTCGACGATCACTGGTTGTGATGCAGGTAGGGGTGCAAACGAACTAATACACTCGACAAGTAACTCAATACTCGGCTTGATAAAAACTTAACTCGGCTCATTTATTATGTTAAATGAACATGCTTGAACAAAAAATAAAGCTTGACTCATTAACGAGTCGAACTTGAACAGACTCCTGCTCGGCTCGATAAACTTACGAGCAACTCGATTAAATATTATATTATTTATTTATTTTTAAAAATTAAATCATGAGTATTAATAATTATATATTGTCACTTAAATATATTAAATAATTCAAAAATTAAGTTTAAACTTATATTGAGTTTTATAGATGAGCTAAATCTAGAGTTTCACAAATAATTTTTCATTGATTTTGAATTTTATAAACGAATTTGTATATAACTTAAGCTTGAATGCGAATTGAATTTTAGTCTAATTGTTACTCAAGTTCGAGTTCGACTCGACTCGATTAAAAAAAGAACCAAGCTTGAACAAGGGTTCCACATACTCGCTAAAACTCGAGCTAGAACTCGAACTCTTGTAAAATAAACGAGTTGAGTCTGAACATCATACTACTCATCTCGACTCGGGTCGTTTGCACCCCTACGTGCAAGATATTTTGGAGATATACATGAACTGACGTTGCTACGTGGCTCAACGGAATGGACTCAATGTTACACGAAAAGTGAAAATCGGGTGTAATGTTAAGGCAATTTTATAAACGGACACGGTGTTAGAGTAACTTTTTTAAATAGACCTAGTGTTAATTTTTCTTTAGTATAATATGCAATTGATATTTAATAATTTATATTGATTTAAATCTTGATAGAAATATATTTTATAACATTTTTATTTAAATTATAATATGTTTTTATCACTGTACATGTGTCACTCCTGACTCATGCCACGTGACCCTGTGCCGAGAGGTCGCAAGAGAATTATTGCTATTCTGAAACTTGGCGGGTGAAGATTCACAGGGTCATTGTTGGGATTTCAAAGTGTTTGAACGGTGTGATGTGACTGACGGAGTGGGGCGTGGGGCTGCAACACTTTTCACCGACCGACGATTTGCAAAAAAATAAAAAAAAAAAAACACTTTTCACCGACGGGCCATCTATTAAGAATATTTGGTCATTGGATTAATCGTCGATGTCCATATTTTAAATGGACGAGAAATTAATTTTTCTTATATAGTTTATGCCGTATGGCCAAAGCAGGTTTATAGCAAGGCAGCTACGTAGGTAGCAAGATATTAAATCCTATCTTGGTATAGGTATATTTGTAATATTTTAATTTATGAATATGTTAAGAGATTAAATTAGTAAATTATCGATAATATCGGTTAATTATTTTTTATAAGTTGAATCGGAAGAATTTCGAAGTTAGCCATGTTATCTCCCGAGGACGAGTGACCTGCGGAGAAATAACATATTTGTTGAGTATTTAATTTATCGCAGCAACAGTAAAGGTACGAACATATTTTATTTCTATTACAAGATTTGGGCATAGCCCTTCAAGACCGTTACATCATGGCAATTCTAATTTATCAACAAAACATACTTAGATCGACTACCACCACTCATGAGGACGGAGGAGCAGGGGCCGGGTTCAAGTCCTGGCAGTGCCTCTGCGGGGACACCTCTTAGGGGGGATTCTGTGGGGATCGAGCTGGGACTCGATCCCTCGACAGCGCGCGACGTTACGCGCACTTAGGCCGCTGAGCTATCTGACCAAAAAAAAAAAAGGACTACCACCCATGAGATGCGGTTGGATGATGACGTCAAAACTCTGTTCACACTGATATGCACATTTATAATTCGACAAATAGCAGACTCAATTTTTGATATTTTACGAATAGACCAGTTGATCAATAGTTAGCTCTTGTGCACCTACTTAACGTCCCGCTCATTAATACAAGTTATGTTAATCTTTACTTCTCGACCGTCTATGCATCTCGTCGTGTTGATCGTCTTTCTATGTCGTTGCTTTCGAGTGTTTTAGTGAAGATCTCCGAGTGTTGTCAGAGTTTATTGTTTGTTTCTCTTGATTTTAGTTTGTGTATCTTAATCTCTTTGTTTTTTTGTATCTTATGGGGGTGTTTGGTTACATGATAATTTTTTGTGCACTTTCATGATAAAAAATTATATTAAAACAAAAATCGAACCAACTCATGACATAAAATTATCATGTTTGGATAGATTTGATAACAAAAAAGAGTAACTACTAGTCATGATCAAATAAAGTGGGGGACCACAAGAAAAAAAAGAAAGAGGTAAAACTCTCTTTTTTGTTTAAGAGAAAAATCACTTTCAAAACGTAAAAATTGTCAACGTTGCCAAACGTCTCCTTTAACAAGTTTTCTTATAATTTTTAAAAAATAAAATAAAACCACCATTATCATCATGCAACCAAACACCCTATTAGACTTTCTTTTTGCTGTAATATCGATGTTGTACTGGTGTGATGTTATTAACACGAAGTAAACGGTGTTTCTTTACCAAAAATAATTCAATACTGCTGGTTAGCCTCACTTTTAGTGCCGATATGTTTGATGTAATACAAAAATGATATAATATCAAATTTAATATCCTAACCAAACGTAGACTAGGGTCCTATTAGGGTTGTTATATCACTATTCACCTTGGTACTTTTTTTTTTTTTTTGACTGACGGCGGCCCAGCGGCCATACGCCTGCAGCGTAGCAGGCCAGCGGGGGTTTGAACCCCCACTCGTGCCAACCGAGCCACGCTCGGTCGGCCACCTTGGTACTTGATAATGCTATTTTTAACATTGTTGTGTCCGTCTAATATGCATATCAAAATTAATATTGTTTTGATTTCACTGTTCTAGACCAACAAATAAACCACAAGGCATTCATCCAATAAACATTCTTGCTCACCAAAATCAAGAGTGCGTCATCCCTTGGTTCATAATTCATTCCATTGCCTTTGCATAATCCATTAATTTATGCACCCAAAAACCATTTAAAGATCTACAGCATCAAAAAATATCTGCATATGAGAACATGACATACTTTAACAAACTAGTATAATGTAGTTATAAATTTTTGAACACAATTCTTCACTAGATATCATATTACATCTCTAATGTGTTTGCATAAGTAGTTATAAGATTGACTAACTTTGTTTGTGTGTATATATATATATACATATATATTATATATGTGCTTATTTATATATACGTGTGTGTGTGTATATATATATACAAATTACAAACTAATAATAGCATTTCGTATGTGATGTTTATAAAATATTAATTACATTATCATGGCCTTTTGTGTTCTAATACTCACTTTGACAAGCTCTTTGTGCGTAGATAAGATCGAATCAATCGAAGGTAAGTTATTTGACGTGTAGAATAATTAATCTACCAGTAACATGGTCTATGTAAATCACAATCAAAATAATATCACATAAACAACACAATAAGCATACAAGAGCTACTTCCTAAACGTAATAGTATCTGTCATCAAACTGCTTGATATGATAATTGAAACAAGGAAAAAAAAATCTACGTATTCATCAGTAAATTTCATGTAAAGGTAGAAGCAAGGTAGGTAGGGTGGCGACCTAGCCGGCCCTGTCCAAATCCAACTAGGTTGTAACTCAGATCTGACCTGATCTAATATAATAAAAAAATCAAAAATCAAAATATTGTGAAAAATTCTAAAAAATAAAGAGTATGACTAGACTTTTTTGTTGATTTCTATGCAAATTTTACACATTGTTCTGCATACTTTATATACTTTTCTCAAGATAATTGTGAAAAATACATTTGATTGTAAGTGATATACATAGTCTTAGTACTCTGCTCTCCCATTTATAATCATCATAAGACATGTTCTCTAAGTCCACCATAACTAATATAAAAGTATCTGATAAGGATCTATAAGTAGGTTGACTCATTGCATAAACCTCTTCGTGATAAGTAGAAAATCAAATGTTTTGAGATGACTCAAATCCATATAAATAGTTATAGTGGTAACCTCCATATTGTTGTATGTCTTCTCCATCATGTGTTCGCACATCATGATCTACATCTTACGTGGTATGTATGTAATGTTCTTCGTCTGTGAAGTGAATCGATGAAGGTTGTACACCTGGACTGTCAACCTCATTAAAACAATTGCTCCTTCATTGTCTAATACTCCATCACTTCTACTTTATGAAGTCAAATCATTTGACATCTAATATTGAAGTCAGATATTCGGCATTGGCATGACTTCTTGACCCTCGTCAAATACTTCTTGATCTACAAGATCCGATGGATTAATTACAACATGTTTACTTTTACCAGATGATTTCTTACATTAGCGAAAAGCTTTTTCAATCTTTTATCTCTTTGTCAATGATTGATGAAATTCATTGGCAAGAGGTATGTTGTTGAGTTCTCTTCTAGCTCATTTTTTTATCTTCTACGTTGAACTCAAGTTTGTCCAATCCTTTGTCATTGACCCCTAGTTTATAATGTTTTTGCTTGTCGAATATATTATCCAAATCCATGTCTTCATCTTATATGGTGATCATCTTACTTCGTCGTCCCATCATTTCCTTTTTCCACGTCTGTTCCACTTTTTGATTGTCTCTCATCCTATGCAAATTCTTCAACTTTAATCTCATGTTATAATGAGATTATACTAAATGCTCAAATCTTCTTGATGTCAATATGCTTCTTTCCTTTGTATAGATTAGGCTAGATGTGAACTAATTTCTTTTACAGGGATGTAGTTTGGCCCAAGACTTTTATTGCAACATCAGCTAAGTCCTCGTATCCCATCACCTTGTCATGGTCCATCCAACAATCAATTATATGAATTTATTGCATGATAGAAAATAATTACGATAAGTCATTATTTGAATTGCAAAAAATATTGGTATATACCAAAACTTATTGCATGACTATTCATTGTGTACTTGATGTCAATCTTATTGAATGCTATAATTGATCAATCATCATCCCCGAACATTCTATAGATGACCAATTTCACACTCTAAGATGATCATAAACAATATCTAGGATTGAAAAGATAACATGCATATACATGTTAGTAAAGAACTAAACATAGAAGATGTGCGATTTGACTTAATGACAATAAAAAGTTTATATTGTATGTATTGAATAATGCAACGTTTGCTCCCACTGATGGTCAAGAATATCTCACCACTTGGTGAAGTCGAACACAATCATTGAGATTTTATTATTTGTTCAATCAAGTGTATCATAGAGATAGCACATGTCTACCTTGTGCCCATCTACTATTTTAAGAACTTACTATGGGTTGCATACTATGAAGCATGGAAACCAGGGTCTTGATAGGGTCAGGTTGGATTGCCCAACCATGTTGATTTTGGTTGTGACCCTGGCCAATGACCCTATGCCTTGACCAATATGGGTCGTACGATCCTCTACTAACCGCCAACAACTAGTGGGAGTGGGCTAGCCATTGGGGGTTGTTCTAAGCACACCTCAAGGCCCATTGGGAATCTGTATAAAGTTTCCAAGAGCCCAAGAGGCTTTCCCTTCCCCTCACACCTCCCTCACCCTTAATCTCTCTCTCTCTCACTCTATGACTCTCTCTCAAGCATTTAATTAGTGTTAATTCTCTTTTTAAGCATCTAATTAATGTTTTTTTTCTAAATGTTGTTTTAGTTTTGTGGCAAACCCACTTTTTGTTTAATTATGTTGCTAACTCTTTTTTTATAAATGTTGTTTTATTCTTCTATGTTTTCTTCTTCAACATGTCTTCAAGTTATGACACTCAAATGACTAATTCAACCTGGAATGTTCCAGCTTGGCTTTATTGCAACTTGATAACTATGGTGGAGAGAAAAGTTTAATATAAATATTGCAAAAAAATTTATCTATGGGTAAAGGGCAATGTTGAACTATGCACATGGACTCTTTTCAAGTTAAGAGCTCAATTTTATAAGCATTTACAAGCTTTGGAACAAACAAAGAGAGTTTCAAAGTGGTAAAAAGATACCATTGTAGACACACAAATTTGGCATAGTAGTGGAGTCCAAAACTTCTATCTTCATGGATAATATTTAATTTCTCTACTAAAACAAACCAACTTTACCGAAAAGAGAACTAAAAGTAGTCAAGGAAGCAAATGCCCCAGCAAACAGAGTGCTTGACGCCCCAATAACTACAACGTAGACACTTCGAACAAGAAACTATTATGTTTTTCCCCCAAACTATGCACGCTTGACATTTGACAACCAATTTGACCATAGCAATAACCATGGTCAGGTACGATGGTGTCTCGATGGTTGAGACATCGATTCCAAGTGGTGGATTTGACTGCCTAGTACATGCATGAGCAGTGCATTAAATGTGAGTCAACACACATGATGCCTCTTTTTTCAGGGCATTATGTCAAAAAAGATGACCCAGCTGTCAGTCAACAAAATCACGTGAGGTCAGCACACACCTTATTTAATGCAATTGCAAGTGTCTCCACCCAAGGCAGTGCCAGACGCCACCCCCCTATCGGGGCATCTTGTACTTAAAAGCAGCATGCTTTCCTTGTCCTTAAAAGGGGCCACCCTCCAACATTGGGAGGGTTCCAAAGAGAGCATTCAAGAATTCCTAGGGAGATCAGAATGACCCCCCCTCACTCCCAACTTCCCTCCACATCGTCAAGTCACCCCAAGAGCATTTCCACACACCTTGAAACCACCCCCACATATCCATAAAGGATCTCTCCACCCTTCATCACCATTCTACCCATTTTCTCCTCCAATTCCACAACACTCTCCACAATGGAGGATTCCGGAGGTCAACCGAGTAGCCAATCGCGGACTTCCTCCACAACTGGTCATCATAGTGCCCTAATCGACGAAGTGCCAGACAGTCAACTAGATGGAACGTTAAGAACACCAGAGAGCTCTTCTTCTATCCTTTACCATAAATGCATGTTTTAGTCATTTCTTTCTACATATTAGCATCATGCATCATCATTTAAGCATTTAATTAGCATCTTTCACATTTCTAAAACTAAAAAAAAGTAAGGGCTAGGAGCTCATTCTCAATCCGGTCCATTATTTTCCTTTTATGATTTCACACTTATTTTCCTTTTGGGTACTTCACTCCCTCCTTAGTTCTAATCTTGTATTTAACTTGATTATTGTCTTCAACTAAACTTTATAGGGTAAAGTCAATTGGAGCGGGCTATGCTTGCACTGGTCGACTAGAGCAACGAACGTCTCGAGCTCATTCTTCTCAGTCGGCCAAAGAGAAGAAAGTTAGAATTCACAACATATCTCCCCACAAAACAAGGTACATATGGTCATCAATAATTTAAATCTTTAAGCATTGCATCTACTTGCCATCTCCTTTTTCTCTCCTTTTTGAAGTCTACAACTTCTGGCAATCACACTACACACACTTCACAGTTTCACATTGATCTCGCCATCTTTTCTCTCTTCTTTACCCTTTCTTTTCATATTCCACGTGAGCCAAATCGCTCCTTTGGCACCCGAGTGACACCAAGGGATGATAGTTTGGGGATCAAAGGGAGTGTGAAGAAGGAATAAAAATGAATGAGAAAGGGTATGATGTGGGCATAAAGGAAGAAGTCCCCATCTACATCTTTGGTGACTACTACTTCTTTAGTGCTCTCTCCCCCTTCTTTTCACTCATTTTCTTTCACACAACCGGAACCAGTTCTTTGGTGTCTAAGTGGCATCAAGGGTTAGAGGTGTGGGGATCAAGGTGTGTGTGGAAAAAAGTGGGAGGGATACTGCACTTCCATGCGAGCATTAAGCGATGACACAACACACATGCACCTCATCATGATCTGCACTCACAACTGTCCGAGAAGAAATTTTCAAACCCGCAAGGTATTCGGTCCACATTTACAAGATAGGATAGAAGCTCACAAAATTTTCTTGGGACAAAGTTTTTGATGATGGTACATTGCCATTGAAGTTTACTAAATCATATCAATATATGTATGTAACCTTTAATATTTAATTATTATTGTTACAAATAGATGACTTAATATGCGTAATAGAAGCAAGTTGTAAGTCATTTACAGATGAAGGCATGTATCAGTGTACCAGTTAATTCATGTTCTAAGGTTCAAGAAGTGGAGCAGATGCGAAAGTGGGATCATACGTGGAAGTGGGAGAAGATCAAACAAACAAGAAAAAGAGAAAATTTACTATCTCAATTTTCACACAAGATGACAACCCATGAGTAGGTCCCGTGGATGCCATTATCACACGTCCACAACAAAGACAAACATTCATCATGACAACAATAAAGACTTTATAGATATGCAAAGAGAAGGTCAGGTGGGAAACATTGAGATGGTTCTCCCATAGAAGAATACCGACAAACACTGAAAATAGGTTGTTTTATGAGTCTATGATCGACACCCTAGCCGACATTGATAGGGGAGTGTTAAGACCGACTCCAAAAGAAATATACAACACTAATCTTTCAATGGAGGTAGAAGATATTAAACAATACATCAAGTCATTTGAATGTATTTAGAAAGAAAGATGATGAACGTTGATGATGGATAGTTGAACAAGTTAGTAACCTTTAATTTTCAAACTTATTGCGTACTTATCTTTTTAAACTTCAAATTTTAGAACTTATGCCTGTTCTTCCTTGTAATAGGTATAACTAAAAAGACATTGTTCAACTTTCTAGTATACTGTCGAGCTAGAACTATCTTTTGGAAGTCCATGGATACATCTAGACAAGTAAAGAATGTAAACTGTCCCTTTGAATTAATTGATGGTGTTGTCAAAAAGATATGAAAGTATCGAGTTGTCCAAGTAGTAACGTACAACACAGCTGCATATAAAGCAGATAGGCAAGTACTGATAGTCAAAAGACCACATTTATATTAGGCATTATGTCTTGCCCATTCGTTAGATTTGGATGTTAGAGGATATATGAAATGATCCTCAAATTGACCAGGTAGTTAAGGCAAACCAATTAATATCATCTTTCATATACAACCACAGTTTCATCATTAACCTAATGAGAGAGTATACAAAGGGTCAAAAGCTCCTATGGCTTGAGGCAACCCAATTCGTTTCTCATTACATTTCTTTGAAGAATATAATGCAACAGAGGTGTGCCCTTATCCAAATGATACTTCCACCAGCATTGGCTAATTGGATTGCTAGGGTTAATCCTTTATATAAGAGGAAAGGGAAAAAGGTATAGGACACCATAAAGAGTGGAGACTTTTGGCAAATTGTAAAGAAGACCCTTTATATAGTGCCACCATTAGTCAAAGTTCTCATAATAGTAAATAGGAATAGGAAGGCAAACATAGGTTATATGTATGATGCACTTGAGCAGGTGAATGATGAAATAGCAAAGACAATGTCAAAGTTCAGTAAGTTATAAGATATTATCAATCGTTGGTGAGAACGTATATTGCATCATTCAATATATACAATAAGTATTTTATTTGTGATCAAGTCAAATCATACATCTTATTTTTTTATCATTATGCCCTCTAGTGACATGGATATGTTTCCACTTACCAAGTCACTTTTTAATCCTATATATTGTTATAACATAATATTCAAGCCAATTAATGAGCTTCTAGACAATTTTAAAAAGGTAATCCGTAGAATACTTAGGGATGACAAACGATCAGGTATAGTATGCAAAAAGATGCATGACTATAAAATAAGATTATTCCACTTAAAGACATCAAGGGTACAATGAGCACTTATGCTCCTTAAGTCCTGGTATGTGTCATTTGATCAATTTTTTCTTATTGAGATTTAGATAATTAACTTATATCAATTATCTTCTAACATATAATAATATTATGTTGCTAATTGGTGGATGGGTCATTGTAACACTGGGATATGAAGATTTGGCAATTCTTGTAATAAGAGTCATGAACCAAACAACATCGGCTTCAAGATGTGAAAGAAATTGGTCAACATTTAACGTTATCAAAGTAGAGAAATAGGCTAACATCTAGATGACCTGAGCAACTAGTGTTCAGTCATTATAATATGAGATTAAAGCTAAAGAATTTGGAGAGGAGGAGGGACAATCAAAAGGAGGAATAAATGTAGAGAGAGGAAGCATCTGGACAGTGAAGTGAGACGATGATTATACAAGAACTCGACATTAATTTGGAGGAGATCTTCGACGAGCAAAATCTATTGCAAGCTTGGCTAAACAATCAAAAAGGATTAGGTGAACATGAGTTCAACCCAAAAGATCAAGAATGAGATCAAGAAGAATTTGATAATGTACCTTTATCTAAGGAATTCCATATCTCTCTTTTAGCAGCAGAAAGATAGAAGATCGGATAATATTCTCGCCAAGGTAAGAAATTTAAATGTAAAGGTAAATAGGTTGAATTGATCCAATGGACTGTGCAGATCAAGAAATGATCAATAAGGGATGAGAAGACATGCCAAAGCCAAACATCTGAGTTCAATATCTGATGTCAGATGATTTGAGTTCAAGGAGTAGTAGCCATAGAGCATTGAAAGTGAAAGGAAGCACAAGTGATCTAAGGAAGTCAACAGATACAAGGATACCTACAACGATACATTTCATCGGCAAGGAACATTACACACATGCGATGCAAGACATAGATCACGGTGCACAGTCGTAAGGTGGTCAAGACTAGAGCATAATGAGACAAAGGTAAATATTAGAGAATTTCATGGAGTTGATTCATCTTAAGACTCTTATTTTCTATATATCACCAAGAGAATTATGGGATAGCTCAACCTACATATGAATCGTCATTGAACACTTCCATGCACTCCACATATAATAGTTATGGTGGATCTTACGAATCTTATCTTATGATGATTATACTAATAGTGATGAGTACAATCAACACATATACATATTCAATGTCATGTATTCTTCTCAAATATCACATAAAGAATATATAATAATGCAAAAGAACAATAAAATAGAAGATATGAATATAAATAAGTGAAATTTTTTTAGTCATATTTTCCATTTTTTTAGAATTTTTAGCATTTTTATATTTTTTCCATTTTTTATATTTTAAAAAATATCATCCCAACCCGGTCAGACCATGTCATGACCCGATCCCACCAGATCTATTTTGGGCCCGAGCAACCCTAGCCTGACTCCCAACCTTTCTTTCCTTAATATGAAGCGTCTTCTTTACAACTTGCCATAAGTCGCCACTCACTAACATCTCCTTTACTTTCCTCCATTTTCTCTTATCTAAAGAATTTATCCTATCAATCCAACTTGGCCATCTTAATGAAAGTATTATTTAGGAGCTCTCCAAGGAGATATAATGTAAAGCAAACATGGTTGTAACATGCCAAGCTCTCCAACCCTTCATATGCTCCCTCATTTGGTTAAGGATAAAGTTATACTTGTAAATGAAAGATGATATGAATTGGGGTATCTTAACTACCTAGTCAAATTGGGGATCCTGGAATATATTATCTAGCACCAAATCTAAGAAATGAGCAGAGCATAAGGTCAATACAAATGTGGTCCCTTGACCATCAGTATTTCTCTAGCTATTTTATATGCACTGTGTTGTCCGTTACTACGTGAACAACTCAGTCCTCTCCTATCACATTGACAGCACTGTCTATTAATTCAAACAAATAATTGACATTCTTTACTTATCCGTATGCATCCATTGACTTCTAGAACATAGTCTTGGCTTGACAATATACTAGGAAGTTAATCATTATCTTCATAGTTATACATATTAAAAAAATATCATGCATAAGTTATACATTATGAAGGTTGGAAGTAATGAGTATAAAAAATAAAGTTTAGTATACACGTTCTGCTATTCATCATCAAAGTGCATTCTATTTCTTGCCAAATATGTTCAAATGACACGATGTCTTATTTAATATCTTCCACCTCTATGGGAAGATAAGCATTGTAAATTTCCTTTAAAGTTGGTCTAGGCACTTTCTTTGTGACGTCCGCAACACCGTTGGCCATCGACTCGTAATATGGCCCCTTCAAAGTGTTGGTTGGTATGCTGCTACTGAAGAACAAATTGCCAAACATATCTTCTCCTTGTATATCCTTGCATGCTTCTTCGCCATTGTGATTGTAGTTTGTAATTGTCTAGGTTGTGTGATCACGGGAACTACGGTACCTACTCGGGTTGTCATATCTTATAAAATCATGAATCTCTTTTTCTTCCTCATTATTGAATCATCTTCCACTTTTGCATTCGCTCCCACTTCCAAAAGTATGAACCATAAATCAACACGCATGTAGATGTGTTTTTGTCTGTAAATAGCTTCAGACTTGCCTTCATTGCATGAATCATGTCTTGTGTTTATAACATTAATAATTAAATATAAATATTAGTTGATATTTGGTGTAACTTATGAAACATTAATGGCAACATATCGTCTTTGAAACTTAAGTCAATAGGAGTCATTGGGCATTATTGCTCGATCCCATTTACGTGAATGAACTTCACAACCTCTAGGCTGAGAAATTTCTTCTTGGGTGGTGTACTTATACCGCTTTGCAACTCCCTTTGCTTGCTCCATAGAAGTTAAATGTCTACGGAATTGTGTTCTTATCACAGGTGGAGTTTGTGTGCACTGGAGCATGTTGCCCTTCATCCTGACAAGGTGATACTTCAACTAGTATAATCCTTCATGCACAATCTTCACACAGTACTTACACTAGACTTTCCTTTCCACTAAAATAATCGAGTTGCAATGCAATCAAATTAGATCATTTTGAGTCATGCTAGAGGTTTGAGTGTTACGGCTTGGAAAATATATTTCAAAGTAAGTTAGAAAAAGATAGTACTTACAGAAATGGAATTGGTAAAACAATTAAACAAAAAATAATCTCTCGAAAATCTTGAAACAAATCAAAAAACCAAGAATGATGAAGCACTTTAGAGAGACAAAGCTTGCTTTGAAAACTTGAGAGAAAGAGTATTAGGGTGAGATAGAGCTTGAGATTGAGTGGGGAAGGTGTGATGAGCATAGGACGTCCCTTAGGGTTCTTATTTAGGCCCTAGGTGATCTTGAGGGCCTTTGAAAGGCCTTTGGGTTAGCCATTGGTAAATTGGTCCGATGGGGTCCCGACCTAGTCACAAGGTCACGCGACTCAAAACCTACCAGGTTGTAGGGTTGCCTAAATCGAATCTAACCTAAGTGGGTTGGGGACAAGGGCTCAAGCCCAAGCGAGATAGCCAGGTGGGCATTCCATGGGTAGAAGTATTTGGGTTTGTTTCCTTTTATACATAAATATTTGAAATGTCGAATAATGCATGGGAAAATAGAACTTAGTGAGAGAAATAAAGAGTGGATCAATGTAAGGAGAAAATAATGGGATAAAAAGACAACATTGTTCAAAGGAATACACATATAGTCAAATTGAATGGTAGCCCGCAGGCATTCAAAAACTTGTTTATAAAGAAATGGTTTAGAAGCTCATCCCTTAATTACTAAAATGAATACAAATTTCAATGATGGCATTTAAAGGGATAAAGTGAAAGCAACTCTATTATGCAAGTAACTTGATGGGTTAATCCTTAAATGGAAAAAGATCCAATTGGTTGGACACGATAAGCATCAGGACTATCCAAGTCGATTAGGACTCTACATAGGAACTATGATAGTCTTACTCGGAATGGGTTTTCTAAATTGTTCTCCCTATAAATAACTTAGGCTAGTGGCTCATTCGGGATGTCGGTTGTCAATGAAGCCACTGAGAAAAAGATTGTATTCTTACATAGTAGTAGAATCAACTCTGATGGAAATCATTATTTCATGATGTGCACCTAACTTCGTGATGTTTAATCAATAGCTTCTACGATTACATATAGTATTAGAGCACAGAAAGATTAGAGTTGAAGAAGACATCACATAGACATGTGGATGGCACTCCCTACACTAATCGGACTACAGTAATTATGGCTATAGTGGGGAGGCATCAATAGTGTGGTTGGTAGGTGGACTAGCAGCCACAGGTGGTGGCATTGGCTGCAACTCTAGGAGGTTACTCAGGTGGTCTCATTGATGACAGGACCTTTAGGAGGACTCCAAGGTGATGTAAGCATCTCTGGTGACTGTGGAGGGCGGTGTAGCAGCGAGGGTAACAATTGGTGATGGTGTTTTAGGGTATTAGAAAATCGATGGTGCTGCACCTATGATTGAAGGTACTGATCCAGAGGAGATTGCGAAGGTAGCAAAAATGGCATCAACAACAGCAAGAGCATTCGGCAATGAAGACTGGTTGATTGGGATAGAGTTGTGGAGTTCTCAACAAGGCTCCAGGTGGACAGTGTGCAGCGGCCAGTGGAGGACCAGCAAGTAGACTACCGATGATGTGGGGGACTACTGAGTGCAAGCAAACTGTGAAGCAAGGCCAGTAGAGATGCTCTAACCAAGGTTAGAGCGGCAACAAGCACCCAACTCCAGTAAAATGCTTCGATAGCTCCATCAACAGTGGTGTGAAGGGGAGACCAAGCGACAACGATAGCTCCAATTCAAGCTAAGGTCTTGGCGGTGGATGTGCATCACAATAAACTTCGCAATGGTGCAAAAGGCACCAATAGAGGCTTCTATAGGTTGTAGCAGAGTATGGCATCTCTGAGGTGGCAATGTATAGACACGCCAATTTGGCCTAATTATGGAGCTCAAAACTCTTGTTTCTATGGATGACATTTGATTTTTCTATCAAATGGGTTGAATTTTTTGAAAATAGGGCTTAAATTGGCCATCAGGACAAAGTGCCCTATACTAGGCGGCAGCCGCCCCAAGATTAGGGTGCCATGTGCCCAATACTAGGGGACTACTTGCAATGGCAAAGATTGATGGAGTTGGCCGGGAATTTAATGTGACAACGACTAGATGTGCCCCAACATCAGGGTGCTTTTAGTTGACATAACTTCGAGCAATGGATTTGATTGTCCGGACAACAAAAATCAACAATGTTCAGGTCAAAGCACCCTAACATTGGGGTGCTTTAACAAAAGTCAACTTTTTCATACTTAAAATACATGGATTTGGGTGTTTTTTTGCATGTCGCATTTAATGCGGTCAAACGCCCTAGTAGTGGGGTGCATGGCGCCCCAATATTAGGGCACTTCCGACCTATTGACGGAAACTTTTAGTTCACTAGAAATGTCCTCCATTTGGCTATAAAAGAGGTCAACCCTAACATCTTAAAGGTTCTCAACCCATTCCCAACCACTCTCTCTTGCACAAGAAGCCTCCCTTATGCCCTCAAACACCCTCAAGCCCCTCTGGGAACCATTCCTAGAGATTCAAGCCCATCCACTCACTTTCACGCCCCCACTCCACTGAAACCCACTTCAATCAACATCTTTCCATCACCTTCCACCAATTATATGCATTATAAGGTGCAAGGAGAGCCCCTAGATGCCCTACCAATGCATCAAAGTTCATGGAGAAGCTCTAAGTGGAGCAAGGAGTTGACCAACACAGTGACCCCAAGGCACCCTGATACTAGGGTGTTGAGTGCCCCAAGACCAGGGCAATTTGCTAAGGGAGTATTGATTTTCTAGATTTTTTGAGTCCCAATTGATTTCCCCCATCCTATCTTGCATCTTAGCATCATTTTACTTTTATTTAAGCATTTAATTAGTATTTCATGCACTCAGAAACATCAAAAATAAGAATTGAAAGTTAATCTCAATCTGATTAGTTCCTTTCCTTTTGCATGTCGTGTTTGTTTCTTTTTCATATACTTTACTCCCTCTCTAGCTCTAATCCACCTTCACTTTTTTTTTCTTTTGGATATTGCAAGAGGATTGATCGGAGTTAGCTACACTTGCCCAGACCAATTCAAACCAAAGGACTTCTCAACCTCTTTTTCTTTAGCCAGTCGAAGGGAAAGTAGAACCTGCCTTGCACATCTTCTGCATAAGCATGCATGTTAGTTTTAATTTCTTATTTACATTCAAAGCCCGCAGCTCCAGGAAACTACATGTACAAACACATCACTACTTTTCCATTACTTTTGTTATTCTCTCCCTTTCCCTCTCTCTCCCACGCATAGTCTGAACCAACTCTTCGAAGCCCAAGTGACATTGAGAGTCAAGTGTTCTAGTCTAAAGCAAGAGAGGGGTGACCCTAGATTCCCACTCACATTTTATGGTGACCAAGATGGGACCCTTATGCTTGAGAAGTTCCTTTGGTTCTCCTTCTTTATCCGATCGAAACATCTCTTCACTCAGGTTCCAATGTGAACCATTTTTCTTACTTTCCTTGCACTTTATTTCTTGTCATTGAACATTTACTTATTGTTATTGTACTCCACTTTACTTTTCTTAAGTTATTGCACATCTATTTGCCCCTGGGTGGTTTTTTTTACCATGGTATTTACATTGACCCCCTTTTCTCCCTCTATCCCTATGGGGATGAGACACTCAGTTCCCACACAAACCTCAACTCATTTTCAAGCTTATTTTTCATTAATTTCTAATGTTTTTTCGATCCTCGCATGGACCTATCTGTAGAAACTAGTTTTTGAAACCAAAGCACCCGACGACAGGGTGCCTAGTACCCAAACATTATGGCACTTTGCTTCAGAACTCCACGAGCTCAAGTTCCAATCAAATCTTGCATGAGCCCACCTACATCTCCTGATTTCCTTTGCTGCTCCAACACAATGACTTCAATCTTTTTATGCATTTTAGCACCATTTTACTTTAACGTAAGCATCTAGTTTGCATCCCATACACTCTAAAACATCAAAAATGAGGATTGAGAGCTAGTCCTCCAAACCTTATTAGTTTCTTTCCATTTGTTATTTCATACTTGTTTCTTTTTGGATGCTTTGCTCCCTCTCTAGGTCTAATCCACCTTCTCGTGTTTTCTTGTTTCTTTCGTATATTGCAAGAGCTTATTGTTAGTTATGCCTGTCCCGACCAGTTCAAACCAAAGGACTTCTCAAGCTCTTTTTCTCTAATCAGCCAAAGGGAAGAAGTTAGAACCCACCTCGCACATCTCTCACATATGCACAATGGTCAATTTTAATTTATCATTTACATTCAAAGTTCACTACTCCTGGTGATCACATCTACACACCACCACTTTTCCACCGCTTTTGTTCTTCTTTTCCTTTTATCTCTTTCTCTCTCTCATGATCCGAACTAGCTCTTCGATGCCCAAGTGTTGTCAAGGGTTAATGTTCTAATATGGAGCGGGAGAGGGGTGACCCCAAATCTATGTCATAAGGAATAGGTTTACTAATCAGATGGCCAATGTTTCAACATGATCTGTGGTGATCGGAGTCAAATTTGGGTGATCTAAGAATCCAACTCAAAGTTTTTAGGTGCTCCAGGTTCATTGGATGGTGTGGATTGGGTGAATTCCAAACCAACGGTCTAATTTGTGCATGTGCAAGGCATGAGTCAATATCAATCAAGGACAAACATGATTAGGATAGATCGATGGTAGCGTAAGAAGACACGAGTTAGAGGGTAGCTAAATAGGTTATGAATTTCTCTGTGGAACTTTTCAATGGCTACGATGACTTTACTCTATGGTAGCAACATGTGAAGAATTTCTTACACAAGAACTTCTAAAGGCTCTCAACAAAATGGTGTACAAACCAAAGAAGATGATAGTGGAAGTGTTGGTTGGGATGGTGATGCTTTGGGAGGTGATTGGCATGGAAGATCCAGTGGAGGTCTAGGAGAAGTTGGATAGTAGGTACAAGTCAGTTGTTAACGTAAGAAGATTGCGGCTACATAAGGGGAAGGTGAAAGTTTCAATAGCAAAGCGGATGTGGGTGACATCCTCAATATGATGTTTACAAGAGAGGATCGGGAGTCGTGTTCAAGAGGATACCGATGTACTCTTGAAGGTGGAGCTCTTAAGGTGTGCAAAAAAGCATAGATTGTGTTAAGAGGATTGTCAATGAATGGTTTGTACAGGGCCATAGGGAGAGTTGACACAGTTGAAGCTTGGAAGAGTTGACACAGGTGAAGCTATGATATCCTAGGTGAGTAATATAGTTCAAAAGATAACAAATTCTGTTGAAGGTGGTGATGGTGATCGACATCTCTCGCGTCAACTAAGAAAGGTGCCTATTGAGGTGTACAACAGAGTCAGGCTATGCAAGCACCTGGTCAAGGTGCAAGCCATGCTGGTGAATTTGACAGATAAATGGACACTTATGGAGTTAACTCAAAGTAAAGAATGTTACGTAAGTAACTTAATGAGTTAATCCTTAAGTAGATAATGATCCAATTGGTTGAACTGGATAGGCATCGGGGTTGTCTGAGTTTATCATAAATCTAAATAAAGACTAGGAGAGTCGTAGTCAAAATGAGTTTCTTAAATTGTTCTCCCTATAAATAGTCTGAGTTGGTGACTCTTTCGGGATGTAGCATGTTGAAGGAGCCACCAAGGAGAGAGAGTATTCTTACGAAATAGTAGAATCAATTCTTCTGGAAATCATCATCTCATGATGTGCATCTAACTCTGTGGTATTTGATCATTTGCTTCTTCAATGCAACACAAATCTTATGTAAAGATGTAAGGTGTGCAGGTATCTTGGAGCATTATATGTAGATTAATGAATGAAGTAAAAGAGCATCATCTCAATGAATGCACCCTTGTAAGAAGTGTGGAACAAGAAAACTGTGCAAACTTGATGTCAAACAAGCACAAGTACTTGATATGAATTATTTTGGTTACCATGTAAGAGGAATATCATAAGATAGTCCTTTGGACAAATTCTACTAATTAATATGCAAATTCTATGTAAAGAATATAAAGTTTTGAAATGATGTTTGGTATAAATGACCATCAAATGCTAACATCATAAGTTAGCCTCCGTTGCATATTGTCATGTCGCCTGCCTAGGTGGCAAGGCACTAATTTGCGAACGCCTTTGCCAAGGCGCCTTGTGGGAAGCCCAAAAAGTGCCCAAGACGCTCAAGGCGCCCGCCTTGGCGCCTCACGTTAAGCACCCCAAATATTTATACATAATAGACAAAATTCTTTCAGGGGATTTTACCCTTCGATACCTCCACAAAGGACGTTACCCCATTAACTCCTACGATCTAATTACACATGTCAATCCATCCACGAACCCCAATAACAATAATATAAACATATTAATATATTTTACTATCGTTTATACTATCACACATATATATAATTTATAATTATAAATATATATTATATATTTAAAATTTATTAAATCTATTTCAACTCTCTTATCTATCTGTCATACGTCAAGTTTATCAAGATTAATTATTTATCAAAATAAATATATGTATATATACGTAATTACATAAATAAAATCACATTTAAATGTCTGAAAAAAAAACATAGAGATTCAATTATATATATATCAATGTAATTATATTTATGAATACATATTTGCATGTATGTATTAATATATATAATATTAAATTTAATTATATATATGATTTTGCATATGTATATGCATACCTATATATGTATATATAAACATCTAATGTTACCGACTTCATCGCTTAGACAATGCGTAAATAACCACTTTGTCATCTAAAGTGGAATTGACACCTTTCAATGTATTGGACACTTTGTTGTCTTGACAACTATGCTGCGTATACATTTAGCCATGTGCAAGTAGATTCTGAGCACAAATATTTCAATTGCCTTGCCATCACAAATTAAGAACGCACTGGACAAGCAGGGCAGTACAGTCATGTGACGGACAAGAAAATATGGAAAGGACGTTGCTGGACGGAATAAGAACCGTGTACATGTCCTTCAAATCTAGCTTTTTTCTCACGAGCCATAGAGTTCCGGTGCAGCTATATACATCCAAAATATTTGGAACTCCGCCCAGAAGAGGTATTGATGACCATGTATGTCTAAGCAAGTCTTCAAGCTTCCCAGAGCACAATGGGAAGATTGTGCTTGTGAGTCGTCCAAAAATAGTCTTGTGAATAGGACAGTTCAAACCTTCTTTCAGGTTGCCAGGGAGAAATACTGCTCCAAACTCGGTGACGTGAAAACAATTGATGATGTAAGGACCGCCTTTACAGGTGAAATGTGCAGTTGGTAGCTGATGAATCGCTGTTGACGGCATGGCAGTCCCACATGAAGCATGAAAATATCATTTCCCTTTCTTTCCAAAGGTACCAACAGATAGACTTCGAATCAATCAGGCAAAAAGCTTACAGAAAGAGTGTAGACTAGTTGTGGATTTGTATCTATGTGCCAATCAGGTTCTAATTGCCGAACGAAAGAGGATCTACCATTCTCAGTGCTACAAAACAGAACCTGGAGCATTTCAAGGCAATTTAATTTTCCAACAAAGAAGCCTTATGACTAGGTTGACTAGTGATAAACATTCTAGAAAAGCAATTGCTTCCCCACACCCCCAAGCCCCAACCCGCCAAACAAAAAGGAAAGAAAAGGGGTATAACCATGAACCTGAAGAAAAAATAGCAGAAGAATAATCAAAAGCAATTTGGCTCAAGAATTGAAGAAAAAAATGTTGATGCAGAATCCCTCATGGCCACGCATAGATATCATTTTAAAATATTTTCAGCTATCAAGAACAAGTAGACAGATATAAGGAGGTTTTGTATGCGCAGCTCCATGTTTACTCAAGGAGTATCGGATATCGGCAGCAGATCAGTTGACTCCTGACAGATGCATATCGGCCAACACTGGTCTGATACAAAACAATACAACATATGATCTTAAATGTCATTTTAAATGAGAAAAATAAAAATTACCATAATAGTAAAGGTAGGAAAATTGTCTATTAACATTTATAAACAAGAAAAAGAGTTAACGATATAGGTCGTGTGATATATATATGGAGGGAGAGAAAAAGAGCGCTTTAATTCACTCAATTTGATAGAATGCATGATGAGTTATATCTTAATTTATTATTCATATTATCTACTTTACATATTTTTGAAAGCCTTTGGGATTTATTAACTATTTTTTATTTTACAGTCGTTTAAATAAACATGAGTAATTTTAAAGCTTTTAAAAGAAGAAATTTGTGAAGAGGGAAAGCACTTTAAAATATAAATTTTATGTGGATTTACCCTAGAACAATATTTAGATTCAAATAATAAAAATTAAAAAAATATTAAAAAAAGAAAAGGATCACCTGAGACGGCCAGAACAGGGGATGGTCCAGCCCAGTAAAGAAGGTTAATCTGCTGCCATGGGAGAGGATCGGTGCCTGTCAAATCTGATTAGAATAGCCCATACCAAGGAGGGATGGGTCGCGGGTCGCGACCGGGTCGCGGGACCCCCAGGCCGACCCGGTCGCGACCGGGTCGCGACCCCTTTTTTTAATATTTTTTTTTTGAAAAATTCAAAAAAATAAGAAAAATGCGAAAAAAAATCTGAAAAAATACAGAAAATTGGATAAATTAAATGAAATGATTTAAATAAATAATGCATCAATTTTATTCCAACGTGATGTGTTCTACACTTTGTAGGTAGTTGATGTACTCTCCCCATGTCATTTGGGTTGAGTACAAAGCTTGATACATGTACACATGACGATCATATTCGTCTGTCCCTCGGGAAACTATCCTAAGACTTGATCCAAACGAGTCACCATAACTATAGGTCGATTAAGTAAGTAATTAACTATACCTTCAAACTAATTATGTGTTAAGTAACTACTAAACTAATTATCTAACTAATCTTCTAGCTAACTAACTATGCAAGTAAGCAAATAAGTATTAAAAAGAATAAACTACTTAACCCATTAATCAATGGAACTAATATTAAATAAATATACTAAATAAACTAATGAAATGCTTGATGAAATAATTAAGTAAATGAGGAACAAAATGAGAGCAATGAGAGCAATGAGAGCACAAATGAGAGGTTGAGAGTGAGAGTGGGGGGATGGGAGTAAGGGGAGCCCCTTGGGGGCTTTAAATAGCCCCCAAGGGGCTGAATGGGGGGGCTGCGCCCCCCCATGACCGTTGGCAACAGTCTTGAGACCGTTGTCAGACCGGGTCGCGCGACCCGGCCACGACTCCGCGACCCGGCCGGGGGAGTCGCCCCGACCGGGTCGCGACCGAGCCGGTCGGGCCTAAACCCGACCTGGTCGGGGCCGGGTCGCGACCCGGGTCGCGACCCGGCATTCCATGGCCCATACCAGCCAATCCAATGCTATCCGGTACACCATGTGTTTAGTCTATATGTTAAACATCAACTAGTTTGCTTTAGCGGCTAATAAATGCATTATCTTGACTAACTAAAAACTTATTTTCCTCAAAGAATGCCGTGGGAAATTACAATTACCATGACATAAAGATTTTAAGCAGTCAAAGATTACTGGTACTCTGATTATGATCACGTGTAATTCTGGCCATTTTGTATAGTCAATTGTTGACACCAAAAAAATTTTACACAGAATTTTAAGATATCTGAATCCTACTGAAATTTGTATTTTCGAGTCCTCAAATTCGGATTTCCGAGTACAAGTCAAATTTAGATTCTGAATCCTACTCAAATTTGGATTCCAAATCCCACTCTGAGTGGTATTTCAGACCTAGAAAAAAGAATCCTGATTCTCAAGATTTCAGGAAAGGGGGACTGATACGGATAAACGAACCTGAACCAGCCAAAAAAACAATCTCCTGACCAGTTCTGAACCAGTCCAGAAACAGTCAAAATTCCTGAGAATTCCAGCCCTGGCGTTCCTGCAGTTCCTGACAATCAGTTCTGCAGTTCCAGAAGCACAGTCCTGGAATTCCGGTTTCAAACTACTCCTGGAATTCTAGAAAGCAGGCCAGTAAACCAGTTCCTGAAGAAAGCCAGTTTGGGAAATTCCTGGACAGGCCGTGAGGGGCCATACCAGGCCTATGTCTGCCAGCAAAGCAGGGCCCAGACAGGCCCAGGACAGCAAGCCATGAACAGAAGAAGACAGAAAGACAGGCCTTGCATGTGGTCATATCAGACCCAAAACAGCAGGCCCATTGAGGCCCAATATTAGGCTTTGACTGACCATGAAAAAAACTCTAAAACAAACAAAATATTAGAAGTTGCTATGGCAGCTAATCAAAAATATTCAAGTAGTTGTTTGATATAATTAACACCAAAATATTAGAAGTTCGGTGGAGAGGTCAAAATAAATTTCAAAAAGCTCAAAATAACATCAACAAAGATAAAACGAGAATTTAACAAGAGGCCCAATCCTAATGGACTTTAACAGAAGGTTCCGTGTCAGAAAATTTTTAATGCAATGTGTGATTTTTTGAATTGCAGTAACTTCTGCCCCACTCTTCAAACTTGACGTTAGGGGCCTTTTAAAAGAGTTTAAATTGACCACTCTGCCCCTATCGATAATAAAAAGATTACAAACAGTAATTTTTGTTATAAAACATATTTTATAACAACATTTATTAAAAAAATAATTGACAATATGCCATTCTGCTCCTACAACGCATCTCCCCCTCTCTTCATCCTCTTCTCTACAACCCTTTTTTGCCCCCCTCCGCACTCACCAGGGCGCATAAAATCCCTAAAAACTGGTTCTTTCCCCCACGCCGCCGTCTCCGTGCCATCGCCTAATTTCTTTTCGGGCAAGGTGCTTTTTCTTCTTGCACTGCTCTGCATTGATGGAATCCTCTTGCCTCCTCCGGGAGGCAAAGTCAGTTCCCAAATCCTAGAAGAGACCTCTGGGGGCGATCAGCCTGCCACCAGGTTTGCCAGCAGATGGAAAGAGCCTGGGTCTCTAGAATGCTTCCCAAGGGAGCAGTTGTGGGTTCAAGGTCTTGGGGTACCTCAGCAGTGGTGGATTTGGAGGGGACTAATTTAGAGTTGGAGTCCCGATCCTATACATCAATCAAGGTTGTAGAGGTGGAGTTGGACGTGCCACCAGGGATATCAAGATCAAAATCACAGTTGCCTAGTGCAGAGGAATACACTTGGGAAAGTTGAGTATGGTGTCGACTCCAGAAACGGATTCCGGATCGGCACCTCAAAAAAAGGTGATGATGGAATAGGGGAAAGGAAGTGAATCGGAAAACACTCGGAAAACGATAAAATCTTCACCTCGGTCCCACACTCACGTTGATCCTGAACTTTCATCTCACGGCGTCGCTCAAGCACCGGAGACAGTTCGGGTCGTATGAGAGGAGAGGGAGGAATAGATGAACTTAAAACATGAATAAGAAAAGAAGTGGTCGCCAAGAATCGTGGGCTCCGCTTTATGGAATAAAAATAAGATTAAGTTGACCGTGTGGTACCTTAGCACAGGAGATGATATGTGGGTTAAACATTTTTCTTCTTCGGCCGGCCGATGAAGAAGAGTCCTACCGGTGTTAGTTTGATCAATCTGTGCAACTAGAACAATGAAACAAGTGAAGGATTTGATTAGATTTGTAAAAAGTGTAGAAACTGTAAGAGAGGAGATGCAAGAAAGAAGCAATCGGAATCGAACTCATCAGATTGGGGTGAGCCCTAACCCTTTTTTTTATTTTTTCTTTTTGGTTATATAAAATGATGCAAACTAAGGAAAAGATGTTCTAACAAGTAAATGGACTGAGTTAAGAGAAACTTATGGAATGAAACGGCTTGAGTTGAAGCCGAGGTGAAGGAAACTAGCCGGTTCGGGTAGCCTTGCACCCTTCTGGCGCGACTTTGGTGCAGAAAATTCTACGGATGACCCCGATGTCGGAATCGAGTGCCGTTTGTTTTTATGGATGAAGAACTCGGAGAGGAAGAGATCTCCTGTTGATGACTTCTCCGGAATTTGTCCGTACAGGCCTGTAGAAAATCTGGAAGTGAATGGATATAGAAAATAGAACATGGATGTACGCCCTCGGTGCAGCAATCGCCACGGGTAGACGGCAAGTCGGAATTGAGTGCCACCGGTTGCAAATGAAAGAGGACGAGCAGGGAAACAATTCTTCTGTAGACCACCTTTGCAGAAGAAGCCCCAAATTTTTTGTAGAAGCCAATGAAGTTCGGTGATGTAGAGAGCACAGATTGGGCCTTCTTCTTCACTTCAGGATCAATCCCTCAACGTCGGCTCGGATTTGAACTTTGGGACGGCCTTAGGAGGGAACTTGGACAACCTCAAGACAAGCTAGAGCGTGGGTGATTCATGCGGGTCGTAGGGAATAGCCCTTAATTTATAGAGATGGAAAACCGGTTCAAAACAAGGAAACTGGCCGACCGCGCCCCCCTGTTTCAAAGAAGGTGAGGGCACGCCCTCCCCTTTCAAGGGAGGCGGGGGCGCGTTCAGCGTTTTATTACTAAAAATCGTCGAAACCTTCCAGAAATTGCTAAAAATCGGACTTGACAAGATGAACGTGCCCCTGACTCGGGGGCGCGATCAAAATAATCGAAATTTAGAAACCCTTCCAAAAAGCCGGTTTAGAAGGTGTAAACCGGGACAATTTTCGGTTTCCGAAAATCAACCGCGCCCTCCTCTTTCAAAAGGAGTGAGGGCACACAGGACACGCCCCCGGACAGAGGGCGCGGTGACCGCACCCTCCCATTTTAAGGGAGGCGAGGGCGCAATACACTCTCTCTCCTATGCGCGTGTTCCGCAGGCCGTAACTTGCAAACGGGTCTTCCGATTCGGCTCCCGTTGGTTGCGTTGGAAAGAGTCTTCAACCGCATCTCCTCGAGTCGGTAAACTAGTCGGCATTACTCCCGAGGCGTTCGCACAGGGCTTTAACTATCATTTACCGTTCTGCGAAAAGTCGAAAACTGCGGCGGAGATCCGAAAAGACACGGTTTCGGTCGAGGAATCTCGGGTCAACTCGGGATGACTTAAAATGATAATCAAACAAGTGCGGTATGATCAAAAAATTCAAAATCATAGAAAAATCCGAGATTAACCTGGTAAACGCGAGACGAACCTCAGAAAAACTGAGAAACCCTAAAATTGACCGCAACAGCCGTATGGCCCCAATTGATGAAAATATACAGCTAGGATCGACCCAAACGACCCAAAAAGGCCCGGTGACGACCGGAAAGGCCTAACACGTGGTCCGGGATAGCCGTGTCAACACGGATCAAAAAGCTGTAACGAAAAATCGCTATAGACCAACGCCTACCGAAATGACTTGTTGGAAACCCCGAATGTTACGGAACGCACGCGGGACTCCCGAGATCTTCAAGATGGATCATTCAAGTTGGTTATTGAGCAAGCTTCGTGTTTTCACGATTAACGCGTGGCTCTCGCTTGAAGGTTACAGCATTACTTCGGAAATCATCGGTCCATTCCCAACTTACGGGGGTCTTCACCAACGTCCTTAGCTCATCTCCACAAGGTATCCGGATCAGATAATGGTTAAATAAAGGATATCGCCCATAGAATAGGAGTCTGGGGCTCCAAATCAGGCCAAATTGTCATGTCTACATATAGTAGTGCATAGGTGGGCAACAGAGATGAGCACATGCCAAGAAGAAAGATGAAGGTGGCAAGGGAGGTGGAGGGGAGCAGTCTATGGTGGTGACTGCAGCAAAAAATATGTTCTCAGTGGGGGATTTCATTTGGGGGGAGATCAAGTGTCATCCATGGTTTCACTATCACCATAGATTGCGGAATCTGCCGATCTGGATCGGGATCGGCCGATTCTTAGATCAGATCCCTGCTGAAGGACCGATCCGGAAAAGAGTTTCAGCAAAATTGGCTAGGATCAGTCAAGATTGGATTGGAATCAGAATCGGATCGGCTAAATCGGCCAGGATTAGATTGGAATCAGAATCGGATCATTTTTTCCATTTTTGCTATTTCAGGCAAATCAGTCGGGATCAACCAAGATTGGTATGGATCAGATCGGATCGGAATCGGAATCTTTTTTTACTTACCGATTCTAGATCGGTTTTATTCTAGTGGATCGGTCGGGATCGGTCCGATCCGATCTGGATCAGATCGGTACCCACCGATCCCAATTCTGATCCTGCGATCCTTGACTAGAGCTTTAACTGAAGCTTGGGACAGGATCTACCAATCCTTCGAGTTAAAGATGGTTTGCAATTGCATTACGACGTCAAAGCTCACAAGACTCTTCGATCCTCTTGTGATGAATGCTGGCATCAAGGGATCATCTGCAAAAAATGGCGGACTGCAGTGAAGTTGAGACAAAAATGGGGGGAATTGAATGGGAGGGAGAAAATGTGAAATTTGTGAAAAAGAGTTGACAGTGAGTTAACAGGAGGTCTCCTACGACAGATTTGGCCTTCTGTTAAAGAAATTGAGAAGACTAGATTTTATTATAAAGATGTTTGATCAATCGACTTTCAATTAAAATGATTTTCTTAACTGCACTACTAATTACGTTTTACAAGATAAGATGTGGTTCAAATCTTAAGTGATGGGATAATCCCTATGTAAACATTTAGAAGTTACCAGGACCCACTTTGTGAGGTCTTATATATTTATACCACGCTTAATTAGTTATACTCCTATGGTTTTATCACCTATTTTCTTAACCGTAGTTGTCAAGCTAAAAAGGTTAATTACATAACCTATTTTCTTAGCCATAAATTAATTATTGATCATTACATAAATGTATGTTCTTATGTCATATGTGATAAATGCAAAATATTTCTTAGACTCTCAAATGCAATATTTGGATCACAAGTATGCAATGATCAAGAGGTGATGAGGGGTACTTTGAGCATAATACAAAGGTTTTCAAGAACTCAGCAGGATGGATGTAAAACTGAGTTGAGATAAGTAAGAAAAAAAGACAATTAGTGTTCTTATGTTGGACCATTAATAGTGTTATAATTTTATGACTCTTAATCTTGCAGATGCAATCTTCTAAGATGAGGACTGGAGTATACTCAGATCCAGATCTAAGGCATTCATTCGACAAGATTTCTCCTAGGATGTTGAAAAAATAACAAACTTCTTATGTATTTTATGATATTTGCCTTAACTTATTTGACCAATATCATGTTCTATTGTTATTTTTTACAACAAAGTGGTAGGTGCAAGTCAACACCAGACGTGGTTGAAATCCACTTGCATCAATTGCAATTCGCATTCTTAGTCAAAGCACAAGTTTCTCCCAATGCAAAAGATATTAAAATATATTAAACCTAATTCACATGAAGAGAAGAAATAGACTAATATCTAACATATTGGAGAAACTAATGTTCTGTCACTACAGCATGCAACTAAGGATAAAGAACATTAGAGACTATCAGAAACTAGCAAAACAAATATTCGCACAATTTACAAGAGGTTCATATGAACAAAAAGGACAAGTATAAGCACAAGAACCAGCTACTTCTGATGTTGATGTAGACTATCTATTCTAGGAGAAGCACCCACTTGCTACGTGGATGGAAGAGAAGATAGGAAGAGCATCTCCAGAGTTCGATCTTGAGGATTGTGCATAAATCGAAAGAGAACTAGATGACGTTCAGCCTGAAAATGCAGACATGCAGCAGGAAGTCCCAATTACTCTAGCTACAATCACAACTTCATCCCCACTTCCAACTCTAGCCCTACCAACCCTAGCCTCACAACCAACTCCTACCAAGATGAAGACAAAGACCATAGTAACCAGATTGAGACGTTTCTCCCCATTGAAAAAAGTTTATCAACGTGGCATGGGCCTTAGGAGTTCTTCATCATAAGCAGAGGAGAAAGCAAAGAAAAAGAAGTTGGATGCAAGGCGAGAACACGCGAGTCTAGATAACAGTACCCAGGCACCTTCCTAAAATAATGATAAGGAAGAGTTCATTCCTCCAATCCTCCTACCCAACAGCAAATTGTATGGTGTGCAAGTGGAGGTGGCGGTGGAGAGGGAGGATCATCTAGTAGCGCACACATTAACAGGGTAGAGACAATTTTGTAGTGAAAGAAGTAAGCATTGAAATCAGGGGTTCTTTTATCAATACGCAACAGCAAATTATTCAAAACACCCTCGGGACTTCCACCTTTATATTCCAACTACATCTCCGGGCCCTTAGGACAGTGTCTACGATTTCTCTCAAATAGCCGATTCTTTATTTTCATATGGATACGTCTCAGTGGAGCATCCAAGAGAATATGGACAATGAGTGTGAAGGCGAAGGCTGCAGATAGTGGTGAAAGAAAAGTATATCATTTTATTGTAAGTCAATTTTCATTTGTATTTTGTTAGTTGTTACAGTTGCTTGTTAATAATTAAATTATACCAACTTATCTTAAAGTCTATTTGTAAATTTATAGTCCATGCATGAAACCTTGTTAGATCAATGTTTTTTATTTTAAAAATTTTTTTAGGGTCCCTCTGATTTTTGGGGGGATTTTTAGTGATTTTTAGTGAATTCTCTATTTTTTACAACGAAAAAAAAATGATTCAAACCGATTCCAAATCAATTTTCTACCCAATGAATCATCCAATTCAAACCGATTCGATCCAACCGATTCCAATTCTGATATTTCCATCCTTGGCCATTCGAAGCTGCTTGTCCCTTCTTTCAACTCCGTAGCTGTTTGCTTATTCTGCTGGTTCTACTGATGTGTGCTACTGTCCGAGCTGCTTCTATTAGACCCATCATGCCTTGCTTCAATAAAAAATGCTCCTGGCAGCCTTGGTTCTTCTTCCAGCTGAAGTAGACTCCACCCTCTGATATGTTGTTGGTCTCCTTCGACATCATCATTGGATGAACTAAAGAGGACGACAACCTGTTGACATTGGAAAGATATTCAGCCACTGTCGTTATTTGATCCTTCTGCCTCTCATCATCTAGCAAGCTCTGGTCCCCTCTCTTCTCAAATCTAAGCTCTAGCGATTGTGGTTGCCTCCTTAAGTTCCAAAATGTGCTTCGAGATGGTTGGGATTGGGATCTGCGATCCACTATTCTACTGTTCGTTTGTTGTTCCTCCTATTCTGAAAAGAACTACACTTGATCTAGCCAATGAAGGTCAAGCCTCCAAGGCTATGATGACCTTGTTCTGAGCTAATATTAGTCCACCGGACACATTGTTTTCTCGATATCAATTGGATTTCTTATCTCAAACCATGTGTTAACCAAGTTAACCAATTTGGAGCCATGACTATAAGTCCTTCTATCGGTGTCTTTAAAAGAACAACTCTGACCGGTCACTAAACACAATCAAAACTGTTGTATGATTTGTCTATCAAGTTTCACATGATGAAGACCGAATAAGCATACTAAAACTATATAGCAACTATTCAGAAAACGGTTTCTTTGAAATCATTCAATGTTGCAAGTTCCAAAAATGTTGCATATGCAGTCTTGATCTCTTAAATTGTTCTCCTTGTCTACTTATAATATTTAGTTATCACATTTCATTCATAGACGACTTATTATTTAGTCACCTGGCTTCTTCCTATTTATTTGGTTAACTTAGTTTGTGTGGATCTTCTGTTGATCGATGAAAAAATTCCTATGGTTCCTAAAATAAGGTTGTTTTCGAGGACTGTGAAGAAACTTTGAGCCAATCGGCATCCTGCTCAACTGATATTTGGGACTTTAGTCGGTGGCTAAGGGCACTATACTATCAACTGCAGTGCATAGATTAGATGTTGATTCCCTGCTCTGTCTAACTGCTATCTTCTATCCAATTGTTGTTTTTCTTGCTCTGCAGTTGATAGTATAGTGCCCTTAGCCTCATAGGCGCCGCTTAGGCGACAAGGCGGTGTTGGAAGCTCGCCTGGGCCGGCCGCCTTGTGGCACCTGAAAAAGGCGTACGCCTTGACCGCTTAAGCGGTCAAGGCGCCGCTTAGGCGAGCGCTCGGACGCCTGGTTCGGAGAGCCCGCCGGTTCAGCGTTTGAACCGGTGCCACCGGTTCACGCCAAACAGGCCAGCCGGCCTCTTTATTCAACCCGGGCCGCTCGGCCCCGCTGCATTCGCCCGAAGACACCCGAAGACACCTCCCGCGGACGCGACGCCGCGGTTCCCAGCCCGACGCCTGCGCACTTCGCCCCCGACGGCTTCCTGCGGCCCTCCAAGCTCCAACAGACCGGCCTCACAGCTCCTTCCACCCCGCGGCTTCCTTCTACGTGGCATTTTCATCTCCAAGAGAAGCCCTAGCCGCTCAGCTCTCCGTACGGTCCTCCAACTCTCTCTAAAACCTAGTTTTTTATTTCTTTTGTTATTCTTATCATTTATTCTCGCTGATTTGTTGTCATAGCATCTTTTACGATGCCTTAAGTCTTCTTAAGTATTATCTATGTATGAATATGTAAAATATTTCATGTTTAAACATCTTCGGTGCGTCGTTAATTTCCGATTCCCTTGTTCTTGCTTCTTCGAGTATATTTATATATTCTAAATAGATCATTGACATCAAGTAATGTATGGAGATTGTTATATTATACATAATAGAGTTGAAATCCTCTCAATCCTCTCAATCTTCGGTAAGTTCATTTGGTTTAAATTGTCTTAAGTTTATATTTTTTTGTACACGTTATGTTCTTGATCTTATTCAAGTTTGGTTATGAATGTATGTCAATTTGATTAGATTTGTAAGTTTCATTTCAATTTTTATATATGTCATGATAGTTTCAAAAAATGCCATATACACTCCACTCCCCTTCATACCTCGCCTTAACGCCTAGGCGACGCCTAGGCTTACGCCTAGTCGCCTAAGCTGTAAAATACCCTTCGGGCGCCTTGGACGCCTTGACAACTATGGAGACACCATGCCTAAGGGTGCGAAATAAGTCTTTGCCAGTATTCAAACTTATATGTTGTTGGTCTAATTGGTGAGGACATTAAAGTGAACCAAACTCAAGATAACTAAAACTTGATTCATTAAATCTGTCAAGTGAATTTCAAAATTAAAATTACTTTCTTTCAAAAGCTAACTTACTCCAAATTCAGTGATTAATTAAAAAAAATTGTGAATCAGCTTTAAAATTTCTAACAAGAATTACCAAAATTTGATATCTACTTTAGATCCTTATCAAAATCAGTCATTAGGTTGTGCTTACCATTTAGCCCAAATCTCTTTAGAACATTTTCATATCCTGTCCCCATCAGAAGGCCAGAAGGCCACTTTCTTACCTATATAACTGGTTTCATACATAATCTTTTGTCTGTCAACTACAACTTTTCTTTCGTACACTTGACTGGCATCAGCATTGTAGAATAATTAACTAAATAACAAGTCAACGGTTATGGATTCCCCATCCGAAGACATCTTGGTATTGTCACAATAAAATAAAAGAGTGTAAAGTCACAAGTCAAATCAGTAGTTCCTGCCAATCTGGTGATTCAAGTAATTCCTTCTCTACCCTTGAAAGAGCAATTTCAAGAAAATACAGCCGCATTTGCAACCAAGAGCATATTTATCACATTAGTACACATCACCAGACATTGAAGCCATATACCATGAGAAATTGGAAAAGTAAGGACGTACAAATTGTCTTTGTATCATAGTTGTCAAGGCGCCCGCCTAGGCGCCGCCTAGGGGGCAAGGCGCCTTTCCAAGGGCACCTTGCCAGGGCGCCTTGTCTGGGGCCAAAAAGGCGCCCAAGGCGCCCGCCAAGGCGCCCAAGGCGCCAGCCTAGGCGCCCAAGGCGCCCAAGCAAGGCGCCTTGGGTATTTTTACATCATTAAAAAAAGTTTTTGAGGGATTTTTCTCCCTTGATACTCCTCACAAGGGACACTTATTTAATGATAGTTTCAATATATTAATATATTGTATTATCACTTATACTATCATACATATTTAAGATTTATGATTATAAACATATATTATATACTTAATTAAGTTCTTTTTCAACTCTTTCCTCTCTCTCTCTCTCTCTCTCTCTGTCTCACTTATACTATTACATACTTTTTTGGGGTTCGGGGGCCGCCCCCCGACACCCCAGGCGGGGCGCCGCCCCCTTGACCCCCGCGACCCGACCGCGCAAGTCGATCCGCGACTACTGCGCCCCCCATTTAATAATATTATAACAATATTTTACCATCACTTATACTATTACACATATATAAATTTTATAATCATAAATGAGTTATATACTTAAATTTTATAAATATTTATTTAACTTTCTTCTCTTTCACACACACATCATATTTACTTATGTGCATTGATAAAACACTCATATTCAATTATAACATAACAAATATAATTATATTTATGTTTTTATATATATAACAACCTCCCGACTCAGCCTTCCTTGAATACCGCCTTGACCGCCTAGGCGACGCCTAAGCGGCCGCCTTGTCGCCTAAGCGGAATCGATACCCTTCAACGCCTTGGGCGCCTTGTCGCCTTGACAACTATGCTTTGTATAGGAAAATCCGACATTTTACAATAGACCACAAGATGCCAGGACGTAATAATCTACTATGGACCGGGCATGAGGTAGCAACCTTGAGCTTCGACTTTGATATTTTCATCAAGCGTAAATGCTTAAGAACAATGCTCAGAGACAATCTGCTAAATCTGAACATCTCTGTGGAAACTTATACATTGTCATTTCATCGCAAAGGAACAACAAATAAGAGGTCCAACAGGTACTCTACAAGATGGCATTCAGAATCTCTCAGTGAAAAGAAAGCATGAATAAATTAAACAAGAAAAGGCAGGTAGAAATATATGCAAAACTAACAACGTGTTACCAAGGATGCAATTTCAAGAAAAAAAAATTTATATAAGAATTTCACCAAAAGAAAGAAAACTTTCAAACTACCTTTTCTTTAATCAAGCCTCCAGTGCTAAAGAGCCCAGCATTCTCCAGTGCTACAATAGCTCTCTCCTACAAATATATGTCCTCTTGTAAGTTCTCTAAAAGTACAATTTCATTATTATTATTATTGACCAATCAATAAAAGAAAACTTAAAAGAAACATCAAAATCAAGAAGCCAAGTAGTGAAACAGAAAAACACAAGTAGTGAATCTAGCGATAGAGATCTGAATCCAACTAAAGATTGTCCTGACAACAGCTAGGAACAGGGTAATGAAGAGAACAGGCAAAGGCATAGGTTCTGTTTAATATGGTTAACAATAAGTGAACATGTATATAGAAGAAAGTTCTCCACATACACAAATACCAACCTCACTATCAGCATCATTAACAGTTTCCATCAGATAAACATCACAGTACTTAGATATTTCCAGTAGTACTTCCACCACAGTGCCTCTCACGGTTGCACTAATCTGCATTAGATTAATAACTGACAGTTAAGTCGATACACAAAACAATGACAAAGACATGACAGATCATTGACCTGAAGCTCATCTGGAGTTCTTTGCTCCAAAATAACACCAAGAAGTTGGCAAGTAACCTGCAAGGTGAAAACCATGTCATCATAAAAGGTGCCACACAGCAGAACAAGACAGTCGTAAAATTTAAGTAAATGATAGCAAATGAGATATTTCACATTTTCTTGTGTTATGGATCCTTAATGTACATTCCCATGTTACACTAACTTCTATTAACATCTATCCTTGCATACATATGTTGCATTTTTTGTATTTTTTAAATACTTGTAGAAGTTGCTTCACGTAAAGTCTCTTGTCCTGGCAATCTCAATGCATACTTCAGTCTCATACTAACTAGAGATGTCCCATCTCTCTTTTGGTTTAAAACACAATACCCAATTCCTTGCTTAACTTCTTGTAGGAAAACTTAAGATGCAAGACAAGCCAAATGGCAATAAGAGACAGATTCTGATCCCCATATCTTGGGCTCTGCTACACTGCTACTTTCTAAATGTGACAGATACCAAACAGCAATTTTTCTTCTCTCTCTGTCTGATGTGGGACAATCAAGTAAAAACCAAAAATAAAGCAGAAAAGCAAGCTAAAGTAGAACAAATCAAGTTCAGACCAAGCTAAACTGGCTTGAACCAGTTAAAATCGGCACGAACTGGATTTGAGTCAGGTCGAACCAGTTCTGAAACAAGTAGAACCGGGCCTGAACCAGCATGTACCAGTGATGAACCAGGATAGACTGAGAAGAACCAAACTTAAACCGGTCTAGACTGAGGTGAACCAGCCTGAAACCATATGGACAGGTGTGAACCAGGTCCAAACCTGCTAGAACCTGGTAGAATTGGCCTAAACCGGGTAAGAACAGGTTTAAACAGGGTTAAACCAAAAGGACTAGTCTGAACCAGGCCTGGTGTCCATCTGAGGAGGCTGCAGACTGTGCTGCATCAGCAGGGGGGAAGCAACAGCGGCGGTGCAGGTGGCTTTGTGTGGCTATGCAAGGGGGCTTCAATGCATCAAGGCTGGAGCCAGCAGGGGAAAAGTTGAGATTGACAAAGAGGGGGGGTTGTCTGGCAGTCGCAGGGGAGAGGATCTCAGTAGGTGCAGATGAGGTGGATGATGGAGAAACAGGGGAGGGCGGCAACGAGGGAAAAGGTGGGTCCTGGAAGAAGCTTCAACACGGCTCGGGGCTGGTATAGGAGCTCTGGACCAGTAGATAGGGAGGCAAGCTATGAGGGGTGCTGATCTTGTCGAGTGCAGAAGAAGGGAGGTGTCTGCCTGGATGGAGGAGACAGGAAAGAGTGGCATTGGGAATCCAGGCTGCGTTGGTTGCATGAGCAGAGGATGGTCAACATCAAGTTTGGTAGCCCACAACGAAGGTGCCCACTGGTCCTACTGGTGAAAGAGGGGAAGGAGGTGGGGTAAGAAAAGAAAACAGGGAGCTCAGAGGTGGTGGGGAAGCTGCAAGCTGCACATGGAAGCCAATGGTGCTGCACTAGTCAACAAATCACCTGACACTACGTGGCTGTAGAGAGGATCATTGGAGGTGCCACACCAGCGAGGGTGGGGGGTTGCACCAGCAGACTAGGTTTCCACCTCTGGTAAAGTCCAGAGTTGAGGAGGTCACCAATGCTGCCAGCATCAGCAGCTGCACTGCTAAGGATGCCAAGCTGGGAGCATGGATTGCAGAATCGGCCGATCCGGATCGGGATCGGCCGATTCTTGGATCGGATCGGTACCCGATCCTGGACCGATCCAGGTGGATCGATCCAGGAATCGGTCGATCCGGACCGATTCCCTAGAACCCGGAAGGGTCCAGAATCAGATCGATTCAGGACCCGATTCCGGACCATTTTCTGGTCCGATCCCCCCCAATAAGGGGGAGATCGGACCGATTCCCCCTTCCCACCCCTCATTCTCACTCCCCCCTCCCCTTCATTGTCTAGGGCTCCCCCTAGACCCCTCCCCCCAACAATCCACCTTGAACATTGGCCGATCCCCCCATAAACAGATAAATTTAAGGGGGCTCCGATCCCTCCTTCCCCCTTCCCTTTACCACCATAAAAATAATTTTTCTTCGGGGGGCGTTGCCCCCTGATACCCCCACAAATGAGCCCCGTTCCGGACCATTTTCTGGTCCGATCCCCCCAATAAGGGGGAGATCGGACCGATTCCCCCTTCCCACCCCTCATTCTCACTCCCCCTCCCCTTCATTGTCTAGGGCTCCCCTAGACCCCTCCCCCCAGCAATCCACCTTGAACATTGGCCGATCCCCCCCTAAATTTAAGGGGGGCTCCGATCCCTTCTTCCCCCTTCCCTTTACCACCATAAAAATAATTTTTCTTCGGGGGGCGTTGCCCCCCTGATACCCCCCACAAGGGGCGCTGCCCCCTTGACCCCCGCGACCTAACCGCGTAGGTCGATCCGCGACTACTCTGCGCCCCGCTGATGATAGTGTAAACATATTAATATATTTCACTATCACTTATACTATCACATATATAGAAGATTCATAATCATAAATATATATTATATACTTAAATTTACATAAAGATCTATTTAACTCTCTTCTCTCTCTCTTTTATATAATAATTTATACTTATATGACAATTTCTTGAAAGGAACTTACGTTGTATGGCATTATTTGATAGAATGTCATCCACATTATTGTTATTTTTTAAAAAAATTATTTATTTCTATGATTTTTCCTGATTTTTTTGATTTTTTGAGAATTTTTATGATTTAAAAAAATTTAAAAAAATTGCCCGATCCGGACCGATCCAAGACGCCCTTTCTTCCGGAGGATCAGCCGATCCGGACCGATCCGATCCCGATCCGGATCGGATCGGTGGTCACCAATCCCGATCCCGATCCCGCGATCCTTGGCTGGGAGGAGGCAAGGGCCACTATGGGAATCACTGGAGGGTGCTGCAGGCCCGCTGAGGAGGTGCCTGCCCGCTGGAGACTGGTCGGCATCAGACCATCGAGCAAGGAAGAAAGGAGGGACCAGAGACTGTCCAGCAGTGAGGAAGCATTAGAGAGTGAAGAGCACAGACCACCTGTCTGTGAAATTCGAATTGTGGAGCATGTAAACCCCCGGCTTCTTCTCTGGCACCAGCCAGAACCCTTTTGCTGACTCCGCCCCCTCAGATTTGCACAGATGACCAGCAAAATGTTTCCTCTCGATCACGGCTGCAAGCTTCACCTCAGCAGTAAAGTCATAACAAGAGTCAGATAGCACATCAACAGCCCCATCAATCAGCCACCACAATTACCTCATGTCAATGAACTTAATCTTCCCGAAAGGATTCAGGATCTTCATAACGACCGAGATAGTCCAAGCAAATGTCGGGAGCCCATGCACTCTGACCCAGACTGATCGAAGCTCACTTGACACCACTTCAGCACCAAGATCGTCCTCCCAAGGTCGCACAATAACATCAACCGGAGCCTTTAGAGGACCGAACAGCATACCTTCTAACACCCAACGAGCCAAGCCAATTCTTGAAGGAGTTGTTCTTCACAAGGAAGAAACCCAGCGAGGACGAGCCAATCCACCAAGACCTAGTGGTAGGCCAGTAAAACTTGATGAACTCTTCCAGTATACCCTTGTTCTCTTTATGGGTGCCATTACCAAGCACCGAGACGACCTTGCAATGAGCCAGTCACTCCTTTTTCTCTTGCATGCTAGTTGTGAACGGGATGATGACCCTGCCTTCTCCTTACAAAATTATCCTTGCAAAATCAGTGCACGGCTCATGCTCAAAGGAGCTCCAACTTCTGAGCATCCCCTCACCCGATGCCCCACACCCCAGCATCACCTGCACAGCAGACTATCCTGGCACTCAGTGGAGTGATCATGCCCATAACATCTGTCACATGACCAAATCCCCCAATGGTCGGCCCTACCCTCCACAACCACTCTGATATAGGACCTGCCATCAAAGACAAGGGCTCTTACCAGCCCGGGATGATGCCTCAGTTGCAACAAAGTCATGCCAAACCCACCACTCCCTCCGCAGGAGGTACCTCCAGTGGAGGACACTGTGCGACCACCTTGTGACAGCCCTCAGCGGCTATCCCCTCAAAGGAAGCTCTATTGGCATCAGAGAGACCCACTCCCATCCACTGCACCCCCCATGACAGAGCCTGTGGACCCTTAGAAATCACCAGAGCGCCGCATAGACAGTCCCCTCCGGTCTAGCAGAGGTAGATCAGATTATATAGCATTGTCTTTTTTTTTGGGTGGGCCCGTGGGGAGACAAATTATAAATCATTGTCATTTTATGACACCATCTGTCAATTGGATTGTTGCATCTGGTGTGTATAGAAGTATGAGCATGAAATATTTTTCAAAAGGCATAGAAGTCATTGCCCTTGAATAATTCATGATCTACCCAAAAGTTGCTTTCCTCTAACTCCTGAAACAGTGGAAATTGATTAGTTGTGTATCACCCTCCTAATAGGAGAAACATTATTTGCCTGGAAGTTGATGGTTTAGGAAGAATTTGGTTTGTCTCTATCCGCTGTTAAAATGGTAGGTTGACGGGGTGACTAATCAGACCATCTAGGAAGTGCAGTCCCTTAACCTGACTTGGCAATTCCAAACTCGGAAGTACAAAGCAATTTGTAACTTTTCCCAGTATAATTGACTTTCTTACCTTTGCTATTATATCCACTTTGCATGTGGCACTGCATAATGCATATCTTGTTTTTAAACTTGGAATTATTTTCGTTGGTTTTTCCTAAAATCCATAGAGGCTTGACATTCTGTACCAGACTAAACAATCATGTGCATTTTGTAGTTCAAGATTGATTTCCAACTCTAAAGAACACATTTTGATTTATCCATAAACTACTTAGTAATTTTATTAACTTAATTGAAATAATTCAAATAATTGCATTACATGTTACCATGTGACTCAAATGTGTGTCATCCAACTCACCAACTAAGGTCTACTGACTTGGACCATCTAGAAGGTTTTAGAACAATGGGTCTGTCCCTCTTGAGGATGGATTTCTCTCCCTCATCATCTTTCCTCTGGTTGCAGCTATAGTCCTTGCATTTTAAAATGTCTGCAAAATCCCTCTTAGATATCACCACAGGATTTTCTCTTGAAAACCTTCCATGATGATGCTGAATGTGAAATGGCATGCATTGGTGACACAAGGTCATGCAGGGAGAGTTTCCCTTCCCTTTATCCTATCAAGATGATGAGTACAAAAACTTCATGACCCATTTCTGTTGTTCCCTTAGGGGGCTGTGTGGTACAAGATTTAGGGGATAAACCTGGATTATCCCCCAAATAATATGGTACCAAATGGGCCCTTAAAAAATATGGCTTTTTCTTCAAATTTTCCTAAGCAGAGAAAAATCTTTCAATTACTTTGGTTTTCTGTGCATGTGCTTTCTTCCTAAGCTTCCCAAGGGATTCCAATTTATATTTTATTTTAATGAAGCCAGAACATCTATTTTATGATTACTAACTTTAACTTTATTATGACCTACAACAAACGGACTAGAATCCACTGGCATTCTACAACATGGCATTCCTTCACCAAAGAATGCAAGCCCCACAATGATTTTTTGCTATCTGCGCAATAGTGGAGACAATTAAAGTTTAAGAGGGGAAAAACTTTCAGGCTCACACTCACAGCCCACCTATGTTCGGGATCCTCACACCTCTACAGAGACAGTTTCATGCATGGTGCACGTGTGATTAGAGAACTACAAAAGAAATTGACAGAACAAACATCTAAAAGACCTAATCAAAATCATAAATCAGCAAACGCTGTGCCCTTTACACCCTTTTAAGTATGCCTCATAAAAAATGTCACATATTCTCAATAAAGCAACAATACAGGGCACTTACCTTCCTTCCACCCTTTAATCTCCTTTTGACCATCTGTCCGAGGGTGAGCTGCAAGAGAAACACTCAAAATCAAGAATAAAATAAATAAATTGAAAAAGAAAGCACCAGAGAAGCCATAGCTATCCCAAGTATAAGCAAGCTCAGCGAAACAAGGTAACCAATAGAACTTTCACCTGCACAGGAGAATGAGCATCACCAGCTGCACCTGATGCCTTCAAATTCAGATGAGATGTGCGCACTTCAGAATCACCCGTGGATGCAGGATTCGAACGCTTTGGTGGGTTCCTTCGTGGACTGCCAGGTGGGGATCTAAAGAACTTCCAAGTGAAGACTATTGCAATAGCCAACCCTGCAAGAGCCCCAAGAGATCCAGCCCCCTGAAAACCCCAACGAGAACCTCCGTGAAGATGTGTCATCGAGGACCCCAATTTACCACCTTGCTCTAGAAATTCTTCACACGGAACAGTAGACTTGCCTAAGGCAATCTATAATTACCAACACATCCACGAAAGGTGAAAACTAGAACGCCCTAGACGACCCATAACAGACACTCTTCTGCTCCCAAAAAGAAAGGCGAAAAAAACCCCTTCCCAAAACAAGACTGTCACTCGAGAGAACAGAACTGCTGCGATTAAGACAAGGGAAGAGGAACCGGATGGGCACGACCTTGTTGCTGAAGAGGAGCACGACAATCTCCGACACCTTACTGTGAAGGTGCGCGGACACCTTTCTCAGCAGCGACCCAACCTGCTTCGTCATATAATCCGCCATCGAGAGCAACTGGTTGTCCCCCCACCCCTCCCCGCACGAGCGAGAGAAAACCGCGGGGGCTTTCCTCTGCGCCTGCGGCGAGCAAAGACTGGAGAGCTCAGGAGGAAGAAGCCGTAGACGACGTCGCCGGAAGGGAAGGAGAGAAAACAGTGGAGAAAATGGCCGCCTTTTATAGGATCGTCTATCCACTATCGCGCTCTGCGTGGTTATTTGGGTTTGACTTGGGTGCAAGTTTGGATCCGCTCACTTCCGGCTGAAGGAGGTACTCACAGTTTCAATGAAAAAAAAGATCACAATATCATTCATTTAAGTGTTAGAGTAGTAAATTAATAAAATATCAATAATAATTTAATTTTATTGATAGCGGATTAATGAGTAAATGAATTGTTATTGAATCATTATCGACATCTTACAAATTTACTTTAATATAATTCGTTACCGATAGGTAATGAGTTAGTAAGACGTTTATAGCAGTTCAATCTTTTTCGATAACAGTTCATCAAACTTGTTATTTAAACTGTCATTTAATGGCCTGAGATCGTAGTCGATTTTCATTGGAGACTGAGGATACTTCTTTCACCGGAGGTTGAAATGATCCCAACTCCTAGAAAAATAATTATAAGATCTTATATATTATTTTTAAATTTAACTGTTGTTAAATAAAAATTTATTTGTTTGAGAAGATGCTGCAAAATTGCACATGGGCGTCCCGTAAATCAAATTATTTGTAGTGGTCAATCTTGTTTGCTAGTCAAGCATGGCTCAACTGGTAACGTCCCTGCGCCCCAAAAATTTATTTGTTTGAGAAGATGCTGCAAAATTGCACATAGGCGTCCCGTAAATCAAATTATTTGTAGTGGTCAATCTTGGTTGCTGGTCGAGCATGGCTCGACGGGCAACGTCCCTGCGCTTGGGGGCACAGGGCGGGGGATCGATGCCTCCCAGTGGTGTCAGTCGGGCACCCCGAGGGGGTGAACAGTGAGGATCAAGCAGCCGCTCGATCCTTCGCCACCCGCGGCGCGGCGGGAGCCAGGGCCACTGGGCCACTCGTGAACAAAAAATAATTGAATTCCCAAAAGATGCTGGATTTTTGCTAAATTTTCTCATTGTTCTCGAGTAGGAATAATTATGTACATGGCATTTTCCTCTTTCATAAATCTTTTTTTCATCTTCAAAAAAATATATACATAGTACTTTTTTCTTCCCTAGAAAATTATTAATTTTCAAAACGGAGCCTCATGTCGGCCTCTGGCGTTGGGTTGCTCACATGGACGGGAAACAATATTGCGTTATCATTTTTTATAAATAAATATAATAAAAATTTATTTTATCAAAATTATAATAAGTATAATATGTAATAAATAAAAAATATTGAAGACTTTTTCATTTTTTTTAGATGCTCTTGCATAGAGATCAGGAGCTATAGTTGTGTAATATATAAAGGGAGGACAAATTATGAAGCTGGTAACCATGGTAGAGAGAGTCAAAATTATTCAACTTACAAATAGGTTAAATAAATTGGATAACCACCATTGTCAGGGTAGGAGGAGTCCTATGTGTCACAATAATGATAAAATTTAGAGTTGTGAGGTTCTAGTCATTTGTGAAAATCATAATACATACTAGGAATATAAAAACATATGATATAATTTACATTTAATAGGTACAAAACTTGAGTATATGTTGAGCCTTTTTTCTCTTACTCAATGATGCATGACTCTGAGGTCATTGAGGACTTTTAAATATAAGTCATTAAATTGGCTGAGGGTGGTGCTTCCTATTCGCCTTCACTGAGTTATCCTCTTACACTTCAAGAGCATGTTTGGTACCCGATTATTTAGTCTATTTGGCACCAAACTATTTAGGGATAAATTAAGTTTATTCTCAAGTTAATCTTGTACTAAACAACTCCTAAGGTGCTGTTTGATACGAAGATAATTTGGGGATAAATCAGATTTATCTCCCAAAAAAATTGATACTTGTACCATATATCCTCTAAAATTTGGGGATAAACATAGTTATGCTCGTACCAAACAGCGCTTAAACACCTAAGTGCCCTGAAGAGGAATCTATGTAGTCTTTGAAGTGGATGGGGTTGTGTTTGGAAGTGGAACTTCCATATTCATAAGCACAAAAAGGATGTCTCCACTCTTTTACCATGTAGTTGTGCTGTAAAAGTAGCCAGTACTTCAGCAACATGAGATAATATTTACAATATTGTATGTTAGATTATGAGTTTCAATGGATTATTCAGTAAGTTGTCATATACCTACTTAATTTTGGTCAGTAGGATAGTTCTGGAATAGCATATCAAATTCTAAAAGGGAAATTTTCATGAGCATAACGTAAGCATAGGAGATTTATTTATTTAGGGGTGTAGAGAAATATATCATGAATCATAAGGATGAAAAAACTCAATCATGCTTATCTCTCTTGGTTATAGGATGACTAATTCCTTTTGGCCCTTATTTAACCGTTGTCTTTTACGCAACCTTTGCTCTTAACCTAGCTTTTAGGAACACATAAGTAGATCAGAAATGTTAACCATCTGATCATGTGTAAGGTAGACAAGGGTTTATGATGTGTTTGGTTGAATAATAATTGTTTGTACAGTTTCATGATAAAAGTTGTATTACAATAAAATCTGAACTAATCAATGACAAAAAATTATCATGTTTGGAGGTATGTGATAACAAAAAAAAGAACTACTCTATATGACCAAACAAATTGGGAGACCACAAGATTAAAAAAAAATAGGAGGTGAAATCTTCGGAAGAAAATTACTTTAAAAACATAAAATTGTCATGGTTGTCAAACACCTCTTTTAACAAATTTTATCTAAAAAACATAAAATTATAACAAAAAACTCAAATTATCATGCAACCAAACACCCCATTAAGAAAATTTTTTTAGGTTTCCTGTTTTCAAGTCCTCAGAGACAGATAATTAGATATATATATATTGAGTACTATTTATGTAATTTTGATCGCCGAATTTTTATATCTTCGGCGCCGAACTCTTTTTATTGGCGTGGAAACTTAAAAGTAAGACTTTTACTAAGGGTGCAAATGAGTCGAGTCTAGTAATACAGTGTTAAGTTTGACTCATTTATTTTACACGAGTTCGGATTCGAGCTCAAATTTTAACGAGTACGTTGGACTCTTGTTAAAACTTGATTCGCTTATTAATCGATCTGAGTCGAGCTCGAGCTCGAGTTGTAGTTGGATTAAAATTTAATTCATATTCAAACTTAAGTTATATACAAACTCGTTTATAAAACTTAAAATCAATGAAAACTTATTTATAAAATTTTAGATTTAACTTATTTATGAAATTCAATCTAAATTTAAATTTAAAATTTGAATTATTTAATATATTTAAGTGATAATATGTAATTATTAACACTCTTAATTTAATTTTTAAAAATAAGTATACAATAAAATATTTAATCGAGTAATTCGCGAGTTTGATGAAACTCGACACGTTTAATTAGTCAAATTTTATTTTTTTGTTTAAATTTGTTCATTTAACCTAATAAACGAGTGAGTCAAATTTTTATAGAACCTGAGTTTTAAACTACTCTAGCATTTTTATAGAGCCCTCTAACTTATAACCCCCCCCCCACTCTCTCTCTCCCTATTCATTGGCGTGTCTTGTTCTTCCGCTCAACTCCGGCGGTAGAATCGTTAAACTGAGTCTGACCTTTATTATCGCGTACGAACACCTAAAAAAGTTGGGTTTTTTATACCATCCCCACCGCGCGCGCGCGCGCGCTCTCTCTCTCCCCGTATGTATGCTCTAGTCTGTTCTTCCGTTACACCTAAAAAAGTTGGGTTTTTTATCCCATCCCCACCGCGCCCGCGCGCTCTGTCTCTCCGTATGTATGATGTTCTAGTCTGTTCTTCCGTTCCTCTCCCGTCCTGGAATCGTTAATCGAGTCCGACATTCTTTTAGAAATTAGGATTTAGAGTTTAGGGGGTGTTTGGTTGCATGATAATTGAGATTTTTATTTTAATTTTTAAAAATTGTAAGAAAAATTGTTAAAAGAAGTGTTTGACAACCATGACAATTTTATGTTTTGAAAATGATTTTCTTCTTAAACAAAATTTGGTTGCATGATAATTTTTTGTACACTTTCTTGATAAAAAATTGTATTAAAATAAAAAGTTAACCAACTCATGACATAAAATTATCATGTTTGAAGGGATGTGATTACAAAAAAGAGTAACCACCGCACATGACCAAATAAAGTGGGGGACCACAAGAAAAAAAGAAAGAGGTGAAACCCTCTTTTTTTTGTTTAAGAAGAAAATTACTTTCAAAACATAAAATTGTCATGGTTGTCAAACACCTCTTTTAACAAGTTTTCTTACAATTTTTAAAAATTAAAATAAAAACCTCAATTATCATGCAACCAAACACCCCATTAGAGTTTAAAGTTTAGGATTTAATTTTTTTTATCGCGCGAAGGTCAAAAGATTAAATTTTTTATTCCTCCTCCTCTCTCTATCTCTCTGTTCATGTTATCCAATATTATCGGGGAACTCCGCCGGCCTGGGAGCCCGGCTGCCTCCACTTCCGGGTGCATCTCCGGCCTTTTACGCTCATGTTCGCTCTGGTCGTCTTGCTCATGCTTCGAAAACGATCCGGACCAAAGAAAAACAGCATTTTTTTTACCGTGGTTCGCACGGACTCGGAGAGGAGGAACATCGCAATCCCCAACTGCCCCTCCGACATTCGCGGCCCAACACAGATTTATACGCACCACCACCGCACAAAACAGATTAACGATAAAGATTTATACATTCTCCGAACTTTGTCCCTTCCGGGTGCATTGCATAACCGAACAGAAAAGAAAAGGCAAAAAAAAAAACCTTTTTTTCTCTTCCTCTTGATTACGCATCTCTTAAGTTCTACCGCTGGTAGAACTGATTCCGTCTTCCCTTTCACTCAGCGCCCAGACCGGTTCTTTCCGCAAGTTCCCATCTTGGGAAGGAATTCTTGGCACAACACGGGAACAGAGGGAGCCCGTTGATCGTCGTAGCGAGCAAGAAGCTCTGGTTTCTCTCGCCCAAAAAGCGGCTCCTTTCCGCCGCCGATCCGCGGGGCGCGCCGGCCATGGACTGCCGAGGCAACATGTACCGCATCCGGGAGTGCGCCCGCGACCTGCTGCTGACCATGGAGGACGACCTGGCCGGCGGCGACGAGGGTTCCTGGGACCTGATGGGGCGCGACCTCCGCCTCAAGTCCACCTTCTTCTTCTGCGACTTCAACCGGCTGATCTCCGCCGCGCCGGACGCGGAGATGAAGCGCGCCCTCACCGCCCTCGCCGACCGCCTGTTCTTCCACATGGAGGAGGTAAGCCAGGCTCCCCGCCGCAAAGATTGGATTTTTTTTCCCTCCCACTCTGCTTCCACCGACGGGACGATCCCATCCTGCTCCGCCTCCTGAACGCGCAGCTGGGCCAAGCCATCAAGACGCGCAGCGCGCCGCAGGCGCAGAGCTGCTACACGGACGCCGCCGTCGTTCTGCAGGAGGTGGCGGCGGCCATGGTGCCCTCCGTCGAGGGCTCCGCCGCCGTTGCTCCCGGCCCAGTCTCCGACGTCCACGGTACCGGATCAGATGGAAGGCGAGCGGCAGGATAGATCGAAGCCACCGGCATTCTTCCGATGAATCTGATCTACCTTCTCGGCGTTCTCCGCCACGATCAAGGATCGAAGAACCGACGAAGCCGGCGGCAAACTCTTTCGAGAAGACAAGACCTCTCCTCTTTGTAAATGAAGACCAAAAACACGGCCTCGTGGATTATTCAGTTTTGCAATGAAATATACTTCTGTCAAATTGTGATTTTGAACATTTATCTCTGTTGACGTGCATGTTTTCTTGATCATCTTGATCTTCTAACAGAAGACTAACAATAAAAACTGGAGCTTTTTTTTTTCCTTCTGGGTACGAGTAGAAGATTAGAGATGAAAACTTTACTGCCTACATTTCAATCTCTTAAATTCGTATAGAATTATATAGTAGTCGTTAACAAAGAAATTATTTTATTTTTATATATTTAAAGATATAGCCTCTCCTCCATCATCCAAGACCCTGTTCTGATGTAATATTAGGTCCCCACATCCAGATTATTTTCGGTATTAGGTATCGGTGAGAGAAAATTGGTTAACTTATTTTCAAATGTCTAGTTTCAGTGGATATGTTTTTCTTTATAAAGAAGCCCTTCGCATCCCCTTTTTTGTTTTCGGCCCAATAAGGCGGCCAACAAGTAGTATGGGCCCATCCATGGTTCAATGTTCATGGCCATTTTATATAAGGCGTTTTTTATTATAAAAATCCCATAAGGTGGCGCAGTTGTTGTTTAATAATATTTTTATTTTTAAAAATTAATATAAAACAAAAATTTTAAAAATTAAGGTGCCATTTGATTAGGCACTTACAATTGAGTAGTCTTTAAGAGATAAGGGTCGTATTCACACATTTTGTCAAATGATGTGAAAAATTCAACCTTTGAAATTTTCAGATGTTAGACATTTTTTTTTCAAAATGGCTGAAATGTCTCAACTTCCAACAGAATCAGAATCAGATGTTAGTTCACCCCAATCAAACACATCAAAAACTTTTAAATCAAACCAAATTTCAGCAGAAACATTAAATTACCTATCAAATAACTAAGACCCTCTTCGGTAATTACTAGTTAAATCACGTGCTACGCACGTGTTTGAGTAGTATGTTGTATACCGGTTAAATATAAATTCACAAGATAGTGAAATTTTTTTATGATATATATGTTAGATACATTATAAAAATAAATTAAATGATAAATATTACATTTTACTTCTCAAATATACACATAAATCAGTAATCATAGTCAGGTTCTTATTCCTTCCAACGAATCATGGTATGCTTAACTCACTCAACTCAATTTTTTACCGCCACTAATTTAAGAGACTTTAATAGATAGAGCAGATAGTAAATATTTGCAGTTGTAATGTATGCTTAGCATTTATAAATTGGCAATGATTTGAGAGACATTTATATAGAGCATGATACATAATTATATAATGCAACTGAACACTGAAACTATCAAAGACAAGAATACAATTACCTTGAAGAATTTATGCTGAAATTTAAGATTCAAATCTTTCTATGAAAAATTGTTTGTGGAAAATTGTCAATAATTGAAAATGTAATTAATACAAATAGTGATCTTATCAAAAAGGCCTATCCTATTGAATTAGAAAATAAAGCCAATATCATTATATCTTAGTTGAGATATCAGTGGGATCCTCTGGTAGTCATCGACATTATGTGATCCGTTTGTCAATTTCAACAATCTACAATTATTGTGAAGCAATGAGGTTCTCTAAATCTTTTAAGGCCAAATCAAGTTGTATGACATATGCTACAGGCAGCTCTTTATAGAACATGGATGGCCAAAAATAAAGGATTCTTTAAGCTTTGACTCAAACCGATCGTAGATGTATGCTCAAGAGCACTTTGGTCTATCCACACTTTGCATATGTATATTCAAGCCCATTATGAGTAGTTGTTCTCAGCTCTTCATCACTTATAAAAGTTTTTTTCATTGTTTTTTTATCACATTGCCTTAGGGCTTCTTCTTTGTTATAGTTTTTGCTCTTGGAAAGTGCATGCTGCTATTTTCACTGTTATATTCTTCTCCTTGACGACTTCATTAAATCTAGTAATCAAAAAACAAGGTCAACTGTTGGTGAGTTCTAAATATTAATACATACGAACAAGGTTCTTATGTAAAAATATGTGAAAAACAATCTCCTACAACAAAGACTCAATTTCAAAACCACATAACGTCATGTAAAAATATTACTTCTTCAGAAATAAAAACTTCGATTCGCATCCATTCCACTAATAGAGTAAATAATCAACAATGCACCACACACAATCATCAACTGTATCATAACATTGTTAGAAAAGTTGCTCCAATGACTTAAGAAAAATGTTGTAGATGTAGGTATGCTGTAGATGTTTTCATAACTTGGATAAGCAAGTGACTTCTATTGACTGTTAAAAGGCATAGGATGATCGTTTGTGTACATCATATAGCACCCTCCGCAATACAAAGGGTTGGCGTCATGTTAATTTTGCCAACATAGCATGTTAAAATATTTTTATTGGTATATGTGTTCTATGATTTAATCATGACATATTTTGTTGTCGTTAATTTCTATTCTTTAGCATTTCTATGTTCACATGCATAAAGTCGGTCAAAATATTAACTCTGAGTTAATTTATCTGAGATTTGGCAACATGAGATTTGTAAATAGAACATCTAAATTATATTCCAAACACCTTAAAAGGTTCATCCATCTCTAGCAACCAATTGCTGGAGGTGAAATGTTGCCATATTAAGCTCCATGTCCCCATTCTCTAGAATTATGTTTTTGTTTCTTCATCAACATACATCTTTGTTATTGCAATTGTGAAAAGTTCTCTTGGCCTTTAATGCTAAAATAAAAAAATGATAGTTAATATGCCCTAGGTCATCTGAAGTGTTAAGATGAAGTATGCAATGGAAGAGTGTAAATGGCAACCTTCATCAGTAGTTGTCCACAAGACATTATGGTTCTTCTATGAGAGCTACTCTTGAAAAGTTGTAGCGGTAATGCTTAACTCACTATATAAATAGACCACTCTAAACTCATTTCAACACAACTTGAAACCATGTCTAGGTGGAGAGAGGAGAGCTCCAATGCAATACCTCAAGATTACGTGCCTAAGGCACACTGGGATCCTCTTTTAAAAGGAAAAGAGATAGGTGCATGCCTAAGGCATAAATAGAAATATTAAAGAGTTAAGTCAAAAAGGTAAGATGCTCATACTAAACAAGTCATTCAAATCATAAGCTATGACAAGATATTGAACTTAGTTCATATCTAATCAAGCAAAATGCTTAAACCATATCAATGATCAGAGATTACATGGAGATGAGCATGTTAATGGGGAAACTCTTTTAATCTTCCAAATTATCTCATCCAAAGTAATATCATGTGACTAAGGACATGGCATGGGAGGGATGTCCATGTAATTTTCAAATTTTTTATGATAAGGATCATGGCTCACTTATGCCTTGTCATTTATGTATGCTTGTATTTCATAAAATATAAATAAATACCATTTTCATGTGTTATATGTGTTAAGGGTAAAACTTTCACACCATGGCCTTAAAAGTTAAAACAAAAATAATAATTAAAAAATAATAAAATAAATAAATACATTTTTAGCCAATAGAGTTAACAAAAGTAAAATAAATAATAATTAAATAATTAAATTAATAAATTAATAATTAATAAATAGATAATCAAACAATAATCAGTCAGATAAATAATTAATACTAAATGATTCTCAAATATAAAAAATAATAAAAAATAAAATAAATGGTAACAACGATGTGAATAATTTGAAATTGTGTATACATAGTTGTATATCTAGGAAGAAATAAGTTGCATTTAAGTCTATGCAAGAGATAATTCAATTACCATAACCTATATGCATTTTGCACCAGAATGTGTAAATAACAAGTGAAATTTTAAATGAATTACTTAACTGAATGAACAAAATAGGTGAAAAAACTTACATTAAGGCTAGTTCGATGTGTTGTAGGTGATAATAAAGTACAGAGATCTCGGTAACTTTTCATTGTCTTAGTGTGATCAAGGCCAAACTCTCTTTCATTAATGTCTAAGGTTTTTTGTTGGTATATAGTTGCCTACATAAAACATAAGAAAAGAGAGTTGATTTAAACAAAAATAGGAAGTCCTAGATGGAGACTTTCAACCATTTACAGGGGATGTCTTGATGAATAGATGGAACGAATGACGTTTGGTGTAACCAAAGAATGCATGTGCCGGCTCTTGTATTTTAGTCAAACACAGATGTTATATTATTCACACAAACATTAATGCTGTGTAATGACACTGAACAACTGAATGTGCAAATAGGAGGATCTTCAAGTTTGCACATCACCTGTGGTGAAGTCATAATTTTGTATCGAATAATTAGCAACAAAATATCTTTAAACAAAGTACCTGGCTAAAGTCTCCGGTGTGATAAAGAACTACTAAAAGACTATAAGCATTAGTAGTCATCCCATGTTATGGCCCATAGACTTCAATCATTTTTGACAAAGTCTTCATGTCAGTTTCACAAAACAATCAAGTGATTAGGAGATGATGAGTTGTTTATCTCAAGAAAAGCAAGAACATTTTCTGGAGAAAAAGCTAACATAAAATAACTCAACGAAGACAATTTGCACCTTTCTTCCATGATTAACAACATCCTCTAGCTTTCCCTTGTCTAATGTTGCCTTAGATGACTCTAACAAATTCTTACCATCTACTAATATGCATGCCATATGCTGCAGAATGAGGTTGCAAGTAGAACTTTAGTTCTGTATTATGAAATTAAGCTTTTACATTAACTATGGAATGATCAAACCTACTTTAATGACGGGGACCATGCTGACGACAACATATTTATCAAATGGATTTGGACTGTCCATATCATGAACCCTGGGCGCTAGCTCCAATCCAACCTTGATCAGTAAAAAAAGAACATTGATAAACAATAAGAAATAAGAAATTAGAACAAAGGTCAGAGAACATAAACATGACAAACCTTATGGCACAGTCCTCTAAGAATATATTTTCTTAAGTACGGAAATTCATTCCTTAATCTTCAGTTAAATCTTTTCAAAATAAAAGCTTGCAACCACTTGTCTGTCTCTAAAAGAGCCATCATAGTCATCTACTTGATTCCCATTTTCTTCCTTTAAGGAACCCAACAAGATATTCAAGGCTGTAGAAATTACTGCGGCAGGTTCATGATGTTGCTGGTTGTAACAACTAATAATACATGCTTAAAAGCTCGAGTGACCATCTCATGGATATACAATGACTGAATATGAGGGAGGTTCTCTACAAAGGGTCAAGAAGACACTGTCTGTGATATAGAACATCGAGATTGGTGTTATAGGAAGAAGAAATTAACATAAGCTAGAAAAAGTGTGATAAACTTGCAGATGCAACATATATGATAAATTAAAACTCCTAATGACTAAAGAAGGTGGAGAAGCTTCATCACCTCGTCCATTGGGACTGGAATATGATTGAAGAAGTTTCATCACCTCGTCCATCAAGACTTGAATACGATTGGGAGGATGATGTGCTCCTTCCTTCTTCATCATCATCTCCTAAAACACTTGGAATACCCTTCCATGCCTCGAGCATTTGATTCATGGTTTCTCTAAATATCTTCATCTGTTCATAGAACCCAATTGTGCTATTCACTCTCCAAGGGCCACAAAAATTGATTGGAAACATAACAAAATGCAGGAGGGGAGTAATTAAACTTTGTCATATCTTTGGACTTGGAAGGAAGAGAATTAAGAGGATCTAAATCTCAAGAGAAGATGGAAATCAAAGATGTCTCTTTCTAATATTATCTTTTTTCTTTTCTTTCCTATATGGCTATACCTTCTATATCTCTCTACAAAGAGTATGATGAATTTAGAGGTTAACTAACATGTTAAAACCAACCGACTAAATCAACTTACACCTTAGGTCGAAGATGGGATGACACATCAAACATCACATAAGTTTAATGAAAGTATAAGATAAATCATAAAGCAAAAGATAAAAGATAAAAAGACAATGAGTTAGATAACCACTTTCTGTTATCATCTTTTTGCACGAAACTATTTATTAGACAAAAGAGAAAACTTTGGTCCATAGTTGGAGATGTCAATTATTCCATGTGCCAAGCCTACTGCCCAGTGCCTAGCCCACTATCCAGCACATCGTCTATGCTACTACTGCCAGGGTTGAAGGTGGCGGGCACCCCAGTAAAGGTTGGAGTAATTGATGTGGTACTCGGCCTTGCGGTGGGGCTGCGTGAGTGGGAGAGTAGAGAGAGAAATCGGATGTAGTGGCGGCGGAGCAGTGACTTGTTGAAGGGGCGACTGTAAGAGATGGTAGAGAGGAACGCTGAGAGTGACTCGCAGGGAGGGCACGTGCCATGGAGTCGAGCTCGGTGATGGCCATGGCCTCGGTGTCGCGGTCACCCAGCTTGTTGGTTTGCTACTCGACGTCCTTGCTGTGGCGGTGGCGGAGCTCTTCTTGGTGACATTGGCAGGGGTTGGGGAGGCGAATCGCAGTGGAAAGTGAGGGGATATCATGAGTTCTTCTTCAGGTGAGGGGTTGGGCAGGGGAATCGCGGCGGAGAGGGAGGGGATATCATGAGTTCTTCTTCAGGTGAAGGGGCGCGGGCAGCGGAATCGTGGCGGAGAGGTAGGGGATGTCACGAGTTCTTCGTTGGGTGAGGGGGCGACGAATGTTATTTGTTGGCGAAAGAATAGGAGAGATAACATCCGTAAGGAGAGCGATGCAGGTAGACGCGAAAACGGGCAGGTGCTTGTCGACGGAATGGCAACTCGCACTTCTAATAGATAGTAAGATTTTTGAACACTTCTATCATCATCAACATTGAAATTGATATTAAAATAAATCATCAATTAGAGTTGCAAACGGGTCACATTAGATAATGGGATCACTCGTATCTGATTCTGATTCTGATAAGGGTTAAGGAATTTCGATTTTGTTTTCGATAATTTTAAAATCACTATGTTCCAATTTTAATCTCACTTCTATTATTGAAATTAGAATTGAATTCAATAATCACCAAATTACATACTATATATTATTTTTATTTTAAATAAGTTAATAGTTCACATATAATTACTAAAGATTGATATACTCGTTAAAATTCTATTTTTATTATTTTATCATTTTATTTATTATATTTTATAATGTATTTAGTTTTATTTTAATAATTTTACTTTTATATAATTACTTTTTATCAAAATCAAGTAAAGAATCAATTGATTCCGATAATTTATTTGAATATTTGATTCCAATAGTTTGCATGCTACAAAAGCAAGGTCCGTTAATTGTTATCAAAATTGATTCAAAATTTTAGAACTTTTACACCCCTATCATCAATAGGCCTTTGATTATTCATATTAATTTTGAAACTCCTAATGTAAAAAAAAACATGATATTTTTAATACAAATGTCCACGTATCAATTTTGATATCAGAACTATCTTCTACAAATATCAATATCAAAATTAATAATCATGTTTTATACTCTAAAGTCTAAACAAACAGGGCATAAGGTGTTGTATATTAGTCTTACCCATCCTTTTACATTTGGTTGGGTAAGATGACAGAGTTTTCATATTATTTGGAATGATCTTCTAGTTAATGGGTGTTTGGTTGCATTACAATTTACAAGCTGAGTTCTTGTTATAAAAATAACTTTTTTTTGTAACCTGTGATTGTAAAAAAAAAGGTGTCTGACCAATATTAAAAAAGAATTATATAAGATTTCGTATTGAGTAGAAAAGTGCTTAGAATTTATTTTAATATATTTTATCATAAAAAATTATTTTGCAACCAAAAACCCCGTAAGTTCTTAATTCATCTCTTATATTTAAAAGCACCTCTAAAAGTACAACTTTGCTAGAACTCAATCAGACTTCAGTGCTTCTAGGGTCATAATAACTACCATTCCCAAGATTCTGGTGGAATGACGCGCAGTCTTCGTTTTTCTTAGGAGCCATGAGCCAAGCAGATAAGAACGTTGGCAAGGTCCTAATAATCCGAAACTAGTATCCTGCATTTCATGGACTGTCTTATTTGGATGTTATTTTTTGAAAAAAAAAATACTTATGTTTCTGAAGCATACTCCTTAATCTGAAAAAAAAAAGTCACCTCATCACCCATCTGATGCATGTTTCTCTTCTATCCTCTTTCTATTCTATTCAGGTGATGTCAGAAAGCTTCCTAGGCGCCTTTGGAAGATTCCACAAGAATCTTTCTTGCCAATTTTTTTCAGAGATCCATGTTTGAAATCACACGCTAATGGGTGTTTGGTTGCACAACAAATTTGTATACACTTTCATGGCGAAAATTTGTATTAAAATAAAATACTATCTAACCAATGAGTCAATGAGAAAATTATCATGTTGGGAGAGATGTGATAACAAAAAAATAGGAGTCATGTAATACCAAAAGAGATGGGGGACCACTAGATACAAAAAAAAAGGTCTCATATTTTCTTGTCCAAGAAAAAATTTTAAATAAAAACATAAATATGTAATTATTGTAAAACACCTCTTTTAACAAGTTTTGCTACAAAAACATAAAATTGTAACAAAAACTCAATTAATCATGCAACCAAACACCTCATACTGTTTTTCTACATCTTTCCACCTTGATGTCATCTGAAAGTTGTTCTAGCTAGACATGGAGCATCCTTGAGCTAACGCAACTCCAGTAGACTTCACTCTTACAGCACTCTCAAAGCTACTGGATCTGTTTCAGCGACTAACCTTGCAAGAAGAGAGTTTGATCCTGTGTGGAGCCTCTACAGACTCCAAGGCCTTCGTCTTAGCACACAAGAGGTAGTAAGAACTTTTAGAGAGAGAGAGAGAGAGAGAGAGAGAGAGAGAGAGAGAGATTAAAACACCACACACAAGTTCCTCCAGGGTACATCCCACCCGGATTCCATACATGGCCCTTCAAACATACCACACACAAGTTCCTCCATGGCACATCCCACCCGGATTCCATGCATGGCCCTTCAAACATACCGTGGTTGAATACACCAAGGGACCTTACAGATACCTCAGAGGTGTAAATGTTTAAGGCTGAAGGAGAGAATTTTAATTCTTGATGAAGACAGGATTCTGCAATGTTCGAATAATCAAGTCAAGGTTATCATATCCAAAATTATTCATAGGCTTTACAACGACAGTATAGATTGTAACCAAAACATGATTTGGGTCTCAAAGAACCGGGGAGACGATGGTAAGCCCTCACACCTGATGGATAACAGGCACCTCTTTGGATCTAAGGGCCATATTTGCAAGTTCACCTGTTAAGGTATATGGTAAATAGGAGAAAAAAAAACTACCAAGGGCTTCCTGCATTTACAAAAGAAAGTTGATGCAATCACATGGCATCAGCGAGTTCCTTTGCCCACGAGCCTATCAGCACCAAGATTCCCGCATTAGGTGATCAATATCAATCCCACCGAAGAAGGGAGCCTTCATAAAGAAGAGAAAATCCAGTAAGATTCATTTACGTATGAACTGGAAAGAAGTATCAAGTATAAAATCAGTCTGCTGTTTATTCTCAGCTTCCAAAGACAGGGGTATGTATGACAAACCTTTACAACAGTTGATTTAACAAACCTTTAACAGCAGTTGATTTATTAATGACCATGTCAAACACCAAGTAAACGGTGAAACTAATTATCGATGACAACATCAATGGCAGCTTTTAACGAAATATACAACACAGGAAGTTATTTGAATTGCCTCTCCCATTTATATCCCTTTTATGTAAGAGGAATAGATATTGTAGAACCCATGTCTATTGGCATAGGCATAAATGTCGCTTGAGGAATCTTCTACAGATATATTTACTTTTGTATTGGGTCATCTTTAACTCAAGTAGAGGGGGCGAAGCAGGTTAGGGGAGCAGGGATGACTATCTAGGTTACATTAACAATTGTTCTTTCTTTCTTTCGGTTATATTATCCCGGAAGTAGATGGTGACGATGTACATTGCCTGTACAATGATCTTCCAAGAGCTTTTTCTTGAGTTCCGAAGAAATGCCTGTTCAAAGTTGTGATTTCTAGGAATCAGGAATGTAACTGAGGAAATCATGTTACTGCACAAAAATTCACACAGAAAGGTCACAACTGGGAATACAAGTTACTATCTGACACAGAATCGACATGCATGAAAGATGTTAAACTGAGGGCTGGAGTTGTTGAAAGTTTTGTTCTGGAGTTTTTATGTGCTTGCATTAACAATGTTGGACAGATGGACACTAGGCCGCAATGACTTTTCTCAGGCAGAATTGACCATGGTCAAGTCACATGCACAGACAGTTGAAGCATCCCTCAGTAGCACTTTTCAGGATAAAAAACGCCTCCAATCATCTACCCTACTTGTTCACAGAAATTTTAGTTTCATGGTAAATATAAAGCTAAACAAACTACCTGAGATGTGCTCAAGAGATTAAGACTAAGAAACCCCTCATCAACTGAAACAGGTAATGGTAGCATCTGACTCATTATTCCAGGCATCTCAGTCATCCTGCAAAAAAAAAATTAATGAGATACTGAAATTTACAATTTACTTTAAACTTAAAATCATGAAACAATAATACCTACGAAGGATGCAATCTGTGTTATTCTTTATGCGAAAGAACAGATCAATGTTTTCCTGAAGCTGCAAGGAAGAGACTGGTTGTAACATAGAGCAAAACTGTGATGAAAGAACAAAATCTAAACAAAAAACAGTTCCAAAGACAAACTAAACAAAAAACAGTTCCAAAGACAAATAGCAACTGAAAAATGAAAGGCTTGACTAACAACTCCTGTGCAGAGAAGGAGATGCCAAGAACCACCAAAAAAACCCAATGATCATATGCTAAGATAAGAAGGCTGATAAGCCTTAGCAGACAAGCCAAAGATGAACCTGCTGAATTGAAGCAGCTCCTTGCCTAAAAAGGTGACAATGCCTCTCCATCCAAATAACCCCAAATATAGAATGAACAACCATTATAGGTGAAATCAACAGACCCTCTTTAACCATAGATCCAGTCAAATTTCCCATTTAACGCGAGGTCCGATTTTTCAATATTTTGTCATTTCTGCTCCAATTCTAATGAAACAGCAACGGAGGAGTTAAAGATGTTAAGTTACATATTTGCCCTTGCTTGCCACCATCCCACCATCGCTCAAATGAACACAGTGAAAGCTCTCTGCTGCACCTGTGTGTTATCTTCGTCCCTCACTCTCTGCTGAAGGTTCTCCTATGCTCTCCATCGGGTCAATGTGTAGGATAACCGGGCCAGCAGCACTGGCCCCCACTGACTAGCACACGAATCTCCCACTTCCCTCATTGCGTCGCTGCGGCCTCTGCTCCGCTGCTGTGGTTTTTTAATGACGGTAGCCACACATCCACATAACATAAGAGTTGATGCTGCCGGAGAATGTGTCCGCCGAAGCATCAATGTTGACAAAGGAAGCGTACAAGTAAAGATGTCACTGGAGGAAGCATCTGATCCTCCAAGCCTTCACTGCCACGATGAAAGATGAATTAAGGAGGTCTCTGATTTTCCAAGCCTTTGGTATACATAAAAATTTAACACTCTTTGACAGAAGGGGTTAAAGTGGATTGGGTATTCAATATATTACAGAAAATGGACCGAACATTATACATATTTGGTCAAAGGGCTAAATATTATATTGACTTCCTTAAATGGACCAGAAGTCAATTTTCCCACCATTATATCCGGTGCAAGAACCTCAAATTTTGACTTTAAAATTTTGGATATTATAAAAAGTATTGCAGATTGTTTGTGGATTTATTAGAAATTTATGCATTGAAACTGTCCTCTATCTACAAAAACAATTTTGTGATACTTGCATCAACTGCACACACAAAAAACACTTAAACCACCATAGAATATGATCTCGGATGGGAAGAGCATGCCAACCATGAATCTTTGACCAATCTAAGCATCACAAATAATTAACTCTTTTCATCCACGAAGTTCCCATATGATAAAATGATGGCTCTCAGCAAACTTTGATAGTTTCATAGGAAGTTAGACCCATTAAATTGCAATTCACTTGGTGCTGTCATGTAATTTAAACCAGTTAAGTTGAGCCATGCCGTGAGCTAACTGCACTCTGAGGGCACACTTGGCTACTACAAAAGTGCTGACATATAACCCTGCTCTCAGTGTCCAAGCTGCTAGAGGGGGGAGCACAAAGATGCTTGGGCTAGCATAGATGGCAACACCAGACCACCCGATGAGAAACATGGACAGGAAGAGAGCTTGAGCTTGGAGTAGACTGCAGCAGAACAGCTAGGCCTCTGGGTCAGTAAGGAGCTAGAAGCAGCTATTGATACCAAGGGAACTGGCAGGTGCTGGACCAACGAGCTTGATGCGCAACTGGCTACATTCTGGTGGCAGGGGCTGATGGTTGCAGTGGATGGGACCTGTGCAAACAGTATGATTCAGGGCTTCGTGCGACTGCACTAAGCGGGGAAGCTCTTCAACTTGTGGAGATTATTGGACCTGCAAGTCAATGAGGACTGTAGGGTCCCTGGTGGGCATGAAGTTGATAAAGTCTGGCTGTGAGGGCTGCAAGGCAGGTGCAGCCACTGGCAACTGTAGGTGGTACCTGTTGGACTGAAACAGCATGGTGATGGACAGGGCTGCTCTGTTGCCGTAGTTGGCCTTTCAAATCATGCACACCTGGGGCAGGGTTGTTGGTGCACGCTAGGCGTTCAGCAGATGGCAACCGGCGTGGGCAGATGAAGAAGTAACATCTGGGAGCAGCTGGGTTGGCTATGGTTATCACAGCTTGGGGAAAGAGGATGGTTATGTTGGAGCATTAACTGGTCAATATGGCCAAGTGATCCAAGGTGCCCGAGTCAAGTTCATTCAAACCTGATGAACAGTCGATTTTCAAGGTCACAAGTGGGTGAGGTTGGGAGAGTGGCATATCCAGAAATTTTGCTCAGTGGGGTCACCTTAACAAATTAGTGAGGTCATTTTTGTAAAAATTTCAAAATTAAACTATTTCAATTAAAATCCATGAAAATATCAATGGGCTTCTTAAAATCCAGTGGAGTCAATATTTCAATTAAAATCCATGAAAATATCAATGTGCTTCTTAAATTCCAGTGGGATCACTTGACCCCTTGACCCCACTGGTGCCCATGTAGCTCCGCCACTGGCAGTTTGGCTAAGTTCCGGCTGCCCTTGTGGGCAATCCTATCCTGTCCTTAGTTTCCCACTGCAGCTGGCACGGGCCTTCCCCTTTGGTTTCCCACCATCGGGCTGGCAGTGGCTTATCTAGCCCTTGCCAGGTGCTCCCAGGGGATGTCTGCACTGTACCTTGATAGCAGACACTGGGGGTGGACTACTGGAACAGGATCTGCTGCATGCAATGCATGAGAGTCGGGCATATCAGCCACATCTGCAGTTTGTCGCTCAGGGCGGTTGGTGCAGTTTTCCAGGGAAAGAGGATCCCTTTCTGTCAGTTGATGGGAAGGTCCAAGCCCTTCATGTGTGTACACGGTCAGATGAGGGGTCAGCTAGGGCAGTTACCATTGATCATCCGTGTGGTCAAGAATCTCTTCAAAGACGTCAGTGGCTCAAGGGCTGCCTGGTTGTGTCGCCAGAAGGTCTGATTAGCTCCATACCTGTCGAAATTCTAAATGGTTGGTTAGGTCCTTCCTGGAGAACCTTTGGCCAGAGACATCAAGGTGGTGGATTGCTAGAGGTAGACTCATGTTTAGCTAAGAACTTGTCCTTCAAAGAATGGGTCTCAATTGTTCAGAAACAGACTTCTGTTGGTCCATGCGAAGAGTCAACTTTTTACATCATTGGTCACCGACATTCAGAGTGCAGGTGGCAGAGCAGCCTTCTTCTGCTTCGCGGTGCATCCTAGTGAGGACACTAGACTTTGGCCTCGGTTTAATCAAGTATATGGTCGACGCAGGAGAAATTTGGGTTCCATTTGGCTTGGAGATAATTACCTTTATTTTGTTTAGTCAGAATATTTTTTTTTTAGTTTTTCTAAAGTGCTTACATAATTTTTAGGCATTTTAGACATTTCTTACGTATTTTTCCATTTTGTTTACTGTTTTACTGAATTTCCTTGTAAATTGGAGGGCCGGATCCTATTTAAAGGACCGAACCCCTCCCATTCGATGGTATGATATACATTGAATTTGAATCCTGTTATTTTCTCATTCCGGTCTTGCCCCTGAGTCCTCCCGCAGGTTCTCTTAAACCCTCGCGAGGGTTCTCTCTCTCATTCGGCGAGCAGTTGGCCCGCGCTCTCGAGCTCCTCCCGACGGCGAACCCTAGCAAAGACTTTCCTCCTCCAGATCTCCTTCCTCCGAAGGAGAAAATGGCGAGCGCCTTTGGAGAGTTCGATTCCCCCCTCTTGGATCTACTGGTTTGTCTTCAGCTCCATCTCCGTTGGATCATTTTTCCGATCTCTACGGAAGTTCCTACCTCTTCTACGCCTTGAGGATAGCTCGTCCTCTTTTTTCTCTTCTTCCTCTTGAAGATAGCTCGTCTTCTTCTCCTTCTTCTGGATCTGGCTCTGGCGAATCCTTCTTTATTCGTCTGAACCTCTTCCCCCTGGCTCTGTTATGCGAAGTTTGAGATCAACATTACTGATAGCCGAAGTTCTTCTTCCTTGCGGAATCGCAGAATGTTCGTTGTTGCCTCCTGTTGGTTGAAGAAAAACTGAGCTCCGTCTGCGGAGTTTGTTGAATCCGGTTCATCCGAGGCCTTGGCCAATGACGAAGGGATCTTCGTTCTTAAATGATGGTTAGCCTTCTTGATCCCTTACTGTGCGAATGGAAGGTATGTTGCCATTTTCTGTGAGTTCGTCCTCCCTCGTTGCCCTGGATCTACGGGTCTGTGCTGTGATAGTACAGCTGAGTTCGAACAGATATTACCTTGTTCTTTGAATCTGGTTGGAAGTGATTGGTTGTCTTCCGGATTTGGGATAGTTTTTGCTAAGCTATCTCTGAGTCGTATCCACAGCTCTACAGCATCTAGGAAGCTATTCTTCCCGATTCATCTTACTGTTTTGGTTCCAAGTTTACGAAAATGCCAATAATCATATGAGTTTTCGAATCGATATTGATCCGATTTCTTGAAGCAAGGATATCGGTTCTAATATGTTGAGCTACTGTGGTTTTCTTCAACCTGAGCAACTGGTCCTCCTCTCCAGTTTACGACACTGTTTTAGATGATTTTGAGGTCGTTTATGTCCTGAAGTCATCGGTATCAGTTGACACCGGACTGGTCCTCAATCCAGTCCAGAGTTTTATTCTCCTTATTCAGAGCTGGATTTTGCTGCTGTTAAATTTTCTGGTGTCCTTCATGAGTTCGACTAGTCCTATTCCAGTCACAGTTTGAGTTTCCAACTATTAGTAATTTGTTGCTGCAAGTGTTATTGACAGATCCGATGGTTTGAACTAAATCCGAATTTTGGAGCACCATTTGGAAAATATAGTTTCCTAACAGTTGAGAGCTACACTAACGGCAGACTCATAAGTCTGCCTACATTGACCAATGCTGAAAGTGATGTGGACCATTGATTCCCCTGATGCCTTGGTAGCTTCTCGAAGTTTCCAGTAGTTAGCTTAGTCTCTACAGGGAGAGAATCACGATAATTCTGGTCTCCTGATTCTTAGGCTGTGAGGAGTCGTTTTTTGAGCCTACATATCTGTTGGTAAACATTGTTGGAAGATCAAGATTGTTGCTGAAAAATCCAAGCAGGTGCAGATTATTGGAATTCTGTCAACCTGAAGATATGGTATTCCTCTGATTGCGAGTTGTAGACCTTTTACCACCCTGTGAGGTGTGGGTCAGTAATTGTTGTGTACTTATTTGATGAAATCATTGTAATTAAGAGAGGAATACCTATCTCTCAGCAGAAGACCGTCTTCCCCACACTCTGGTGTGGAGGTACTTTCTGTTTCCCTTCCTTGAATGGTTTTAATTCTGTTTTCCTATTATCTAAATCGTGATGCCATGCCTGGTGCGGTTTAGGTCCTAGCTCTTATCTTAATTGTTGTTGGTCAATGGCGAGCACATTTGAGTGGACCTAAATCCAGATAACTAAAATCTGTGGCGTTAGTTGTTAGAACCGATTTTCGAAATCTTTCAAGATTTTCAAAACTGGCGTTTCTCCCTCATTCCTCTTCCTCTTTTCTGATTCAATAAAAGAGAAAGCAACTTAAGTGGAATATTTCTTAATTAGATCACTCTAAAATTGAAAGACCTAGAACTAATTGTGGGAGTCAGAATTTTTATTTGTGGGATAATAGCCTCCATTTTCTGTTCTCCAATTCTGTTCCCCATCACATCCACTCCAGCATCCCGATGCACTGGTGAAGCATAGAAGCTGTGGAGGCTGTTATCAAACCTTTCAGAAGACTAGCAGCAGTTGAGCAATCGATTTGAGCAGAATGCTCATTTGGCAGGCAAAGCTGTACATCGAATGAGAGGTTCCGGTGGACCTTCTAGTAAGACATAAAGTTTGCTGGGAGATCTGTGCTGCTGGCCATAGTGTCATAGCTGGTGGTTGGTGAAGACTTGATCGCCAGGGTGGGAGAGGAGGTGATAGCTGGTGAGAAAGATTTGCCGGAGAGGATCACCATGATCACAGATGGTGACAGTTCGCTGTCAGTCAGTGGTGAGACTGACACTGTCCACCACAGGGGGCAACATCACTTCAAGAAATTGAAATCCTTCTAAAAAAAGGTGGCAAGGTCTCACGTCAATTGTGATGGGCCAATTGCTGAGTTCCTCTCTTGCAGCATCATGGACCTATGTTATCCAAGGTGCAAGGCACTTGAGGTGAGCTGTGTTTTTTTAATCTACATATATTATTTTGTGTGTAAACACATAAGATACTAAGAACATCATAGTTTCATAAAGGAAATATAAAATGACAAAATTATAAAAATACAACCAACTTAAAAAGATGAATAACTAAGAATCAATTTAAAACCAAACAGATGGACAACATCAATTAAAATTTGGAAAAACACAGCAACTCAATAACATGAATTTTGGACAAATAAAAAGCATTTACTTAGGAGAGACTATTCAAAACAAAAAAAATAAAGACAATTCAAGATATATGAATGACTAAATGAAAATTTCAGCAACTTAATAAAAGCATTAAAGTATCAGCGAAAATATTATATCAAAATATCAGTGCATTAATCGTTGTATGAATCCTCATTTAGCTGAATTTCTTGCTCATCATCGGATTGTCAGAATTCATATTATCATTAGATACCCGATGCCTTTTTGCAGAAGACCTTGTATTAGATCTTCATCTTCATTAACTCTGCAGAAATTTTCACATCTTTCCATGTTAGAAGGAAGGACCAAAAAGGTCTTAGAATAAAGTGTAGGAGGGTTGAGGTGGGGAGAGAAGAAAAGGAGCTGTCAACAGATGGGTTGAGGGTGGAGGTCTGCCAGTCCAGTGTCTGCACACCAAGGGAAAGTTGAGGAAACTTACCTTTGGAGGAGCTGGTGACACTGGCATGGGATGGCAAGAGCTAGAGCACCGGCAGTGACAACATTTTCGATGATCAGCGACATTCACGATGGGCATTGTGAACTTGGGCACATAGGAAGGAAACGAGAGAATAAGGCTTGCCACATCAGGGGTAGGGGGAGGGTGTTGAACCTCATGTTTAAAACAATGAAAATATATCAAAGTTTATCGTTGTTTGAAAATATATGATGTATGATATGTCATAGGAATATAAATGACTTGGTGTGGTATATATATCATAGTTCTCTTCCTCCATACCAAAATATTAAAGGAAAAAGGCCACTCAATACTAGATTACATTTTCCCAACTTTGAGAATGAACATGAAATAGAAATGCCAAATATAGTTTGGTATCCTCCACGATGGTTGCTTTAAATATTTCTCTCAATGGATGGAGATGCAAATGTATGTGTATGCATATTAGTGTTTGTGCGTGTATGTGTTGGAAGTAGCAGCCTAATATTAGGCATTCGTATACTTTACAAACAAATACATTTTGCACTCCCGGTTTGACCCAACATGACCAGAGTCGCAAGCAGTTTTCTTCCTCCATGCCAGAATAGTAAAGGAAAGATAATTCTATACTAAATTACAGTTTACCAATTTCGGGATGTACATGGAACAGAAATGCCAAATAATACACCACAACCATAAAAATGATTGAGATACCTTCAAATTGTCGAGGTTATTTTTAATTTGGCCCAAAACTTGAGCATTTTCTTCCAATAGGTATTGTGTTGCACCATCAATGATAGGACCTTTTATAAAGAAAAATCAAGCATAAATATGAGATCATAAAAACACTAAACAAAAAAAGAATGAAGAAAGGAATCAGTTGGCAAGATAAAAATATAAAGTTAAAAGCAATCAGATACATTCATATCACCATTCAGAGAAGGCCTGAAGTAACCCTAAAGTACAACTAGGTTGTTTTGGTCTCTAGGACACGAAAGAGAATAAACTTTTAATACACACTGCCCCATTCACAAAAGACAGACGAAGTCCATCTTTTTTATACAGCCAGAACCACCAATGCAGACTGTACTAGCATGTAGTAAATTTAATTATAGCAGTGAAGTATAGATTTCTGACACGACTTATTTTTCTCTTTTATATTGACAATGACACATCAAATTTTATGTTAAATTCAATTTGCTTTCTCCCTGTTGAAAATAGTACCCATCTAACCATTACGTAACACTGTCTGTTGCTTCTAGTTGGGCCCTAAATGGGCCTTCCGACATGGCCTAAAAACAGGCCATGAACCTGCCCCAAAATGGCCAAGGATGGGCCAACTTTGAACATCTTACATGCTAGCAAACAAGCCTAAGAATTGGGCATGGATCTGCCTCAAGACGAGGATTCAATCCCCCCCCAAATGTCCATTGACCGACCCTCCATAGGGCCTTAAAAGGGCTGACAAGGGGCCTACAAATTGGGCCGCAAAACATCCCTACATGGGTCGGAGATGGGCTTCTGGCAAGCCATTGACAGTCCCTCCAAAAGACACATGATAATTCTCAATTGGGCTGCTAGTGGGCCCACAAATGGAGCCTTGGTTTAGGTTGCCGGCCGTCACTGTTGCCAGAGGGGAGGGGCCGGAGGGGACCCCCCATCGACAACATCGGCATCGTCTACTCTCTTTTTTATCCCCTTCTTCTTTCGCACACCATTGGAAGGCCTTGCCAAACGCCAGCAGAAGACACCGCATAGGGAAGGGCAAATCTGAAGATCACCGGACCCCTTCCCCTTCGGCACCGTCCCCATCGAAAGATCCATTGCCGTTGATATGGCTCACCGGACGCTGTGTAAACCTTGTCAAAGAGGTTTGACAAAGCAATTGTCACCGTCGTCGACGCTATGTTGCGAACGGTGAAGGTAGAGAGGAACCGAGATCTCAGTGATCTCGTTTCTCGGCTCCTTGGTGAGATCGAAAATCTTGCGAGATCTCAGCGAGATGGCGTTCTATGGTTGAACCTTATGAAATTGTACAAATTGATATGTTTTATTTAATTGTGTGTTTTTTGTTGCCTATCTCTTTTATTCAGGATTTTATCCCGCTGTTGCATTGTAGAAAAAAATCTGATGCATTTTCCAGGACTTGACATATATTACTAAATGGTATTAACACTTGGATCCAAATCCAAGCTACATTTTCAGATTCAATATTGGCCCGGACCTGAAAATGCACATTCTATCAATCTATTATCAGATCCAGGTATACCTGATAAGGTTTGGGTTTGGATCTTAAAAATTCTGACAAAAAATCCACCCATTTACTACACTCTTAGGAAGAATCACCAGAAACCAATTGCAGCCAAATCCTTGAAGCCTTTCTATTCAGCCTGCCGAGTTTTTTGATTAGGTGCTTTAACTGGTTGAGATAGACAATAATGAAACCAGACCAGTCTATCTCATATTCACCGGTTAGATGTTTTGGGTCTGAGATGGATGGTCATGCTTGAGGACCGTTTTCAGCATGCTACCAACATGAAGTTTCATCTGGGTTGAGGATGGATGGTCATGAATACGAACCGCAATTAACCATATGGGCAGGTGTTTTGGCAGCACCCAGGTTGGATTGCCATTTGCCAGACATATTTTTGGCCTATCTTGGGCTGGCTGGTCAGGTGTTTTGGTTTACGCGTAAAGCCAAAGGTCATGAATTATCAAGCATCTGATCAGGTGAGCACATATTTGTCAAGGTGACAGGTGACCAGTGCAGTCACAGAAATCCTTGATCATTCAAGTGACAAGGTATTTGCTTAAGCATTACTCAAGCAGAAGGGGATGAAGGTAGAGGAAGATGGGGCGCTTGGCTCAAGGAGTGATGTGGTATGGTGATAGAGAGGGAGAGGGGGGTTCAAGAGTCAACAGTGGGTTTGGAGACAAAGACAGAAGGAGACGTATGAAGAGGGGGCAAGAGACACACACACACACACACACACACACACACACACAGAGGGACAGAGAGAAAAAATTAAAAATCATTAAAGTACATACAAGAAAATAAAAAACTATATCTGAGATGTCTAATGGAGGGCCAGCAATGGAAGCAACAATATCTGGTGATAGTAGTGGAACCAGCAGCAGCAATGGATGCCTAGGATGTCTAAGGTAGTGTCTTCAGTGTCTTTGGGCCTGCCAGACAGGCACGCTAACATCTTGCCCTACAGAAGGTCATGCCTAAGTGGAGTTTAGATGGACACCTTAAAACTATGTTGTGTTAGCAGAGTCGGTGAATGATCACTAATGTTGGTATGTTGGTGCCCCAATGGACAGCTATGACCTAATGAGAATAATGTATTTTGCATGACAACATTCTCATTATATGTTTTAATATGTTATCAGTTAATTTAAATGCATAGTAATGATTATAGATTTTTTGCAAGGAGAGCTTATTTATAATGAGATCACGATAATGAGAATGAAATCTATAAACATATATCCTAAATATTATAATCATAGTCACTTGATATAGACATTGAAATAATCAAATAGACTAGTGCACTATCCATATGTTCATATGATAGAGCTAGTTGATCCTAGGCCTATAAAGGCCACCATCCTGTACAGACATATACATAAGAAGGAATACATGAAATTGGTATCATGCCTCTTTCTCATGACGTGTTCTCTCCCTCTTCACCCCACTCCTCCCAATGCAATGGAATTCTGGCAGACCTGCCACTTTCATTCCTTACGGTAGGTAAGCTTCACCTCAAGATCACTTCTGACATTTTTATTCACCTCCTCCATGGAGGCTTTCTCCTTACCTCCAATCTCCACATTTTTCTTCATCCAAAGCTCCTATCAGTCCAATAGGGGTGTTCTCAAATCGGTTTGGTTCGGGTTGGGAGATTTTTTTTTCTCAACCTAAACTAAACCATTCTAGCTCAATTTGGTTTGGTTTAAACACATAAATGAACAATTATTATTTAAAATAAAGTTATATATAATATTATTTATAAGTTAAAATATCTGAATATATATAATACTATTTATTCATATAAAGTTTATTTTTTAATATATTTTGAGCTAATTCAGCTTGGTGGTTTGGTTCAGCCAATCCGAACTGAACCAAACTGCCTAGTTCAATTCAGTTCATTAGTTTGAACCACATGGTGAATGCCCGTGTTTTGGTGATATCTTCTCTCTTAAGGAAGTCCATCTATGTTTTATACATTTTTTGCTCCTTTCTTCTCTATCATCTTTGCAATCTCCAGATCCAGCTCTTGCTTCTCCTTCTCCAATTTTCCCCTCACCTTCATTCCAGCACCCGATGCATGAGCATCCCCTGTTTCCGATCTTCCCCATCTGCTATTCCAATTTTCCTTATTGTTCACCTCTAGATCTTCTAGAATGCTTCTAGGTTATCATTGATTCCTAGATCCTAGCCTCACCCTGAGATTCCACTCCAATTCACAACTCTCATGGTTCACGTTCGGCTTCCTCGCATCCATCATCTGTCATCATGTTTAATCGACACCTTCACCTAGATCCGCCAGAGTTCCCTCTAGTCTATGCGAACCCGTTCTCCGCTAAGCCCAAAAACCAGTAGGTCATCACCTAAGCAACCTTCACCCACACACCATAGCCCTACGCGAATAGATTCACAATCTCCGTCTTTGTTCCCTACAACATCCCCGGTGCTGCCCTCATGTGCCAGTGGCCTTTGCATAGTTTCCATCCTCACATAGCCCCACAATGTAGCCGCAGTACAGTGTGGAGAAGCTTTGTCCGTACGGACAACAGAACTACAGTAATCGGGAGTTGTTGATCATCTTCTACCACTTTGCATGCACCTCTACATCATGCCATGAACCCCACCAGCCTGCTCATTTGGCACATCAGACGGTCATGTGGACCGAGTGCCCATCAGCACGAGCCATTGTTGACCCCCACGTCCATCCAAGTTCATGCAAGCCAGGTTTGACCCTTCGGACCTCCCATTATCCAGTTGAGCCAGGTTCTTTAGGTCCCTCACCCCGGACCATGGGCTTACCAGCGACTGGGCCTTCAACTTAATGGATAGATGCCACTGCAAGAACCAACAACCATGCCAATAGTGTCCAGCAGCCCAATGGACCAATACAGGAGTTGTTATAATAGTGAGTAAGTTTTAAGGGCCCAGCAACCTGTTTACCCCAACCAATCCTTTGACTTGCAGCCTTTTACCACCCTGCGAGATACGAGTTAATTGGTATTTATATTTTGTGGTGAATAAATCAGTCGGAGTATATAGCCTGGCAGTCGACTTTCCCACACCTTGACATGAAGGTATGTTTCTGACTCATCATTTTTCTTGCTTGTCTATTATGCATTATGTTGTACTGTTTGAGCACTAGGATTTTCTAGCTCATTATCTTTCATTGCCAGTTCGTGAGTGAGCACCCAATTCAGATTTTTCGATTGGTTACGTCTTAACTCGGTAGCATCCCTACTACATCGGTCCACCATTTAGGGATCGCTTATTAAATGTGTTTCTGTTTTAGACTCAGTCCATTACCTGTCCATTTCGCTCGATTTTAGGACTACACGACATAGATGCTGTTTATCTTACTAGATTAGTTGGCACTCATAGCAGTCCAGAATCAGGTATGATTTGTCATGAACAGCCCAGTTAGGTCCCCATCATGCACCAACCCCTGTTTGGAAGCTGCCAAGCATGACTGACCACTTCTTATGTGTCGGCATCTCAGCAAACCTTCAAGAAGCCGAGCCTTGGGCTGGAACAGTGACACTTGCATCAGTATGAGCATATCACGTTCATCATGCAGGATACACATTTTAGAGTCCCTGTTAATACGGAGATGGCTGTGGCCCGGCCATCTCATGAAAGAGATGGATTTTGTTCATGTTCTGCTTGTGTATGAGCACGGCCCCAAAAGACTGCATAGGGAAGTAAAAAAGAAGCACCTGCACTTGCAGTTTTAATCCCACGGCACCCTCGGCCACTCATGCACACTCCACTACCTCCCGGTCCTCCCCCCCCCCCCAAATAAACATGCACATCATACTGGTCCCAGTGTCCACTGTTTTCGGCCCCTGAGAGAGGATAGTTGAAGAGGGAGGGAGGGAGAGACTTTATACCCAAGGACAAATAGGTAATTTCATTTTTTTACTATAGTTACATAAATGGAGACGATGACAATCACAGATTAACAACGTCCTTATACTTTCAAGGCATACAAAAAAAGTCTTTACAAGAATATATCTGCAGAGCTAGGTAATATCAAGGTATGTAATTATTCCAAAAGTTTTTTTTCCTTTTCCTGCCACCAATGGTTTTGTAACCTCCAGCTTTCTATTATCAGACTTCATCAAGAAAATATGAATAACTGCTTCCAATCTTCTAGGAACCATTTTGGTAAACCAGATACCAGGATTGAATCTTTAATCCTAGCCTGGACCATATAAAAGCAGACATTTCATGATACTGGTTAGCCATGAGGATTGAACTATCTAATCCCTTGATGAGGAGGTATGATGCATCATCCATCTTTCTGAAGCTCATATATTCATCACATTCCAAATTTCCAGGGTCATGCATATTATTCATCGATCTTTTTAGACAATGATGTATAGAAGATGATTATAGTAAAATTAAGATCTATCCATTGATAATTTAATCAAACAAAATAAATATATACAAAAAAATAATTGCGAAGAATAACCAACCAACCTTCATATAAAGTACAATGTCTGGCATTCAGGTGATGAATTGTAAAAGAAGAGGCTGCACTGGCTGATTGATCTGAGGATACGGTTACTCTTGATGAACATTCTATTTGTTTTTCCTGAAGAAACAGGCATCAACAGCATGAAAGCACCAAAAATAGTTCCAATGCTGTAGCACACAACAGATGATTTTGTAAACAAGTCAAAAGAAAATAAATTTTGGTATTTATACTCTTGACAACTTATCATCTTTCCTAAGCAAAAACAATAGCTCCAGGCACAATTTTCAAAATGAATGTGCAACTCAAGCTGAAAACTCAGTATCCAGTGAACTAAGTGCTAAACTGCCAAGCCTGCTATCATGCACTTCTACTCAAGTTGCAGAAAAAAAATGCACAGAGGCAAAATACTTAGATGTGCATTTTTTATCTTGAATTGTTGTACCTAAAAATTAAACAAAACTCAGAGAGATGAGTCAAATCACAATATAGTAAACCCTAACTCCAAGGCCAAGGCCTCATCAAGGAGAGGGAGAAGCAAAGAAGAATTTTCCAGGAGAGACTTAAAAGTCTCAACACCCTTTTCCTTATCCAATAGTGTGTAGGGAATTTTCTTGACTTCTTAAACAGCTTGGCTTTAGAAGATCCTGATGGGATTGGAAGGACATGAATGAAGATGCTGATAATGATGATGCAATGGCTGATACTGCTGGTACAGCGTCCTACTGCTGCTGTTGCTACAATGGTTAATGCTACTTGTACGGTACCCTGATAATGCTGCAGCCCATTCAGCTGGCATGATCTGAGACCTCCTGCTGCAGCGTGCAAGTTGCACTTGCTGTCAAGCCTTTGGTGATTGCTGCTGCTAGGCTGAAAAGAGCAGCTAACACACCTCAGAACCTCCTGTGCTGCTGCAAGCTGTTTGTGCATGGAGAAAAGGGAAAAAAGAAAAAGAAATGCCTTAAAAGCAGCCACATTGAATAATTTTAAACCTTCCAAGCCGGCGGTGCACTAAGAGAGTCCTGTGGATATGGACTAGCCAAGTTTCTCTTTCCCGCATCAAAAAAAAGATGTTTATACCTCCAAATACAAATAGCCATGCAGTTAGAGAATGCTAACTGCAAGCAGTGGTGTCCACAAGTTAAAGAGATAAATATATATATATATGTTTATATATGCAACGAAAAATAAAAAGAAAATGTTGCACAAACAATGATCTTCCAGCGAAATTGAGGGGTCCCATGAAAAAAACAGAAGAAAAAAAATCACCAGATGGCTGGCCGGTGGAGGTGAAAGTACACGGGTGAGTCTCACCAAACATGAAATAAAAAGGACAAGAAGAAGAAAAACATCCCACCAGTGGGAGGTCCCACTAGTTAAAATCCCCCATAAGGTAAAGGTCACCAGTTGAATGTACTGGTGGAGGGTTCCACCAGCAGAAAGTAACAATTGTAGGTTCCACCAGAAAATAACCCCGACCAGTTGAGGCACCACCTCAAGGAGTTGCAGGGAAGTTTCCACATGTCCTGAATATAAGGAAATGGTGGGGGTGCACCAGGAAGTAAATACATGTCCCCTCTATAAATAACCCTAAAGCCCTCATTTCAAAAGGGTTGAGAAGACTCGCCAAGGAAACAATGGAACTCAAGTCCCAAGGAGACTGCATGAGTGCAAGAAAAAAGAAGAGAGAAGAAGAAAATGATCAACTCAAACAAGGTAATTGGCTATTCTTAGATATAAAACTATTATGTGTGGGATTAAAATTTAAGGGGTATATGATCCTAATTGTATGTCATTGTAAAAATGGTCATCAGCGATGCTATAAGATTAAGACTTGGGCAACTTCATGACTCTAACCTATTAAATTATATTCACCATGGTTCCAGTACTATATAAAAGGACTTAAACTTACAGGGCATATGACCTAAGTATATAATTCAATGTCTCGAAAATGTGCACACTGGATGATTTTAGAAGACTACTGGCACCAAAATTTGCTACATGAAGAAATACGGGAACTTAATAAGTCCTACTCAAATTCGGATATCTGAATCTCATTCAAAGTTATATATTCGAATCATACCCAAACTCGGATGTATAAATCCTAGTTGAAGTCGGACATCCGAATCCTAATCAAAGTTGGATATTCAAATCCTACAAGAAATCAGATGTTTGAATCTTACTCAAACTCAGATGTCCAAATCCCACTTGAAATCGGACATCCGAATCCTAGTCAAATTCGGATCCCAGATTCCATTCAAATTCAGATTATGGACTTGAGACAGAATCAGATCTTCGGGTCCCATTGAAGTCCAGAGGTTAGTTCGAAGACAAATTCAGATTCCAATTTTATGAAGTTTGAAACCCAAGAAAATGGAAAATGACAAATTTCAAATTTGCAGAAAATTTAATGATAGTCAAAAAAATGAAAGAAAGAAGTGCGTCAAAGCTTATTTATAAAGCCCATTAAGACTCACTTTTGGATCTGAGCCCGAGACAATTTTCAGAGCTCCGTTTGGACCTTATTTGAGGCATTTGTGGAGCCTACTTATGGGCCATCTAAAAGTCATGAAATAAGCTCATCATGTGCCTTAGGTGAGGTCATCTCATGGCCCACTAGGAAGCTACTAAATTCATCCAAAATATCTCTTGATTTGGCATATTAATTGAGAAGAAAAATAAAGAGTTTACTATTAGGTGCTTTCCTAATCCAAAAAGATTCATTAGATTACAATCAAATCAAATATGGATTGAGATCAAATCAAATCCTATCAGAACTCTCCAATTTGGATAAGATCTGACTAGAAAATCTTTCTTTATCTCATGGGATACGGCTTTCCTTTTGAACCAAAGCCCAAATACGAAATTGTCTGTGCCCTGCCTCTATAAAAGAACAGGCTATCAGCTTGCGCAAAGGAGGAAATTCCAATGCCAGTTGGAAGAAGCCATGTCAACGCTGGATACCTTTCCCTCCATTTTTTAAATAGTTGAATCTTCCTACATCTGCCTCTCTCCCACACTAAAGAGACCCAGCTATGGCCATGCAATCCTCTGGTTCCTGCTACTATTATGCCAACTCTCAACCATCAGAAGATGGTTGCCACTGCTATTGTCGCTCCTATTACTCCTGTTGTTGCACTACTACTTCACACGAAGGTGCTCCTACTACTGCGGCCTCTGTGGTGCTGTTGCACAGAGAAAAAAAGGAGCAGCCATTATCGTAGTTGCTGCACAATAAGGAGACCCCGCGCTTTGCTCTCATCTCTACTGCTGTTGTAGTCATGAAAAACAATCTCACTACATTCTCGCAAGATATTGCAAGAATCTTGGTCTCACTGGCCACGAGACATCAGAGCCACCGCAGCAGCTCCACTGCATCTCTTCCCCACCTGAGGCAGGGAAGAGGGTGTGTACCTAAGCCATTTGGACCCAATATGACAGAAGTGACCACATTCTACTATATTGGATTCTCGAAACCTGATATTGCATATCCGATTAAAAAATGGGTTGAATCAAACCGGAATCCCTCTATAAAGGTTCCTACTATTTTTATGTTACCCCAAAACATGTCCAGAAGACCTTTTCTAACCTGAAACAGTCCCTTGACTCCCTTACACATGCCCCTAAACCAACTTGAAATTCCCCAAAGCTTAGCCCAAATCAGTCAAGAAATTCCCTGTAAACCAGGTCTGATCTGAATGGACCTTAAGCAAGTCTGGGAAGCCCTATTTTTCTGCAGATGAAGAACACCCCATGCAAGGACCAAAGAATTGCCATACACAGGCTCATTGCATGCCCAATACTCAACTCAAACTCAAGGCCTTAGTCCCAAATGATTAAGGTCAACTACATAGATTCATTTTTCTATTCTCCACAATCTTCCACTAACTCCTCATGTATGCCTAGTTCATCCAAGTCATACCAGATACACGTAACGCCAAGTTAACTTGAGCCTACCTCTCCGTCTCTTCGGCGCAGACAATGCCAGGGTCTCAACTTGTCTGACAGACGCCTCAAGAGGATACCGCCTAATATGTTCAAACCAATAGAGTCTTCCCTTTTTTACAATATCTTCGATTCTCACAACTCTCACTTTATCTCTAATGCACTCATTGTGAATTCTATCTACACGTGTGTGGCCACACATTCACCGTAACATCTGTATTTCAACTACACTTAATTTAGCAATATGCTTCTTCTTAGTTGTCCAACACTTACTACCGTAGATCATGGCAAATCTTACAGTTGTGCGATAAAATTTTTCTTTCAATTTTATAAGGATTTTACAGTCGCATATAATCCCTGTCGCCTACCTCCATTTCAGCCAACCTACTTTAATCTTATGGTTGACATCATTGCATGCCCAATAGGAGATACATATCAGCCCATGAGCCAATAAGAAGCTCAAGCCCGTGTGAAGTCCAATCAGGCCAACATGAGGCCTCAAACTGAAGAATGACAGCACACCCATTGAGACCTAAGAACCGACCTTTGAACAGTAAAAAACAAAAAAAAATTATTAAGCACACAACATAAGTCTAAGCATAGATTGCAAAATCAGTGGAATCATATTAGAATCGGTCAATTTCTAAATCGGATCAGTTAGTCTCAATTCAATTATCACCTAGAGAACCAATCCAGACATCTTTTCTAACAGAATTGATCTAGCTCAGTTGAATCGGTCAAGAATCAATCAATTTTCTCACAATCAGCCAGAATTGGTCGATTCCACTAATTCTGCTAGAAAAAGTTGATTCGATATCGGGCCCAATATCAATTTGATATCACCCCGATAAGAGTGATATCAGCCAAGGAATCCGTAAGGACCTCGGCCCCCCTCCCATATCCTCTAAAATAGTCACTAAGGGTGCCTATCTCAGGCTTATAAGGACCGGAACAACCCCTTAAGGAGTTGTTCCCACCCCCCCTCTTAGGGGTGGGCACAAAACGGTTCAAACCGAGAAACCAAACCGAACTAGCTTATTTGGTTCGGTTTGGACCCCCTTTCGGTTTGGTTTGGTTTAGAAAATCTCCAAACCGATTTAAACCAAACCAAACCATTTAAACCGATTTAATCAAAAAATATAAAAAATTTATTATAATATTAATAAAAATGATATTTTTATAAATTTTATAATAAAATAATAGTTTTTTCCATTATTTTTAACTTAAAAATTAGTATATATATGTAAAAAATAATTAAATTAACTATTTTTATTTATTTTCGGTTTAAACCAAACCAAACCGGTTCGGTTTGAGAGGGTGATTCGGTTTGGTTCGGTTTGGAAAAAAATGGTCCAAACCGGACCAAACCGAACCGTGCCCACCCCTACCCCCTCTTATCTGGAGGGTGACTGAATAGCCCCTTCTCTCCCCTTATCACCCCCTCTTGATTTCCCCTTTAATCAATGAAGTTCTTTTTTTGTGTTAATGTTGCGGATCAATGAGCAATGGCCGAGCAAGAAGACATTAATGCACTTGCTTCCTATGATATCGGGTGGAACATTATGGTGGATGTCGAAAAAAAGATGATATGTAAGTGGTGTGAAAAATAGGTGAATGAAGAAATATTTTGATTGAAGCAGCATATAGGTGGGGTGGGTGCTAATGTCAAAAAATGTAACAACATACCTAGGGAGAGCAATAAAGCTATGAGGGTACACCTGATTATAAGAACCTCACAAAGGGGAATTCGTATTGAACAGAGACAAGAGTTGCATGAAAAGTTTTTAGAAAAAAGAAATGAATAGTGGTGGTGGTGGTGGTAAGTTTTTAGAAAAAAGAAATGAATAGTGGTGGTGGTGGTGGTGGTGGTGGTGGTGGTGGTGGTGGTGGTTGTGGTCGTAGTAGTAGTAGTGGTAGTAGTAGATGAACTCTTGATGAGAGCAAGGCATTGCATATTGTCGCTCACAATCCACCGAATCATACCCACTAAGGATGTGAGAGAAAGAGATGGGTCATATGATCAATCTACATTGACACTACCCACTACCATTGCCACTGAAGATCCTCATATATTTAGACGTCATAATAGCTCGTAAAGAAAAATAAGATAAGCATTTAAAGGGGTTAAGAAAACCACTTTAACTACAAAGCGAACAGTCAAACATATCTACAAGTGACTTCTATGCAAGTAATAGTCTTAAATTGGCTAGCTCATACATATGTATTCTATATATTTCTTTAATAGACCAATAATAATTTTTTTATCTTAACTTAACGTAGGCATTCTAGCACAAGCTGCCACTAGCCCCTACTTCCAGACAATGATTGATATAAATGGGGAGGCTGAACTGGGATTACTAGTCTCAACTAGCCAGTATATTTACGTTGTCAGCCAAGACAAAGAGGTAGAAAAGCTGAAGACCTAGATTGATGGATTTAAGTTGGTTTAGAACGAGAAAGGGTACACAATTTTCTTGTTTACTGTTCAAAGGGCACTACATTTTTTAAATCCATTGACGCCTTAGATCAAATCAAGAATGCAAAGTACATCTTTTCATTGATAGATGTTGTTGCATAAAAGATTTAGAAGAAAAATATTGTGCAACTCGTGACATATAATGAACATCCTACAAGGTTGCAAGAAAGAAGTTGATGGACAAGTGGCAACATCTTTTTTGGGTTCCATATGCAGCATACTCCATTGACCTAATATTGAAGGATATAGGTAAGGAGACATCTATTTTTATGCTGGTCAGTCAAGCACAACTTATCACATCTTTCATATATCAACATTCTCATTTTCTACACAATCAGAGATCATATCGAGAGATAGGATATGATTAAGCATAGCTTGACTAGATTAACAACGCACTTCATTGCCTTGGAGAGTCTGTATAGACATAGATATGCACTTGTCCATTTTATAGCATCAACTCAGTACATTTGTTATATAGCTGATATACACAACATGATGGATCAATTGGAAATCTTAGCACGGATAGAACGTCTAATAATGGAGAAACATTTTTTGAAAAGAATTGTTTATTACTTATCCATTATTGAGCCACTTGTAAATGTGTTGAGATTAGTGGACTCAAATAAAAGGAACTAAATGAGATACATGTATGATGTCATGGATAAAGTTGAAAATAAAGGAGAAGTATCACATAAGTTACAAGAAGTGGTGAAAGACAATAAATGTCAGATAGGACATGACACTACACCATGACATGCAAGTAGCAGGTAAATCTTGCAACCTTTAATTTAATCATTGGTTGATACATAAATGTATTATGTTCTTATGTCATGTAGAATGAAAGCATAATATTTTTTGAATCCTCAGATGTAATATAAAGGACAAGTGTGCAATTATAATGAAGTTATGAGGGGTACTGTATATGTAATACAACAACTTTCAAGATCTCAACAGGATAGAAGTGAAGCAGAGTTAGAAGCAAGTGAGAACATTGTGTTTCTTTTTCGCATCGAATATTGGTTAATTTGACAACTCTCATTATTCAAATTTAAATTCCTCAGATCCAGATTTCAGGTATTCATTTAACAAGGTTTCTCGTAGTATGTTGAAGCAAACCCTCATTTTGTATTATAATATTTGATATTATTGTGATAATAACATCAGTTTCTATTGTTGTTTTTGGTACTTGAGTAATGTGTGCAAGTCAACATAAGAAGTGGTTAAAATCCACTTGCTACAATTGCAATTTGAATTCTCAATTAGAATACAAGTTCATCCCAATGTGATAAGAACTGGAGTACTTTTAGCATAATCCATACCAAGAAAAAAAATAGGCTAAGATCTAAAAGGTTCGAGAAACTTGTGTTATGTCACTACAACATACAACTGAAAATAAAGAATATCAAAAAATGCCAGAAAATTCAAGAACAAAGATTCACAATATTTGCAAGTAGAACATATAAACAAAGAGAAGAAATATAAGCATGTGAACCACCTACTAAAGATGTTGACATCAATCGCCATTTCCATGATGAACACCCACTTGTTGCGTTGGTGGATGAGAAGATAGGCAGAGCACCACCAAAATTCGATCTTGAGAATCATACATAAGCTGAAGGGGAACTTGATAAAGTTGAGTTTGAAGATAAACTTATACAAGAGGAAGTTCATGCTACTCCACCTTTAGTCCCAGCTTCAGACCTAATTCCAACCCCATATCCAGACTAGCAACCAACTCCCACTAAACTGAAGATAAAGACCATGGCAACCAGATTAAAATATTTTTCACAACTAAAAAAGGTATATCAATATGACACAAGAATTGGAATTTTTGCATCCCAAGCAAAAGAAGTAACAAAGAATAGAAAGATGAAAATTAGGCGAAAACTTGTCAGTCCAACACACAATACACAAGCGCTCTCCTCAAATGATGATGAAGAAGAATTTATTCTATCAACTCAACATCAAAATATAAGAGGTTCAAGTAGAGGTGGAGGTGAAGGAGGAAAAATAGGTTCTTGCAGCAGCGCATGTACTAGTGGGGTAGCTGCCGATGATTTGTGTTTAAGCATTTAGCCAACATTCGAGTGGCAAAAGTCAAGTTGGAATGAGGGGTTGTTTTATCAGTATGCAACCATAAATTATCCAGAACACCCTCAAGACTTTCAGCCATATATTACAGTCATATCTCCAATGCACAACACTTTGCATGATTTTACTCAGATAACTCTCAATGGAGAATCTGAGAGTATGTAGAGAATGATGAGGATGAAGACCAATTAAATAAATATTTATAAAATAAATATATAACAATTCATTGTATTGTATGTTAAAATATCATTGAGTTCGGGGCTAACCAAGGATGATTCCTCATGTTTTGTAAAAAAAAAAAAAGAAAAAGCCAAGCATGAAAGAGTCGATCCAAAAGGAGAGATTTCATGCCAAATTCAGCCGATGTAGCTACAAAATAGCCGAGCATGGACATAATGCCAACAAGCTCCAAACATGGCCAATGGAGAAGTAGGGATGTCAATGGTTACCAATTATTCGTTTATTCGACCCGTTTGTTAGTTAACGAACAATTAATGGATAATTGAAATTTTGCGAATAAGCTTAACGAACAATTAATGGATAAATGAAATTTTGCGAATAAGCTATCCGTGTTCGTTTACCAATTAACCGTTATCTTATCATGGATACACCATAAACTGAACCCGAAAACCGTTATCCGTATTTGTTAATTAATACATAATACAATAACTCACCATCTATGACATCTAAGCATATATATGTCTGATGTAACCTCAAAAATCTCTAAAATTTAAAGATTTAAGTTTTTAGAAATTCATTTTCCATTTGAATTTGAATTAGACCTTAGCATTGACTTCTTAGGAAAATAGGTGATATTCCATAAAAGTACTAACTAGGGTCTATTATGGTTTGAGGTTGTTAGGTTCTTTGAAATTTATTTTGACCTCTCCCCGTCAGATGGTGCGAAGATCCGACGTTAATTACATCGAGATGCTCGAAAACCCTTGATTATCGTCATAGCAATCAATTGAAATAGAAGACAATGCATCCACAAAATAAACATTCATACATAGGAGAAAACAGCCCAATGAAATTAACGGAATGCAAGCACTTAATGTGTTTTGAATTTAATTTGATTTTGATTGATTTGAGTTGAATTGGTTTGATTAATTTGAATTTGTTTGAGTTGGTTAAAATTAAGTTGAATTTATTTGATTTGGAGAATTCAATTTGAATTGGATTGATTGATTTGAGTTAAAAGTTGTTTATGGATTGATTTAATTACAGTTTGTTTCAGATTTGTTTTAAGGTTTGATTTAAGAAATTGATTTGAATTGAGTGAAATTGATTTAAATTTGTTCAAAGTCAGATTTGGCTTGAAATGAAGTTTGTTTGGTTTAGTTTTGTTTGATTGAAATTAACTTGAGTTTAATTCAAGAGTTGGATTTGAATTAAATTTTGATTGGTGTTTCCGAATTTTCTTTAAACTTTCCAGATTTTGCAGATTTGCTTGGCTTATGATTCGGAGTTAATTTTATTTTAAGTTCTGATTGGAATTTAGTTCAAATATGTTGCTTGGATCAGGATTTGGTTAAGATAAATTTAATCAACTTCAAGTTTGTGACCTTTGTTCGAGTTCCTGGTTAACGTTTTAACTGAGGTTAAGATTTTGACATTATTAGGAATTGGGTTTGGGAAGTTTGGTCTGTTTACAGATTTGGTTCGTTTATGAGTTTGTGATTTGTTTGAGAATGTTTTGATTTGGGTATTTAATTATATGAAGACTCAGATTTCAAATTCTGGGCTTTACAGATTCTGGGGGTTTACAGTTTCTGGATTCCGGATTATGGAGTTCGGATTCTGCACTTTTTTTTAAAGACTTTCAGATTTTAGACCTTGGAGTTCAGATTTTGAATCTTTGAAATGCAGATTTCAGATTCTACATATTTCAGATTTTTACACATGTTTCAGATTCTAAACCTCCAGATTTCAGACTTCTTTATGGTGATTCCGCACATTACAGATTCCAATTTCAGTTTGTAGATTTCAGTTTTTCTGTATGTTTCAGATTACAGAATTTTCTATTTATTTCAGATCCACGGCTCTGCCTAAATTTCAGATTTTTCAGACTTCAGATTTGTGCACATTTGCAGATTTCTTTTAATTTCTGATTCTCGGCTGCAGGTTTTATGAGCTTCAAACTTTCAGATTTTTAAGTTTACAGACTTTACGGGTTTCAGATTCTTCAGATTTTCATGGATTACAAGTTCAGATTTTTACTATTTCAGATTTTTCAGACTTTGTTTTATGTTTTGTCAGTTTTTTTCGTTGTCTTACCTTCCAACAATTTCATGTAACCGTCTTTTCCTTGTAGTATAAATCTGTGCACCGAACATGAGTTCATTATTTCTCTCGATATGAAACATGATTTACAACCATGACCAGAAACTTGGTCCTTTTGAGTCCTTGATGAACATGTAACTTGTTTGACAATTTGAGATGAAAAAAGCACCCGGTCTTTGATAGACTTGTGGGCACTCCTCTCACTGGTTTGAGATTGAATACGCCTGGCTTTTGATAAGCTTGTGGGGACTCATCTCATAGTTTATGAACCTCATTAGCTCATAGTTTGGCATATCGACATGTTGATCATGCACAGCCTTCCCATGGCATAATAAGTAAATAACTCCCTCTTGAGGCATGGTAAGACATTGTGGTCTTTTTTAATAGACCTTTGTATGTCTACCTTAAAGGGTCAATGGGCATGCTTAAAGCTGGCCCATTGCTTTCCCTATTTGTTTTGATTCTTTTAGATTAAGCCAAGACCATGAGGCGGGTTTTTAGCCGGCCGGATGCTCGTCTCGGTTTGTTGAATTAATTAATGAATTTTTATTTAATTTATGTTTATTGTTTGTTTTATTTAATTTTTGAATTATGGGTCAAGAGGCGTACTTGAAGCCGGCCTATTGTTTTCCCATTTGTTTTGATTCTTTTAAGTTATGCCGAGACCATAAGGTAGGTTTTCAGCCGGCCGGATGCTTGCCTCGGTTTGTTTACTTAATTAGTGTATTTTATTTAATTTTCCAGTTGATTGTGTATTTTAAGAAGATTTGATCTTCATTGGGTCCTGTTCAGACCCATGTTCATCAAGGTCTGGTAGGTCTCTGTTGGGCCCGGCCCCTTTTCTTCTTCCTGTGCCCGTCGGCTTGTTCGGCGGGCCTTTCTTTCTCTTTTTTTTAAAAAAACTTTCCAGCAAGTGGGCCCCACTGAAATGTTGACCCGCGGGTCAAAATTGAACCCCGAAGCGCTCCTCTCCTTCGCCTGAGATATGCCAGCGTGAACCAAGGTTGGCAAAAAAAATAAACTTCCCCTCCCCGCCGACACTGCTAACCCGACTGCGGTGAACTCTCGCGGCGGCAATGCGACGTGAGGCTTCGCGGCGGCGACGGCGGCTTCTGGAAGGAGCTTCGGCGATAGCAGCCTCCGGTAGGAGCTCCGGCGACAGCTGAAGACCTAGCGGGCACCCTACTGTGGAGGAAGCCCCCTTGGCAACGCCCGGAGGTTCGGCTGAGGCTCTCGACTACAGACGAAGCTTGCGGCGGCTCCTTGGCGGTTGAAGGACGAACGGCGGTACCACTCGAAGAAGATAGTCGGCCTGCCTAAGTTGTGGGAAGGAGAAGCAGGGACCGGCGGCGTGCTTTGGAAGAGAGTACACGACTCCGCGGTAATCCTCTGCTCTCTCTCTTTCTACGTCTCTCTTCCGATCTCTCCCGCTCTATCTCTTCTTTTCTTCAGCCTCTCGGTCTCTCTTGCTCCCGAATCCTCTATCTACCTCTCTTCTTTTTTTCGCGGGGCGAGAGAATTCTGTTTATATAGACTTCCAGGTTTCCTCCCGCCGTCAGGGACCTTCCGAAAAGATACGTCCATCTTCGAGACGGACTCGGGAGTCCATGATACGCCAAATCGACTCCCCCACCCCCTCAATGACTCTGTTAGTAGTTTTACGGAGCTTCCCTTCCATCATTGGCGATCCTTCCGCAAAGAGGGTATTTCTGCTCCGGAACGGACTCGTACTGGTCCGACCTCCACGGGATTTGATTTCTCTTTCCTCCAATGACTTCGATGGTCTCGCTTGCGCAGTCTTTCTGTTTTCCATAGAATTTCCTACCCTCGGTGAGTCCGATTCGGTGTGAAAACCGATCGAAAATATTTCCCGACTCCATCTCCAACCGCTGGAAACACTGTAGTCACAGATTGGGCCTAGGATGCCCATATGCTGGCCGCTCCAAATGGGCTTCAGCCCTGTCTTCCCTCAGTTGACAGTTCTGGCCGCCCTTCTCCTCTTTCTTTTTTTTTTGCTCCATTGTCTTCCAACACGCTGGCCGGCCTATAAGATGAAGATTTTTCTTTAGGCACTGCGAGCTACTCTGGACTATACTTCTTTTGCTGACTCCCTATCTTTTTCAAGCCAACTCCGGTGAAGACTTTTGTCATGACCACTGTCCGAACAGCACCATTAACATGAATTAACATGCCCAAAATTTGACGGATGATGATCTGACTTTGATCGATTTTTTTTATCCACTTGCCATAGACATTTTATCTCTTCCAAATCTTCAATATGAACAAAAACAGGTGTCAACATTGTCCTATCTTGAAAATCTTATTGTCTTTAATTCTTCAGTTCACCCTCCTCCACCTTGAGACCTCAACATTGGACAAGTCTTGCCCTGACATCCGACAATGATGTCTTCTTCCTCTTCCACTTCCTGACGGTGCAATCCACGTACACGACGATGGCTTCTTCCCCTTCCACCGAATTTGACATCCCGAGAGAATTGTCATATTGGAGAAACTCATCGACTGTATGATCAGTTGAATGGTCGATGACAACACAAAATAGGAATAAACACTACAATTCCACTAGAAGATATTTCACTTTTGCTGTAGATCAACTATCTCATGTTTTATGTTGGACATATATTGCTTTGGATATGTAACTAAGATTTTTTTTATTTCATGTTTTGTGTTAGATATATAATTAAGAATTTTCTTCTAATACATTGTTATAAATAGATGTTTTAAATTGTAATATGTATTTTTGATGTGTGTTTCCATCAATAAAATTATATTTACTTCTTTATTTTACTGGGTTGTATCATACATATATTATCTCTTTATATATTCGATAACCGTCCGTTATCTAACCATAAACCGTTTTTAAGCGGATAGAACAATACGGTTCGCAGACACACCCGATACCGATAGTCAACGAACAGCAAGTGGATACACTTTTTCTTATAGGATACGGATACGGATAATACTATTATTCGACCCGTTGACATCCCTATGGAGAAGTATCAATCCAATCGAGCTAATGAAGAGTCAAGCCTGGACCCCATGCCGACAATCTCCCAAGTTACCTTATGGACAATAAACTATCATGTGAGGCTAGTGAAGGGTCATGCATGGATTTCATGCCAGCAAGTCCCTAACTAAGCCGATCGGGATCATATCATCCCACCGAGCTAGTGAATGCATGGACTTCATGCCAACAACCCCCTACCCTAAGTAAGATGATTGAGATCAAAATCCATCCCACCGAGTTAAAGAAGAGCCAAGCATGTACACCATGACATTAAGCTCCGAATCAACATGTGGGTCCAAGTCATATCCTGGCAGCCCACTAAGGCCCATGGGAGTTCTCTGGTCTTGTAAATGTACCAAGCCCATGATGCAAATGAAATGTATACGTTGAAGTGCAATGGCTATGCTATGAGAAGTTTATAAGACCCCATGATCTTTGGGGAATGTCAACAACAAAGGGGAAAGAAAAATGATCAAAAGAGAACAAAAATAAGCCGACCAGAGGACTGATATCAAATCTGAAAATGACAGGAGAAAACTATAAATCTAAAAGTTAAGAAAATTGAAAAACCCCACCAAACCTAAAAATTGTATGATGCAAATCAAGTGTATACGTTGAAGTGCAATGGCTATGCTATGAGAAGTTTAGAAGACTCCATGATCTTTGGGGAATGCCAACAACAATGGGGAAAGAGTCGAAAGACAAATGATCAGAACAGAACAAAAATAAGCCGACTGGAGGACTGATTTCAAATCCAAAAATGACAGGAGAGAACTATAAATTTGAAAGTTCAGAAAACAGAACCCCCACCCACCAAACCTAAAAATTGTATGATCAATAAAATCTGAAAAGGATAACAAATATGAAAACTCTAAAGACAGCAAAAGCTAAAAATTGTGAAATCAAAGCATAAAACCAAAACAATCTGAAAATCACAAAGGCTGAGAAATCAGGGAATCCAAAATTCAGCAAGCTCAGAAAACCAGAAAACTGTCAAATCTGAAAAATCAGGAAATGGGAAAAGTTAGCAAACCTGAGAATTATAATTCTGAAAGTCTGTAAATTTTCAGCGAAACTGAAACCTCAAGACCTGGAAGATCTGAACATTGTAAAAACAGGATATCCATAAGTCCAAGAAACTCGGTGAATCTAAAATTTGTAAATATGGAAAAACTGAAACAATAGCAAATCTGAAGACTCTGAACAAACAGCAAGAACTGAAAACTGTAGAAACCAGGAAATTGCAGAACCAATAAAACTCAAAACAGGAAAAATGAAAACCACGAAAATCAGAAAATATGAAAGTTGCAGAAAAAAACAGAAAATCAGAAGTAGCAGTCACCTGAAAAACTTGCAACTTGAAATCATGGAATGCAATCTCCCGAGAATCTCTCGAGATCTCCCGAGAATCTCTTTTCTTCTGTGCGTCCGAGAAACGAGATCGCCGAAACGAGAATATCTATGTGGTACTTGTGATACCTTGATCTTCTCCTCCTATTATTATCCCTAACTTGTTAGATGATCTTGTTAAGTTTCTTTCTTATATTGCCAATTTTATTATGGAATCCATCCAAATTTTCATCTAAACATAATTGTTTGATAAAATTTCATAGCTTAATATTTTAATGACTATAAATGTACAATTGACCCAAAATGTTATCAATCTCCTATCCATATTGTTCAAGATGAAACTTTGGTCTGAAATAAGATCATTTGTATGTCTCATGCTAACAATAGTTCACCATCTCTATCTATGTATTACGCTTTTAATTCTCTCACAACTTATTTTAATATTTAATATGAGTTCTTTTGTCCTTTTTAAAAAGATTATATGACATTCTACATTTAAACATGCGCATTGATTGGTATTTCCAAGATCTAATCCCTTGAGATTTTTTTGAGATCTTTTATCTTCAATCTCCGTGAGATAAAATATAGTTGTGAGATGGCAATCATTGGGTAAAGTATACCCTGCATAAATGAAATCCGAGATCCGATCTCTCGAGATTTTTCCGAGAATCTCACGAGATCTCTTCTCTTTCACGCTTCCGAGACGAAGTCGAGATCCGAGATGACAATCCTTGCTTGAAATCTCCAAATCTTAAAACTGAACACCGAAAGAATAAAATCTAAAAAAGACTGAAACATTAAAGTTTACATCTAACGTGAGAATTTATCAGGAAATCAACAAACCAAGGAAAAGATAACAAACAAAAATCTGAAATCTGAAAATTTTTAATACTCAAAAATCCTGAAACTTAGAAGTCCAAAACTGAAAGTTGGAATTATAAAACTCAAATCCAATGAAATCCAAAACACTAAAAAACACAAACCCAAGAAATTCAAATCAATCCCAAAACACCTAAAGTTGGCATTTTGACTTAAGTCATGGGACGTATCCTATTTTTGTGGATGAATGACTTCGGTGAAAAACTGATATGGCAGATTATCAAAAGTATTCAAGTATTTGATCAATGTAACATCAGAATATTAGAAGTTCGGTTGGAAGAGGTCAAAATAAATTTCAAAAAACTCAAAACAAATGCAAAAAATATAAAATGTAGTTCAAGTCTTTTAAGTGATAGGGTAACCCCTATGTCAATACCTAGAAGATTCCTGGAACCCACCTTGTGAGTTCCTACTTATTCATACCATGCCAATTTCTATGGTTCTATCACATATCTTCTTAACATGGTTAAAGCTACAAAAAATCACTTTCTTTTCAAAAATAAAAAAATAAATTTTAAATAGTTTTATTTTAAAAATAGGGCTTCATCAGAAACATACTATTCTATAGATTATAAATTATTAAAGTTCTATCATAGGCTGATTTGGACCAATGTGTTGCTAAAGTAGTTAATCAAGGGCACTTGAGCTGCCATTTGGCATACTTAACACCAAGTTTATGAGAGTCAGAAGGGGAGAGGGACCAACTCTAAATTCATGAACCCACAAAATAACCTCATATTTCATGAACAAGACAAGTATCTGTCAAATGGATAGCATTCTATAATAAATAAATAAAATATTTTAAAATTCAAAGAATAAATACCTATAAATCACTAACAAGTACCTAAACACACTCATACTTAAAAATAGGAAAAATAAGATGACACAAAGGCACACACAAAGATAAAGAAATACCAAGAAATTTACCTTCTTGTTCTTTGTCCTCTTCCAATTGTAGTATTTTTCATGCTTGTGCCTTTTTCCAGTCTCCCTCTTCTGCAAAATACAAGAAGTTACAAACATAAAAATGTTAGTTACTCAATCAATTATGTAATAGAATAAGTACATATAGGGTACACCAGCTTCCTGGTAAATTTTAGCATATTATATGTTTTGAGAAGTGGATACTACCAAGTCTATTATGCACTGGAGAGAGAGAGAGAGTCAGAAGAAAACTTTACAAGAAGAGTAACAAGAAAATCTGATAAAAGGTGCATTCCTATTCCTACAGAGAAATGAATGTCAAAATCTCTCTCGGTCCTCCCTTTACAAGGTCTAAATATTACATGAGGAATCCAAGATATGCAAAATAGGATATGTCCACTCCAAATAAATGTTCAAAATAAAGTGCACCATTCCATCCAACGACCAAGATTCCTTCTAGAAGATCCTTCTATTTCTCCTTATAGCACATCCTTCCATTGAATAATCCATGCACTTGTAGACATAGGCTATTGTGATTGAATTTTGAATACCTTGAAGATGTCACCCTAAGTGGCCAGGATATGGCGCAAGGACTAGACAGATGATCAGCTGATTCATCTTCCACCATCACTGAGCCTAGAGTACAACTAGGTCAACAGCTTATGCACAAATAAGTGCAGCGAACCCCTTATCAGCAGGCAAGTGTGCAGCATTCTCAATATTAACGGCTTCACCTTTATAGGGCCTTTAGTGCTCAATACCACACCAACAAAACGTGATCTAGCATTAGCACCACCGTCAGCAATAACCTTACAGACAGACCACTGCCATCGACATCCAACTGATACTGTTGAACTAAGAAAAGCATATAACAAGGAGCTGGGACTTGCTCACCTTTTTGATATCACTGGAATACAGGAGTCCAAATGGTAGTGTTCTCCATGGAAACGCCATAGTTCGCTACACGAGTCATTGGCACAGGAGCATTCTTAAAGGCAACCAATATGTCAGTCAAATAAATTCTTTTTTCTTCTCTTTTTTTTCTGGAGAGGGGCACGGAAAGAAGTCTGCCACTAAATAGGCAAACAGCCAGGTAATAAAGATCTGAGAATAATTCCTCCAGGAACAGTCACTCAGCATCTATGATCTGTCAGTCGGAAAAAGAGGCTTAGCAACCATCTCCAATCCTCATTCTGACTCCAGCCTTGATAATGTACAAGCTTAATGCTTTCCATACATAGGACACATTGCAAATAAGACAAAACAATCTCATGACAGTGATAAAACATCCATATCCATTTATAAAAAAGACAGAAAAAGAATTGCTGATGTTCTTAAAGCCAAAAATTCCCTACGCCTTCCCATTGTTCTCCTAATGTCTTCCTTCATACGATATGTTACAATCTCCTGCAGCTCTAACCCATGGCAAAGACAAATATTCATCACAACCACATACTGGTTTCATGAAGTAGTCAACAAAATAGCATACTCTATTAGAAAACATAGTTGGAAATAACAGGAACTTTTAAATGTCAACAGAAACTCTCCACACGTGTAATGAATAATTCAAGAATATGACATACCATGTTTGTTCTTGGATAAAAGAAATTAAATCATATAACTTTTATGATTTTTAAAGAAAGTGCATGGTACCATAATTATACATAAAAAGAGAAATGAAATACAAATAAAAACATTCAGCTCACAATAAAGAGTAAAAAACCCCGGATGACCAATATAGATCTCTCAATACCTCAGTAATATTCATCATAACAACAAAGAACCACTCAAAACAACTTTTATAGATAGGACTGTTCACTCATCTGTTCAACCCGATGAACTGAACTGAACCAGCTTCTTTGATTCAGTTTGGTTCAGGTTGAACTGGGAATCAATTAGGTTCCAGACCACCAACCCGAATTAAACCAAAATAGTTTAAAATAACTTATAATATCAAAAAATAGCTTTATATAGTTTTATTAGCCGAATATATGTTTTTAAATATTTTTACTTTATAAATTTATATCTTGAATATATATAAATTATTTTATATTTTATTTATTTTTTTATGGTTTGAGCCAAACCAAACCAAATTGAAATGGTTCAGTCCAATTATTGGACTGAACCATTTCAATTTGGTTTGGATTGAGAAAAAAAAAATCCCCAACCAGGACCAAACTGGCCTGTGAACACCCCTATTTATAGATAATATCACCCATTCATCCATGGTATGTATCTCCTTCACTTCATGAATACTTTTCTACTAATTTACCCCACAACAACCAGAAATTGGTGCACAAGACAAGCCACCAAAACGGGTCCCCCTGTTCTCAGCTGTTAATTTCAAAGTTTAGTTGTCACAAGGTTCAGTCCAATTTAATTGGTTTGGATTGAGAAAAAACTCCCCAACCAGAACCAAACTGGCCTGTGAACACCGCTATTTATAGATAAAATCACCCACTCATCCATGGTATGTATCTCCTTCATGAATACTTTTCTACTTATTTACCCCACAAGGACAAGAAGTTGGTGCACAAGACAAGCCACTAAAACTGGTCCCCCTGTTCTCAGCTGTTAATTCCAAATCTTAGTTGTCACTTTGTCTTGTCCATGCCAGGACACCACAGTTCATTCCTCACATGAAAAACAGGATGTATCAAATTTTAAAGTGTTACACCATGTATGCTGGACATTACGCCAAGTGGCCAAACCCCGGATGGTCCATAGTTGACCAGGCCAAGAATGGGAATCCCAGTAGGTCATGATAAGCCAGATTAACAGTGGCTTGGCTAGCTCATCTGGGGTATTTTGTAAAAACAGAAACATTTGGAGATCATTTTAAATATAAAAGTGTATGTTTTCATATATTCTCCATTTTGAAACTTTATAATGCATAGTTATTGCCTATTTTTCATGTTATGCATTGGTTTACCTATGATTTGTGTTATATATCATGTTTTCATATATTGATATATATGTATATATATATTCAAATTTTATCTTCAAAAAACTTGGGAAAGGACACCAGAAAAATCTGGAATATTAGGTGTCCCATCCCAGTAAAAGAAAGGGGCAAGATGGGATTCATAATTATAAGGCGTGTAAACGGAATTTGATATTTCGAAATTTCAATTTGATTCTATTCGGAACTTGTTATTGTATCCTATAAGTTATTAGGATTGTATATCCTAATAGCTTATCGGAATCGAAATCAATTGATAATTTTTTCTGTTTATCTGATTTCTTTAAAAAATAAATATATAAGTTAAATTAATTAAAATAGAGTTAAATAAATTATAAAATATAATATATAAACTATTAGAATTAATGCGTTAAAGAGATTATATCAAATTTTAGTAATTATATGTAAATTATTAACTTATTTTAAAATAAAAACTAATAAATGATATGTATTTTGAAAATTATTGAATTTGGTTTCTATTCCGATAAAGAAATTATAGAAATCGGATATGTACCGAATCCAACCAGTTTTCAGTCTTAATAATTATGCTCCAAGCAAAGATAAACATGTCTGGAGAGATTAGAGATGACAGTACAGATGTCAAAAGGAAAATAAGCTCCTTATACAGACTAAGAGAAGAAAAAAAGGAGCATTAATTGAACTGTCTATTCAGCTTGAAAAAACTGAAAGGGACAAGAGGTGATAAGCTCCTAAAATCTCATCCGTGACCTAGGGTTGAGCACCCACAGCCCACTACAGAACACCTTGATCTTAAGCAAGCTCCTAGATGACCCGTATTGCCTTCTGCAAGGAGGTTACAATGCGCTGATAATAATGGTAGCAGATGCAACTAAAAAAGAACCATGGAGATCGCACCCTTTTTTTCTTCCTTTAAACCTTACCCAAAAGTGCTTAGCAATTCATTGATCATAAAAAAGTACAGAAAGAACAGGGAGAGCCCAGCAGTCTAAAACAGGCAAGAAAAGAAAAAAACAAACTTCCTAGAAGTGAATACATCAGAAGAAAAAAACCCATTCACGCTTTAATGAAAACCCTCTTCCACACAGTCAGAGTCAGTAGACGTGGAATAGAAGAGACCTTATCCTTTTTATGATTCAACACATAAGACCAGTCTTAAGGTAAACCTTATGGCACAACATAAAATTAGCACGACGTCCAAAACTCATCAAGGCTCCTTCAATTGCGAGATGGACAAATAGCCCACAAGAACACTGAAATGTAACATCCTAAACATCATCATCCATTTGAATTTGAGGCCACGTGCTCCAAGATGATATCTGGTCCTTTATCAGAACCATTCTATAGTTGGAACCCAGCATCTTGGCAAAGACAATTCAAATATATATTTTATAATACCACAGGAAGAGAAAATAAACAGGTAGTCCTGGTATTTAACAAAAATGCCACAAAAGGTAGATTTTTTTTCCTTCGTAAACAATTTATCTGCAGGAGGCAATCTCTTCCAAGTTATCTTCCAAATAAAGATTTGGATTTTGATAGGAAATTTCTTCTTTCATACCTTATTCTCCCAGTCAACTTTACAGCCTCCTGTACTGAGCATCTTAGCCACAGAAGTTGTAGACAGACCTCAATTTTATTCTATAGCCACCTTCTCCTGTCAGGTCTATCTGGATGGCTTTTGCTTCAGGTATTATTCCTACACCAACAAGCTCCTACAGTTTGAATAAGGAGTAGAAGAAAAAGAGTAACAGAAGTTGTAAAGAAATGCCATGATGGAAAGCTCACAAGAACTGGATATTTCCTCATCTCAAAAGGCCAGACTTAGTAGAGAAATTCAACAGGATGAAAGCTCACTTCATGGCAGCAGTCTGAAGCACGGGCTGAGGGTAAAGCCGAAATGTTAAACAACCATAGGGGCCTATCTATCAACGTAAAAGATCCATTTGACCTTGGAACCATCACCAACACAGACTTTGATCACCACATGGATGATATTCTGAGCCTGAACAACACTTCTCGAGTAAGAAACTAGATAGAAGGAACTAATTCTACCAACCAACATGATCTGTAACAGAGCAGGAGGGTAATAGGTTCCAAGATCTCCTTGCTCCTGCTAACCAAAGTTCCAAAGCAACTACCAAAAACATATCTAACTTTTCTTGATGCAACCACATATCTTATGTCATGTTTCGTTAGAGTATCAAAATATCAATATCAAAATTGATACAAGTGGACACTTGTATTACATAACATACTTTATTAGTATTACAAGTTTCAAACTTGATGCTATTAGCCAAACAATTAATAGTGATAGAGGTGTTTAATACTATTACCAAACAGGGCCTTAACTGGAGACTTACAACCCCATCATTCATATTGGTAAATCAACTTTAATTGATATTTCCCTAAACAATAATGTCATCATAGTATCATACATACTTGTGAAAGTAATACCATCTCTCCAACTTCCCCTTTAGATGGATGAGTCATGCACTTTGCCTATCATATGACCAATGTACGTCACCATTGTTAGGTTTACTTTCTCACTCTTATGTCTCTAGACTCCTGTTCGCCTCTCCTTAGAATGTCACTCAGTCCTTTTACCCTTTATTTCAACAAAAATGTTATGATGAACATTGAGGGCACAAAAAAATGCAGGTCAGCATGCTACACCTTGAAGATAGTCCTAGAACTAAAAGTATGTTTTACCGCATTGATCACGAGTACCTAATTATCAAAGACCTGCAAGAAAACCCAGAAGAATTGGCTGTGTATAAAAGGCAGTTAATCTTACAGCAACCATTACACAGTGGACGAGCAGGACAGTCTTGTAGAAAGTGTGTGTCCCACATTTGTAGGATTGATTGCACAAGTTCTTACCCAACAAATTAACTATGGACTTCAATGAGTTCATACACATATATAAACCAAAAAGGGTGCATGCCACGGAGGTAGGAAAGTTAAAGAGTGCTTACCATCATCCAGCAACACCTTGATGCAACATCCCTTACAGTTTTATTTTGTAGCATTGCTGCAATCTTGATGTACTTCATTATGGTAGGTTCATGAGCATACCTGAAACTCTAAATAGTTTAAAATCAGTACACATAACAGAAAGAATTATAAAAGAAACCAAGAAAAAAAAATGAAGCAAAAGAAAATAGCTGTGCAGAACATGGCAACTTGTTGATTAATCTGAGGCAAAATGGCACCATGGGCAACTTTACATAAAGAATCATTAGTCTACAACATGAGGGAGATGGTTTGCAGCTTAACAGTGGAACCCAAAAAAAATCTGTGCAAACCCTATATAATAGGACCGGGGAAAAGAGAAGCATTTTAAACAAAAATTGGATAATGCATTTTACAATGAAAGCAACAAGGAATTGCGGTAAAACAATCAAGTCACTAATAGCCTTCGTCTACATTCAGGATGTCTTTCTTTTATTGCCAACTTGAAAAAAAAATGGACAGAAGTCATGTTATCATAATTAAGGTAAATAACACTGCTTCTCTTTATTTTATTTTTTAAGGACATGAGTACATCAATCAGAAAAACATAAAAAAGGAAGATCATATGACCATACTGAGGAAAACATGGCAGAGATCTATATGACAAGGCCTTTCGATGTCAAGAAGACTGTTTCTCTTTAAAAATTTTAAGAACACGAGTTCTTCAGTGAAAAACTGAAATAAGGGAAGATCTTCATCTGACTATACTGAGAAAGAGGTAGCAGAGACCTACATGACAAGGCCTTCTTCCAACCATGCTTGTTCTGCAACCGTCCAATTTGAGACCAAGCCTGTATCATACTTCAGCCCTGGCACTGGATCAATGTGATTGCTACCAGCAGGATTCCCTACTGGAATCGGCGTCTCCAAATTGTTTACACTGCAGGGTTCACTAGGGAAAGTCACTCCAGCCGTGTCGTTCAACCCACGGAAGCCACTCGCACCGGCGGAGATCATACTGTTCGAGCTAGTTACTACTACTGGCTGGAAAGAGACCATGTGACGACCGTAAGAAGTCGATGGTACTGCGTTTTGACGAAAATCCATGCTTGAACCGGTCGCCATCCGTACCCCCAGCATCAACACAGTTCAAGTACAACGACCGAACACGTCTGAATCACAGATGAGCTCAAAGATTCAGAATCACACGGCATAAATTGATCCATCTTTTGCTGAATTTCTAATAGGGAGTAGCTTCCTGCAACTACTCCAAGAACAAAAATTTAATCTTGAAGGCTTCCAGATACAGCGAACCTAAAGATGAGATTCGCAACTTCAACAACCGCTCTTTTCTATTATTCTGTGTCACTTACAGACCTAGAAACAATTCAAAATTTCGCAGGAATTCCAAACCTGCATTTCCACTCCGTAATCAAGTTTCTTCTCTTAGCTGAACCCCCCGGCGACGCCCTGGATGAATCGACAGCCAACCAGAACAAGAAAAGCAGAATGTAGAGAGCAAGTACGAATCCGGCCACGCAAATTACTCAGATCACCGTTTGCCGCTCTGCACATGCCAACAATCATAGTGCGCCTGATGAGGAGATTGATCGGAGAAGACAGACATCTGCAGGTCTAGCGCGCAACAAGCTACTAAGAGATTAGCCACCTCCACCTTTTCCCTCTCTTCCCGCACACTGTGCGTCTGTCTCCGCAATGTGGCGGGCTCCCCCCACCCTCTCCCCTGCAATTGGCTTGGGCATCAGGAAGAGAAGGGAGCCAAATGGAACAAGGGAAATTCTCCCGGGCCTCCCATTGCACTCTCCGAGAGTTGTTTTAAAAAAATATGAACTTTGTATATAAACCTTTTCAGCCCCCGACATTCACAGATATATCTCAACGTCCTAAAATTTCTTCCTAGGAATAATGTCCTGAATTGCCGGAGATCAGACACGTTGCTGGTCTGCTTTGATGGCTCTGGCAGAGTTTTGTTTTTTTATTTTTGGACAACATGGCGCAATGGCCAAGCGTGCTTTGCTCTGCGCACTCGGCCAGAATTCGAGTGCTGCACGACGAACTATGAGCGTCCCGAACCTCACTTTGAATAACCACCCCCACGCACCCCCCCCACGAGGGGTGGTCTCTCCGACTGTGTTCAGCCGGGATTCGAACCTATACCCCGAGGCCGGGGTGGCGCCGTGCCAAGCTCTTCGAGCCAAGTTCTGGCAGGGTTACACCATCCAATTGCTTCCATAGAGCTCTACACTCATTTTGGGAATTTCGAAAATCCCCCCCCATTGTTAGTCATCCAAAAAAAAGAATCTTTGATAATCTAAGCAAGTATATCAAACTAGGGAGGTGCGCCCGTTAAGTTTTGATTTCCGAATCTTTTTTGAGTAAACCACACTAGGTGCTCAGTCTAATCACTTAAAAATCAGTTTCGTTTTGTGCGAAATAAAAACAATCAAGTACATTGAGATAACAGTATCCTTAACAAAAAAAATATTTTTATTGAAAATAAATCAAAAAATAAATCGAAATTAAATATTTTATGTAAATTTACGAAATTCAGAATACTATTAAAAAAAATATTAATTAAATAATATACAAAATTTTAAAAGAAAAAAATTTATGAAAGAAAAAGAAATATATCTTATTTTATAACCTAGTATAGTCAGTTATATATTAAATAGTAATATATTTTATTTATGCATACTTAATTTTAGTTATAAGTAATTAAGATAAAATATTATTTTTATTACAATCATATAAAATAACATTTTTATTGATAAAAATAATATATTTTAAATTTTTAAACTACTGTTAAATTAATTTAACCAATTTAATTCAAATCTATTCAATTTAAAAGAATATCTCTATTAATTTAATAGATTTAGTAATTCAAACGGAACTGGGTTGAACCGCATACCTCTCAGGGTCCATTTGGATCGTTGCTAATGTAAAATCAAGTAAAACATTTGCTAAGAAGTAACTTTTTTAAGAAAAATGGAAATCTGATCGATCGTTTGTTACATGCAATTCATTTTTAAAAAACATGATTTATTATCTGATTATCGATAAATTATTTTTGAAGTATGTTTTTAAATATTTGAATACTTGTAAATTAATATCCGAACTTTTTTATCTTTGTTAGAACTTAATTTAAATTAGAGTCATATAAACTATTTTTTGATAGCTGCTATCTACCGAGCTTGTCATTCAAAAATAATTTTAAAAAAATTTATTTTTTTTACATTCCGAAAACTTTTTATAAAATTATTATTACCAAAGTTAATATTTATTGATATTGAAAATTTGAAAACATGCACCTACGTTTTGGGAAAAAGCAACACCTGAATGGAAAATGCTTTTGGATGCCGAGAATCCACCGGGAGGGGTCACCAATTCACATTTCACGTTGACTTTCATTTCCCGGCCATCCGCTAAATATGGCTCAAGGTGCGGTCATGAGATTTTCGGGAAACTATTTTACAAGTTACTTCCATTTTACGGCCAACCAAACGGGCCGACCGAAGTCTGTTACGGGAAGAAGAAAATACCAAAGAATAAAACACTCGCAAGTTCACGGAAAAGATTTTCGGATAGATGAATGACAGAACGACAGGGACCTTATTGTTAAGAAGGTCAAACCCCCCCCCCCCGCCCAGACAATAAAATACTAAAAAAGAATCATACAAAGTGGGGAATTCGGTTGGATGCGACGTCGGAATCAAGCACGGCGTGGAAGTGGGAATCCAAATGTGAAGCATTCGATACCAAGTTGGGTAGAAAGTTCCCTTCCCCACGCCCTTTTAATTTCCACAATTATTAAAATACTCCCTCCGCCTCGCACGAGCTTGGATGGTGACGGCCCTGCCGATGCCCCGTTCTTCCCGCCCTCCTCCTTTCAAAGTGATGAGTTCTCTTGCATAAATACCCATAACTCTTGTTGAAATTACGAGAATGCCTTCTTATGGACGCGGGATCCGCGGGGCGGGCCGACGGTACTGGGACCGGCCACGCAATCCGGATCCGGTTTTGACGACAATCGTAAACAGAGGGTTCTCCTTTCTTTTTCACGGTATTCGGAAAAGAAAATTTAATTAAATTTTGGGTTGGGACGATGACAAACGCTTTAATCGTTAAAATGTCCCGCGAGATGCAATTCTAATCGAATACGTGGAGATTTTCCTTTTTCCTTTTTAGATTGTGTATTGGTTGAATTTGAAATTTTAAGGCAAAAGAGAGATGGAGACTACTGTGTGGCTCCTCACTTGTAAGAAAATTCTAGGAGGAAGGATGACAGGAAAGTTGTCATTAGTTGCCGGTAGCCTTGAGTGCGGTTGACACGACCGGTTGCTCAGCAACGGTAGTAAGGATTCGAGAGCCGCCTGAACGTCTGCCCATCCGTGGGGGCGCTCGATCTCTCGTCGTGTGCTGTGCTGCACGTTGTGTGGGACCTTCCGTTGGGACAACCTGACCAAAAAAAGAACCAGAGAAGTTATTAATTATTATAAAGTGTATTATTTCAAAGAACATTGAAACATCCCACGTACTACTATATTCGAATATGCACAAATTTTCTTTTTAATCTTTTGATTACGAATGGGTCCAAAAACTCCGCATGCACCACCTTTTTCCAAAAAATTTGATCAATCTCGCATTATTTGTTTAGACGTTAATGGGGGTGTTTGGTTTCATGATAATGGGAGATTTTTTAATTTCTACAAAATTGTAAGAAAATTTGTACGTCGAAAAAGGTGTTCGACAATCTTGACAATTTTATATTTTGAAAATTTATTTTCTTCTTAAACAAAAAAAGATGATCTCCTGCCTCTTTCTTTTTTCTTGTGGTCCCCCATTTTTGTTTGATTATGAATGGTAGTTACTCTTCTTCTTGTTATCACATCCCTCCAAAAACATGTTAATTTTATGTAATGAGTTAGTTCACTTTATATTTTAATATAAGTTTTTTATCATAAAAGTGTACAAAAAAAAATTATCATGCAACTAAACGCTTCTATAAACTTATCAGTCATATTTTCCTTTGACTAAGGGCTAAGAAAAGCTGATTTCCTGTGATTGGTTTTAACTTTTTCTTCTGGTTAAACTTTTGAACTTCTGTTATTAAATAATTAATTTATTTTGAAATTACTTTTAAATGCTTGATAAATTAAATGTCATGATTAGAAAGGTTCTTTTTATCTATACAAAATATTAATTTAATATGTTTATTAACAAAATTAACTTAGAAATTATGTTAGGAAAGCGTCGTGAACTAATTTTGTGGGAGTTGAATTATTTTTATATATAAATTACAAGAAAAAATTTGTGCTGTACCAATTACGTATGTGTCTCTTGTTTGGTTGTCATGTATGTTTGTGATTTGCAAATTATGTATTTTATATAAATATAATTTTATGATTTTTAAAAAGAATATACTTAATTATAAAAATATAGTATTTAACTTATTTTTTACATTGGAGGAGGCTTTTTATAAATAAAAACTTATATAAATATTCATACGTTATCTATCGCTAATCTATTCTTCTCAAAGTGTTTGGAAGAAGTTTTTTCTCGGAAAAACAATCTCCTGTCGACCAAATAACAACTAGTGCTTTCCATTTATAATCGAAAATAATATCCCAGGAAAATGTATTTTCTTGGTTTTTGATTTTTACTCTGCCACCAAATGCACCCTTAGTTGAATTTAGTTTCTGAAGAAAAAGAGAGACAGCAAAATCTCTATTCTGCTCCTCACTTTCAAGAAATGTGGCGAGGTGAATTTTCTTTTTTTTTTGGGGAAAGAGATGGATGGTAAAAAAGTTATTAATTTTATCATAAAAGTCTATCTTTTTGCAAACGTTAACAAGGGGTGTTTAGCTGCATGAAATTTAAAATTATGTTACAATTTTATGTTTTAAAACAAAAAGAGGTATATTTAACAAATTTGACAATCTTATGTTTTTTTTAAATATTTAATGTACAAAACAGAGTATGTCGTCATTTTTTTATCGTATGGTCTCCCACCTTGTTTAACCATAATATAATATCTAGCATAACTTTTTGTTATCGCATTCTTCTACCAAATATGATAATTTTATGTGATTAGTTTTTATTTTATTTTAATATTAAAGTTTATCATGAAAGTATATAAAAGATTTTTATGCAATCAAACATTTTATAAGAGATTAAAAATATCTCACACTTTGATTTCAGTATAATTTCGACCAAGTTAAGTCTGAATTTGACCAATAAGAAGTTAAGAGAATGCTTGGTTGATAATAAATTTTAGATATCTCTCTGATAAAATAATAATATTATATATTAAAATAAATTTAGAGATAACTAGAGACAAAATTTACATTTTTGGTGATATAAGACATATACAGAGAAGCTACGAGAGAAAAGAGAGAGAGAGAAGAACTGCACACAATTTTAGTCAAAAAATTCTAACTAAAAAATGTATATTGCTTAATCTGGTCTATTTGATAACAGTATTAAGGATTTGTATTCGTTTATTAGTTTCAAAATTAATATTAATATAAGTTTGTTAATAGGTGTTTGAATAATTTTTTTTTAGTTTTAAAATTAATAGTGAAAAGAGCTATAAACCTGTTTTAAAATTGATATTTTTCGTTTGGTGGTCGCCCTAACTCTCCTCCAGCTACGACTCTCACCGCTGTGGCTCCTCCGGGTGCGACTCTCCCCGCAACGGCTCCCTCACAACAACTCTCCTCACGACAACTCTCCCTGCTGCAAGCTCCTCCGGCTGAAAGATCGTTGTGGCAGCTCCTCCTTGCAGCAACTCCCCCCGCTGTGTGCTGCTCCTCGCTAGGGGTGCAAGCGAACTAATACACACGACAAGTAACTCGAAGCTCGGCTCGATAAAAGCTCGACTCGAGAACTTTGTTTATTATGTTAAATGAACGAGCTTGAACACGAAATGAAGTTCGACTAGTTGTAGTCGAGCCGGAACGGACGCTACTGCTCGGCTCGATAAGCCTCGCGAGTAAGCTCGATTAAATATTATATTATACTCTTTATTTTTTTAAATTGTGAGTATTAATAATTATATATTCTGTCTTAAATATATTGAATATTTTAAAATTTGAGTTTAAACTTAGATTGAGTTTCATAAATGAGTTAAATACTTAGAATTTCACGTATGACATTGATTTTGAGTTTTATATCTAAGTTTGTATATAGTTTAAGTTTGAATATGGTCGATTTTTAATTACTTCTTACTCGAGGTTCGAGCTCGACTCGGCTCGATTAATAAATGAACAGCGAAGCTCGAAACGGATTTGCGTCTTTGTTTTGAAACTGTTTCCAGTCGACTCGTGTAAAATAAACGAGCCGAGCTTAGACAATACTACTCGGCTCGACTCGGCTCGTTTGCACCTTTACCTCCAGCTAAAGCTTTGTCGAAGTTACAAATCGCAGCCGAAGAAGCTGTGCGCCTCTCCTCAGTCTCCCATCACGACTGAAGCTATGTACCACCTCTCCTTAGTCTCGCCTCCGACAAAATATATTGCCCTCTGTTGAATCGAAGGTATTATCTCTAATGGTCTGTGCTTGGAACAGGAACCGGCATTGCACCTGTCAGAGTCTTCCTATAGTTGTGGGTGAAGAGGTTTAAGCCGAAGACCAAGCTGAAGTCTGCTTGAGCAACCCCCTTTCAATCTCTGCATTTCTACTTCCGCATTTCCAGCTGCCTGTGCACCTCCGGTCATATACTGCATTTATGCTTCCCCATTTTGCAGACACCTGGGCACCTCTTGTTCATAATTTTCCTGGATTCTTTTTGTTTTGTATTCTTTAGCTGTTCTAAAAGGGAGTCAGGGGACATAATGTTCAATTTTGCTCGGATGCTACTCTCTACTTTGGGATTCTGATTTTATATTTTTGTTTCATGTTTCTACGTGTGACCCATGGGCATCTTTCTATATCATCCTTTGATCTCTCAAGAATTAATGTGTAAATAAAGTACGTTTAGCTTTAAGAATTAATATTTTGGATTTGATCAGCACTAGTGGCGTTTTGGCCTAACATATGAAACTTAAAAGGAATCAGAGAATTTGCAAGGATATAAATTCTTAAACCCATTCTTTGAAAAAGACTCAACTCATTTTTTCCAATCAATTCAATTCTTGGGAAAATATTTTGTAGATAACTACTACCCGCTGGGTGGTACAACACCAAAGCAATAGAAGATTACATGTATCCCACACTGGGTGGATTTAAATATATATTGTTTAAATCGTTGAGACAACACCAAAAAATATAGTTTTGGATTAATCCTCGTGCAAGGAAATTCTTTGATAATCCCTAAGGCCTTGTTTGGTATGGGGATAACTTAGGATAGACCTGGTTTATTCCCAATCTCATATTTTTGGTACACACTTAATATTAGGTTTAACCTGGATTAAGTTAATCCGGTTATCCCCAAAATTAGGGATAAATGTAAGGATAATCCTTCCACCTAGCCACTTTAGGTTAAGCGATCACGAAGTCACATTTGGAGGATGCGACGTCCTAGAGGGGGGAGCGCGCAGGGGAGGGGTCCGGGGGCCGGGCGCGCGCGGAGGGGAGGGGGGGCTCCGGCCGGTGTCACGGGCGCGGGGAGCCGGCGGAGGACTCCGGCCGGTTCGGCTGGCGTACGCGCGGGGGGCACGGGGGAGGGGGGGACGCCGGCCGGGGGGGACTACGGCCGGCGTCGGCCGGCGGGGGGGAGGCGGGGGCGGGTGGGGAGGCGACTCCGGCCGGCGGGGGGGGGCTGCGTCGTCCGCGGGGAGGAGGGTCTTGGCGCCGTCCGGCCGGGGCCGCGCGGGCGGGGAGGCGCTCGCGGGAGGGGGGGCCCCGGGGCTGGGGGGAGGAGCGCGCGGGTCCGTGGGGAGCTGCAGCGGGAGGGCGCTTCGCGGAGGGGCAGGCTCGGGGGGGGGGCTGAGCGCCGCGGGGGGGGGGGGAGGGGCTTGCTGGCCGATGCCGCCGCCGGGGAGCCGCCGTGGTCCGCGCCGGGAAGGGGGGGGCGGGGGTGTTCTTCGGCCCGCCGGGGGAGTGCCGCCGCGATCCGCGGGGGTGCCGCCGGGTGGCGCGCGATCCGCCGGGAAAGGGGCGCCGGAAGGGGGGGAGCACCGTGTATGCTTTTATAGAGTACATTATTCAGTTTAAACGATTTGGTTTGATTTAAATCGATTTAGAGGTTTCCGAACGGAGACAGGACCGAACGGGTCCCAAACTAAGCCGGGGATAAAACCGAACGCGGGGCGGGGCGTCGGTACGCGGGGGGGCGGGGGAGCGTCGGTCCGCGGGGGGCTGCGTGGCCAATGGGGGTGGAGGGCGGGGAGCGCTCCGTGGGGAGCACGCGTCGGTCCGTCGGGGGGAGGGGGGGGGCGGGGGGGCGGGGGAGCGGCTCCACGGAGGCCTTGCGGTCTATCGGGGGATCAGTCGCGGGGGGGCGGGAAGGGGAGCATCGTCGGTCCGCCGAGAGGGCGGGGAGCGGCTCCCGCCGAGCGCCATCGGTCCCCGGGGGGGGGAGGGCTCCGTCAGTGGGGAGGGGGGTGGGGGCTGCCGTCGGTCCTTCGGGGGGGGTCCGTCCGGCGGGTGGAGGGAGGGGGCGCAAGTAACACACTTGCTTCCGTTAAAATATTCGCCTAATAAATTACATTATTTATATTTTCAAATTTATATTTTTAAGTTTTAAGTTTATTTATATATTTAAATAGAATTTTAAATTTATTATATAAATATGTAAGTGGGTTAAGATGTTTATGAATACGTTATGAGTAATAAAATAAGATAATATAAATAAAGTAAAAATATAAAAATATAGGGTTATCCTCGAATTTATTGTTAACCTACCAAACATAGGATAAGGGTTATCCACTAGCTTATCCTAAGTTAAACCAAACATGAGGATAGGGTTAACCACAGATTGGTTTATCCCTATCCCCATTAAATTTATCCCGATACCAAACGACGCTAAGACAGATAGATCCAGAAGCCACATGTTGATTTATACGTAAATAAATGGAAGTGTCTAATTGTACAACTTATAACAAAATATAAATATTTAGTTTTTCATAGATTAATGTAGTCGTTAACTAAATAGTTTGACCATGTAACTGATATGTCATGATTTGTCAAGATTGTTGAATAGCTGGGCGTGTGTGTCAACGAACAAAGTCAAGATGGCATCTAAACTGACTGATTAAAATCCTTCTCAACTTAATAAATAAAATATACTGTAGATTCATAGATTATTGGTTGTTGTTATTACTCATAACTTTAAAAAAAGTTATGATTATTTTGACTAATGTCTATTATTCGAAGAATACTTGGGGTTAGGGCACTACGGGAGGCTTGTGGTAGAATTTTTTTTGCCGCCTGAGACTACGCTCTTAGAAGAAGTCAAGTTCTAGCGTTACTGTTTATGAAACATGAGGCGACAAGATTTTGCTTTTGCATACTTTCTTTTTGATTAAAATTTAATAAACTACATCCACAATATTTAGAATGGTGAAAATTGACTTACACAAGGGGGATGTATTGAGTCATGTTGGCTCCCATTTTTCCTTCCTATTCTTTGAATGTTGATGGGGATTTACTAAATTTACCATCTAGATGTCTCAATGCGGAGGCTAAAAAGTCTTGATTGCGACATTATTTAAAAAGGGGATTGAACGGTCAGTTGAAAATGTAATATTTTGTAATTGAGGAGGAGAGAGGAAGCTGATACATTGTCATAATCAACTCATTGTATATATTTAGAAGTTTCAAGAGAATTAGGGCCACTAAGATTGGGCTGAACATTATTAACTTTACATTATATGAAATTTTTGAGCAATAGAACAAATTCAATAACCGACTCATATGCCATTAATTTCATTTAGTTTGTATCTCATGATTATGATGTAGTTTCTTCCAAGTCATGTTCATGTACTACTGTATTCATACATCATTCTCAGTTCTATTTTTAAGGAAGCTTACGAATTTAGATTTTTTTATAGGTTTAGCGTATTAGTAGTTTTCAATTGTTCATGGTGCTTTTTTGGATATTGAGTAATTTCTTTTTAAGTCTATTTATAGTTTTTAGTAATTTATTTTTTGTAAATAATATAAATATTTTTATATTTTAATAATATGTTTGATATTAATAAATAATTTTGACTCTAATCAATCAAAGTATCTTAATAGTGATTTTTTGAGTTTTGATATTGTATTGCTAAACGCGTAATAGCGATTTTGTATTAACTATGATTTTCACCAAACATCAAGAGAGATTTGATATTATCACTTTTAATATTGATAACTTCGTCGTCTTGAAATAATATTCACCAAAATTAAACAAACAGGCCATTAACTATTGCCAAACACTATTTTTAACGAATTCAATTTAAAAAACATACTATTTGCAACCCAACTGGCTTTCACGGGATTTTGGCTTGACCCAAACTCGGCAACAGCAAAGTCGAAATTATTTATGCAAGCCTATTTATATTTAAATGATCCTAGCTGGAAAATGAGGGTACGACATAATAATTTTATTAATTTATATTAGACAAATCATATGGTATAGTTGTGCATAGAATATTGTTCTTTCAAAAGAGTAGCAAATCAAAGCTTAAACTATAACATTTTAATACCCCGGAAACATGACCATTATAACATCTATTTAGTGATATAATTCATCAAAAGGTTTTATGTATTAATATCAAATTTTAAATTTATTTTATAGATTAGACACTGTAATACAAATATCAAGCACTACCAAATTTATTTATTAATATCATATTGTGTATCAATAGCAATATTTGTATAGTAATATTTTAAATACACTAACGAGTAGTATCTCTCTTTTATTCTCATCTAAAACGAACATAACCTAAACTGACTAGTAGGATTGTTTAGTTCAATTTGAACAAAATTTTTTGAAAAATCAGATTTAACTATTGTTTTTATAGATTTGATTTAGGTCTAAGCTTCTCGTCGATTTGACTTGATCTATAAGATCTTTGAAATCAAACCATTTTGACAAATACGACTAACTCGAATTTAGAGGTGTCAATGGGCCGTTTGTGTACAGCCGCCGAGGTCGGCCGTTTAGGGTCCGGATCCAAAATATATTGATCAGGCCCAACATTGGCTACTACATTGTTAGCCCGGCTGACTCGACTGCAATAATTATTGACTTGGCCCGATCCGGACAGGCCCGGCCCAACTGTATATATTTAAATAAATATTTATTAAATGTAATCAAATTTAATTATTTAAGATAACATTATAAAATTAATAATAATTTAATTAAAATACATTTTGAATAAGTAAAAATAATATTTTTGACATAAAAAATTGAAAGTTATTTAACTTAAGTTTGGCAGCCAGCGTCAGAAACTTGGGCCCGTATGTAAACGGCCGACTAAAACAGCAGAGGGCCAAAAATCTTTTGGCCCGTCAAATGACCCTTGGTGGCCCGGCCATGAACCGAGGCTGGCGAGCCCCATTGCCACCCCTAACGAATTAGATTAAATATGCTTGTTTTAAGTATATTGACTCTGCGTGTATCTTTTATTATAAAAATAATTTTATTTCAAGAATTTTTTAAGATAAAATAATAAATTGTATAAACATATGCTAGAAATTGTTATAGAATATAATTTAAAATAAAAATAAAATTATATATAGACATATCTATTGTATCTTAATAAAATATGATTCAAATTAGATAGCTAAATCAAATCGAATTAATTTGATTTTGAAGATTATTTAGTTTGATTTGAGTTGAAAAAAATTATTAAAAAATAAAATCAAATCATCAACACTTTACTAACTAGTTAGACGGAGATAATGTACGCACTGAGTGGACTTTTATACGATATAACATGGTTCATTGGCTCGTTGAAATGGGGAATTTGTGTTTGTGATAGTAAATATTTTACCACCCAATGCTTTACAGATATCATGCGAGTTTATTTTAAAGATTATGTCACATTAATTTTAAGAACAAGTTCTAGTAATTATTTAGTTTACTAAAAAAAGGTCACGGTCACTCTTTCTCTTAATCAAAAAAATGAATCTTTGTTAAAAATATAACAATTAAAAATTTAGAAATATTAAGATATATAGGCGAAATCGTTGAGAAAAAAAGAATAATAACGAGTTTGCTAAAA